>CM063498.1:99058969-99082700 GCA_032207245.1 Pardosa pseudoannulata | reverse complement strand
CAGTGACTTCCAACTGTTCTTGAACTTGAAGAAATTACTGTTCGGTCACCACAAAGACTTTCACACATTTGGGGCACACTGGATATATTCCCAGGTGTCAGAATTCTGACAATGGACTATTAAAAGTTATGTCTCAGTATGAAAACGGTTACAAATCTAGTAGTATCTTTCTGATAATTATTAATTGCTAATAATTAGTAATAATTATTTCTTTCTACGGACTTTGGGTAACTTATTTACTGGTTAACCCTCTTAGATGGAAGTTAATATGTTAAAAATTTCAAGACATTAATTTTTGAAGTGGACTTCGTGGGAAAACTTTTGCAGCAGTACTTCCAAATTCATATCGCCTCCTCTGCTCATTATTATTATACCACCATATTTTTGAATTTTCATATATTTAGCTTAAAACGTCTCTATACTTTTTGATAACTTTATATTTTCTATGTCCAAAATGTAACTTCAGTAATTGCGATTTACATTATTTGTCATTATCTTTCACATACAAATATTTACGTTAGACATGCTAATGCCTGCATCATAGTTAAAATTTTCAAAACTGCAAATGTACCTTTTCTCCTTAAATGTTGTTATATTTAAATATCTCCTATGAGATCAATTTCAAATGTGAAATATTTTCCACCATTTATACTGATTTTCGAACTGTTGAATATATTTCTCACCTCTTCACAACATGAAATTCTAGTGTCGTATGTTTAGTTGAATTCAAGCCTGAAATTTCGCTATCTATGCGTGAACTTTTGTTCACTCTTTGTAAAGTGATCCATAATTATCTAGTAACAAATGATCCGATTGCTTTATTGGCATCTTAAATGGAATTTAGTGTTGAATTGGTATATATTGCGTGTAGTGCATAATGACTTAAAATTCGGCAATTGTTGTCTAATTTGAGTGGCAAATTTATTTCAGACAAAATAAGATTAATTTTTTTAATACTAAATTATTTTATTATGATATAACTATGTAGGGATTGGACATGTTAACATCCCTATAAATTTAATGTGCACATGTGGAAATACGGAATTGAAAAGTGGCAAAAGCACAATTTTATTTATTAAAAGAACTGACTGGAAAATTCAAACACGTATAAGTCCATCGACGATTAGTTACGAATGTAACAATGTTGTACTGTGAAGAAGGTTTTTGAACGTACCGGCTAATTGCAGCTGACTATGAAATAGGATTTCAGGTCATTAAACCAACAACGTGCCGTTTTTATTAAGGTTACTTTTGGAGGCGTTCCTTTGTAAAAATAGCAGTTTTTTTTTCTGGAAAGATGCTGCCGCATGCACAGGAAAGCATGTACTGCTGAGTAAAAGCCATGCATCTTGCAGTCAGCAAGATGGTTTTTGAACGTACCTGTTAGCCCTTAATTTGGCTAAGTCCACTACAACGAACAATCAAATAAATAAAATCTGGCGGGTTTATGAAAACTTCTATACGGCTTAAACATCTAACAAAATCTTTAAAATATATTTCTTTTACGGTAAAAAAAATAAAATAGCAGAGATCCTAATGCCTATACAGACATGAGAAAATAACAGAAATTAAAAAATATTTGAAAAAACATCTTGTCAAATTAAGGGCTAACTGCAGCTGACTATGGAATAGGATTTCAGGTCATTGAATGAACGTGTCATTTTTATCAAGGTTACTTTTGGAGGCGTTCCTTTGTCTGGAAAGATGCTGCCACGTTCACAGGAACGCATGTGCTAAGGAGCAAAAGTCATGCATCTTGCAGTCATACAGTCAGCAAGGTTTTTGAACGTACTGGCTAACTGCAGCTGACTATGGAATAGGATTTCAGGTCATTGAATCAACAACATGCAGTTTTTTTTTATCAAGGTTACTCTTGGACGCTTTCCTTTGTAAAAATGGCAGTCTTTTTCTGAAAAGATGCTGCCATGTGCACAGGAACAGGTTGCTGAGTAAAAGTCATGCATATTCATATTTTTTTTTTTTTACCATCGCCAGTCAATGAAAAAGCAATGTAAATTTTTGGCCTCTGGCCATGGAGCCAGTATTAATTACATATCATGAAAGTTAAAATTCAGCAATTTGCAATTAAAAAAAATTGTACAAATTGTGGTCACTACAAATATTTGTATGACAATTCTTACATTATTTTAACCTAAATTTTGAATATTAAACACATTTTGAATAAAATTAAATGTTCAGAGAAATATTTCTATTTAGTTATTATAGCTACTTCTCGAAATTTCTGGATATTTATCTTACTTATGGATTTTGTATATTTATGCGGTTTTCAACAAAAGTAATTCTTTGATTAATTTGCTACGTATTATTATCATTTCATGCTACGGTTTTCGATTCGGAGTATCAGTAAAGTAATATTTGATCAATTAACTACGGAATTTATATTTAAAAATCCCTGACATGGTTTGTCTTCAAAATCAAGTAATAATGTGTATGTACGTTGTACGCAATATAAGTTTTGCAAATAAGATTTGCGACTTAAAGCGAATGCGATTCCTTTTTTATCAGACTAAAAAAATTAATTCATTTTTGGTATTGTCAAAAGGTATTGTTATTGAAAATTAAATTTTCAATATGTTAAAATTTAATTTTCAGCATTACATTTGTCAAATGTAAAATTCATAAATAGAAAAAAAAAATCAATGAAAACATTGTAAGAAATTCAGTTACTTTTTTAGAGTATTATTATTTCAAAACAAGGTACCGCTCAAAGCTATTCACAGGTCTAGCACCAGTAAAAGATAACGAGGAAAAATAATCAACCCGATCTAAAAAAAGATACATTGTACGGGAAATAACATCATACTGAAGGATTTCATTTTAATTTAATTTAGTTACTGGTATTATTAAGAAAACACTATTATATGGCTGAATTTGACTCTTTATATTGAATGATAATTTTTTCCATTTTACTTGGCGTATATGTTTGTCGACTGCACTTCGATGGTATTTATTATTATGAAATTGTGTGCAACATGTAATATTTTAAACAAAAATATTCTTTGGCAATTTAGTAGTAAGATTTTATTTCTATGCTTGATTTATTATAAAAAGTGCTCTTTATGGATATTTTTGCTTTTCTATCTATGAATTTCTACTTCATTTAAAAATTTCAACCATTAAATGTATTTTTGAGCAAAAGTGATTCATAGGTTCTATTAGAAAGTAACTGATAAGAAAATATATTTTTCATCTTGATAAACATGGATAAAATTTTATGTACACATAGATATTTAATAATTTAGGCATATATTAAAATTTATATAAAAATAATTCTTTAGTTTCACAGTGGTATTTCTCCCCTTTGAGTAGTAATTTACTATGAGATATTTTCATTTGTGGACATTTATACTTCTTGATTCTTATATTTATTTATATGCAACTTTCGACCTCAAATTGTATTATTTTGGAAAAACCAATAATTCTTTTATTCGGCAATAAGTATTGTTTTTCAAAACATTTGGAAAGCAGTATATTGAATGGCAATTTTGTATACATTAAATACTTACATTTTATACTTGTGATTATTTTTCAGTTTTTATAAATATGATTTATACATAAATTTAAACCTAAAATTGTATTTGTAATAGAAAGTTTTTGGTTGAACTACTATGTTTTATCTAAACTTTGCTAGAATTGCGTTCGAGTCTTAAAACCTTTTACTTCTTATTCCACAATTTTTAGTGTAATTATTTTTCAGCTCGTAGCAGTCGGTAATGCGTTTTTTACAAAATTCATTTTTGGTACCAAAATTTAGTTAAAAAATCTCTTCCAAAACTATGCTATGTTGCTTATTTCTAAAAGACATACTTGAAGTGTATAATAAAAAGAATAATGCTTGAAGGAATCATTTATTTAAAAAATTGAGCAGTTTGATAGATAAAATCCTACTCTTTCAGAGTGAACGGTCGATCAGTTTATTTAAATACTGTTAAAACATATGTAATCTATTGAACCGAAGCATTTTCTCTTAAGTTGGGACAATATTACGTATCACAGCGAATATGAATGCCACAATTTGAATTTTAAATGCCTCTTTTTTTCTGAAATATTGATAAATACGTGAGTAGACTTTCTTGGGAAAAATATGGGATTCTCCAGCTTCTATATTTTTTTCAAGAGGTTAAATACTTTCAATTAGTCAACATAACATATACATGTAAAACTAATTTTCTGAGAAGAGTAGGTTATGAATGAATTTAAGTTTTAAATATTAATTTATGAAAGAAATGTTTTATGTTAAAATTTCGAAGAAAGATTTCCGTAAACTGTGGAGCTCTGAGAAATATTTAAATATATACAACCCTATATCACTGTACTATATTATATTGTAACGTAATATCGACAAATATAGATTTATTTTACATTTAAGTGTATGGTGGGCTTATGGTAGGTTTATAAACTATTAAATTAGAGTTATGAAACTATATGTACATAAAGTGAATAAGTAAATTGATTGTATTAAAATAGCTCTTAAAATCTAAGGATATTTGTCAAAATTAATTATGAAAATTTCTCAGTTTTAAGTTAAAACTTTTAGATTATGAAAAGAATTTAAAAAACAAAAGCCCATTTTTTTCGAGGAACTCAAAGTATCAACATAAAATTATATCCTATAAAAAACTTATTCAATTTATTGACAAAATAATACCCGAAAATGTTCAAAAGATCTTTTTATGAGGCTATTTAACAGATTGAATATATAATTTAGAGATTTCAGATTACATAGATTAGATAGAATAGATATAGATAGATTAAAAATTTAATAATTATTCAGTCTATTTTCAAAATAATACACCAAAATGTTAAATTTTTAAAATATTAGTAAAGAGGTAAAAATAGTAGCTTTAAAGTAGAGCTTTAAAATAAATGCGTAAGGGAATTTTAGCAATTTTCTGTTTTTAAAATATTCCAAGAAATTGAATATTTTTATAAAATATATTAACAAAATGTTTGATGTATTAAAAGTAATGTTGATGGGAGTTGTTTGGTTATACTTCAATACATATGTATAAATTTTGATAACTCTGAAATAATGTACAAAGACTTTTTGAAACGTTCACTGCACCCTTAAAGTAAGGTATATATAATTTAAATTTATTTTTGTAATATACATCGCTTTCGTCATATCTTTCCCTTGACAAAATTTTTAATATAGCTCATTTAAAATATTTAATATATTTGTATCTTACTTTCCATTTTTCCTGGCTAACAGAAAATTTATGTTCTAGGAAATTTATAGTTGTTGCGAGTTTTATCTTATGCTTTTCCCTTAATAGCCCTTTTGATGGCGGTGAACTTTCTTCAGCTCTATCCTTACTGAAACCTCAAGAAAAGATGTACAGAAACCATATATTAAGTTTTCTACTTTCGTGGTATTTTAAGACGCTTTCAGCTCAGAAGTAAAAACAGACGCAGATACTGAATTAAACTTATGTTTTGAACTGCATAAATGAATTCAAAATTCAACTAAACTAATCTACTTCCTAAATCATGAAGATCATGCAGTATCTTTACCGAATTAAAATCTACATTATAACAACTTCTTTTCAATTTTTCGTAAAGTAAGCTAAGCTCCTTTTTAGAATTAATTTATAATATCTTTAACGGTGGTCTGACATTGAAAAAATATTTAGTTTTGACATTTAAAGTAGTTTGTTTTTTATTTAACGCAAAAATGTTACACAAAGTAAATAAAAATGAAATTTATCTACTTAAAACATAACTTTTTAAACATGTATTTTTAACAAAGTCTTGCATTAAATATAAAATATTTTCACATTATTTAAATCCAAAACTTTATAACTCGACATTTTAAGGTTAAATAAAAATTATTCTTAAGAAACTTGAAAATTTAAAATATATATTCTTTTTTAAGGTTTAAAATCAATCTATCAGTATTGTTATAACTGAAGTGTAAAGAATAAAAGAAATAGTTTATATATTGTATATAGAAATTGGTCGTAACGTAAAAATTTAAAAAGGTAACCTGCAGTTAAGTGGGTTTTTAATTTTTCATTTAGTGTATATATTTAAAAAAGTATTGCTTCATAAAATAAAACTAAATTTTTACAAAATTAACTTATTTGGGAAATGTTTTTTACTAAACTGAGTAGAACATTTTACATGATATTAAATCAAACGTAGAATATTATAACGGATACTTTTCCCCTTGAAAGGTACAGTTCCCCCTATTGGAGTTTCCAGGAAGAAAAATAAATATAAACTGCTAGGTAAAAGCCCTTTATTTGGAAATTGAATTTGTTATGCCGCTATTTTAGTATAGTAATTTTCCAGTTGGTTTAGTAAGTAATAACTCTGTAAATACAGTAAAAATTAATGAATGAAACTGAACTTTTCATTAAACAAGTATAGACAAAATCAGGAAACTTCATGCCTTTTTAAGTTTTACTATTTTTATAAGTCATATATATTATAACTACATGTAGAAGTCGACAATACTTGAGCACGTACATATAAACACCATAGGATTTATAACTTTAGAAACACTCAAAGTATATGTAGTGTCGTGGAAGTGTTTATATGGTTTTCAGTCTGTTGCGCTGCATCTATGATATGTGTTACTACTCAGTAATTCAAGTGACAAACATAATTGTGTGTGTGTGAGATAGATAGAAAGGTAGCAAAAATTAAATCTATGTGTCACAAATAATTATTCTAGCCCTTATTGTTTTTACTTACCCGGGCTAGTAGGCAAGAAGCTAAGACAAATAGACTAGTTGAAAATGTTGCAGACGGGCCACATTGAAGAGAAGGACAAGTCCGAGTAGAACTTAAATTTTATTTTAGTTTATTAAAATACATGTGTTTCACAGTTAAAGACAGAGGATAGAAAATGAACATCGAAACATGTGATGAATTAAGGTTGGACCCCAGAGTGTGACGGAAACGTAGAGAACGTTTTCCAGAGAAAGTAGCTTAGTCGGAGTTATTAACAAGAAAAGTGAGCTTAGATAATTGAAAATGGAACCAGTGACAGCTCTAAAATATGGAGAATGGCCAGAAAATTTGTATTTATTGCAGAGAAAGTTTTGTGAAATGGGTTAGAGGAATTTTAAGTCACGAAAGCTAATTAAGTAATAACTCTGTAAATACTGTAAAAATTAATGAATGAAACTGAACTTTTCATTAAACAAGTATAGACAAAATCAGGAAACTTCATGCCTTTTTAAGTTTTACTATTTTTATAAGTCATATATATTATAACTACATGTAGAAGTAGACAATACTTGAGCACGTACATATAAACACCATAGGATTTATAACTTTAGAAACACTCAAAGTATATGTAGTGTAGTGGAAGTGTTTATATGGTTTCCACTCTGTTGCACTGCATCTATGATATGTGTTACTACTCAGTAATTCAAGTGACAAACATAATTGTGTGTGTGTGAGATAGATAGAAAGGTAGCAAAAATTAAATCTATGTGTCACAAATAATTATTCTAACCCTTATTGTTTTTACTTACCCGGACTAGTGGGCAAGGAGAAGCTAAGATAAATAGACTAGTTGAAAATATTGCAGACGGGCCACATTGAAGAGAAGGACGAGTCCGAGTATACCTTAAATTTTATTTTAGTTTATTGAAATACATGTGCTTCAGAGTTAAAGACAGAGTATAGAATGAACATTGAAACATGTGATGAATTAGGGTTGGACCCCAGAGTGTGACGTAGAGAACGTTTCCCAGAGAGAGTAGCTTAGTCGGCGTTATTAACAAGAAAAGTGAGCTTAGATAATTAAAAATGGAACCAGGGACAGCTCGAAAATATGGAGAGTGGGCGGAAAATTTGTATTTGTTGCAGAGAACGTTTTGGGAAATGGGTAAGAGGAATTTTAAGTCACGAAAGCTAATTAAGATATTTTTAGCTGCAAAAATAGATTTGAAGGAATAAGAAATAGAGGATAATTTTTGAGATATTAAAGTGTAATAATTTTGATATATTACTTGTGTGTGGATATGGGGGGTGTTAAGCAGAAATAAAAAATGAAGATTAAGAATCGTAGATCTATTTAAGAAACAAAAATTATTGAATCTTAGTTCAAATTTATTCTCAAATTTTAAGATTACAAATTTTAAGGCTTCCTAAAATATAATATAAAAGTATACACAATTAATGTTGGTTAAAAATTTCGAATATTATTTATCAAGTGATATTTGCATTTTTGCATTCTATAAGAATAATTACTGTGAACTGGTTTAGTTAAAAAAATGTTACTTTTTTATCTTAAACCAGGGGTAGTTATACTTATTAATGATATTTGTTTTCCTTAATTAATTTTGTTCATAATGCACTAAATGATTAAAGTTTAATCAACTTATTAATTGAAGACAATGGTCCTGGAATAATACATATTCTTATACAAAGCGGCCAGCGATAAATTACTTTTTGGGTTCAAGAAATATAGAACCCTGTTTTTCCTAGCATAAAACTCGAGGAATTATAAGAAAATCCCCAGAGGTAATTTCGCACATCGATTACTTTCTTCATTTTTCCCAGAGAAAAGTTTTGTAACGAAAAAGGATATTTCTTTATTGTGTCATTAAGAAGAAAGACAATCTAATTGAATAAATGAATTAATTTAAATTTAATCATTGAAGCATAAACACCGTTAATTATTGTCGTCAATATTTCATATACATGACTATATTTAGTATTTTAAAACAAAATTTGCGTATCGAAACTAAAATTTACACATGTGCAAAATAAGTGCATGCATTTCGTCTAAACAAAATGTTGTTTGAGCAAGACATAGTGTCCACTTTATTCTAAAAACATCTTGATTCTAACTTCATGAAATGTATACATATTTATACATAATTGTGAATATATATTTATGTGAATATTTATAAGTATATATATATATGTACATATATATATATATATATATATATATATATATATATATATATATATATATATATATATATATATATATATATATATATATATATATATGTATATATATGTATATATGTATATATATATATATATATGTATATATATATATGTATATATATATATATATATATATATATATATATATATATATATATATATATATATATATATATATATATATATATATATATGACATATCGTGGTGCAGAGTTAAGGCAAATGGACAACAGTCTTCTTGATAATAAGTTTATTAAAATATCGTTAAAGTAAAACTTGCGCCATTTTCACTTTTCCGTCGAAGATACACTTAAAGTATTGTTGACAGCTCCATGTCAACTCGCTGATTGAAACCTATCTGTTTGCAAGCTCATCAAATAGCTCAAAAATGTTCCGCCTGACCGGATGATCCTAAAAGCTTACGCGAGTGTGGTTCTTTTTCATTTATTTTATTATTATAAAAGAGTTCCCTTTTTAAAATCGCTTTTAACTCACGTAATTTCCAACCACCCCTTTTTTAGACCTGACATTATATATATATATATATATATATATATATATATATATATATATATATATATATATATATATATATATATATATATATGCGCATGTATTCTTGCGTGCATGCATATATTAATTCATGTCATTTTTGGGTCCTCGTATACATTTTAATTTAAACAAGGTTTAATATTGACACATTTTGGGGACATTAGATATTAATTTACAGCTCATGACTAATAGTTGTAACTATGGTCAGTATATAGAGCATTTGTTTTTTCTGTATTTAATTAATTTTATTTAAACCAATTGGAGTTTGAATGGAATACATAAATTTGAACTTAATGGTATAAATCACTCATCATGTGATTAATCATTAAAACACTGATTAGCTGGCTAACACATCTATATAACGTTCCGTGGCGAAGCCCTGCAGGTGTGATGTTAAAATAAACACATATTTTTTTATTTCAAAATTTCCCTGTATTCACTTTCGTCTCTCGACTATTGACGATTGCACCCAATTCAAAAGGAATACCGTTTTTTTATTTGGAATGGGTTAAAATGTTCATTACATGTATGTAAACAAATGTATTTTTTATATGAAAGTAAGCCTCATAAACGCACATTCATTTGTTACAAATGCATTTGTTTGAATATGTGTATTTGTAAGTTATTTGGTATTCTATATAACTATCAGAAATGATGCCTGGATTAGAGGATAATCATTTATTCACAGCAACATAAAAATAGAAATAAATTTTCCACATAATAGAGAGCTTTATTTAATGCAGATTTTTTAATGTAGGTTTAACTAATTAGAATTTCAGAATAAAAATGGATGAGATAATCTATATTTGTTGCATTAATGCAGGAAGTCCCAAATGTATATAAAAAGTCAAAATTACTTATGTTCACAGTGAGATATATTTCTTGTCTATAAATTAGGGCATTCGAATAAAAAATGAAGCGTTTACAATTAAAATTGAACAATGCCTGTCTTTTTTCTTTTAACATATATTTGATTGTCAAAGTTAAAAATTTCCTAACTCATATGTATGCATGTTTACATAACTTAGCATGAATAAGCTAGTTATTAAACATTTGATAAAATTTCTCTAAATTGCCAGCAGATATGACTAGCATATTAGGACTCGTATAATGTAAACTATTTCAGGTGGACTTTGTTCTCTTTGGTTCTGAATCTCTTCATCTGCAGCTCAATGTATTGAGAGAACATATTGAATATTTTGTACTAACACACTTATTCATAAGTTTATTATGTACATAGTTTATATTATATATATTATTAGTCGATGTCTGTATGTATCTATAGGATAATCTCTCGCTGTATATATGAATTTCTGTGTGTTGAATTGATATATATTTATAAATATATATATATGTGTGTATACATATATGCATATACTTTATGTACTGCTGGTCGGATCGTATTTCGCATATTTTTGTAGAGAACGTTATATGTATATTGAAATTTAAAACATAACGCACTCGCAAAATAAAGTAGCTATCTGATATAAAATTGTTTTTACCAAAGTTTCTGTTAGCACATTCTGTATGATTAAAAAGGAAATTTAACTGTGACACTTATAAATATACACAAAAAAGCATGTATATTATATGTATATATATATATATATATATATATATATATATATATATATATATATATATATCAGCATTTGTTCAATTGCATCATTTAGTTTCTTTATTAGTTTATGCTTATTGCTTTCTAAAGAGCTATTATTGTTTTGTTATCTATTTAATTTCCCGAGTAATTGTCACAACTTTACCTTCTACTTACACAAAATGTTTCAATAAGTTTATAATTTGTTGATAAAACTATTTTTTTTAATATACACAAAAAACCATGTATATTATATGTCTGTACATGTATGTACATATAAGTATATGTATATATATATATCGGCATTTGTTCAATTGTATCATTTAGTTTCTTTATTAGTTTATGCTTATTGCTTTCTAAAGATCTATTATTATTTTGTTATTTGTTTAATTTCCCGAGTAATTGTTACTACTATACCTTCTACTTACACAGAATGTTACCATAAGTTTAGAATTTTATTCATAAAGCTATATTTTTTTTACTGAATTTCATGATTTTTTTAAAATATTTTTTCCCACTTTGCTATAATATAAAATACGAAAAGAATTTAGACAATTGAACTTTTAAACGGAAAAAGATGGATTTCTATAATACATAAGCGAAGCGGGGAACGATAAATTATATTTGGGTTGAAGAAATAATAAAGCATGGGAATAAAGCTCATAGAATATATTCCCATATCAATAATTTTGCGCATCTAAAATTTCTTGGTTTTTCGAAGTGAAAAGTCTTTTAGGACAACTTTTAGTCTTTTGCATGATCAATGCTGGAAACACTGTAGTAAAGTAATTAAATGAAGATGAAGGAAATCATCGATTCATACAGAGCATTAAATGCTCTGGTGTAACCTTCAAGTACAGGTGGTTTGTCCAAGTTTCTTTTATTAATTCACTTGAATCCGGTAGTCTGTCGCTGAACGAAGATATTTTCCAATCTAGTTAATCAGAATATGAATTTAGTCAGAATTTGAATGAATGAATACTTAGTCACTAAATTCATTCAATGAAATGAACTTCTTTTCGATATAAGAACCATTCATGTTGATGTATTAGTGCTGTATGAAACAGAAAATTCTAGAGTTGTTCAGCTCCATCGGATATAGTTGGACAATGTCTTATATCCCGTTCGACATTCACCCACTTTTTAAACTCTATTACTCACATTGGTACGAACAATACAGCCTAATACGTAAAGTAAATAATTTATGATTGGTGATTTTCAACTTTATTTACTTTTGCTAAATAATTCTTATCAGATCTTGTCGTTTTTTAATCGAAGATTATGCGACCGCAGGCGCCGTTAAAACGTAAAGTAATGCACGCTACTTGTACGTAGAATACAGACAGCAGTTTATAAGTAGTTTCGTTTTTTCTTTCACCATTTACAATTTTTAATTAAATGACTAATTACTTGTCCTTTATTAAATGATACCACCTCTTAGAAATCTATTAATGTGGGTCAATCGAAATGTTAATTTAAATAGTTCTGCAGCAATACATATTTTTGCTAAAAAAACTTTTGGGTTAATTTGACGTAAACAGAAAATATAATCAATGCTTTACCTAGAGAAATTAAAACAAATTCCATTGGAGTAATTTCAAAGATATTAATTTTTCCAGAGGAAAATTTTTTTTTTGGATAAAAAGTTTCTCTTTTGTATCATTAAGGTTAAAGAAAATGTAGTTAAAAGAAAGAATCAAGTTTAATCAATTTAGTCATTCAGAAAAACCATTGACTATCCTGTTAAAGCTTTTTCTAGATGGTAAGCTTTGTCCAGATGCTTATTTCTTTTGTTTCGTATTAATTTAAATAGTTATTCAAGCATGCACGCGACGTGGAGGCTTGCTTATGTGTCACTTATGCTTTACATCAATATAAAATTATCTGAATAATTTTTTGTGTTTATGGCTTTATCTGATTTAAATTATATTTGATTAATTATTATAATCTCTAATTTTATCTTTACTTTATTTGAAATTACAATGATTTCATTTATAAGTTTGATCTTGTTACATTATTGAATGGATTGGTTGTATACCAGTAACAGCATATAAAACATTACAAGCACCAATTTTGTAACTAACATATTCTAAGTAAGGACTTGCGATGAATCAAAGTTAACTTACACCAACTATGAAAGTTGAAATCGGTATTTCAAGTATGGGAAACGGAAGGATTTTTAGGTTCTATAACAGATTTACACTAGACTTTTAAAGTATCACTCTTGACATCCCAGTAAGAATTCAGAGGAAAGTACGGGCTGTAGAAAGGTTGGTCGATGATGACCAAGAAGTTGTCAGTGACAGTGTCTCTACACTTCTCAAACTTTCGACACCATTCTGATATTGTGTTGAATTTCAGCCACTGTTACAGTTTCACTCACAGAAAACTAAATACCGAGTTGAATCCCTCGTGAGACCAATTTTACAAGCGAATCGTTAAATGTGTTAACTTTACAAGTAGCGCTGTAAGTGGCTGGTAAGTGAACTTCTGCTTAGTTTCCGGCTTTGTATTACACAGGGTGTTTCATATTGAATGGGACAAAAAGAATAGCGCAGTGTGACTGCCGTAATGGATTTATTCTGCCGAAACGAATTTATTCTGCAACTACAATTATACAAGTTTTATTTGGCAACAGGGAAAATTATCGAATGACGAACTCGCCGCTAGAGGCGCTGTTAAACGAAATGTCATCCATGCAGGAGAAAGCGTACTGCCTTTTCGAATATGCCAAAACCTCCCCAGAAACTGTTGTGCAAAAACATTTTTTCTGGTCCATTTTTCTTTGCTGAAAAATCGATTAATGGGGACATTTACCAAGACATGCTCTCTGAGCGGTTGCTCCCCAAGCTAGAGGAAGCTGTTCCTGATTTCATTTTGCATGAAGATGGTGATCCCCCACATTGGAATAAAAAAGTACGTGAGTTCCTGAACGGACGTCTGCCACATCGCTGTATTGGTCATGCTGGGACACAGTATTTGACATGTCTTCATTGGCCGTCGAGATCACCAGATTAACGCCCTGTGATTTTTTGTTAAAGGGGTTTCGTTAAAGATAAGGTGTTTGTGCATCTACTTCAGGACTTAGAGGAACTGAATCAGCGGATAACTGCAGTGATGAACTCCATCACAGGGGATATGGTGTGGCGGGAGATTGATTACCGTGTAGACATTCGTCATGTCACCAGAGGGGCACATATTGAACTGTAGAAACTTGAATAAATGTAGTTTTGAGGTAAATTTGAATTTTTTAAATATATTAATTACAACGTTCACAATCATGTTTTCTTTTTGTCCCATTCAATATGAAACACACTGTATTGCTGCGCACTAATTTTTCTAAAATAGATGAAACTCGGAATATGGCTTGTTAATAAACTTGCTTTTTGATCACCTCAAGTCATTAACCGTTTGGAGTATATCGAAAGAAAGATATTGCTCCAGTCTTCCCTCCAGTGAAATAAAACTCATTTCAAAACTACTGGGATTTATAAGTCACAACTGAAATGGCCAATAGGAAACATGTGCCCAGGGCTATAGCGTAAAAAGTGTGTACCCTAGATTCATAAAATTGCTATTTCTTGATATTAGTATTTCCATTTACATAAAATCTCCCCATATAACACAAGAAACCAAAAAAAATCAGAAACCAAAGGGCTAATGCTTTGTAAATTATTAAGAAATATTTTAATTGTGTTTACATTTATAATCAATCTCTGAAGTTCAGTTACATTGTTATCAAGTACATATCCAGAAATTTTAAAAGGGTAGCAAAAATTTTCTTCTCAATTTCTTTTTCAAAAGTTTTCTAATCAGTTAAACTTTGTATTCAATAAAACATTTTCATTAGGGATCAAAAAGCCCTTTCGGACCGAATTAAACACATTTTTATAAAAGAAAGTTGGGAAAGAACTAACAGTTTGATACTTTTTATATACTTTGCAATTTTGCATAGTATACATATATTGATCCAACACATTTTAATAAAAAACGGCTTTCGTGCATTGAATTTTTTGCTCCCCAAATCCTCTGATTATAATTTAATTTAAACTTTAGTCATCAAGTTAAAAAAAAGCTTGACTTATATGCATTTAAGAGCTATTTAGTAATTGCGATAATGGTTAGTTTTATTAAAAAATATTTAATCATCTAATGGAGTTGGAAGTATTTTTTGTGAATTCAGTTTTATTAATGATTAAAACGTACTGTACATTGATTTTTTTTCTAAATTAATAAAGCTTTCTTTATTTATTAAAAAAAATTAGAATTTGACATGGGATTTAAAATATTAAGACAAAATAAAAATCCGAATAAAGCATTTTTAGAAATATTTTTTAAATTTTGTTTATCTTTTCATTATGTTGTACTATGTAAATTATCACGAGGTTTCGAATTAAAATTTTTATTTTTGAAACGTACTGGGAGTAATATTTCAATTAATATTTTTCATTTGACCTAGTTTACTTTTAGCAATTTGAGATTTTTAAATATAATTTTAATGTAATTTTTGAGAGAATATGAGACAATCTCGTCGAAGTTTTTTTCCTAGCTTGCATACTCCGTGTGAATTAAACCCCGGGTTATATTTAATTTGCCCCGTTGAGGAAATGTTTATGGATAGATAACATATGCTACGAAAAAAATAACACCTTTTTTAACATGAATAACTGATTTTATAATATAGAATCCGTTTCAGACTTAATGTTTATTTCTATCACTCACAGTTACGTCAATGTTAGATAGTATACGACTTCCATATACGTCAATTACATTATAAATCGTTTGTGTTATCATTACATAGATTATCATTAACCCTCCGAGTGGAACACATCGAGGAAAAAAAGTGTCCAAAAATACGCTGAAGGTTTACTAAGTCAGTGGCTAAAGCGTTCTATAATTTTTCCTTCACCCTTTGTCGACTAGAACGGAATACGGGAAACCCACACCTCGTCGTTATTGTCCCTTTACTTCCGGTTATAAATAGATATATAAATAGATATTATAGATTGTTAATTTTTAATACGCATAAAGCTTGTCAAGTCTCGAAGATCATCCCATAAGAAATAATGGATTCTTAAAGTAGAAATAAAAATAATCTTTGAGAGACTTATTTGTATTTTTTTACGAAAGTCATCCAAGATATTTACGGGGTGCAATTAAAGATACATCTATTACCGCAAACAAAATACTTCGAAATAGAGATTTACAAAGCCATGAAAAGCTATCAGCGTCTTTCTGCCTCAGGGGGTAGGGGTGCATCCCTCAATAAATGTCAGTCAAAGAGGAGTGCAAATACCCAAACAATCCACTTGACCCTCCTACTGAAAAACTCCATGGGGGAAAGCACTGGCAGAAATGTACATTACATCTATTTTCGGAACGTTTTCAGAGGTCGAAAATCGTACGTTTTGAAGACAGCATCGGTTTGGCGGAATTGTACGTGCGAACCACTTAGAGGGTTAAATCTTATTTTTGTCACTAAATCTTAGAATAATCATTATCTTCATCAAAACTAACTTTAATTTTTCAATGAAAACTCTGAGAATTTTTGAAATACTGCCACCTGGCAGAGATCAGTTTAATATACATTATATACAGACATATCGTTATATAGAGATTTTGTTATAAATTGAAGTTTTACTTCATTACAATACTTCCTTTACTTTGTACAAAACAGTAGTAAACAGAAAAATTCGAAATGATTCGCAATTAGTAAATTATGTTTTCTATAAATCTACTTTTTTAAAAAAGTAACAAATGTTGATTAATACATCTATATACTTGGAGTTGAATTGCAGAATGATAGTGTTAACCCTTAATTTGGCTAAGTCCGCTACACCGGACGTATATATTTATAACTATTATATAACATAATTGTCAGTGTTCGCCACAGCGGACATTAATTATCTCAAAAATGGAAAATGATATATTTTTTGCTTATTTTACAGATATTCTAATGTCTATACAGACATGGGAAAATAACAGATATTGAAATTGAAAAATATTTGAAAAAACATGTCAAATTAAGGGTTAATAGCCGTTATAGTGAAATTTTTTGTTATATAAAGTCCAAATTGGATGCACACAACTAGATGTGATAATAATTTTAAACATAAAATTTTATCAATCTTGTATAATTGCTTTCAGGCTATGCCCCACAACGTTAATGTACGTTATATAGGAAATATTTATTACATAGAGTGCAGATTGCATTCAAGAGGATGTGCTGAACTAGACGTTATAATAATCCTAAATAAATAAAACTGATTTTCTACAGCAAATCGGTTTTGAGTCAAGCGAGATGCGAACATGAATATAGACGTGAAAAATAGAAAAAAATTACTTTAAGAACCGTCAGAATGGAAATTTAACGCTTCAAAATTAGTTTTTTTGCACGTATACACAGGCATAACACTGAAACTGAACAAAATTCACTCAGGTATGGTGAAAAGTTAATATTTCTAATGAAATTTGAAGACGAAGTTTTCGTGATTACAATACTTCCTATACTTTGTAGAAGAAAGTAAAAAATTAGCAGAACATAGCATGTTAACATTATGAAGATAGGTAGCATTGGGAAGATTATTCACTTTAAACAGATAAAAAAATATTGCGTAAGCTTTGTTTGTTAATTGGTCTGCATTTCTTTCCTCTTCGTTTTAGTTTCTTATATTGCTTTTTCAAGCTGATGTTTATTTTTCCGGCTGATCTTTTGTGAGTGGTTACCATCGGTAGTGTTTCATAAAATTGGTAGCGAAACTGTTTTGATACCGTGTTTTATTCTTTAAACCCTCTTCGTAAGAGGTATTACCCACATCCCCTTTGGAAAATATTGAAAGAAAGTAGCACGTGACTTTCTTGTGCATCTTTTAAACTATGCACATTAAAAATATAATTGTATGCTGCGTTTTTAGATTTATTAATTGCACATTCTCTTAAAACTTTAAAGTTAGTTGTATTTCTCAAAGTAACGGTGGTGTCAGAGCAGTGACTGAAGTACTGCCATCTATCGGCAGCTGGAAAAGTTGATAAGGTATAATTCATTTTTGTTTTTTGTTATAAAGTTCTTTTATTTTCGATCTCAATACTTCCTTTACTTCGTACGTGCAGGTAAAAAGGGGATCGTTAAACCCAATAATGTAAAGCTTCCGACTTTATGGACGGCTAAAAACTCGTGTGTAGAATATTTGTTTTCACGAATAAAGTTTTCCTTTTCATCGAAGATAGATGGTAATTCTATAAACAATCTCATATCTTGCAGCATCTGCTATTGTCTACAATTTTTTCTTTTTGAATCGTAATTTTACTATTTTTAGAGCTACACGCAGTAATTAAATTTTTTGGTAGGTAAATCAAATGAAATCATGATAGCCTTATCTAGTATAAGCTTCACTTTATAGTAATATGCTTGTACATGATACCAAAAAATTTTTGTACGTAAAAGTTCTTATACTAACCCAGCCTAAACACTAATAGAGACGCTGTAGTATTAAAATTTCATTTATTTAGATTGGCGTAATCTATAGTAACTCCGATTTCAAATATTCAATAGATATTCATTAGAAATGATACCAGCATTATTGGCTTAAAATGCGAAATTTCGATCTCTTTCGAACTTTTTGCCCTGTTTCAGACACGTTGGCTATAATAGGTGTGTGTTTGTTTCAGACTTTGCTAATAATTTGATTGACTTATACCAAAATTTCTTTATCATTTCAACCTATTATATTTTAACATTATAATAACTTTTCGATGTTACGTTCATTAAATACGTCTTTTTGTCATATTATTTCAAGAGATGAAAAAATGCAACACAAATATATTTAAAACATTTTCCATTTTTTGATAAAGTTTTAACCAACCGTTTTGTATTAGGCGTAATTTGATTTCTAGAAGTGGCATCAGAATACTTCCAGCGGAACAAACTGTTCTTTTTTCCAGACTTTAAAGACATTCTTAGAGGCTGCATATTCCCCTACCCCTACCACTGATTCTGTCCCGATGTAAACTGAAGTATAAATCGTATGTGTCCGTTGTGCAATAGCTACTTTAAAATACATTTAAATATGTTACTGAATTAGCTAAAATTTAGATTTTTAAATATCTTGTGAATCGTAAAAAAGTGTGTTATACGGATTCAATATTTAGTCTCTTACCAGTATAAAGCTGAAAGAATAAGACAGATTCATTCAGAAAGCTTTAATTGGTAACGTAAAAAAATATTAAATGAAGTATCAATAATGCACAGTAAGAGGGAAGGAAAAACATAAAAAGAGCAAACTAGCACAACTTTCAGATGATGGAAAATTTTACCCCTTGTCTGTGAGGCCCAAACTCGGTTCGGGCACCGCAAATGCGCCATATTTGGAATGTCCGACCCGAGTTCGGACAAGAGAAAAATTAGTGTTTCAATTCCGTGAATCCCGAGCTCAGTTCTTACAAGGCATAATAGGTAGTTTGCCATTTTTCAAATAAATGCTGATACTTTCTGGAGATAAGCTCTGTAGTTTCTCGCCAATTGTCGGATTTGTGAAATTCAATTGAATCTAAGGAACTTGGAATTCATGACAGTTGATATACATAATAATGCCGTATAAATTTATTATATTTATCTTGAAAATCATTCCATTTTATTTTTCTGTAATTTGAACAAAAATTGCTGTATTAATTAATGTTTCCCGTATATGAGAAAATAAGGAATATAGTAATTTCTCTTAAAATTTTTGTATTTTTTAAAAATAATCTATTTCTTACATTTTGATGATAATAACGAACAAAATTGAAGAGAGAAAATTTTCTATTTTTTGGTCGTTTTCCTCCAATATATTCCACAGGCAAAGGATTAAAGTTTGAATATAAAATATAGAAATTTTAACTGTATTTCTAAATAGATACAAAAAGCCAAGATAGGAAAAGTATTAATTTGGGAAAAAGAAATTTCTTTTTAATCGATTATAAGTCAGCCACCGTATATTTTACTTCGAAAATTTCATCCCAGCTTTGAATCAGTGTCAAAAGTAATATATATTGATATTTTTCCCTTTGCGTTTCTTCCATGAAAAATAGGGATAGCCTTACAATCGATCATGTACCTTATACATTAAGAAACGCATTTCCTGGTGGTTCCCTGAAATTAAACAGAAATACTAAGCAATGAGAAATTGCATTCTATAAGATTTCATTTCACATTCGTTGGGTAACTTTTACTAGAAATAACGTTGTTCGTGAATGATTACTTTCCCAGACATATTCAGTTCTGAAAAAAAGCGATATAATATAACAAGTCCTAAACGGAAGCTTTGATATAAAGTCGATAGATCTAAACATTAATGTTCTAGGAACAATCGCTGGATGGTTTCCAGGAGAATTCGATAAAAAAAACGAAACTGAGACAAATAATAGTAAAAGAAAATAGCGAGATGAAACTATCAGGACGAAAACTAAATTAAAAAATGCACTTGAAGAAAATGGGAAATGTTTGGAATCGTGATACATTTTTTTTAAGGCGAGTTCTAAAATATTTCGGAGAAAGATTAAATACTTATTATAGACAGCATAAAGTAAAAAAGAAATAGTTTATTTGGCATGATGTTGTAAAAGATTTTTTTTTAACTTTTCTGCAAAGGTAAGTATTTAATTACAACTGGCTTTGTAACAAAGGATTTAAGGGTGGTCGTAGGCTTTTTAAAGTCTATGCTTTCGAGAGTCTTGTTACATGCTGAAAATATTTTGGTTTAGATGGACTACAAGTCTCTAAATACTTAATTTACAAAAAGTAAAGAAAAAAGTTCAAAATGTCATGAAAATTTGAAGAAAAGAATTGAAATGAAATTGTATCTATTTTGTCATTAAAAACAACCTAAATATTTATTTAGATGATCTTAATCCATTCTATAGTGTTTATATAGTTAACTATACAAAAAAAATAATAAGCTTATCTGATGAGTAAATGTTTTGTTTTTTAAGTTTTACAGATTGGGATATATCGCGTAGTTTAAACATTTATTGTAATCCATTAAAAGGGATAACTTCATACCTTAATGGGAGTTGAAATAGGCCTTAAATATATCACATTTATAGAATTTTATTCTTTTATCAGAAACATAAGATCTGTCAAAACGGACACAATTTACTATGCACCAATACTCTTTTAGACGTTAAGAGAGGTCTCGGAGAGTATCGTACGACGACAGATTTTGACCATAAAAGGGAAAAAGGTTTGACCTTTAAACTTTTTCTTAAAAAATAAAATCTAGTAGTACTTCATAACAGAGTTAAAACGTTATCAATAAAATTATTTTACTTCAATGAAATCGGATTTTTCAGTAGTCTAATATCTATCGTAATTTAAAATTAATTATTTTATTGCTGTATGATCCTTTCTAACTTATTGATCATTTTAAAATTTTAAGAGTGTCTTGTGTGTCTAATTTTTTTCAAAAGTTTCGGACACTGTCAATTTACTGTAAAAAATAGTATGCTTTTAAGAAGACTGACTGATTATTTAATAGTTAGACTTTTTATCAAAATATATTTTGTGGTCGATTTTGATGTTTGGTACATTTTATTTAATAACATTATTTAAGATCACATTAAGAATAATTTAAAATGTAAAATTTTGTTTTTGAGAACTTAGTAAATGAAGCATTTTTAATGTTTTTGGAAACTACTTCAAATTTGAGAACAAAAATTTGTAATTCAAGCTGACGGAAGAAATTTGTATCAATCATTTGAACATTTTTTCATATATCTGGTAATCCTCTATCATTATATGTGATGGGATTGAAGAATCGAATATTATCCGTATGAATCTGTTTAATGGTACTTAAATCCATGAGGTAATCTCTTTCAAATTACAAGTAGAAAAATACTATCCATATTGTTGCAAATTACCCCTAAAATGTAATTGCCTGCAATATGTCAAGTGCATATTGGAAAAGTTATTATATTGTGAAATCATGTAATATACGTACCATTCAATGTTCCGTTATGAAATTGCATTATTGTATGGTATCTCATAACCTTCAGATCTAGTTATCCGATACTGATCGTTATTAATATTGGTTTGTAATCAAATTCTAAATTACTGTTATTGTAGAATCATCTACGTAGTAATATAGCTTATCTAAATCTAAACTGCGGCTGAAATTTGTACCTTGCATAGTATAAGATGATTAACTGAAATTAACTCTGAATTTGGCTTGCCATGCAGCACTGATTTAATAACTCTGATTATTTTCAAAATATTATTTGAAAACGTAAATTGTTTTTAATAATTAAGACAATTTTGTATAAAAGACATCTTTAGCTTGGTTTTTATTTTGACTATTTTATTTTTTCTTTGGCTTTCAATGGCTATTTATTCATAATATAACGCTTATAAGTTTATATATTTCGAAGATATCGTCAACACAATGTAAGATTGTGTGATAAATAAAAGTACACCATCCAGTCTTTAGCAAATGTTTTTAACACCAGAATTACTTGAATTGTTTCAAGTTATTAAAACAGTTCAAAAATATTTCATATTCATTATTTTAAGTTTTATTGCTTGTTAGTGTTTATAAAGATGTTTTAAACAAATATTTCAGCAATTGTTCAATGTTTAATCCCTATTTTATTTTAATCTGTAAAGCATAGAGCATTGTTACTAAATATTTACGTTTTTATAGTGATATTGTAGGCCAAAAGTTCGGTAATTGCTTAATATTGGATAAACAAAATATTTTTAAAAATATTTAAAGACTGATATATGTAATGTAAAAACTTAACACTTTAATCCTAAACTAAAATTACTAACCCCTCTATTAAAAAACCACCAAATTGGCAATTTCTTCATCTTTTTAGTAGCCTTTTGGCGTTAAACTCTTTTGTTTCCTTCCTGTCGGCTAGCTTAACTCTCCAACCTATTTTGATGGTTAAGAGCACTTAAAAGCACTTATAATTTGAAGAGTAACAAATTCCTTTCTCAAGCGGTTAGCGTCCCCAAGGTTATATAAGGCTGTGCAACCATCCTTTGTTGGATTTTTGCTCTGTACGCTGCATAATAAAGATGTTATAAAACTTTTTCTGAATATTCGTATTCTTGTTTCGACCACGCTACATCCGCGAAGCATAGTAGGCCAAGCTATGTTTCATATATATAACAAAAAGTTAAAGTATATTAAGTTTCTCTGCAACACGTGGTTTTTCATCCTTAAACTATGTCATACATTGTTATATTTTCCAATAAAGAAAGTTATTTAACTGTTTAAATTTAGCTTCAGTTTGAAGCTAATGAAAACATTTCAGAACCAAAGAATTTTTTTTTTACTTATTAGCAATTTTTTTATTAATTAGCTCTATTAATGCAATAGAAATTGAAACTAAAACTAGTACTTTCGAAATTACGTAGCATATGAAATTTTACTATTGTATCTTTATTTTTATATTTTAAAAATATAAAAATAAATATACAATTGCAAATGCAGGTACATATACTAAATTTTAAATAGATATTTAGTTTTCATTAATAGCGATATCTAATAAAAAATAAATTCCATGCTTTCAGTTTATATTTTTGGTCATATAAGAAGCAAAAAACGCTATTAAATTTCTTATTCGAGTTTTTCTTTACGAGTTGTGAAACACCTTTACTGTTAG
>CM063498.1:99008969-99053969 GCA_032207245.1 Pardosa pseudoannulata | reverse complement strand
TATTATTAAGCAAAATACTACTAAAATATTTGCAAAAGAAATTTTGATGGAAGTAGAAAACGTTTATATAAAGTGTTTGTAGAACATTATTCTTTTAAAATATATCCAATGACTTACTATTATCTTGTTATTTTCACTTTATGCTAATATTAAATATAGTACTGGATATGGGTACTGAATTTTTCTTACGTTATACAAATGGATTATTTAATTTCATCTGTACATGTAGCCGAAAGATGGCCGATTGGTTAGGGTGCTGGCCTTCGGAACCGGAGTTCGTGGGTTCGAATCCACTGAGGCATGGATGTTCTTAGCCGTTCGGAATCGGCTTTAAGTTGTAGGTCCCGGTCTCTTTAGCCCTCGTGTTGCAAAAAGTAGACCGTAGCACTCCAAACCAAACCCCAAAACCTCATCTGTACATGTAAATTAGTTTCAATTAACTTTTTGGAATCAATTTGTATTTATATTACTTTTTAACTATTGCGTCAATATTTTATCTTATTTCACCTGATTTTCATAAACAAATAATATAAAACTTTACTGTATATTAATCGTTAATTATAGGTTCTTTTGTAATATCCCAGGTGTATAGTTTTGTTATTTAATGGCAAATCTTTTATAAATAGAACAAAGGATACAACGTAGTTGTTACCGTAATAAAATTTTACCATTATTTGTTATATTCCACATACATACAAAAATCGAATTTCTAGTCGTATTTCTCGCAGCTCAACGTCCTCTTTCGCTTTAGCCCAAAATGTTATCGAGATCCTAAACCGATAAATCGAACTCTACTTCTGATAATTCGAATTTTTTTCAAACACAATTTTCAACTCACTTCAATTTACTACTTGTGGAATTCAGAAATGTCCTACAGCGAATTGAGAATAGTATGTATATATATATATATATATATATATATATATATATATATATATATATATATATATATATATATATATATATATATATATATATATATATATATATATATATATATATAAATAAATTATTATCTCTTAAAAATTCTCCTTTCCCATTCTTATTCCTTCAAATACTACCTAGCTGTATCACCCATTTGAGATATGGTTAGCGCTTTTTGTATGCCCAATATTGTACCTTCGTATGCTTTAGCGGTCTCATTTTCAATGTCTAAATTTCTAAATATAATGTATAGTTTATTCGTTTATCTTTAGTTTATAAATATTACTAAATCCCCCAAACAGATATTAATTTTAAGGTTGTTAAATGATTTTGTAAGCATTTTCAAACAAATATTATCTTACAATTTTGATCACTGCCAAAGTTCATATATTTGGGGACTTCCTTTAAAAGAAAAATTCTATGATTTACGAGTTTGAAATTTACAAAATTCTAAACTTTTGAAAGCATATGAACCGAAAAACTGAAGAATGCAGTAAAATTTATTTCTTTGAGGATAAGATACAAATGCTATGTTGAAATTTTAACCACACTAGATAAAAAAATACTTTCTTTAATTAATAAAATGCAACAAAGTTATGCAATAGTTGTTAGATTTAAAATTTTTTTTTTTATAAAATTTTTAGAATTTTATCAATTTTTAATATATTTTAAATCAAAAAAAAAATTTTAGTGGATAAAAACCAAATTCAAACATCCAAGCAGCTTAGTCTTGTAAAATTCCAAGATTTAAAACTATTTGTTAACGGGAATCTATTTTTTATTTTGCGATTTAAATTTCTGCATTTCAATACTAATAATTCTAGTTACCCCTGTCGTGTAGGACTTTCTCTTGTATAGAAACACCATAGATTATTGTGTGATAAGCAAATTTCCGTAGTCAGAACTGCGACTCCTGAGATTAATCTTTCTCCATCATTTCCTCCTTGCTAGCAATTATCAAGATAAAACTACACTTGGGGATGAAACAAATCTAACGAAATTTTTGGGGATATTCCACTGGTGCGTCCAAAAAAAGAGAGACCGGGAGGGTCACATAATGACATGCGTTATCGTGAAACTCTGCAAAATGAAAGTGTAGAAAGTTGCTTTTATCTTTCTTCTGCTATGACAAATTGAACGAGAGCTCTGCTGCCTCATTATAGCGTATGGTAAATGCGGATTGTATTGTTCGTGATTAAAGTCATTAAAGAAAATAGTAGTCTCCAAAAGGAAATGAACTGAAGATATCATCTTCGGATCCAAAATGCAAAATTTGTATAACATTGGTTTTAACTTGCCATTGGAAATAGAAGAAGCTGAAAATAAATATGAACTTCATACCAAATAGGAAATTCTATAATGTACTGTATTAAATGCAGGAAAAATCTTTTAGGGTTTATTGGGAGCGAAATTCATCTGCAGGCAGTCTCAAAGGCTTAGAAATTAACAAATTAACATACTGGTTATTACTAATACACATTAATAAACAGTTTGCTAAAATTGGAGTGAAATTTTAATTTTTAACAATTTTCAAATAATTTTCTCTGTATGTCTACATAATTTTCTTTATATAAATTAAAAATTTTAGTTATACTATAGCGAAAGCAATAGTTATTTGTCCTGTTTTACTGGATACAAGTAATCAAATAAGTACTATAGAAAATTTCCTTATAAATTGTGGTGTATCGCTGCAGTTAAAGCATTTCTATTTCTTACAGAACTATTAAACAAATTTTTCATATTATTATATTGAATATAAAATTTATAAAATGTTGAATTCAAAAAATTTCAAGTTGTAAACGTAAACTAAGTTTCTAAAAAGTGTTAATAAGCAATAGCTTAAAATAATTAATTTCTATTATTTGAGCAAAGTATTATCATGGATATGATTATGTAACACTTTGGGGACATACTGTCATTAAAATATGTATAGCTGGAAGCATACAAGGAAGAAATTTCAATAACCTAAAGGAAATGCCTGTACATGACTCCTTTTTTTAACGTTTTAGTTTAATAATTAAACAGGGATTAAATATTCAATATTATAGATGGTAAAAAAGTTTTAAAAAGTACAAAACAATTTTTTTCTAAATTAAAAACGTGGAATAATATTTTTTTTGAAGTACAGGATTTTCAAATTCCCATAACAACATAAGTACAGTAAGTCTAGATAAAAACTATATGAATTTTATTTCATTAACCATATGCTAAAAATATTTATATTGATCAGGTTCATGTATCTTTACTTGCAATTTTAAAATGTAATATAATTTTATATTTTATTGGAGCTTTCTGTGTCAGTTTCCCTGTTTTAATGCTTTAAAGAAAAAATTGAAATAATTTTCACTTTTTCCTGACTTTAAAAAAATATTTTGTAGGGAATAAAATTAGTTATCTGAAGATGTATTTGAAGAATAGTAATATAAATTAAGCTCTAGTTATTAATTTGTTATAAATGTATGCTATTGTATGCACACAGTCTGACATTTTTCTTATCTTTTTGGTTAATAAATATTAAAATAATATGAAAGATTTAATGTTATTTAACTAGGGTATTTTTTATTAAAATAAAAAATACGCATATTTGAAGATACATCAAGTAAAAATTTATAGTGTTTGCTAAAAAACAAATTTATCTAATAAACAAGTATTAAGTAAAAATTTACAAATATATATATTGTATCGTCTGTCGTTTTGATTTTATTGCTGTCCTTAAATACATTTTCTATTATCGTCAATAATTTGTTGTTAAATATATTGCAACATATTCGTAGACGTTCATCCTTATATACTGCTGAAAGAAGTAATTCCGTGATACACGTAGAAACATCCAGAAAATTTTACTTGTATGAATTTCTGTGTTGTATCAAACTGCCTATCCATTCCCGACTGTTTCTTGATAACCAAATACATTTTTAATGACATTTCATTTATGTTGATAAAATATTTTAAATTCATTCATGTAATGTGGTGCACAACGTTTTGTTTATAAAATCATGAATTTTTCTAGATTATTTTACTATGATTTGGTTTGGAAAATTACGGTATTTTCATCTCGGTATACGAAGGGGGTAATGCTACTGATACCTGTTGCTTGTAGCCGATTCTGAAAGTCGGCGAACATCCATACTGCCAGTAGTATACGAGTTTATGAAGTCGCATATCGAAGAGCTGCACCCTGCTATTATAATTCGGTTAGTTTCCTATAAAATGTTATCAGTCGATAACATTTTATAGGAAACCGCATATTTACGAGATCTTAACAGCACTATAACGAACACTGTACTGCAAAATAATGAAGTACATGTTATTACTTTATTAAGCAAACATACTTCACTCTCGGGCTTTTTTTCACTTGCCTCTTAAGGCTTTCCAAGCTAGCTAACTTTTAAATGTAATGTCATAAAACATTTTCACTTCAATTTGGGAAAGGACGTAGGCTCACTTTTGGTACATTCATAATAATATTCGTACAATAAAATAAAAAGAAAATATTGTTGCGACATTCACAATATTGTTACCAATTTATGAAGCGTAACGTTCGTGGATTGAGTAGACTTTGAATTAAGACTGCAAAAAAAAAAAAAAAAAAACAGCACTTTATTCGTAATGCAGGGAAAACACAAATACAGCAGCCAAAACCGCGAGAACTGGCTAGCACAGGCGATAAACCTTAGCGCCAAACGACGTAGGTCTTTACCTCAACAAATTTCTCAGCTAACTGAACCCCGATCAGGATCGGCCCCCGGTATTTATACCCTCGGGAGAAACTGGAATATTCTAGAAAGTACTAGGTACAAACAGTCGCCAAGAAAGTCACCAAGTCGCCAAATTTGTCGATAAATCGCCAAACTTGGGGCCAAAAATTAGTCGCCAAAAACATCGCCTACGAGCCAATATCTCGCCAAATACATGATTTAACCATTATAATACACAGTATACGGTAAAAATACATGGCAACTTGCGAAATTCACAATATATAAGAAGTAGAATCTTTCCCTTAGTAATATGTTAATAAAAAATTCTAATGTTATATACGCATGTAATATTTATATCTTTAGAAAAAGCAACAAATTAGTCCGATGTTATACAGGGTATCCCAAAACGACAGCATAAACTCTGAATCCTCGTTGGAAGTACATAAAAACTGCTCAAAGAAGCTTACATGTACAATCCATAGTTTACGAGAAAAAATGCGAAAAATAAAGTATGACGTCACTACCGGTGCAAGAAAAAACATTTTATTGGACATATGAAGAACAGTTTTTGCATATCTTTCCGGACGATAATGTTTAAAACGTTCGTCTCGCATATAATGTCATGCATGCTCGCGCGCCATGGAATGTTTAACGTCGCAACATACATATACCTCTGTGTTTGTGGAGGCTCAGTAAAAGCAATTTCTTAAAGTCATAGACTTTATCTCGGCTATCTACAATATGTACATGTTATATAACCAATACCGTTGGGAGAGAGAAACAACCTTTCTCCTCCAGCCCCCGACAACACACTGCCTTGTTCCTCAAAGACCCCTCGCAAAAAGAGGGGGGGAGAGAAACAGGGCTGAGAGCAAGGGAGTGGTCAGTGGATCGGACTCCTGCCTTTTTCA
Organism: Pardosa pseudoannulata; assembly: GCA_032207245.1. Taxonomy (NCBI): domain Eukaryota; kingdom Metazoa; phylum Arthropoda; class Arachnida; order Araneae; family Lycosidae; genus Pardosa; species Pardosa pseudoannulata. The sequence goes on along the minus strand of CM063498.1, from coordinate 99,048,436 downwards.
GGGGAATAAATTACCACGGGTCCTGAGAATGACCGACCCTCTCTAGTTCACTTGTGACCAGCTACCACAATTGGCATTAAGCCGCTGTTATACTGGTATTTAAAAGGCTGCATCTTACAGTTACGGGTAGTCTTCATATGGTGGCAATGTATTCCGTTCATTACAATTGCGACATGTACCTGAAGTGCGGCCAATGTAATGGAAATGCCTTACGAACTGTTAGGGAGTATACCCTTGCATATGCTACTGTTGATATGTTCAATAAAGTGATTTTTCTGGCACCGGAAGTGACTTCGTATTTTTCTCATATACTATGAATCGTGTAACGCATCTTTGGGCAGTTTTTATATACTGCCAACGAGGAATCTAGCTGTGCAGAGATTATGCGGTCGTTGTGGGACATCCTGTATTTGCGAGATATTTGTCATTTAAAAGCGTTTGTAAGAAAATTGCGATGAATAGGAAACTTTAAAATATTATCAGAATATAAATTTAAAAAACTGTGCAAAAAATTCAAATTTGTAGGTAAAATATTAAATTTACTGCTGCTACTTTAATTCAAGAGAGTTTTTTTCCTAGATATCCTCTCTTGCAAATACTTAGCTACATAGATATCTAGAAGGTGAGTTACAGTGAGTTATGGTTAATCCCTTCCGGTACGATTTCTGTGTGTGAAGTAACCATTTATTTTTTATTTAAAAAACTTGTTTCATTTTATAATTCTTACAAATGCCTAATTAAAACCCACTTTTTACATAGTATTAAATAATATCAGAAAAGTATAATTAAGAAAATATCAAAGCAAAACATTAATAAGGTATACAGATAATAGTCTTCAAGATAGTGGTACTTTTCAAAACAAAGTGCAAAGGAATACTGAATTGTTTACACCGCTAGGGAGTCTCACTTCTAATTTGATTCTTGTAACACACACGGCATTTCTTAGTAGGTTTTCTTTTATTCTGACTCATCAATTTGGCAGTGACTTGTACCAAGAAATTCTAAATAAACAATATGTAATAGTGACCTGGTATTTCCACAAGTAACAAAAGTCTTGCTAAATTCAGTATACTAGAAATTTTAAACTAAATTAATTATCATATTTAACAGTAACTTTAGTCGCATGACGAGTGTAACTCGTCATTGTGCGGTATGGAATGAAAAACCAATGACGAGCTAGACTCGTCATTTTACCGGAAGGGGTTAAAAATTTTAGTTTCAACCTCAAGCCCAGTAAATTTAGGACATAAGAAGCCTTCTAAATGACAGAGTAATTCAAAAAATTGCCTTGAAAACGTTTTGCTATTGAATAATGATCTATTTCACTCAAATTTATTTATCCTTGTATCTATATTTTTAAATTTACAGTTCACTTTTATACTTGTTTTTAGATACCTTATTAATGACTTTAAACTCTTTCACATTACAATTTGCACTTTCAGCGATACATATCAGGGCATTGTCTACAGATGCATTTGTTACAATACTGTTCTGTTTTATTAAAAAAGTGTATTTTGTCGCGTTAATGAGCATTGTGTTACTACTAAACTATGAACAAATTTGCATAATTTTAAATGTTTGTGTTATAGAAATTTAAATAAATATCTGTACCAGTTTTCCTATTTACTGCTGTAAAAATATGAAAGCGATAAAGCTAATTTCATGTGCATAGGATTATTTTTAATACACTTTATTTCTATTGTACACTATTTTTAAAACACTCTTGAATAATTGAATTTGTATGAAATTGTGTTATATTTTATTCAAAAGTTCATTTATTTTAGATTTTAGCATAGTGTTTAACAGAATTATTTATGATAATTATAAATTTAGTTAAGTATTTAAAAATGAAAATTAAAGTACCTTATCCTCCTTAATATTGTAACGATCCGTTACACGACCCGAAAGGAAGAAGAGACCAAAGGTTGACCTTAAATGACCTTCTGAGAGGACATTTAATGTTAACTGTAGGTAGGAACGCTTGCCAACTAGACTACAAAAAAAAAAGGTCATTGTATGCCGGGTTTTAGCCAATAGAGGTAGTCGCTTAAGTGGAATTAAATTAAAAACTGTCAGTACGCCGGAGCCAGTGTGTCTAAGTCTTTATGATGTCTATGGTCTTTAAGAGACTGATAATAATTATAATTCGAGTGACAGTTGGGTCTAATGCTCTACACATATAGAGTAAGTTAATGGTTCCTCTAATCTCTTTATGATGGTCTATTGGTTAACTTAAGAAGAGCTTTGGCAACATCTGGAAACGCGTACCTGAGTCCAGGCGGATCGGTTGACAGCAAAATTGCGTTAGCTTGTATCTGGAAGTTTCCGGAAAGAATCACGCGAGGGGCAACCAAGACCCCTTTATAAGAAGGTTGGGTGAGAGGAGAAGAGGCGGGTTTTTTTCTTTGTGGAGATCGAGAAGAGTCCACTTGTCTCTCCGAATTCCCGGAGCTTTCTGGTGGAAATCAGAGACTGCCAGTGTGTCTGATTTCCGCCAGAAAGTCGACCTCCGACTTCGGGATCTCATTCCCGCTATGTATTGTTTTGCTACTAAGTGCTTTGATGTAGGTCACTGAGAGTGGCTCTTACTCTCATTTTGGATCATCTTGCATCTCTCGTTTCCCAACGAACTCCAGCGAAATTAGAACTCTGAGTATTTCGAGCCTCAGTGTAGAAGACAACAGTTATGGGTCATTAGACCAGTAGATTATAGTGTCAGAGTACCGTACCTGCCACTAAATTGGCCAACTGTTTCCTGTATCCGAGAATTACCAGCTTTACTGTAACCACGTGTTTTATCTTTTTTAATGCTTATCTCCACACGAGATTTCCTAATTTATTGAGTTTAATTAATCCTGTATATATATGTACATAAATTATTCTCCTGAATACACCATTTAACAAAGATTAAATAGATGTTCAGCGTGCATTCTTGACGGCCTCGTCTACCATTACTGCAGTACGTCACACTACGAACGTATATAAAAGTAGAAATTGTTGTTCAAACATTTCAAGATGATCCCGGAAGATGTTCAGCCTGTATCCTTGACGGCCTCTCCAACCTTTACTCCAGTACTTCACAATATACCGTTTCAGTGAATTTTACAAGTTTTGATTAAGAAATAACCAGTATTTTCGAATCATATTGTCCAAAAGTTTCATTTGATTTAACCAAATAAAAAGACTGTTTCACTACAAATTTTTATTTATCTTACTTCGGTGAAAGTAAAATCCCTGAAAATTCAGTGCTTTATGCGAGGTTAGGAAATTATTTTGAGATGTAATATACTCTGAATTCTTGAGGAAAATATTTTGTTAAACGATGTGAAATAACACAAATGGAAAGTTAATTAAATATTTGGTCTTTCTAAGAATATCTCTGTATTCTCCAACAATTTATTGGGAGCATGAAAAATCAAACTAAAAAAAATCCCTGAAATAGAAATACAGGCTGTTAGACTAAAAGGTGAATGTTTCTTTTTTAATAACAGTGTGAGGTAAACATGCACTTGAAACTCACGAATAAAAGTTTTAAAAAATTATCGCAGTTGTTCAGCCATCTATTAATTTAATCAGCTTAATCTACATAATATTCTTACTTTCGGGGTTGATATTTACTCTTAAAAAATGTTAAGAGAAATAATCATCTCTTTGCAGAAGTTTTTTTTGTAAACACGTGGTACTTACCGAGTATAAATGTGTTCTTATTTTTAGGTTTGTTCATCTCTTTTTTTAGAGAATGGAAACTTTTCTGGAATGTAAAGACATAAAAGGGCTTCTCGGATTCTTACTAAATTAACTAGGAATATTTTTTATTCTGTGAAAAGGAGCAATTTTCTCAAAATACGCTGCTGCATTAATTCATGTAGGTGTTAATAGGGTTTTTGTAAAAGTTCTTTTCCACCACTTTCTTTCTTTGATTTCACTGCTGCATTCTTAATCTTTAACGCACCTCTAAACTTTATCCAGGAATGTTTGAATTTATATGTACTTATGTAAAAATGTCTATATTTATAGTTCTGCCAATTTATATTCAGTTTTTAATGCAAAATGTGTTTGGCTTATTTATTTATGTATAATTTTTTTATCGAACAAAACATAAAGTGGTTTAGAGATGCTTTTTTTAGCATTCTTAAGGTTTACTTACTGTTAATGTCTAATTGACTGCCAATACAAATTATTACAGGGCTTGTTTCAATTAGATTCGATCAATAGTGTTATGATCAATTTTTACTACACCAAGAAATTTTATATCAGTTTAAATACTTATTAATAAATAGCAAATTTTAAATAAATAGCAAAATTTTAGTATTTTCAATGATTACTGAATATTTGAAAATTTGTAAATGTTATTTTAGACTTAAGGTTAAAATCAAAGTTCTACAAATTGTAGCTTACAAGAGTAAAAAACAATCTCTGGTTGCAGTTCTTACAACGGAGTATTGCATATCATAGAATTATTTGAGGTAGTTCTATAAAAGGAAAAATGTTTTGTAAAGTGGTAACGAAATTAGTAAAAAAATTTTCATTGAAATTTTTTTAAATCATTAAATTTTATTTTTCAGAACTCTAAACTTCTTGTATGTTTGAATTTAGTTTTGTTATCAACTATAAAAATATATAAGATCTTTAAATCTGAGAAATTTTGCATACTTTGAAGTATCCTTTTTAAATAAAGTACATTTGTTTTTGTTCCAATGTAATGAAATTGGTTTTGGTATTTTATTCCTTGAAGAGTTATCAGATCCCTAATCATTTATATTTTCTTTCAGATAGTATAAATATTATAATAAATCCTATGGGGATCTGGTTGGGGTTTATTTGCATAAAATAATCTATAAGGTGTAAAAATACCTATGCTTAAAATTAATTTACTACTTGAGGAACTTGACAAATAAATAAACCATTTTTTATACTATCGTTACAAAAGTATGTGTGAATTTAAAGAGTTAGTGATGAAATTAACTTTATAGTATAAATTACCTTTGTAAAATTGTTTATTGTAATATACTTACTATTAAAAATAAATAAATTTGGTTTATTTTGTTTTGAAAAGTTTTTCTTAAGTTCACTATCATCGAAAATTCATATTACATATTTTAGTATTCTTTAAATTACTTGAATAATTGTTTTACATAAAATGATACTTGAACAGGAGAATATTTTTACATCCAAGAATTTTTAAGACAGTAGTCTAAAATCCTAGATAAATAGGGAATCGAAGGTAAATATAAACCATTATTCTTTAAATATAAGTTAATGAGGAAGTTTAAATACTCCTTATAACAAATAGAAAAATTTTGAAATATTTAAAGTCATATAAATTTTTTTTGTTCCAAATGTTCTAAAATTTATCTTAGGTTTAGAAGCTAAGTATCATAGCATGTTGCTTGCAATAGTGGTGCAATAGGTGACAAAATTACATCAGCATACTGTGAAATAAATTTCCAACGCATGCCATTATAAATTGCATTAAAAATTTCAATTCTTAGTTGTTTAAATATTACAAAGCCGATGTTCTGTATAAAAAAAACAAATTTCACAAAGCCTAAGTGGTGAGAGTTGTTGAGAAACTTCTAAGGTAAAATTAAATGTAAAATATCCAAAACGCAATTGAAGTATTGAAAAAAGTGTCGTGTAGTACATTAAAAGATTAAACTGTTTCTAGTCAATAAATTTAACAACATGTTTATAGTAATACTTTTTAACAAATCTTAATTTTGCTGCTCGAAATAGTAAGAACTGACTGAGCAAGACTTGAGCAAGAATTTTATAATTCTTATAAATCATTAATTAGTTTAAAACTTGCTCACGGGACCCATAAATGATAGAATACATTTCAAAACTTATTTCTTACATTTTTTAATGATGTAAGTAGCATAAAATTTTAAATTTTGATGTGATATACTCAGTACGAAACATTTGTTTTGAAATTTGAAAGGGAAGAACATATAGCCTAAATCATTATCTTCAATAGAGAACTGTTATTAGATGACATACTTTTCTGAATGTCATTGATTTACTAAGAACATTAATTAGTTAGTCATTACAAAAGTCTAAATTCAATTCATAGTAACATTAATACTAGATTTACCAGCAATTTAAATATACATTGAATTTCAATTGCAAAACTAGTCGTTTTGACTGGTTTGAGAAATCTAGTATTAGTACATACAAAATCAGTAATTTAAAAATAAATTATTTATTTTTTTTAATCAATTTTTTCTGTTATATAACTTAGCTCGTTATATTGAATACAATTAAATTTAAAAATTAATTATTTTACAATTAGCTGTCACAGACATTTTCGTAAAAACGTTCCAAAAATAGATGTATTGCACATTTCTGACAGTGCTTTCATCCATGAAATTATGAGGTATTCAGGTCGATTGTTTAGAAACTTCATCTTTGACTGACATTTATTAATGATTACTCTCTGAGGAACAAAGGCGCTGATGCTTCTCATGGCTTTGTCAATCTCTATATCGAAGTATTTCGTTTGCGGTAACATTATATCTCTATTGCACTGAAATATCTTGGATGACTTTAGTAAAAATATATAAATAATTCTCAAAAAAAAAAAATTTATTCGACTTTTAGAATACATTATTTCTTATGGGATGATCTTCGACACTTGACGAGCTTTATGTGTATTAAAAATTAACAATCAATAATGTCTATTTATATATCTATTTATAACCGGAAGTAAAGGGACAATAATGAGGGTGGGGCAAAGGGTGAAGTAAAAAATCATAGAACACTTTGGTCACTGACACAATAAAGCTTTATCGTATTTTTTGGAGACTTTTTTTCCCCGATGTGTTCCACTCGGAGGGTTAAAAAATGATTTATTCATAATTAGTCATGTTATAAAAACATTAATAAATAATAAGAAATGAATTGTTTTGCTTAAGATAATTCATATAAAATCAAGGTTATTCGAAATGAATAATTCAATTTCAAAATTCTGTTTTCACAAATAAACGGCACAGAATAAATAATAAATGGATATAAAGGAAGGAAAATATAGAACTTTATCAAAAGCATTTGATATACACTTTTTAGTTACAAGTATATTATTGAGAAAATATGCAAATTTATGCCACATGGATAATATATACTGACACAGGTTACTAGGATACTATGAACTCTGGTAGCTCAGTGGAGTATTAATCCATTTCAGTATTTTTTAACAAAATTCGCTCTAAAGATTCATGAAACACAAAAACATCTTTCTGCTTCATAAAAGATTTTATCGTTTATGATACTGAAAATCTTCTAAAATAGCTCTCATGATATAGCTTCACGAAGAACACACGTGCATCACCTGTTTTTCGCAATATAAAACGTCCGGATTTTTCTTTTGTGTTCATGTATTATGTGCCGTTTATTTTCGGAAGTATAGAAATTTGAAATCGGATGATTAATTTTAAATAACCCTGTTTAATAATGTTATATAAATCAATGTGCAATGACATCTTTACACGTCAAGAGGTAATCTAGAATCATTTTCTCCTATTTTCCAATAAAACGCTATTAATTCCACAAAATACACAATAGAACTTTTGTAACAAATACGAGCACATTGTTTAAATAAAACTGCCAAATACAATATTTTCATTGTTATTGGTATTATTGACTCTCTTTGTATCTGCCTTTCATAAATATCTGGAACAAAAGCATTTACTATTTTCTAATATTTAAAAGTCTATATCAAAATTTCCCCGTAAGGTAGAACACTCATAGTCTCCGTAGATAGATATCTCTATTTATATAGATCTTTATTTTACCCCCATCGAATATTCTGCTATACCCGAAAAATGGAGGAATGCTGAAAATATTTCCCCTGGAGCATAAAACTTCGACGATTTGGTTTTTTGAACCTACGATTTGGCAATTTTAACAAATTTATAGATGTGTATTTGCCTAGAAAGATGTAGCATAGTAAAATATAAGTATCTCAGAGACATAAATAAATGATTTTTTTAAGTGCTTGAAATCCATTTTTTCCACTTCTTTTACATAACAACCTAGATCTTTAGTTATTAAAATTCCATTTATACTAGTATTTTCTTCTTTTATTAAATATTTCTTTTAAAATAAAGTAAGACTAGTAATTCAATATTTTCATGTATTAAAGCTCTGATGTCTTTTAAATATTCCGAAAAAAGCATTTATATTTTATATTAATAGTTATCTCAAATTTATCTGCAATTCTATAAAATTCTCTAAAAGACATTTTAAATAAGAGAATCGTATATATTTTTAGAATATCGAAATGCAAATTTATAATATTAAAAAAAAAAACTTACACAATTTAATATAATTGAATATTTTGGTGTATTTTCTATAGCTGTATTGTCATAGATATATACAAATGATTAAATCTAACATAAAATATGCTTTTTACTACATTCAGTAGACATTTTTAAATCACCTCTTTTATTCAGACTGTTTTTTAAAACACTGATAACAACTAGTATTTTCTTTTTTATATTTAAATCTATATTTGTTTTATATTATTTATTTATCTATCTTCTTATTATTATTTACAGTAAGTTAAATTACTGTAAGTATTGTAATTAGATATGTTAAAAAAGATATCTTTTATTATATGTTAATTAATATAAAAACATAATAGCTTTTTCTAACAGTTTTAGACATTTTTAAATATCGTAATTTGATCGGTTTTCTAAAACACTGCAATTAAAACTAGATATTTTCTGGAAAGTTATCTGCAGTAAAAAAAAAAAAAAATATTCTGTAGTTTACATACACTAAGTTAAATTACTGTAGTATTGGTATTTTAGATATGTTAAATTAGTGATAATTCTTTGAAACTACTCTACATTATTTTATAACATATTAAATATGCTTTATTACTACATTCAGTTTTAGACAAATGTTTTAAATCTCCTCATTTGACTGTTTTTCGTAAAACACTGCAGAGTAACAACTAGATATATTTCTGGTTTTCTATAGTGTAGAATCTGCAGTAAAATTGTAGATTTGAAAATAAATTATATATTTATCTTACCTTCTGTAGTTATTCCCCGTTACAGTAAGTTAAATTACTATAAAGTATTGGTAATTTTAGATATGTTAAATTAAGTGATATATTTGTTCGTTTGATTAACTACTACGGTCTAACATTATATATAAAGAGGGCTGATAAAAGCAGCTTTATTACTACATTGAGTTTTAGACAAATCTTTTAAATCTCCTAATTTGACTGTTTCCCGTAAAACTGCAGATTAACAACTAGATATATTTCTTTTTTATCTATAGTGTAGAATCTGCAGTAAAATTGCAGATTAATAAAAACTATATCTAATATTATGTAGTTATTTCCCTTTACACTAAGTTAAATTACTGTAAAGTATTGGTAATTTTTGATATGTTAAATTAAGGGATATATTTGTTCATTGGGATAACTACTCCAGTCTAACATTTTATATAACAAGGGTTGGTAAAAGCAACTTTATTACTACATTGAGTTTTAGACAAATCTCTTAAATCTCCTAATTTGACTATTTCCTGTAAAACACTGCATATTAACAGCTAGATATATTTCTGGTTTTTTATAGTGTAGAATCTGCAGTAAAATTGTAGATTGGAAAAAAACTATATATTTAATCTAATATTCTGTAGTTATTCCCATTTACACTAAGTTAAATTACTCTAAAGTATTGGTAATTTTGGATACTTTAAATTAAGTGATATATTTGTTCGTTGGGATAACAACTCCGGTATAACATTTTATATAACAAAACTGATAAAAGCAGGACATAGCCGATACGGAATACTTACAAATATTAGATAATAGCGAGATTAAGATCCACAGAGACTGGCAAATAAAAGATGCACCGTACTAAATTTTCTATAACCCAACTAAGAGTAATTTAGCAATTTGTTTGAAGTTTCATTGTTTTATCGTATATTTTACTTTAATTCAGAGAGTTAACTAAGTATATTCTGAATTAAAGAATTTTTCGTTTAAATCAAAATATTAAATAATTCCCTATTAGCCTTTTAAAATTAGATTTAAACGTAGAAATGTAGTTTGCTGATGCGTTGCACAAAGATAGTGATCTGAATTTTGCTCTGCGAATTACTCCGTTCTTTCAATCTTTATAATAAAGCTTCGCTTTTTCCCCACGTCATTTGTTCTCCTAATTCTTCTTCTGTTCTGCGATGCTTTTAACGTACTCTTATGATTCATAATATCCACGCGGCGATAAGCCTCGCGATTTGGTGTAGGAACTTTTGAGATAACTTAGTAATTAGGCTCATTTTCTCTTTTTGTGTCATCGCCGTGGAAGAATACAGAAATTACCATTAGGTTTGTTTCATTCCGAAGTGGCTTCATCTGATAAATCGTGAGCATAGGGGAATAATGAAGAATGATTAATCTCCGGCGAAACAACTGTTCGCACTAGGAGAGGATGGGCTTATCACATACTAATCCAGTGTTCGAAAACAAAGAACAGAAGGCAATCGATGAAATGGCGTGATGAGTAAAAGAGGTGCCTCGTTATATGGGGTTGTTGGATATTGCAGAGAGTTTTTGTGAATTAATAACTTAGGTTTGTGTAACTACATATTCATGTACAATAAATTAGTACTAAATCGCATTAAATTATTTTAATTGAGATATCAAAATATGCATTAAAATAAATAATTGTTTCAACTTCATTAAGAAAATCATAACTTTTTAGGAAAATGTAATTAGCAGCAAAAAAGTACATTTCCTTCAGATATTGATAATTCAATCAACCGATGAAAAATCAATAAAAATGTTCATAATATATTTTTAAGAATTAATAATGTAAATTTAGAAAAAAACGTGAAAATTTAAGCACATGAAACATATCAGAAACGAAATGTTTATTTTTAAAAATAATTTAGCAACAAAATTATTTTTTTAAACAAGTTATCCGATTAAAAAATTACTTTATTACGATATAAGTTTCTGAATGTGCTAGGTGTCCTTAAAAACTGCCCGCTCTGAAAAAAGAAATTTCAATTAATTTAATTTCTTTAAAATTGTAAATTGATATAATTATTTAATTAAAAAAAAACAAACCCCCTTTACTGCCTAAAATGATATTTAAGCACATGAAACATATTAGAAAAGAAATGTTTATTTTTAAAAATAATTTAGCAATAAAATTGTTTTTTTAAACAAGTAATCCGATTAAAAAAATTACTTCATTACGATATAAGTTTTATAATTTGCTTGGTGTCTTTAAAAACTGCCCACTCTGAAAAAAGAAATTTTAATTATTTTAATTTCTTTAAAATTGTAAATCGATATTTAATTAAAAAAACAAATTCAATTGACTGTCTAAAATGATATTTACTAAGCAATTATGTTGTGTAATATGTTTAACATGCTCGTTACGTAAAGGGAGCAGATTAAAAGGATATAGTTGAATACACAAGGTGCGCAGTGAGACCTGAATCGGCTTGTTTCTCCACAATTGTTTAACTTATGCATATATTTCTGTAGGAGGTGTTTTTTCTATACTGGAGTTTGTGTCATTAATTTTAAGGTAACGGGTACCCGAAGAAAAATACTGAAAAGACAATACAAAATATTGAACAAGATAAGGTGGTGATGTATAGTAAAAATACGCGTTATGGCAATAACTTAAATTTTTTTTATATTTAAATTATATTTAACTTTTCGCCAACTTAGGTTTAAGTCTTAAAGTAAAAAAGAAACACAATAGGCATTAAAAAGGAGAGGAGAAGTTTCTGAATTAATGGAGTTTATTGATATTAAAATGAAATTTAAAAAAATTAATAGAAGCCAATTGATTGAGATTTTAAAATGATAAAAATTAATAAAATGAAAGGAGAAAACACAAAGAATAATGTCACTTAGAGTGACTCCGGAACAAAAAGGACTATGGAGGACGCAACTTCGGGTTCCTCATCTTTTCAGGGAGTTCAGATCTCTCTTCAGGATTCTTCCTAGTTTTCTGGCATTAAGTCTGCAACTGTCTGGATAGACTGTGGCTGCCGGGTTGATAACTGCAAGTGTATTGTTACGAATTTGTTTAGTGAACCGTAAGTTTAGCATGGGACTTTATGGTATCTCGCCAAATTGGAGAGATATCGGCTTGTTAGCAACAGTTTTGGCAACCTATTTTCGTCGCCAAGTTCATCGCCAAGTTCGTCTCCAAGTGTCGTCAAATGTTGCCAAGTGGGGCGTCATGCTACAACTTCTGGTTCCGGTTTCTCGAATATTCCAGCAGTTTCTTCAGGTCTTTATAAGGCCGGCAGAGTCCCAAACAGAGTCGTCGTTAAGTGGATCTCTCGGTGTAAGAAGTACGCACGGTGTGTTGTGTCTCACCGGTGCTTGTTGTTTGATGCGGAAAGAGGTCCGTGAGCCCGCGGCATTGTGCTCAAATTGTTCCGCGGTGATTTTAACGGTGTGTTGTATTTTTTGATTGCTAATAAATGATTGTTTTCGTGATGTAGTCTTGATTAAAGTCCATTCAATCCCCGAACTCAGCATTGAAGTTTGTAACACTATCTTTCTATAGTCTGTGGCTTTTGGAATCACAGCGAAAGCTTTCTTCCTCGTTAACATTCTATTGACCTGGCGGCACGGTGGAACCAAGCGCAGCACTAAAAACAAGCCAATATGTGGAGTGCAGATAAATCATATAAAAAAAAGGGCGTATTAATGGAATTATTGCAACGCAGCGCTCGCCAAGGAAAATGCCAAGTGAAGCTCCTGGTATGCGTGATGACATCTGATTGAAAATCCAGAGCGGCTTATGCAATAAAAAAAATTAGGTTTTCCACTCACCAACGTGATAATTGGGACCTTGTCAGGGAAGTTACAAACAGGGTATTTTAAGGAAACCTTATATAATTAAAAAAACTAAATGGAACGGAACGAAAATTAAGTAAATGGAACGTTATGACAATATTCCAATTATAAAATATTTAAATAAGTTAAACATCCGATTTTATAGATTTTAATTTAAAAAACTCATTGAAATTATAAAATCTAAATTTTTATACTTCCCTTTTCAATATCCGTTATATTAGTAAAAATCGAAATCATTGAAACTAGGAACCGTAATACAAAATGTTCAACTTCTTTGATAAAAATCAACAAAAGAACTGAGTTATTTAAATTCAAATGGGTCTTTTTTTCTCTTTATACAAATCCACATCATTTGTCGTACAGTAACTAATCTTTGAGAAATGTTTTTGATACCACTAGACCGTTACTGTCAATATTAAAATTTCTTCTTACCATTCTATGGCGTGATATGAATGCGTAAAAGAATTTCGCGTTATTTTCGACGATATATCGAAATAGATAAAATTTATTCTTGCATTTTAATGCTTGAGCAAATGTGTTAGCTGTTCTGTAATTTAGCAATCAATAATTTATCTGAGGATAAAATTTTTTATGACGTGTTTTCGTAATTCTTTTGCATGAAGATACAAAATAAAGAAAAAATAATCTTATAAGCGTAAGATGAAAATTGTGCCATACCAATTGCTTAAAATAAAGGTTATTCAATACGATAAGTTTCTTAATTTTCACCAAATTTCGGAACCTTTATTCTAGAAACACTTTTGCACCTTCCTTAGTCATAACACTGGCTTGGGCATACTTTTATTTTAGTTTTATGAAAAGTATTGTCGGAATTGAACGCGACTACAATGAAATAAAACATGCAGTCTTTCGCTAGCAAAATACAAGAATAAATCGGTAAAAATGCAAAAAAGTATTTGTATTTGAAAACAGTCTTTATTTTAAATTAAAATAGCCGTTAAAAATGTTTAAATATATCACGTGTAGTCACTAATTAATTCTTAGACCGAAAACGAAGCATGAATTATATAAAAAATGTATTTTATGGAAAAAAGTAGAAAATAACTTTGTTTTAGTAAGTATTTTAAATTTAAATTCTTTTAATTATATTTTACATGTTGATATGATGTATTCTAACATTAAAACCATTTTTCAATTAGGAATTATTGGTATACAATATATCAATATCAGATTTCTCGAAAAATAATTGCAAATTAATTTTTCAAATATACATGAATAATTTAATATTCATCATTAAACTATTTATTATTGGATTCCATTCTTTAATAGCACTTTTTAAGGAAATCCAACATCTAAAAATTTAAATCTTTTTATTTTTCTCTCAGGATTTCCGCGAACGAAGGATAAAAGTTATATATTTCTTTTTTATCTGTTACAAAATGTCCTGATAAAGGAAGTAGCAATGGCCTTTTGTACTTGCCGATCAAATAAGAGTTTGCTCTTCACAGAATTTCATTGCTTTTCTATAGTTGCTCAGTTAACTAACTATCGCAATTTCAATTTCCTTTTCTCTTGAAGGGGAAAAAATTCTATACAAGCCATTTCCTGTCCTTCAAAACAATTCCCTCGGTTTCTTAAGGGTTTGCTTCAAACTCAAGAAATGCTAGCAAACGTTTAATCTGATTCATTGCATTTGTAACGGCAGTCAGACACCCAAGGGCATTACGCCTTTTAATACTGAACTGCAGTGGAAGACATGTTTGATCACGAATTTCTATTTGTAATACTAAGGGCTACAGTTTCTCAGCTCTAAGATATTGAAAGTGTGTATAATAAATGTAGGCATGTAATTTTAAAATGCTAGTTAGTGTAATCGAGCAAAAAATTAAAAAGAAAGATTAATTATAAAGAAATCGTATTGTTCTTTGCCTCCTGATGATATCCATAGAGGTAGAGTGCTAGCTTAGAAAACTGGACTCAGTGGATTCGATACTCCATGCTTTGATGTTCATAGTCATATCCAAACCGCTTTAAGAAGGTTTCAATTTCATGAGCTCTTGTGAATTAAAATAATAGACTGTAGTAAGTATTTTGTACAGTTTGTCCCTTAAGATTTTGAATTAAATATGTTTTTAACAGTTTAATTAACACTAAATATACCATATAATGGGTCAAATGATACATACGGTATATGTAAAAAATGCGATGTGAAATGAATTAAAAATTCTTATTCTTTATGTTTATAATACATAAAAGTCAACTTTTATGTATTATAAACACAAAGAATAAGAATTTTAAATTTATTTCCCATTGCATTTTTACATAAACCTTATGGGTCATTTCACCCATTATATGGTATGTTTAATGTTAATAAACTTTTTAAGAGTTGTAAAGCGTTTTTGTGATAAGAAATAGCTATTTTTACTTTTTAAACTGTACTTTCTACAATTATAAATTTATAATAAGCGCTTCATACTTAAGCAATATTTAGAATATTCTAGTCATACCTTTTGCTGTTTTTATGTTTTATTTTTTTATTTTTTATTTTGGCTAAACGTTTTTAAAACTCTCTTGTAATTTTCATGTGCTAAGCACATTAGTCTGTAATGATCTTTAGACAATGCAACTTTTTCTGGTAAAACTTAATAAAAACTGTGTGGTGTAGCTGCTGTACTTCTCACAGGCCTTGATTACCTACCCTTTGACTAGGTAGTTGAAATTCCCCGTCGTGATGCCCTGAAATTGTTTATCCGGAAAATTTTACAAAACTGGATTACCAAAAACATATAAAACTCGTGTGTTGGCCAAACTGTCGTCTCTTATGAGAAAATATCTAAGAAGACACTGTCAAAACCATTCCTTTATATCTGCCGAGGTGAACATAGATTTAAAACCTAAGTCTAAATGTATTAATTGCAATGAATATAATATAACTGTTAATAACTTTTTTAATACTGATTACCGTGTTTCAAAGCCGAACGATAGCCGAATGGTTAGGGGTCTGTCCTTCGGAACCAGAGTTCGTGTGTTCGAATCCCAGTAGGGCATGGATGTTCGTAACCTTTTGGGATCGGCTTTAAGCAGTAGGTCCCGGTCTCATTAGTCCTCGTGTTGCAAAACGTAGACCGTAGTGCTCCAAAATCCAAACCAAACCAAACCGTGTTTCAGATTAGCGTCGTCCAAGGTATCGGATGGAACATCTTAAATGAGCTTCAATAAATAAGAGCTAACTTCTTAATATTAGTTCCTTGTCATCTAAAAATATTTTAGTGCATTTTTACCATTACAATTTTTATTTAAGAATGCGACCTTATGAGGACGGACTTTTATAGAGAATCCCACATGCTTTCAACCTTTTTGTGTTGTCCTCTTGTGTTTTTTAAGTAAATTAGTCTTTCTAAGGAAAACCCTCGCCTAAAGATTAGCTTTACACTACCGATGGAAGGCTGTTGTTTCTAAGTAATATTACCCCTTTTACTAGTCAAGATGCAATTAGAGAAATTCGACCTAGTTCATAAACGTCATGTGCTGTCATTCGTTATGTGAATAAAAAGGATGTGAAAGAGACTGAAATATATCTGAAGTTAGTGAAATATATTGCAGAAATAATGAACAAGATGGATTAGAACGTTTAAAGATGACAGCACGAATGTTGATATTAAAGAACGAAGTGTGCGATGTTACGTCCTTGAAGAAGACTTGGGACAGAGGGAGACTGTAAAAATTCTAGACGCTTCACGGTTTCATCTATATCTAATTTCATCTATACTAAAGTTTCATGACATTTTCAGGAAGTTGAAGAAATTAGGTAGCAGATTTCAATCATAATTCATGACAACTGGTTAATAATCCTCGTAATTATGTTGAATTAAAAACTAAATTCCACATAATTACGACATTCAACATAACGAATATACAACTTAAGTTTTTATTCAAAAATAAACTTCACAAAAATACAATTTGTAAGTTTGTAATTTGAAGCCTGCACCCAAAAGACACGCCTCATTTTATAGA
Source organism: Pardosa pseudoannulata (assembly GCA_032207245.1). Lineage (NCBI taxonomy): Eukaryota > Metazoa > Arthropoda > Arachnida > Araneae > Lycosidae > Pardosa > Pardosa pseudoannulata. The sequence goes on along the minus strand of CM063498.1, from coordinate 99,031,614 downwards.
AAATTATATCTAAGTATATATTAGTTTAAATATTTAGCTATTGCTTTTCAATTACAGAAATATTGATTAACCCTCAATATACTCAAGTCTCTTTAGTCAGAGAAAAATATTAGTTTAAAATCATAGAAAAAATAAATGAAAAATATTTCTGAAGAACAAATTTTAAAAAGTTGTTAAAATTGAAAGAATTTACTTACAAACTACGGCAAAGCAAACGGCAACCCTGAAAAGAAATCAGTAATATCAGAGGAATAAATTCAATAAATACTCATTAAACATTTTAAAAAGACAGTGATATATATATATTATATGTATATTATATAGATATTATATATGTATATATATATTATATATATATTATATATATATATATATATATATATATATTATATATATGTATGTATATATATATATATATATATATATATATATGTATATTATATATGTATGTATATATATGTATGTATATTATGTATATATATGTATGTATATTATGTATATTATGTATGTATATGAATGTATATTATGTATGTATATGAATGTATATTATGTATGTATATGTATGTTTATTATGTATGTATATTATGTATGTATGTATATATGTATGTATATTATGTATGTATATTATATATGTATGTATATATATATGTATGTATATTATGTATATATATGTATGTATATTATGTATATTATGTATGTATATGAATGTATATTATGTATGTATATGAATGTATATTATGTATGTATATTATATATGTATGTATATAATATATGTATATTATATATGTATGTATATAATATATGTATATTATATATGTATGTATATAATATATGTATATTATATATGTATGTATATAATATATGTATATTATATATGTATGTATATAATATATGTATATTATATATGTATGTATATATATGTATATATATATATGTAAGTATGTATATTATGTATATATGTAAGTATGTATATTATGTATGTATATATGTAAGTATGTATATTATGTATGTATATATGTAAGTATGTATATTATGTATGTATATATGTAAGTATGTATATATATGTATGTATATATATGTATGGGTGTGTATATATATGAATGTATATTATGTATGTATATGAATGTATATTATGTATGTATATGTATGTTTATTATGTATGTATATTATATGTATATTATATATATATGCATATTATATATGTATGTATATATATGTATGTATATATATATGTATGTATATATATGTATGTATATATATATATATGTATATATATATGTATGTATATATATGTATATATATGTATATATATATGTATGTATATATATATGTATATATATTATATATATGTATGTATATATATGTATATATATTGTGTATTATATATATATATATATATATATATATATATATATATATATATATATATATATATATATATATATATATATATATATAATCGTTTGGAGTAAAAGTAATAAAATCTAAGACACGTACTTAAACTGCATAGATTCTGAAAATTATATCTGAAAAAAAATTAAACTTTAATATTACATACCGAAACATTTCACAGATCCACAGTAAGTTCACTTACAAATATATTTTATCGTTATTAGAAAAACCACCCTGCTGTTACTGAGAATTTTGAAAATTCGTCTCTCGAAAACTGATACTTTTATACCAAAGAAATGGAGTAATGCGTTTTCTTTTCAGAATTTATTTTTCTACACGAAAACTGTCATTATAGAGTTAACTTGCTTTCTAATAAAGAACTTCTAGAGCGATTTCAGAACTCAAATAGTATGAATTTTCCATAAGGTCAACTATCATGCGACTGTTTCAAAAACACTTAGAAAATTTCCTCGTAAATGATTCAGACAACCATTAATATTCACTCGACTCCAATTTGAATAATATAGCAGAAAAGAAATGCAGTCTCATATATTATGGATAAAGTTTGGAAATATCTCATCTTTGGAGACAAGTTTTTCTTTCTATTTTCTTTCCGTTTCAGCTTTGCTAATATTAAATGAATTGAACATTATTTTAGTGTTTCCAGTTTCATTTGTTTGCAACTTTTTAAAAATAGAGATTGTTTTAATGTCAGTTAAATATAGCGTTCTTCAATCCTTTCGTAAAATCTCTTTACACAATTTATGCATCTCGGAAATAATGGGATGCAGAATCTTCTAAAATTTAAAATCTTCATTATAAAGACTTTTTTCGACTTACCACAAACGAAAAAGTTCTGATCGAGTAGAAAAGAATTTTTATAATTTTTTTTTTCTAATTCTAATTAATTTTTTCTAATGGGTGATGAAAAGTTTTGTCATTTTAAGTAGTTCATTCTTCATGTTATTTCTAAATGTATACACCTTATAAAAAGATGGAATTTGATTAACACATTATATATTTAAGTATGCGTATAAATTATATTTTTATGTCAAACTGTAGTAAAATACCTGTTTTATGCTTCTATCAGATACTTTACAGATATGAAAGTTAAAAATTAAAAATATTAAAACTATTAAGAAATTAAAAGTTTGCAAAAGAATGAGTCATTAATAGGATATAAAATGAAAAAAATTATAAAGTTCGTATAATTATAAAGGAGCCGCGGTAGATCAGTCAGCAAAGGCAATGCTCTTGTGACTGGAGAGTTATGGGCTTGGATCCCGAGCCTACTTAAGAAGTAGATTATAGAAGTAGATCCGTCGTTTTCATTAAAGGTGAATGGGCCACATAAAATATGTGTCGTGTAGTCCTCGTTAATATTTGAATATCAACCTGTGATCAAATGTATAGTGATGATTTATTTTTGCGTTGTGTAAAGTATTTTTGTACTAAATTTAACCACAGGTTCTGAGAAACTACAGACATAAATATGAAGATAAACTAAAAGCTAAATTAACAGCCTTCGAAACTAGCTTAATATAAAAAAAGTAAATTTATTATAATATATATACATCTATGTACATACAAAACTGATGCTAATTTTCATAAAATAAGCTTTTTCCACATCTTCTTAATTAGTTCTGACAATTTTTTTATACTTAAATAATTTTGTAAATAGAGAGAGGACGTAATCTTAATTTCAAAATGTATGTAATAATGGGGTACCTTTGTGGGTTAATAGGTGGGCACGGAACACTGCTGGTTGAAGGGTATCTATGGCTGATCAGGAGTGGGAATCTATGGATCATCCGTCGGTCTCAGAAACACTTCCGTCGGACCCCGACTGGACTCTCGACTCTCGAACACCTTCTTTGGGACCTCCCAACCTACTCTCGAATTTTTAGATTTTTCATATTTATTTCAACCTTGTCCCCTCTTCCTTCTTATTCAATCGGGATAGTTGTTAGAATATCATTGGTCTGCTTAAACACCGCCTTGAGCCCGCCAACGTGAAAAACCTTATCCTTTCTAATTGGGCACTGTCCCTTAGGGACTCATAAATACTCCACTATACTCTTATTTAATGTCAAGTACGGAGATGGGATTCTAATCTGGGACTGGGATCAGAACCCCGCCCGAGACCACCGTACAAGACAACAATATCCGTAGAATATAAATTTATGGTCCTCTATCTCTTTACAAAAATGTGATGAGGTCAGATTTAGATCCCGAACATTTTACTTCTTGTATGAATGAATCAATTATATAACAGATCTAAATCGCCTCATCACAATATGTTCGGGGTCACAATGTTATCAGAGTTCTTAAACAATACCTCTAGGGGTATCCGGTCATTCTACTTTCTCACTGCTTCTAAATTACGACTAGAACGATCCACATCTTAGCGGTTCTCGTTAAAACTGTGGACGCACCCCTTTGCCGTAAAAGAAATAAAGTATGGTCCAATATTGCTTGCTTTGATGAAGTGGCAACAGAAAGAACAACAAATACATAATTATAAGTGATCCTAAAATATAACTAGGGTCTATTTCATAAAAAAATATAATTTCTGATTTACAAATTAGAAAATTAATTTTTAGGGAAAATGGATTTCTATTTTTATCTGTTAATCTATGTATTTTGTTATAAAAATGTATGATTCCATTAAGCAAAACAAGTTGTTTTTATAAAGATAAATTTTTATTAAAGATAGAGGAAAAAATTTGTTTTACACAGAGAACATATTTTTATTGAAGCTTAAATAGGCTGTTATAATTAAGTCTTCCGTTATTGTACCCTTAAGCTTAAATTTTATTTTTGCTTTGTTTTTTAAAGACTCTCTGGTTTTATTACCCGTCTTATAATATTTCAGTCTCCCTTTTAACTGTTATTTTACTTTCCTGTATTGAGATAGTTTTCATGAAAATATATGTAACGCTCATTTGGTGAAAACAATGTTATAAGATTTTTTACCCTCCATGTTAAAATGCAAGGTATCAAAATATTTTGTTATTAAAATAGCCTCTAACGTTTCCAGATAAGGTAAGGAGCTGCTCATCTGTGCCGGAGTTAGAGAGTTCAAAAACCGCTAAGGATATTAAGTTTCGTAACCGGTCAGAATCTGTGTAAGCAATTGGTAACCGTCGCATAGTAAAAACATCAGACCGTAGAGTACATAATCAAACCATTTATGTATAGGGTATCAGAATACAATCTACTTCTTGCCACCCGCAATAATGACTACATAAAAAGAAAGAAGTATTCAGAGCTTAAAGTTTTTTTAGTTCTTTCCATTTTAACCTCCTTAAAATAAGTATCATACAGAAGATGAGAATTTAAATCTTAAGCGATCTAAGTAATTCAGATTGCAGTTCTATTATTTCCGAAGTAATACGATGTTTCTTGAATATTTTTGTTATTTGTTTCTATCTTAATATTAATGCGTGTTGTCTTTTTGATATATTTGAATTTGCCCCTTTCTTAAGTTTTTCATAAATAAAATTCACAGAGCTTTATTTTACAGTTTATATAATTTGAAATTCCCACACTATTTATATAAAGATTATGTCGGAGATAGGTGTTTAAAATTTTAATAATTAGAAGAGTTAAATTAATTGATTTTTAACTATTTTATATGTACTTACAGTAGTAAAAAAACATTATAGCGTTCTATTCTCTAAATGAAAGTTTTAGGAGAGCGTTTTATAGAGTTTATTCACAGACGTACACACACACATACACATACATATGTGTATCAAAGTCTTAAACCAGAAGGTGGGGGTCAATTTCAATTCTAAAGGCTTTTATTCTTCAAAATTAATTGTATTCAACATCGTCGGCGTAAACCTCCGCTCCATTTTGCTTTCATCTCCATTTTTTTCCATGTTGCCAATCACGGAAAACTAAATACAGCCAAATCAATCTCGAGCTCGAGACAAGCAATATGAAGAGTTTGTTTATGTCGTACATACTAGTTAAAAAATGAATTAGGAGAAAAAGTATTTTAAACGTATATGTTAACATAGCACATAATGTATATAGTTTAATGTGTTTGAATTGTCATTCTTTTTGAAATATAGAAAATTAGAAAGTATTAAAAAATTTAGAAATATTTTGCGTATTAACCCTTTAATGCCTGGCGTATCATTTTTGATACGGCTAAAAAATAGCTTGTAGAGTTATGTTTTCTTAGAACAAATTTTCCTTATGAGAGTAGGTAAGGGGCAATCTTATAAACAATCTACGAAATTTTCAAGTATTTTCTATTATTTATATTTTTTTCATTTAGATCTAGATTTTATGATTTTTCGATCAGCTCTCATAAATTTACTTTTTCGTCAGGTACAGACTGAGATCATTACAAATTTGTTTTTTCCATTACACTACAGCATTTTGCAGAGATTATTTTACCTGCAATATCAAATATTTTTTCAGGAAGTTTTTCCTTTTTTTTATAAATGTCACTCTATGTTTAACACGATAACTGATCACTAACGTGACATGCTCTAGTATTCAAAATTGTTTGATCTTCAAATTTATTTCGTTCTGTACAGTCAATATTTAAGATAGGGCTCCGAAATGTAATCGGCAGAAATGACTTGGGCATTAAAGGGTTAATGTAATGAAAATTCTAATTTTGTTTGAAAATTTGTGTTAAGAACTTTTAATCTATGTATACCCGTATTACACATCTACAATATACTGAAAAAGCATCATTTGCACAGTAAAATTTAAAGGAGGACTGTTGCTGTTCTGCGAAATCAAAAGTAACACAATTTGGTTTAAGAATAGTACCTAATAATGGTGTTACATTTGATTTTCGTATAAGTTTCATTGATCATATGGTAAGGTGAAACGATTGTTACTGTAATAAACTTAAAAAATGCGGAGACTCTAAAAGCAGATTCCTCACATAGTTTCAGAGGTTTCATATACAAAGTAATGGGTGCTATAACACAAATTTCGCATCTTACAGTAAAGCATAATACATATTTTCCCCAAATTTGTTACAGTTGGACGGTTTTTAGTGAAATTTTATAAACTTTGTTTAGAGAAACAAAGAACTTATAAATATGTGAAAATAGTAGAAATAAGACGTTTTGTGTCCAAATAGATGTTTACCTCAAATCCGTGCTGGTTATAGTTTTATTCTGATTCACTAAATCTCCCGTTTTTTAGGAGATAGAGGTATCTCTTTTACTACTTAATAATGTTTGGTTTTAGTTTGGAGATTTATGGTCTACTTTTTGAAGCACGAGGGCTGAGGAAACTGGAACCTACTGTTTAAAGCCGTTTCCGAACGGCTACGATCATCCATGCCTTAGTGGAATTCAAACCCAAGAACTCCAGTAACGCCCTAACCATTCGGCCATCATTTGGCATTTATCACTCAATATAAATGTACATATACAGTCAAGAACCTTAATTTTTAAAAAGTGGACATAGTGCTATTTACTATATATCTAGATTGTACTTTAAGTAGTAAAGGTAATTTCTTCTGCATAATAACTTAAAATGTTTATAAGAAAAATAAAATGCTTTGTCAGTAGAAAATACTTTTATTTTGTCACTACACATTCCTTTTTGCGTTTTGATCTTATTTAAACTGTTTTTACTAGCTTGAAATAATGAACATTTGAAGAAATATTTAAATTTGGAGTTGTTGAGATATAAACGGTAATTGGGGACATGATGAATTTCGAGTGAAAAACCCTATTACAATTTCTTTATTTTTATGTGTTTTAAAGTAAAATGGTATATTTGTTTTTAAATGACACTTTTAAGACTTTTTTAACAGAATTCTTATAAAAAGTTTTATACACTCAACTAAAAAATTTAAAAGAATTTACGCAAAATGGAAACATAAAACTTATTCAACCAAAAAATTTTGAAGATTCATAATAAAAACTACCTTTTTAACTCAAACTGAAACTGAGTACCATTTTTTACTCGATTTGAATGAATTGTAAAAAAGAAGGAAAAAGCATTGTCTCTTACGATCTTCACATTGGACCATGGTTACCCCATGAAAATATTTCCAGGGTCAACTGGAAGACATTTATGTTAATAACTCCCAATGATAGAGTATATAGGGTTTAAAAAGTTATATCTTCATTATGTTGCCTTTGGATAAATTTGAATTGATAGAACATTCTTAGGGTAAACCAAATTACCATGACATTCGGACCACCAGTGGTCAGTGAAAAAGTTTGGATGGTTCACAGAAAAAACGGATGATTATTTAATATAATCTACAACACAACTAACGAAAATTTTCATTCGCATGCAGATTAAAAAAGGAAAACTAACAGAACTTATGATGAATTATGCCTTATAATATTTTTTAATATTAGGTACCATTAACAAAATAAGTAGAACTTAAGATTCCAAACTAGCATATCGATCAATCTGAGAGCTATATTTCAGTCATTTTTCAGATCTCATTTTTGACTTTTTATTGAAAATTTTAATTTCAACAACAAGTTTCTGTAAAACACATTTTCATCTGTCCCAGCAATTAAAATTTTATATTGCTCACGGCTCGAAATAAATGCAGTTTTCTAACCTGCAGTAACGTCTGTAGAGTCAAAAATCCTAATACGGATGGTGGATAAGGAAGAACATACATCACACAAAAAATGTGTAATAATGTGTAAGTTTTTTTTTTGATATCACGATATAATTTACTTCTTGCATTTTGTGTTAATACAGTAAAAGTTTCTGATTATTATCCTATAAACATATTTACTGCCTTTTTTATTTTAAATTTATATAATTGGTGGTCCACCAAATAAAAATCATCTATGTAATAGTACTTTAAGTTTGCCGACAGTTGGTCTGGACTTATCTATACATTTTGCAATGCATTGTGAGTAGGTGCATGTATGCATACAGCAATTACATGCATATCTATCATTCAACAAGATTATTGTTCCTTATTTTACGAGCATGTGCATCTTGATTGATTGTGAAGGGCTTTTATTGCCTTGTTTAATGATGTTCATGAACTTTAATGGTGATATATGGACAGCACAGACAGACACAAAAGTATTTATAGTGAATAACGCTTCTGGTTTCTTCTTAAGTTAGAAAATTTTATTTGAAAAATGAAACCACATTTTTCTGTTTATATAACAGAAAATATGTCCTTATATAACAGATTATGATTAGCTCAGTAATTTTACAAAGCGTTTTCAAAATTTTTATTTTCAATTTAATGCATTTTCTCTAAGTCGGTTTCTTAATTTCCACTGTTCGTGTTAAACTCCACTTAAAGCCGGCGTATCTTGTCGGTTAAGTTCAGAAATACTGTTTAAATCTGCACAAAAATTTTCCTGTTACTATATTCTTAAGATATCAAGCTTAAAGCTATTAATATTTTATTCAGAAACTCGCTTTGACAGCTTTCGCATCAGTCTCTCTCGCATACGGCCATGAAACATCTTCGCAAACAAAGTTTTGATTGCTTTTCCGAAATCCACGAGGTAATTAAGATGTGAGGCGCCATACTACACAGATTATATTCCGTAAACATCTGATGCATTTTTAACTTTAAGCAGAGTTTTCAAAGTTGAATAAAGGGGATTTAATAAAACTCGGGTTCTTAAAAAGAGCAATCGAACAGGAAAAAAAAATAAAACTTTACTCGGAAGTTTTTAAATGCTTTTATTTAACAGTTATGAGAGAAAATAATTGATTAAACTATTTTTCTTAAAGAAACAATAGGGTTTTACACATAAAATGTTACAGCTCTTGATTCAGTTTATGACTTCAATGTGGGGTGCATAAGTTTTCCTTCGAAGTGTCTAAGACAGGAATTTAGTAGTTTCAATCTAGGGTGTAATAAAACAAAACCGTAATGTTTTTAAGGACAGCACTTTTGATGTGGATTGTTTTAAACTTCTTTTTTTAATGATTGATAGACACTATGCGAAGGATGGTAGTTAATATGAAATGGCTCAAGATGTTATTTTAATTTATTTAAAAATGATTCAAAAACACTGAAGGACATTTCTACAGCTAATTTATTTTCTGTTCATTTATTTAAGAATGATTTGAACAATTTATCGTTTTTTGCATGTTAAAATCCTAAAAATGAATGTAGCCAAATTGAAGTTTAATTACATTTTGTACTCAAGGAAAATATTGATAAGAATGCTGTAAACATGTATTTTGTATGGTATCTCTCCAAATTGGCGAGATATTGGCTCCTTGGTGAAGTTTTGGGATACTCATTTTGGCTCCAAATTTGGCGACTTGGCGACATTTGTTGCCACCCCCTTTTTCTGGATTTTACTAGAAGCTTGTGGAAATTTTCAGAAACCTGAAAGCTATATAAAGGGGCCTTGAGTTCTCATAAAAGTCTATCAATAAAAATGTTTACTTCGTGGTTTTTGTACGGATGTCTCTGGCCTCAAAAATATGTATTTTATTTCTATCTCTAAACTTTCTACTCTCTAGTTTTGTGCCATGAACTCACGAATCCACCTCCCTATCCCCTCTTATCTCTTTTTAGTTGTTTTATTTTCTGCTCGTTGTCATTTTATGCTTACTGTTAGAAATCTCTGAATTAGAGGTCTCGGCCCAGGCAATCCAGTTGACCTACCATCCTGAAGGTCCTGAAGGTCATAAAAGTAGGTCCTTGCTCAGATCTGGTGAAAGTAGGACCTGTGTTAATGGTTTCTGTATTGCTCTGAAAAAGTTCGCCAAAAGGCTGCCAAGTTTTATCGCCATCCGTTGTAATTGTGATTCATTTGGCGTGTTAATAAATTGTTATTGTTTTTTTGTTAGCAAAAGTCTATTCAATCCAACGAACTTTACTGGAGAATTTTGCAACAATATATATTATTATATATTTCTAATTATAAAACTTAATCAAAGCAATTGTACTTAATTTTGCGTTGATGAATGAAAATTGATTGTAGCTAGCTGATAATTATCTGTATAATTATCAATATATGTACATTTTTAACCAGATCTCGAATTCTCGTTTACACTGTAAAGAGAGTTTCAAATGTTAAAAGGGATATTTTAAGACTTAAAAGTAAAATGTTTGTCTGTCTATCGACAAAAAATAATTTGCTTTACAAAAACAAACTTGTCTTTTATTTCCATTTGCTATGAGATGCGATTTTGTTTCATTTCGTTCTAACGGCATCATGTATGAGATCTGGACATTTTACGTATGTCCTATGAGAACAGACTTCGCAATTCGCGTTACAAACGGTTGCAATTCGCAACCGTTTGTAAAGAAGTTTTGTATCCCGGGAAGTCGTTGACGATAAGGACGAAGGGAATACACGTGACTACCCAATCGACTTGAATAGAAGTCAAAGACTAAGTTAAATTTATTATTAGGATTGTAAAGAAGATTCTTAATTGTTTGAGTACTAGGAGTTCTTAAAACACAGTCGGAAGAAGCCAAGGAGTACGATAACGGTTGTCCCTGTCATGATTTAGTATTTTGCTTTATTTTATATTACTTTATGTATTCTATTAATTTATAAGTGGTAACACAAAATATTAATACAAAATCTTTTACTTGGATTACTTTTAATTTTTGTATTCAACCACAAAATATACTAGTGATATTCTTATCCTTTGATTGTATCTGGTTTTTCCGACATGAAATGGTAGGAGTATAAAAGAGAGAGTATGGGGAATTAAATGGTTTTCTTATCTTTTCTTATCTAAGTTTGAACAAACCACTGTTTTGCATCTTGTTTATTCAAAGATTACCTAAACTACTTATTTTCTCAGACCCTTCAATTTTGTAGCTTATTTTACCTGGTTTTAAAAATATTAAATTTAATAAAAATATTTAAAACATTGGAATATTTTTTAATGTTTTTCAGAGATTGATAATGAGTTTGTTTCTAAAATGTTTTTCACTTTCCCTTATTTTGGAATTTAATAAAAACTGTAAGGATATATATAACTTACAATTTACATAGGATATAATAACGCATATAATTTCTGAAACACATGAAAATATCTACTTCTTTGCTTTTATAATAGTTATAATAGCTTTATTAAAAGCTGTTTATTTATTAAAATTGTATAAAAGTCAGTTTAAACATTCATCTTCTGTAGCACTACAGCCTTTTATAGGCCAAGGCTGTCTCTAAAAGTTTCTTCCATCTGGAACCATCCGCCGCCACAGTTCTCCACTGGTTGACTCCAATTTCATGCAGCGTTTTCTCAACCATATCAATCCACCTGGTGTTTGGTCTACCTCTTTTCCTTTTCCATCAACTTTTTGAAATGTAACTTTTTTTCTTGGGTTTAAGTCATTGAATCTATAAATGTGTCCCAACCACCTTAATTAATAGATCTTTATAGTTTTCACAATATTTGGTTGTCCGAATTTAGAGTATAGTTCATGATTATAACGGATTCTCCATGCATTATTTTCTTTAACAGCTCCAAATATTTTTCCTAGTATTTTTTGTTCAAATATTAATAGCTTAATTTTCTCAGAATTCTTCGTAGTCCAACACTCGCTTCCATACATAATTATTGGCTTTACTAACGTTTTATAAAGATTAATTTTGGTGTTTATGCCTAAGTATTTAACCCCTTCCCTGTTTTGTCCGTACGCCGTACGGGCACAGCTTTCAGGCCTTTACTGATTTTCCCGTACGGTGTACGGGCAATCTGATTTCTATTTCGCTTGCACTGTTTCGGCCGTATTTTATCCAATTTTAGTAACAAATTATTCGTATTGATGACGATTGTTATCTAGTAAATGATAGTTTGCAGCTTATTGTATTTTCTACTCTGATTGGTTCAAAAGCGATGTTTTTTTTCGCATGTTTTGTATCTGAAGACGAATTGTTATCTTTCGGTGTATAGCTTTCTGGTTATATTTTACTAACCGTCTGATAATTTTATTGATGTAAGAGTTGAAGAATATATTTTTACTTTTAAATAATGGATAATTCAGAGCGTATGGAGCTAATTTCTTCTGATTCGAACTATGATTCGGAATCAGAAACTGAATTATCCGTAAATGATAGTAGAGAAAGTTTACTAGATGACCTGGATAGTAGTGTCTCTGATAGTAGTACAGATGGAAACAGTCAAGCAAGACAATTTTTTTTAAATTAATTGTGATAATCCTTCGGATCCGCCTCCTACATTTTCTTTCACTGGAATTCCAAAAATTAAGTTGTATATCGATGAGACTAAAGGTAAACTTCAGTTCTATGATGCTCTCATAGAAAGAAAAAAAGTCGTAATAAATGCTTAAAAATATTAGAAATGTTAATTTTAATAACATAGCTTTACTTAAAAATGTAAAATAAACAAAAAATGCAATAAAAAATGTGACATATTTTTGACCGATTTTTGGAAAAGATGAAACTGTCAAAAGGTTAAACGTATTAAAAATTAAGCAGGGATGTTACATAAGAAGGGGAGCTAATAAATATAGTCGTATTTATAAAGTTGGTTTTAAAGTATAGGTCGTTTGATAACATCTTACCAACTCTCTTTCTAGATCTCTATTAATTGGGCATTTGTTATCGTTTGTAGTAAAATTTTCCAAATTTCTAGGCTATAGCCAGACTTTATGTAATTACTTGTAGAATTCTCTTATCACACATGAGTGCGTGCTTTAGTTGTATAGTGGATTAGTACAACATTCTAGCTTCCAAGCCACAAAGTCAGTTCAAACTACTAAATTAACCCTTAATTTGACAAGATGTTTTTTCAAATATTTTTTAATTTTAATCTCTGTTATTTTCCCATGTCTGTATAGACATTAGGATATCTGTAAAATAAAAAAATATATCATTTCCATTTTTGAGATAATTAATGTCCGCTGTGGCGAAAACTGACAATTATGTTATGTAACAGTTATAAATATACATGTCTGGTGTAGTGGACTTAGCCATATTAAGGATTCAAAGTTACATAATATCTTTACGAATCTACAAGAATATACTACTGGATACAATTTTAATTGTATTTCAAAATATGTTTATGTCTGTTTAAATAATATGTGTGTATTATACAGTTATTAACATTAAAATTTGTAGAAGCTTTTAATTAAAAAGCATTTAAAATTAAAAAGTATAAGACTTTCCAAACTGGAAATACCTGTTAAAATTTGAATAGGCTAAACATGAAAACATGACATATTCATTAAATATTGCATTTCTCACGTTCTGCCCAGCTTTCTCATTACTCATATGCATAAAACCAAAATAAGTTTTCATGATTTCAATTATATCTGAATCCGCCGCATGCTCTTTCCAACTTTTATGAGTCTTAGAAGGTGTCATGCGATTTTGTTCAACAGCATGCAAATCCCTAAATATCTGTTCGCATTTGCTGGAAAAATGTACGACTACAAAGTTTTGATTACGTGTTTCAAATCCTGTGCTCTGTTGAGACACAAAACGTCGAGGAAAGAGATTGAATTTTGTGAAGTAAACTTATGCATTACTAAGTTTTCCGCAAACATTTTCCAGCATTTCAGTGGAATAAATTTAATAAAGAGACGACTTTGAGAACAGAGATGTTACAACAGAGTGGATTTACATAAAGTCAGAGTCATAATTACTGATGTTTTTTCTCTTTATTGCAGTAGTTCGACATATAACGCATGGAGTTTGTTTTTCAGAAAATATCTTTTAGCTTGGGTAGATTATGTCTTATAAGAATTTTAATGTCTAATTTTCAGTTTTATAATAAAAAACCGAAATTCATAAAATTCCTAAATCATTAAGATTTTATGATTGATGTATTAAATTAAAAATAATGACGGGCGCAGACAAGATTTGGTGTTTATAAAAAACAGAGAGGAAGTCTTAAGGTATCCGACTGGATTTAAATGGTGTTTGGTAGAGAAAATTTCGAAATACTCAACATTAGCTTTCCAAAAGAGTTTATTTAAAATTTCCAAAGTACGACCCATGAAATAGAAGTCATATTTTTTTTTTGTTTTTGATTCGCAAACTTGGATTTGCATTTAAATAACAGGAAATTTTAGTTAAAATGAGTTTTAATTGAAAGTTAATCTTTAAATGTAAGTTTTTTAACAGACTTTTGCTATTTATTTAAGTCTAATTGCAAGTTATAAAACTGCATATATAAGGGGATACAACAAACATTTTATCAAACTTTTTTGCACAGAAAATATTAAATGCTTTTTTAAAGAATCTATGTTTTGGTGCTTTATTGCTCAAAACTAATGGAATAACAAAAAGAAAATGTAATAATAAATTTTAGCTGATAATATTGTGAGTGTATTGTATGAACAGGTTGATTATTAGAGTAATATTTTGAAAATTATAGCTGTTTGTTTTTGAAAGTATGTGGAATTTTTTAAGAGAACTGAATTGTTATTCTAGGGATGAATACCCCATATACTATATCTCTTATAAACTTTAATATAGGTCTAAGATTCAGTTTCGTTACATTTTACTGGTGCCTAAGATGTGTATGGAACCCAAAACATTTCTGTATTGATATATTTCGTCTCGCAATGTTACTGATAAGTCTTAAAAATTATAGCTGTTTTTTTTAAAGTATGTGGAATTTTTTAAGAGAACCGAATTGTTATTCCAGGGATGAACACCTCATATACTATATCTCATATAAACGTTAATATAGGTCTGACATTCAGTTTTGTTACCTTTTACTGGTGCCTAAATAATCCAGAAAATTTCTGTATTGATATATTTTGTCTCGCAAAGTTACTGATAATTCTTAAAAAATCTGTCAAATTTTTTCTAAATGTCTAAAGAAATATTTTTGTGTAAATTTTAAGATTTTCAATTTATATGTTACAGATAAATAGCCCAATTTCTGACATTTTTAAAATGTGATACAAAAATTGTTTTAAAATACTTGAACTAAGCCAATTACCTTAAGAAATAAGTAAAGATGAGATCTATCCGTTAATGACATTCAGTTTAGAAGTTTAAAATAAACAGAATATTTTTATTTCAATATATTATACTTGAATAAGTTATTCTTACACATTATTTTTTAGGGTTTAGGTATATTTTGTAATATACAGAGTATTGTAAATTAGGGTTCTTTCAAAAATATTTTTCATTAGTTTTTTCTTGCTTTTTAAGTGGTATATATTTTGTCTTACACTTGAAATAATAAGCTAATATAAATGAAATAATTTAATGCAAAAGATTTGTGAAGTAATATACTGTTTGTATAAACGTTTATGATTAATAATTAAGAGTTTTTTGTTGTTGTTCTAACATAAAAAAGTTGTGCCTAGTTAAAAACTAAAATGTTTATGAATTATTAATAGGGATCATACATTATGAAAATTAATTTGGCTTTTAGAAAAAATACATTTTTGAAAAAATCATAAAGTGAAAAAAGATTCTCTTACTCATGAAGTTACTTTTTGAAAAGTGTGAATTAGAAACTAATTTTTATATCAAATAGAAGATAATTTTCTTTTATATTCTAAAAACCCCAATTGTATCTCAACTTTTTAATGTTTTATTTTAATAATACGTTAACATAAGCTACTTTTTAAATTTTCAATTTAAGTGTTTTTTAAATTTTAGAGTGATATATTTATTTAAGAATTGAGTTCATTAAATTAACTTTTATATAAAAATTTGATTTCTACTTTACATATTTTAAAGTGATTTCAGTAAGTTATGGAGTATATTTGCATGTGGTATACTTATCATTATTTAAAAATTTGCTATTTGAAATGACAAAATTAAATGGCTGTTAAAAAGCTAGCGAGTTATTAAAGAAATTGAAAGCAATTAATTAAAAAAAAATTTCCTTTAATGTTAAATAGAAAAAAGTCTTTTATAATAAATATAAAGTATCAAACAATCACTTGTGCCCTTAAGAACTCTGTGGTAATAAAGTGGGTAAAAGGCATAGAAAAGAAGGGGATATGATATATAAAATATTTACATTTGTACGCTGATTGGGTTGAAAAGTTGCTAATATCTGTTGTTACGTAATTTTAAATTAAACAAACTCATTTTGAAAAGCTGACGTTCTTTCCTTTTTAGAATTCTCACATTTACAAAACGTTGAGGTAAATTTTAACTTATTTGCAGAGTGCACAGCGTCATGTTATGCGTGTGGTGTGGAGATACGTAGAAAGTCCAAAAACACAGTTCATTTCATGAATTAAACGTTTGTTCGTTCAGCTCTAACGATAAAAATATAAGCAAGGTATTAAAATAAACTAAAGCAGTTTTCAACATATTACGTCGTATTTCCTTACGACTGACTTAGCCAAACAACATTTTTAGCAGTACCAAACAATCAGAGTTGCAAAAAAGACCAAGAAGATAACTGGAAAGCTCCATTTATACCACGGCTCATAGTTAAAATACATTTGTATAGGAGGAAATGCGGTTATGACCGAAATGAAAATTGTATCGATATTTTTATCGATAAGCCTTTCTAACACAAACATATCTTGAAAAAAGTAAGGCAACAAATCTTTAAATGCACTATTTTCAGTTTATGATGTATATTAATATGCAGGTATAATTTACAAATTAAATTCTATCCTAGTTTCCTTTAGAACAGCTTTGAAACATATTCTGAATGGTTTTAGTATTTGAACTTCAATGTTTTAATTAAAATAAACAAACTTAAACTTTCTTTCTTAAAAATCTATAATGCAAAAACAATTTTTTAAGAATTAGTCTCCCATAAAAATAAACGTATACATTTATTCTTTCCCTAAACATGTACATTTACTTCGGGGTTTCTTTCCCACACTCTAAGCAATATTGGAAATAAATTCTCCGTCAGAGAGAAAAGCATTTCGCATTTAAGCCATCATAAAGAATAGATTCGGCATAGTTTGGAAAAGATCGCGCGCCAGAGAAATTTTCTAACTTTGAGATCAAAATTTTTCGAACGAAATGAAGGGAATTTTGCAAATCCGCAAAGTTTGTGAGCCGCTATTTGAATGGAGAAAGGATTACCGAATTAAAGTATGCCGAGAGATACTTTTGGAAACTCGAGAGATACTTTTAGCGCTCAGGAAAGACTTCATTGAAATAATTTAAGAAGTTTAAAATATGTTTGGGACAGAGGAGTGGCTGAGGAAACGAAGAGATTACTGAAACGTTTCCATTCATTTCCGAAGTTTGTGTGTTGATCGCGGCATTTACTGCATTATTTTGAAAAAAAAATATTTATCTGAGTCTTTGAATGAATGCTGTTATGTAGCTTCTTGTTTGTAAAACTCTTAACTTCTGGATAAATGCAGAAGGGAAATTAAAATTCTTTAAGGGAACCGTAGATTTTCAGCTAGATGAAATAGGACTGGAATTTACATTTAATCTTAACCCTTCGAGTGGAACACATCGAAGAAAAAAAGTCTCCAAAATGTACGCTAAAGGTTTACTGTGTCAGTGGCCAAAGCGTTCTATGTTTTTTTCCTTCACCTTTGTCGACTAGAATGGAATACGGGAAACCCACCCTCGTTATTGTCCCTTTACTTCCGGTTATAAATAGACATATAGATATTATGGATTGTTAATTTTTAATACACATAAAGCTCGTCAAGTCTCGAAGATCATCCCATAAGAAATAATGGATTCTAAAAGTACAAATAAAAATATTCTTTGAGAGACGTCTTTATATATATATATATATATATATATATATATATATATATATATATATATATATATATATATATATATATATATATGTAGATAGATAGATAGATAGATATAAATTTTTTTTTCGAAAGTCATTCAAGATATTTAAGTGGTGCAATTAGAGATACATCTGCTACTACAAACGAAATACTTAGGAATAGAGATTTACAAAGCCATGAAAAGCTATCAGCGCCTTTGTGCCTCAGGGGGTAGGGGTGCATCCCTCAAGAAATGCCAGTCAAATAGGGGTGCAGTTCCTAAACAGTTGACCTGACCAAAACTTCATGAGGGAAAGCACTGACAGAATTGTACATTACATCCATTTTCGGAGCGTTTTTGGAGGTCGAAAATTCTACGTTTGGAAGACATCATCGGTTTGGCGGAATTGTACGTGCGATCCGTTTAGAGGGTTAATGAGCGGTTCATCACTCATTAAGATAACTAAGATACAACTTAGGAAAAAGGGGAAAACAGTTTTACATCTTATATCCACTAATTAATATCATAATTATCCCAAAATACAATACAATTTTTACCAATAATAAATTCAGATGTTTCTATAATACAAATAATTTATTTTAAAAATATTTGAAACAGTCGAACTCAATTTTTTCTTCTGTTAAAACTTTTCCATTTAAAGCATATAAAATAAATGTTAGTTAAAATGAATGTTTTAACCCCTTCCGATATGATTTAATAATGAAAAACTGTGCATGAAATAACCATTTAATTTTTATTTAAAAAACTTGTTTCATTTTACAATTCTTACATATTCTTAATTAAAATCCACTTTTTACATAGTGTTAAATAATATCAGAAACAGTAAAATTAAGAAAATATCAAAGCAAAACATTAATAAGGTATACAGATAATAGTCTTCAAGCTAGTGGTACTTTTCAAAACAAAGTGCAAAGGAATTCTTAATTGTTCACACCGCCAAGTAGTCTCACTTTTAATTTGATTTTTGTAACACACGCGGCATTTCTTAGTAGGTTTTCTTTTATTCTGACTCATTAATTTGGCAATGACTTGTACCAAGAAATTCTAAGTAAACAGTATGCAATAGTGACTTGTGATTTTCACAAGTGATAAAAGTGTTGCCAAATTCAGTACACTAGAAATTTTAAACTAAATTAATTATCATATTTAACAGTAACTTTAATCGCATGACGAGTGTAGCTCGTCATTGTGCGGTATGGAATGAAAAACTAATGATGAGCTAGACTCGTCATTTTACCGGAAGGGGTTAATCTTAATGAGCGATTCATCACTCATTAAGATAACTAAGATACAACTTAGGATAAAAGGGAAAAAGTTTTACAGATTATATCCATTAATTAGTATCATAATTATCCCAAAATACAATACAATTTTTACCAATAATAAATTCAAACGTTTCTGTAATACAAATAATTTGTTTATTTTAAAAATATTTGAATCAGTCGAACTCAATTTTTTCTTCTGTTAAAATTTTTACATTTAAAGCACATAAAATAAATGAAAGTTAAAATGAATGTTTTAAAAAGAATAATCTATTAGCTCTCTACTTAAAAATACTTTTATAGACTTCTTCTAAACGAAAAGGTGGGTATTTTTCATTTTTTTCTTTTAATATTTTCTACGAATGCTCATGATAAAAACTGTTTTATAGTGAAGAAATATACTATGAATAAAAATTCCTTTTAAGCATAAAAGGTATGCGCATTTTTAATAAAGCTACTTTTAAAATAAGTTTTAACCTTTTACTGTTTTTTGCTGAAATTCCGTCTATAATTACATATATATGACAAAAAAGTAAAAAAAAATTCGAATGTTTCATTTGTATTTTGTAGCTTCTAGCTGTGTTACTCATCTAGTGGTAATTTAATTCTTTTTTATTTGTAATAAAAACCTATTTTAGTTTTATCTAAGTAGTTCTTTTAAGTAGACTTTTAGATCTATAAATAAAATTACCTGCTATTATTGTGTTTGTAGTATCACAATAAAGGTGAAACGTAAAGTTACTATTCTAGATTTAACTGCTTAGTGCAACAGCCTCTAGGAAGCCATAGCCTACGGTGCGAATCTCCGTTTTCGAGACAAAGGGCCCTCGGGTGCGAATCATATGTTATTTCTAGGTGATCAACCTTACGCCGAGCCCTCAGTGTTTAGTTCCCAAGCATGTTTGGTCTTTACTTTATCTGCTACCCACTGAAGGAATGAAAGGCTGAGTCGACCTTGTCTAGACTAGGGATCACACTTCGTATCTGTATCGTGGAAGAGCGAAGCGATTCCATAACGCCACTGGGCTATAAGGTAATAATAATTGACAGCTAAAAATGAAAAATAAATTTAACATATTACATAAAATCTACAACCTTTTGTTTGTTTCTCGACATAATATTCGTAAAAGTTGACACTTTTCTCCCAGCCTTATAGTTGTAAGATATTTTTTCCTGGTACTGCATACTGTAAAGTTGTTTAAAGTATTCCAGAAAGATGTTTTTAGAAATCCACCAGAAATACAAATTTGATTTCAAAATTTTCAGAAATAAAAGTCAACGTATAAATTCATTTTACGGCAGAACATATATTTCGAAAGACCTTCTAGGTATAAAGAATTACAAATATGATAATTTTTATTTTGTTATATTTTGGCTTTATTTACTGAAAGACTTATCACTTTTTGAATTAAAAATGATGATTCTGATTATTCCAAGATTTCTTAGCTGCAGTTTATTTCGCTTAACCACTTAAAACATTCGTTAATTAAATCAAACTCACATCTGCATAGTACCCTTTGTGTAGAAAAGTCTTCTTTTACTATCCAATTTTCGATTCAATATAAAATGAAAAGTTCTGTTCAGAATAAAACCTTTTCTACGTTATTAATAAGAGTATAAATTTAAAAAATTTAGTTTTGTACTAGAATTTATTCCTTTCAAAAGAAATATAATATGTGTACGCCAAATGAAACAATATAGTTCTTCGTGCCCATATAGAGGTCAAAACAATAGAGATATCCACTTAACCACAAAATCATTTTATAATCAGAATCTTTATTGAAAACTATGTTTTATAAGATATTAGAAAGTTATCATTTTAAATCTCTAAATCTCTATTATATTCTGTATTTTCTTTTGTAGCGTATTATAATTAAAAAAATCAAGAAATTTTTAAGAGATTTTAAATGTATTAACTGTGTTTAATGTGTAAGCATGTGTGGAGATTTTAAATGGTTTATATGGTTAATAAAGTTTTAGTTTACAGTGTGAAACATTTTTAATTCCGTTAGTCATAAAATTTAATTTCTCATATACATATATCAAAAATTGTTTTACTGGTTGATAATTTTTATTTTTTTTTCAATTTCTGAATAGATTTATTAAGTTATGAAAAATACATTTTTTTTAAATGAGTAAATTAAATTCGTTTTTTAAAAGTTAGTTTTGTGTAAGAACTTACAAAAAATTACTTTATAACGAATAGAAAAAAAACATTATTACAATTAATATTTTATATTTCGAAAAGTACTATGTCTTAATGCGCAAATAAAAGACTCTCATTCGACTATGTTTCCTAGGGTAAATAGAGCATTTTCTAATACTACTCGCTTTTAAGTCTTTTAGAACCAAGGAACACCGTTGCTAACAAAGTTTTGATTGCTTTTCGAAATCCACTAGGCAATTAAGATGTGAGATGCTGTAGAAAGGAAAGTATCTTTTAGAAGCCACTGATGGAATTCTAGCTTAAGAGTAGAGTCTTTTCTAGGCGAACGGAATTTAATGAATTTCGTTACCCAGCAAATAGATGGGATGTATAACGGAAGGAAGTTTCTTACTAAGGAAAATTCAAACGATTAATTGGAACTTAATTTAATTCACTAGATTGCTTAAAACTTTAATGCCACTGACAGCGTTAGTGGATTATATAGTAAACTTAAAAAAAGTTTCAGATAATAAACTTTGAGTTCTCTCGCGTATCTTAAATAGATGCAGGCTGAAAGGGTGACTATTCTATCTATATAAATCTTAAAATATTTTTAAAAAATGTAATAAAATAATTATTTCAATATGAAATACAGAACAGTTAGTGTAGAAAAAATAAATATAAGCTATATTATTATTTTTACCCAATACAGCTGGGCCGAACGATGGTCGATTGGTTAGGGTGCTGGCCTTCGGTACCGGAGTTCGTGGGTTCGAATCCCACTGTGGCATGGATGTTCGTAGCCGTTCGGAATCGGCTTTAAGCTGTAGGTTCCGGTCTCATTAGTCCTCGTGTTGCAAAAAGTAGACCGTAGCACTCCAAACCAAACCAAACCAATCCCAATATAGCTGGTAAAGCAGATGTATATCTTCGTACCAAAAAGAGTTGTGAAGCTGATACATATATAGCACAGCCCAAGGAGCACGTTTAGCGTAAGGAATGCTTCGGACGAGAATAACATTGATCTTGCTGGGTTCTTGTAATATAGAAGCAGGGACTTAGCAGTGTATCCTGAATCTTGATCTTCCATCTCCAGCTGTATCCTTTGAACTTGGAGGACATTGCGATCACCTATTTTACGCGGCCCAGGTGAGGTTCCTGATCTTTTACTGGTTAGAGCGTCAAACTCATCCTCCGGTTATAAATTGGAT
>CM063498.1:98953969-99003969 GCA_032207245.1 Pardosa pseudoannulata | reverse complement strand
AAATAATCTTAAGATCCGTGTATCAGTATTTTAAAAAGTATTAGCACAAGGGTCCAGTCTAATTAATCTTCGGGCTGTCAAACATAGAACGTATTGTTCTAAACCAAACAAAACATAACACCCAACTCCCAAATTTAATATATTTTAACAGAATATTTAAACAAGCTAATACTAGAAATAGTCTTATTTTTGAAAAATAACTTTTAATTATTCTCACTATCATTATTATGCATCTGTTTCACTAAAATGAATTCCGGGAAGTAATTAGAAGCGATGTATGATTATATCTCTTTTCACACGTATCTTCTTTTCATTATAAAAGCTGATTTACCAATTTAAACTTTTATAATATAGGATATACACTCCATGATTCTTTTCTTAAAAAATGCAACAAAAAGTTTTCTTTTCATTTTGAAAATTCACAGGAAAGGGTCACATTCTATTATTTATAATTAGAATTAAATAGTATGAATCAGTGATTTTAACAATCGAAATATACCAGCAGGAGCAAAGTAATTTCATATCTTTCTATATTTTTTTTTTCATCTGATAGTACTCTGAACAGTCCAGTCTCATTGAGACGAGTAATAAAAGGAATTCGGTAATGAGGTTTGGCATATCTTTCATTTAATATAATAGCCACCCCTCTCTCAAGTTGCATTTTTGTGCTTTTTTAATAATGATAAAAATAACACTTTTAATGCGTGTTTAATTTAAACTTCTATCACATGTTTTTTTTTTGCAATTTCTGTTCATTCACACAAAGATGCATTGTTAATTCTTAACATTTTCCCTGACGGCAGAGAAATAATGTAGCGAGGAGGCACAATGACACAATGCATTTTTCTACAACAATAAAAAAAAGTTAGCGATTGTAAAAGTTCGTTATTCATTAGAACTGATTTTGCTCTTTTGTCTAGAAAATTCTTTGTTTATTATATCGTAGATATTAAATTTGTTAGTTTTTAAAGAAAGAAAATACTAATAAACTAGTGAATGAATATTGAATTTTCAAGAAATAAAAAAATACTCAACTTCTTGAATGATTATACTTAATTTTGGTTGTAACGATTCTATAGTTTAGAAATACGATGTACTACATGCAGAAACAGTAGAAGGGACGATGATATAAATAAATAGTCAAAATGGAAATTATTTTAAAGTATAACCAGTTTTGACATTTAAAGTACTGATGAGTAAATATTGCTTAACCCCTTCCGGTATGATTTAATAGTGAAAAACTGTGCATGAAATAACCATTTAATTTTTATTTAAAAAACTTGTTTCATTTTACAATTCTTACATATTCCTAATTAAAATCCACTTTTTACATAGCGTTAAATAATATCAGAAACAGTAAAATTAAGAAAATATCAAAGCAAAACATTAATAAGGTATACAGATAATAGTCTTCAAGATAGTGGTACTTTTCAAAACAAAGTGCAAAGGAATTCTTAATTGTTTACACCGCCAAGTAGTCTCACTTTTAATTTGATTCTTGTAACACACACGGCATTTCTTAGTAGGTTTTCTTTTATTCTGACTCATTAATTTGGCAATGACTTGTACCAAGAAATTCTAAGTAAACAATATGCAATAGTGACTTGTGATTTTCACAAGTGATAAAAGTGTTGCCAAATTCAGTACACTAGAAATTTTAAACTAAATTAATTATCATATTTAACAGTAACTTTAATCGCATGACGAGTGTAGCTCGTCATTGTGCGGTATGGGATGAAAAACTAATGAAGAGCTAGACTCGTCATTTTACCGGAAGGGGTTAAAGAGGTGATAAAGACTAATTTTTCCGAGTAAGTATAATTTATTATAAAACTGAACAAAAATTTAAAAATAGCAAACGTATTAACTAGTTTAAACCAGCATTAAAAAATAAATGACGAAAATTCAATGTGCACGTTGCACAAGAAATAAATTTTACTGCTTGCTAAAATCACCCGATATGCTTACAATGAAATCAGGTATTTAACCCGTAACCTGTTTTCGACGTAATATTAAACGATATGGTATTTTGTGCAACTTGTTTCTGACGTAATATTACGTCCCAGTTTAGTACTTGCAATTTCTCTTTCTTTTGACGTATATGTTCTCTACACCTTGCCTGCTTGCTGAGAATTTACTTTCAGCGTTTTAAATGCCACAATAGTTAAAACAGAGAGAAATAAAACAGAATAGAGAGGAATTAAAATAAAAAAGGAAATGAATCTTACAGAAATATTAATTATATATTTCGTTTCTGTTGTATTTGTTTTATATAACAGTACTAGTAACACCAATTAATTTCAAGTGCGATTCACATTTTCTCTTAAATATTGCAGTACCTGCAGCAGAAATGCTGCAATATAACTAAATATCGTCTCCAACGTACTCGCTTATTGTATCCAAACACTATTTTCTCATGGAGTGTTTACATGAATAGTATTTTTAATAAATATTTTGAAATATCTCGATCTATAAAAAAAAATCTTGCTATCGAAATTCTTTTAGCAGAAACTTTAATTGCTTATATAGTGTTGGTAAAGGCATTATTTAAGATTCTATATTACAAATAAATGCGAATATTTTTTTTAAAAATCCGCATTTAAGGTTTTTTTTTGTACCAGAATCCCAAGCCAAATGAGTAAAAACTTTTTAAATTCCCTTCCCCTTTTACCTGAAGTTACTGTTATTAACTGCAAGTTCTGTACCTACCTTTGCATTCTTTAACACAGATAATCCAGTGTTTCTGCCATTCTCCACCTGGAAGTATAAATGTTGAAATATTTATTAATCTCCAGCTTTAATCTTACGAGATTCAATCTCAGAGCCAAAAAATGGTCGACTGGCTACGGTACTGCTCTTTGGTATCGGAAGTCGTAAATCCGCTACTAACATACATGTTCGAAGCCTTTTGGAATACGTTTTAACACATTGTATATGGGACACGTACTAGTACGTTCTCTGACGATTGATACTTGAGCGCTGATCACGTTCTAGTACGGGTTAGTGTAACAACATGGTTTGTTTGTGGGTACAAAAATAACGGTATATACAGGAAAACAAAGCCGAAGGTTTTTGTCTACTACATAGATTCTGAAAAAATTTAGATAAATAAAAAACTAGTTTTTACATCAGTCGATGCGGAATCACAGAACGGGAAGGTTGATTAAAATATCAATTTAGATTTAAAATTAACTTTTTATTTATCCATACGAAAATGGTATTATATATATATGTATATTTCTATATTTATATATATATAATATATAAATAATATATAATAAATATATATATATATAATATATATATATTTATATATATATATATATATATTATATATTATATATATATAATTTATATATAATATATATATATATAATATATATATATATTTAATATATATATATAATAATTTATATATAAATATATATATATATATAATTATATATTTATATATATATTATATATATATATACTATATTTAATAATATATATATATATATATATTAATTTTATATATATATATAATATATATAAAAATATATTTAATTTTATATAATATATATATTTATATATATAATATATATATATATAATTAATATATAAAATAATATATATATATATATATAATATATATATATATATATAAAATATTATATTATATATATATTATATATATATATATATATATATATATTATAATATATATATATATATTATATATATATATATATATATATATATATATATATATATATATGTTTGTCTATTTATATATTTGTTTATATATTTCAGTAAAATACGAAAGTTGGTTAAAAAGCAAATAATTTTCGATCTATTGAGATTTAACTGAATAACTAAATTTACGCTTAAAACGCCAGCTCCCGGTACAATGCCGCTGAGAAATGTAACCGCAAACAATGTGTTAAGCTGTTGGTGCTTGTCTCATTGACCGTCGTGAAGTAAAGCAATAGACCTCTGCGTACCAAGCCAAACAGAAACAAAATCTCAGTCCCCTTGGGCTACTTAAGATTGAAATTAATAAAGGAAACAGCTTGATAATTTATGCAATCGTTCAAACGACTTAAAACTGAATTATAAAATAATAATTCAATTAATGTTAATACAAATTCGCGTGAGGTGTGTAGGATCCTAAAGGTCTAACAAGGATGAAATAAACTTATTAAAGCTTAGTGACAAACGGCTATTAAAATCAATGCCAGTAATGCTATTTGAACCAACAAACTACGCTTCCAAAATACAGTAGCTTACTAGCTCCGGCATCGTTTACCTAGATAGAAATCAAAGTTTCTTTGTATACCGCATTTTGGGGAAGCAGGTGGAACATTGTTATTCAGTAATTATACAAACATACGTATGGAATTTTATATTGTTGGTGATCACATATTTATTAAAATCATGAATGTACCCTAACAATATTGTCAGTACTTCTATTTATTCACTGAAAATTAATAAACACACTTTCCCGTCGGGAATGTATAGCTGCCAATTAATTTAACATAATTTGAGACTTTTATGTCGATTAAAAATGGCGGCTTGTATATTAACTATTTAAACAAAACAAAATTAATTCTCAATTTAAATCGGAAACTGATACCACCGATTCCTTAGAGTAATAATGTTTCGCTTCTGATGCTTGCTGTCTTAATTTATCTAGACATTATTGGGAACTACGTGAATCGTTAGCTGAAATTAAACAATTTGTGAATGGAGCTAAAGAAAATAGATATATACAGTAATTTTATCGAGTAATCTGTTTGTTCAAAGACACCACAGACTTTTCTGGGAATATGAAATTATGTTTGAGAAAGGAAAGAAATTTTAATTTTAGAAGAAAATGCTTACATAGGATAAATTACGCGAAAGAGTTCTAGTTTAATTACAAATGCATATTTCATTTCGGGATTAAATTACTGGGGTTTGAAAATTGGATACAGTATATATGCCAATGGAATGAAATAATTTGTCCCTGGGTAAATTTTAGAGGGATATGAAAATGAGTAAACTGAAATTCTATGCAACACTCGTTTTGAAAATTAAAAGCAGATGATATTGTTTGTTTTTAGATATAATTTAATTTAGAGAGAGCTATTGCATTATTTATTAGAAAGTAAATATGAGTAATTTGTGTTGTCATATTTTCAGAATTATCGATTGAGTAATGTTTAAAAAATATATATATTTATGTAATGTAAAATTTGATTTTTTTCTCAATAACTCATATTATAATATGCCTTGCATAATTTAAAGAACATATTTTATGTTTGATATGTACCAAAATGTATTCTAGATTTATATCATACAGGGGGAAGATGTTGCAAAAATAATTTTAAAGTTTTTTGAAATCAACCAAAAATTAAGTCTCTGACGTCCGCAGATTAATCCATGTTTGATATCATGTTCAAGAACATCCAACAGAATCATTTAATGTTCCAAAAGAAAGAAAATGCTTAGTGGGAATCTCAAAAGATACATTTTACTTTTGACAATGTTGCATCTTGTGTTGTTTATAAAACATAACTGGTTGGTTTACTTTAGAGGTGTCCTGTTTATGACCAGAATGTTATGGGAATGTTATTTAGGTATTGCAGATGTCAACAGGATGCTCAATTTGAACTTGTGAACTATTTGGGCAATGGCAGTTAAGAACACTCTAATTTCAATAATTTTGGTTATAAATGTAATGCATTTTTTATATTTTGAATATAAATAAAGAAAGATTTTCTTTTCAGTATACTTTTCCGTTTACTGTGGTAAGTATTAACTCACTATTATGTACCATTGTGCATTTGAGAATTAAGGATTAAGTACTTTATGCCAAGTTATCCGCAAAGCTGCCTTACACTGAATTCAAACCTCCGATACTTATACTAAAACTTTGCAGTTACTTAATACAATGTTTTGTACCTTTCTAAACCATGTAGTTTTATCGCGTTCACTAACGGTATTTGTGAAATTTCTGTAACTTTCAATACTTCAAAAGTTGCAGTTTCTTAATACAATGTTTTGTACTTTTCTAAACAATGTAGTTTTATCGTGTTCACTAACGGTGTTTGTGAACTTTCTGTAACCTTGGATACTTGTTCTAGAAAATTTGCAGTTTCTTAATTCAATGTTTTGTACCTTTCTAAACCATGTAGTTTTATCTTGTTCACTAACGGTGTTTGTGAACTTTATGTAACCTTTGATACTTGTTCTAGAAAATTTGCAGTTTCTTAATTCAATGTTTTGTACCTTTCTAAACAATGTAGTTTTATCGTGTTCACTAACGGCGTTTGTGAACTTTCTCTAACCTTGTTCTAGAAAATTTGCAGTTTCTTAATTCAAAGTTTTGTATTTTTCTAAACCATGTAGTTTTATCTTGTTCACTAACGGTATTTGTGAACTTTCTGTAACGACTCGCCTAAGTAAACTGAAACACAATGAGAAAAAAGATATTATATTATTAGTATTCTCCTCAAAGGGAAAAATAAAATCATTCTAAATCACT
The DNA here is from genome assembly GCA_032207245.1 of Pardosa pseudoannulata. Taxonomy (NCBI): domain Eukaryota; kingdom Metazoa; phylum Arthropoda; class Arachnida; order Araneae; family Lycosidae; genus Pardosa; species Pardosa pseudoannulata. Next base: position 98,997,461 of record CM063498.1, on the reverse strand, counting down.
CCTACGTTATTTTACATGAGACATTAAGGAATTCACTTTGAGGAAGATTTATAATGTCTATCAAAAACAAATATAAGAAATCTTTCGATATGAAACAAACCCTATGCAAAGAAATAAAGACGCCAGTGTAAAACTAAAATGAAAAGAGGAAAAAATATTTTAGTAACGATAAGATATAGAATTTATTGAAAAGATTTCATGCTATCAAAATCGGTAACTATGTTATGTAATATCGGAAAAGATATTAAAACTGGTTCTAAAACTGGATATCAAATGACTTTTTGCAATAATACGTAATTGTTTCATACAAATGTCGAACAATGCCCTCAGGAAGTTTATCCTTTCTCCTACAACGGTTGTAGATATTATTCTGGGAAAGAAAAATGGGGCGTGAAATCAATTCCTCAAACGAAATTGGAATACGAATCATGTTTTTCAAAAGAAAATCTGTATATTCAATCTAAATGAATAAAAAAAAGTAATTTCTTATGATTTGCCGGTAGTTTAAGTTGTATATACTCATATTTATTTTACTGAAAACTGTCATAAGTAATTAAATTGTTTCACCCAATTTTAGATCTGAAACGAGTTGTAAAAAGCCTTAATTTAAAGAGAGAATCTTCTTTCTTGTCCAAGAAATAAAATTATTAACTTGCATTTCTTCCCATATTTCAATGGAGGTTTTTATGAGAATTTTGTTATTAATTGGAATTTAAAACCCTGTTAGGGCAACATTTACTGTTTACCTGCAATTCTAAGTTTCCCAAATATTGAAATAAAACATTTTTTCCTCGTCGATTGCGGATACGGCGCTGTAATGCGTATTTGATGAAATTAAATGAGATTTTAGGTTGTGCCTGGTAGCGACTAGTTATTTGGAATTTAATGTAAGATTTATGAAGGTCTGACGCTTGAACGATTGCCATGTCTGACCCCGGTAAAAGAAATTTGAGGTACGGTTCAATCAGTCATTTAAATGTCTAAAAATCTAGGCATGTGTAAAAATGTGTGTGTGCACGCACATACTACATTCGTGGAATTGACGTTTAATTTTATATATTTTTGGAACATTTTTTCTAATTTTTAGTCAAGATAAAGTGCATTCTAGAAAGAATAATTCCAATTTTCTAGTACCAGCTACTAATTAAAATTTTGTCATTTTTATAGACATTTGTTTCTATAAGCTCAAGAGAATATACTATTTTAGCAGGTACATCAACTTATACCATGGTGAATAGATATATCTGGTATAACTCTTCACTTTACAGTTCTGTGTTTGAAGATAATATTAAAAGAATCTTCTTAGCATGAAGTGCTTCTTTCTTATAAATGCGATTTCTTTCCAATGCAGTAGGAGATACAGACTTTATCCTAACGCCTTAACAAGGCTGCGAACCTGTTACTCATTTAGCACAACCCGAGGAGCACGTGTAACTTAAGGTATGCTGCGGACGCGAGTAACATTACCCGCACTGGGTCCTCGTAATTTAGAAACAGGGACCAAGCAAAAGACTCCCAAGCTTGGCCTGTAACCCCCAAAAGTATCGTTTGAGAACTTGGAGGGCTTTTTGACCACGAACATATTTTACGTGCCCCAGTCACTTTTAGCGAACACGGTGGATCTTAGGCAAACTTTTCCCGCAACCTTTCAGTTACGAATCGCTGCATTTGCCTACTGAGTAACGGTGGCTCTATAAATGAGAGATTGTGTTGTTTATAGTAAGGAGTTGTGATATTTTTAAAAATTCATCATAAGAAATAAAGGAAGCATTGTAATCACAAAATATTTCGATTGTTAGATTTCAACGGAAATATTCATTTTGATTAGTTAGGGCTTCTAGTTAGGGAAATCTCTACTTAAGTATGCACCTCTCATATCAGAAAAACGATTAATTGTAGAATGTTGAAATTTTATATATATAGGACTGTTGCCACTTTTGGTAGTTTTATAAAGCGAAATATCGTAATATAACGGATATTATCTCTACCGATCGTCTCCAGGTATTATTGTTTGAGACAAAACTACAACAGAAGAATATCGATGTATTAACATACTGCAAAAACTTTAATTGTTAAAAAAATATAATATTTCCAGGTAATAATTAAAATTTTTATATTACTTTTTTTCTGGTAGAGAGTTAGAGGTATTATTGCAGATGCGAAAACTTAGGTTTAACCCTTTGACAGTTTCTTTTTTTTCCAGAATTCGATAAAAAAAATTATTACCTGGCCACAATTTTTTATTGCATTGTCTTGTTCATTTTACATTTTTCAGTAAAGATATGTTGTTAAAATTAACATTTCTAATATTTTTAAGCATTTATTACAGCTTTTTTTTTCTATGAAAGCATCATAGAACTGAAGTTTACCTTTAGTCTCATCGATATCCAAGTTAATTTTTGGAATTCCAGTGAAAGCAAATCTAGGAGGCAGATCCGAAGGATTTTCACAATTAATTAAAAAAAATGTTTTGATTGACTGATTCCATCTGTACTACTATCAGAGTCACTACTATCCAGGTCAGTTAGTAAACTTTCGCTACTACCATTTACAGATAATTCAGTTTCTGATTCCGAGTCACAGTTCGAATCACAAGAAATTAGCTCCATACGCTCTGAATTATCCATTATTTAAAAGTAAAAAATATGTTATTCAACTCTTACATCAATAGAATTATCAGGCGGTTAGTAAAATATAATCAGAAAGCTATACACTGAAAGATAACAATTCATCTTTTGATACAAAACATGCGAAAAAACCCGCGCTTTTGAACCAATCAGAGTAGAAAATACAATAAACTGCAAACTATTATTTACTGGACGAATAAATTACTATACGAATAATTTGTTACTAAAACTGGAAAAAATACGGCTGAAACAATGAAAGCGAAATAGAAATCAGATTGCCCGTACGACGTACGGGCAAATCAGTAAAGGCCCGAAAGCTGTGCTCGTACGGCTTACGGGCAAAACAGGGAAGGGGTTAAAATGGCACACACACACACACGCACGCACTTAGGGCATATAGAACAAGTCTCAGTATCGCGCACGCTGCCAGTCGGTGTCAAAAGGGAGTAACTGACAGATAAAAGACAATACCTGTTCTTAGAAAACGACACTAACTGTGAATCTTTTAGGAAATGTGCAAATGATAATTTTAATGCAAATGATACATGAAAAATTAAATAGTTATATGATTTAATAGATTTTCCAGGAGGTCATGGGTATCAACATCAGTTTTTTTTCTTTCTTCTTTTAGGAATCTATAAGAATTTATAAATAAATCGACATATATTCAGCAGAAATGATACTAACATTAATAGCATAATTTTAAATTTCCTATTTTTCATAAATTTTTCAAATTTTTTGAAAACCAATAAAATGTGGGTATTTTATTCTTTTCGACTTTTAATCTGTTGTTCTAAAATTAGAAGCAATAGATTCTATTATAATATAGCATGCAATATGAAACGTTACATGATCAAATACGCACAAGAACCTAAAGTGTCACGGAAACATACATCATCTTTATTTCTTTAATCTTTCGGAATGGAATAAAAGTAGTATGCTATAGAAAAGTCAAGAAATCGGCTCTTGAACGCTTCCCACCCCCCTCAGCTGATGTAACATTACGGAAGACTGATAACTGTCTGCCGTACTCCATCATTTCTGCTTTTTCCTTCTTAAGTATGTCACGTGGACATTAGTCTACATATGTATATTAAATATCGCTGAAGTATTACGTCCCTGAAAAGGCGAATAAGTGTATTTCATTCCACGCGAACCTCGCAGGGACATTAATGCATGCTTTTCGGAAGAGGAAACTTTCCCGGATTATTAGATAAGATGCTAACGGAAAACATTACCAGATATGCTATGTTTACGTAAACTTTGTAGGGTTTTTCGTTTTTATTCCATTAAACTACACTCTTAGCGGATGGCGAACAGGAGTTTCAATTTTCTTAATGGGGAGTATAAAAGCTGGAACAAAATTGTAATAAAAAATAAATATTAAAGAATATTTAAAAATAAATATATAGGGATATCTAAGAATACTTTAAATAGGAAATCTTTTAATTTTTATTGTTAGAACCTTTAATTTTTGAAGCATAATATTTTCTGACAAGTAATGTTTTAATTATTTCCAAAATGTGACTATTAAGTGTTATTTCTATTTTTTATATCTTTTATAGGTAATGAAATTTTTTATTTACATTACAGGAATTCAATAAGAGTTAAGTATAACAGTTTTTGGAATAAAAAGAATAGAGAAAACTGTTTTAAAATTCATTAGTTTAAATCTGACATTCGATGTTATTTAATTTTGGTTAATTTCATAAAATTTATAGTTTATTTTACAATGAAGTAAACATTACAAAAGCTGAAAATAAACGATATCGAATGAAACCGAGACAGTTGATTTATCTAAGAAAAGGTAAATAGTTCGATCATAACGATTGTATAACGATTTTCTGGAATCACGGTGTTACAAATATATAACGCTACTTGTAACGTTTTGAGTTTAACTGTATTTAATCATATTTGAAAAGGCTAATAAAAAGGAGAATGTGGTAGACAATATGAAATGAAAGAGGTATTTTGGTTTCTTAGTATAAATGTCGAAGTGAAATAAATGTCCGAGGTTGATATGAGAAATGTTTGAATATCCAACGGAATAAAAAATTCTTTACGTTAATAAATGTTTTAAATAGTTCTATAAGTGATATTTGCTACAATTTTAGTAGAATATTAAGAAAGAAAGAATAGATCAGGTTGCAAAAAAGATGTTATCAGGTGAATAAACTAATGTAAACATGCACATTTTCCTGATTGCAACAAGAACAATATAAAAAATACTTGCGAATTCGTAAAAAAACAGACATGTCAAAAAGAATATCTGTAACATGTTACTGTGGTTAGACATAAAATATAATATAGTATTTAAGAATTAAACGACCTCGCCAAAATGAAAGTGTCTCACATCTCATTTACATGCTTTGCTTTGCATGAATTCTGTGGTATTTTAACCTACTTCGTCTTTTTGATTCTGAAAATTCAGATAAGCATTCGAAATCCCAAACAGTTACATAAAGCACATGTTATGACTATTTTATGAATCGATTTGTGTATATTCGCTGCAATATGGAAAATTTGTTAATGTGTACGTGATTGTTTTTTCAAAGGACAACATTTGCTTGATCTATTTTGCATTCTGTAGCATTTTTTTTCATAAAGTAATTTTAGAATGTCTGAAAACATTATTTCTTTTTTTTTCATTCCTAAACATTTATTTTCTGTTATAGAATTTTCGTTCTTCCACTTTAGACAATCCACTGGAATACGTTTTTATTACTAAAATATCTAATAATAAATACTATACTAAATTCTATACTGAATAAAATACTAAATAAAATGTTGTGATAAATTACCAGACTAAAATAAGAATAAATAATAAAATTATTCTGTAAAAATCATTTATTATCTAATGTTCATTTTTACCTTTTTATTAAAATTCCCAGATATGTTTGTACAATTAACTTTAAACCATAACACAAAATCGCTACATTACTTCAGAAAGCAAGCTTGGTTTTACTATTATGTAAGAGCGGAAATAGTTAGGTACGAAAATGTATTCAATCTATTTTGCCTGTGTTAGGCGCATGAAATCTAGAAAAAAAAAAAATGTTTTATTTGGCATATGTTTATTGATACTTGAATTTAAAGCTTCTTTTTTGCGAAAGTTTGTGTCGACAGTTTGCTAAAGTGTTGAAAGTTTGTTTGGTCTGATAATTTTGCAACATATCTTATAAAATTTCTTCTGTTTTTCAAGATTAGTTAAATTTGTACAACTGCAGTGAATTTGCAAATAAAATTATCTAATTATGTTATTAGGAAACAAGCACCTACCGACACACACATTTTAGAACAAATTATTAATTTATAAGAGGTATAATTACTTGAATAAGAAATAAAATCATAAAATCTTTTAACGGATAGTTTCAACCTTTTAAGCTAAAAAAAGTTATTCAGTATCGCTTTTTATTTCTTAATGTCAGTCTATGAAATCTAATTCAGCATATGATTTATCATCAGCAATAGATTATTAAGAAATGCTAAATAAAGTAAAAATTATTTTTAAAGAAATTCATTTAAATAAGACTATGAAAAATGTTTTAGAAATAGGGAGAAAAGAACATTGTTAAGTTAAAAAAAATCTTAAATTTCACAAAAAAATTGTTTGGCACTAAAATTTCGTATTCGCTAGAGTAAAAGATTATCCCCCAGGTAAATGTTTTTCAATTTTTTGTTTCTTTTAACTTTCCTTTTTACTTCTTCCGGACTCTCGTTTGATCGAAACATGCGAAAGTTTTGATCAAAGACTGTTTTTGGGGTCTCCAATTATTTAGTGAATATTTTCATTCTAGACAAGATAACGACTATCCATTAAAAGGAATCATTTAAAGGCACACACGGCAGTCACTCTTATTTCTTAATACCTGTTGTCAAGAATAAGGAAATCTTTCACCTTGCCACTGAATAAAAGCAAACTATTTTCAATTTTTTTCGACGCTTTATCAAGAACATGCAAAAAACACTTTAGGGGTAAAAAGTGTTTTGAAATTTTTCTGTTCTTCCAAACTGTTGGTAGAAGACTGAGTTTTTATTGTTTTGTATTTAAAAATATCTCTTCGTATATATTTATCAAGCAGCAATAGACAATGATAAACTTCTAAAGAATGATGTTGTAATACTTGTAAACTAATGCTTTTACTGGTTTAATTTATTTAGTTGTTATTAACAATAGGTAAAAATGAATGTACATTTCATTCAACGAAATTTAAGTTAAGGGTAAACTCAAGTGCCTTCACTTTTTTAATTATTTTATTACCTGGGAATATAAAAATAATGTAAATTTCCTAATTATGATTTGAAAAATTATTTGTCAGTTTGCTTTTACATATTGTTTGTACTATTCCCTCAAAAGTACGAATATAGGAAGCAAATTAGTACGTCTAAATAAAAATTTTTAAAAATGCCAAATTTAGTCAATTTCTAAAAATACATAAAAATACAAAGAAAACTGAGCTTGATAAAGGCATTTTAAAAAATACTAAATTCTTTTATTTGACAATGAAAAAAAAGAGGGAAATTTCTAGTCCTAAAATTTATTGTAAAAGTAATGTAAGTCTATCACTTTCTCAAGAATATCTACCTTTAATACTCCCATTCTCTTGTTTGCTGGAAACATTCGAAAATTTTTATCAAAGACTTCTTTCGTCTCCAGAAAATATATCTGTGGCTTTAAACAATGTGTGCGGGTACATTTAGCAGCGGAATTGTACCAGGAGCGGACGCTTTGCAAGTAAATTTAGTTATTCAGTTAAATATCAATAGATCGAAAATTATTTAATTTTTAACCAACTTTCGTATTTTATATTGAAATATATAAACAAATATATATAGACAATTCCATATTATATTACAAATATATATATATTATGTTTATATTAAATTATATATATATATTTATATATATATATATTTTTATATATATATATATATATATATTATATAAATATATATATATATATATTTATATATATATATATATATATCTATATATATAATTTTGTAATATCATTGAAGGATAAATAAAAAGTTAATTTTAAATCTAAATTGATTTTTTTAAATCAACCTTCCCGTTCTGTGGTTCAGCATCGACTGATGTAAAAACTAATTTTTATTTGTCTAAATGTTTCCAGAATCTATGTAGTAGACAAGAATATTCGGCTTCGTTTTCCTATATGTACCCTATTTTTGTACTCACAAACAAAGCATGTTGTTACAGTTGTTACACTAACCCGTACTAGTACGTATCCATCGCTCAAGTTTCAATCGTCTGAAAACGTACTAGTACGTGGCCCGCATAAATGTGTTAACTTTGAAATCCGATTTTCAACTTACCCACTTGGAAATTTTGCATTTGTTACAATAAGAGTATTTTAATATTCAGCTGTAATGTATTATATTTAGTCTTTTATCAAAAAATATTTATTTTTTTATTTATTTTTATTGAATACTATGTATTGATGCTGAATTTGGCTGTCTCAAGTCATATAGAGTGTAGATCACAATAGGTGAGAATAAGATTTTATAAATTAAAAATATTAAACATCCTTTATAAAAGAGATGAAAAAAGACGCTAATCTTTATATTTTATAAAAGGCAGTTTTTTCTGACACTGAAGTTTTAAGCGAAGATTAAAGTCTATGTGTCAGACAAGAAGTTTCTATTGGTTTTTTTACTTCTTTCGGAAGGTGTAATCTCTCAGTTGCTTTAAATAGAGGTTTGATCAAAGACTGTCTGTTGCTACTCTAATTATTTAGTCAATAGTTTCATTTGGGACAAGATCGACTACTATGACTAAAACAACAAATTATTTTTGCTCTTTTTCTCAGATTCAAGATTCAGATTTTTCAAGAATGTGATGAAAATAATCTAGAAGGGTAAACTTTTTTTATTTTCGGATATTTTGGTTTTGTACAGAAAGTTGCAAATTTTTATTAAATCGGTATTTAAAATTTACACTATTGTATGTGTGGTTCCTAGTGAACTTCCTAGTGAACAAAAATTGTAAAGAAGAAACTTGTTTAACTGTTTTCGGGTTTGATTAAATCACATAATAATATAATTGCTGTAAATAAAAAAATATTAAATTAATTCTAAATTTATAGAAAAAAGTTTATTACTAGTTTTTATTGTGTTGTCTTTTCTTGCTGATTATATTAGGTTTTGTTGTCTTGGTTTAAATTTTAACTATTTATTTTACAGAATATTTTCCAAGAGAACTCAAAGCTGTAAAATTCCAACCAATCAACCTTATGTACGGAAATCGGGAAAATTTTACTTGTATTTCTTGATTATGTTTTTCATTTCCATGCAAATCATGGTGAAATATTCAGTGTTGAAAGCATATATTTAAACTTTATGAAAGTTTAAAAATCTGTAGAGTTTATAATGTAAGTTTGTCTGATTTGAAATTACTTGAGTAATTAAAATTTGACATGTAGTCAAATATTAATGCCTTAGATTGCTCCTATTTACTAATGCTCTATAAATGTAAAATACACGGCACTACGTCTGACTAAATTATACAGTCAATTTTGGATTATACGAATAATATGCAATGACTTTATCTTAAAAATATGTATTTACGGAGAATGTTTGAGATTGGAATTCCTGTATAAATTTCGAGACCATATGACAGTTTTGTACGAGGCTTAAATACTTTGCAAAACTTTAAGTATTGTCTTTTTTGTAATATTTTGGTATTTTTTATTCAGTACTACTCATTAATGCTGCCTTTTGCTGTCTAAAACTAAAAAATCGAGTGCAGTGATATAATTTTAATAGACATCAAATAAAATGAATTTATTCCGATAAGAATTTCCTAAAAATAATAATAATTAAAAATATCAACCATCCTTAAGAAGGAGAAAAAAAGAAAATTGTTAAATTTAAAAAGTATTTTATTTTATATAAAAAGGAGATTTTTCTGCACTGAAATTTTACATTCACAAAAGTAAAGGACTATACGTCAGGCAAAAACTTTCCAATGATTTTTTCTTCTTTTAAACTTCCTCGTTACTTCTTTCGGAAGTTCCACTCTCTCTTTTGCTTGAAACATGCGAAAGTTTTGATCAAAGACCGTTTTTTGCGTCTCCAATTATTTAGTGAATAGTTTCATTCGAGACAAGATAACGACCGTCCATTAAAAGAAATCATTTGGGGACACACAAGCACTCGCTTTTCTTTTTTCAGTACTTGTTGTCAAGAAAGGAAGAATCTTTCACCCTGCTGCTGAAATAACACTTTTTTCTTTTACTTTATTCAGAGCTCTTTCACAGAATTTATAAAATATATTCTGAAGGGAAAACATTTAAAAAAAATTTTTCCTTCTTTTTTATGAGACATTTGTGTAAGTTTGTGTGTTTAATAAAGTAATTAGCATACAGTTACATCCATTGCTTTGTTTTCAATTCAGTACTTTGGAGCTGAATTAGGAAATGATTGCTAGCTGTTGAGACAACCTATTAAGAATTAATCAGATTTTATTTTATCAATCTAACAAATTTTATTATTATATGTAGTATATGTGTTATATATTATATATTGAAAAAGAGAAAAATATATAAAAGATTGCTTATATTAGACGGAAGCCGTCAGAACTCTGTATACCCTATAATATAATATATATATATATATTTCCTTTTTTCAGTATATTTATATATGTATATGTTATATATATATATGTATACTGATATATGTTATATATATATTTATATATGTATATATGTATATATATATATGTATATATGTATGTATGTGTATGTATATAATGTGTATATCTATTTATGTGTGTATATATATATGTGTGTATATATACTGTATATATATATATATATATATATATATATATATATATATATAATATATATATATATATATATATATATATATATATATATATATATATATATATATATATATATATATATATATATAAGATAGATAGGTTCATAGATGGTATAGACAATTTAGGTGTAATTTAAAATTTTACACATGATTATCCTCAAATATTTATTTTTTCAGGATTTAGAGACGAAGATAATAATTTTAATAGAATGAGAATCGTGACATCAGAAAAAAATTGTCCAATACACATTTATTTGATATCAAAATTACTTAAAATAAAAAAGCATCGATATACCGAGCGTTTTAGATTGCAACAGTTTTACATAGAATACTCAAAGAATATTAACATTTACCGCTGATGGAAACGCCGCAGCGAGCAAGTGATTTTGTTCTCATACGAATTAATTTAGATCAAAAATTTTGTGAGGCGCAGAGAACATTGAACATTTTAGAAAGTTTTAAAATGCAAGCGACAATTTAGGTATTCCCATAATAATACCATTTCTTTGAAATTGCTGAACATATTTCTGCAATTACTGACTAGTGTACAGAAAATTAGGATTTATTCCAGTGCTAGTTTTTAGAAATGGATAAAAAAGTAGAGGACACTACATATACATTAAAATTTTTTTATATTAAAATGAGACCAATAAAAAAGGAGAATTTTGGATTGCTATTCTATTGGTAATAATTTTGATTTATTACATACATATATATTAGAGTTTGTATATATTTGTGTTTATGGGAATATATGCAAACGTACGTATGTTGGTGTCCAAAAGTAAAATTAGTAAAATGTTGATAAATGTGAGGAAATGTTTGGGAAAATGTTCAAATTTTTTGTAGAGCTTCAATATTTTAAGGAGAAACATTGTGAAGTTTAAAAAAATTGCAGTTGACGTCAACTTTTGCACACGATAGAATTAGTGTTAAGCTGTGTTTCTCCGCAGTGGAGAAAGAGCTAAAGTCTGTACAATGTCTTTGGTAAATGCCGAGTTAAATAATGAAAATGAGCGAATAATGACACAAAGACGCGAACTGGACTTGGCTCTTAAAGGAAGAATTATTGGATTGCAAGAGTCTGAATGATTTCAAACAGATATTTTTCGCCTACTGTATGTGTACGAGTATGGGAGCTCAAAACTCTAGCAGATGTTTTAAATTATATGAGAAGTTACAAGGTCTCCCAAGAATAACAACAGTTCGGCAATACTGATAATTGTCAATAAGTATGCTATTTCACACACACAGTTGTACCAGATAACTGGTTCAGCGCTCCCATCCGCTACAAGAATATGAGTTTTGTAGAAAACTGTTCACATTAGACTGATTCATGGTGATCTCTATGCCAGCCGATTAGAAGTTTGCATTCCCCACACGCCTGTGCAAAAACGTATTAATTTAAACTGGAGTGATGCTCAGTGACAATTCTTCCTTTAGTCTGAACATGGATTCTCGTCAGATAGTGATATTGAGAGAATATGGATCACGTTTTCCCTTAGAGCATCACGTAAAGACACCAGATTTCAAGGACAATGGGGTTTGAGCAGACTTTATCATACATTCTATCACACAACTCCACATTTTTTAACCGAGGTGTGTTAAGGTTACAACATACATAGACGATGATGTACTTAACTTGTTACAAAGTATGTCGGTCCTGGATTTCCACTGATGATTGATAAAGCACTTGATACTTTCAGGATACTTGCTAGCCTACTCTCCCTTTCTTAATCTTATCGAACATGTATGGTTTATGGTCAAAAAACGACTTGCATTCTTTTCGCATGTATCAAAATCCATTCCATGACTTTAACAAGCTTTCCACATATTGCTTGAAATTTTTTGAGGTATGAATTTGTCCATAATCTCACATTGGAAAATTGTGAAGCATGCGTAGCTACCATAGGCAAACACTCACCTTATTAAACGGTCAAATTATCTCATTATTTTAATCTCTTTAACAGAAGTGTAAAATATTCATCTGTGCAATTTTCTAAATATTTTCATTGGATAACAAAGATTAATAATATCATTCCTGCTTTATCATCTTCTGTAATAACAATATTACACTAGAATAATATGTTTTTCACAATTCTGACTTGGATTTTCATAAATATTCACATTAATTTTAATTATGTTTAACTTTTGCACACCAGTTTGTGTGTATACATGTGCATGTATATATATATATATATATATATATATATATATATATATATATATATATATATATATATATATATATATATATATATATATATATATATATATATATATATATGTGACTCATAATGCAAGCGTTTATATATTAGTATATGTATTCCTACCAAATGTTCTCTAAAAAGTACTGCAGGACCACTGCTGTTGCTGAAAACTGGTAATTCCCTGCGTGTGTTAGAATTGAGTAGTTTTCGTGACTGACATGCCTGAAATGGAAGAGAATTCTTCATATCTTCCCTACAGGGAGTAGGGAGAGGGATCAGGGAGTGAAATTTTATCGTGACTGAAATGCATCACTCAGAACGCTGTCCCGGATGCGGCCTTTTAAGTATTTCTCATCTCATTCGCAACTCTCCGAAGATTCCTTAATTTAGTCTTCATAGAATTTAACTTCGGACGATTTTTTCCTCTAACTAAAATGTTCACTCGCTTTTAATACTTTCTCGAATAAAAAGTGTGTTAGAGCATATTTTTCTGCACTTAATTTGTTCATTTAGCTTCTTGAAAATTGAATTTGAAGAGTAAAACTCAAGGGTATTCTGAAATCTTTCAATTTTTCTTCAAAAAAATTAAAGTTTTTTAAGGTTCTTATTTAACTATTGATGACTGTAGGGTATCTATTGAACAAAGTAATTACCTACGAATTTTGAGAAATATAAAAATTTCCTAGAGCAATGAATGTTTGAAATGGAAAGATATTCTTAGCTATTGTGCAATATATTATGTAATGTAAGAGGGTGCAGTACAGATTTTTTTATATAGATGATTCATTTGTCATGGAATTTTACAGCATTTTAAACATCTTCCATAATTGGTAGCATTCGTTAAACTGCACGTACACAAGCCTAAATTTATATAATACTCGTGTAAAAGTATGCTATTCAGTCCCCATCCGTACATGGTCTTTAAAATTCATCAAGATATTTACAGGGTGTATATTAATCAATTTCTTGCCTTACGAATCGAGCGACGATTGTATGTGCCACTTTCGATGAAAGCTTTTCTCATGCGTCATGACCAGAAGCAGTTTCATCGCTAGCTAAATATTGCACACGTTTTTTTACAGGACAAACTACAATGCTATCTTCAGATGTATCCAAATCGGTATCTGTTTCAGTTACTAAGGTGGAATCAGGACACTTTCCAGCACCGTTATTAGTATCAATTTTCCTTTTTGCCATTCAGTTAAATGTTTAGATATTTTTTAAGAATTTTTTAAGCACCAACAGTTAATTATTTATTGCATATAATATAATATTCTATTGTAATTAGGCCTAAGAATAAACGACCAACTCTTATATTGCAACTGTAAAAAACATTAACGCAAAAACAAAAACTTTATCGCCTAAAAACAATAACGTGTCTGAAGCGTGCTTTTCACTTTTGACCAGACAGAATCATCAAGTGTTTGACACGAGGTTCTTATTTTAGGCACAGAAGTACGATCCCGTCTCCCATACGTTGTTTTAAGGTAAAGGATTAACCGACAACTTTGAAATAAAATAACGCAAAAGTCGTAGCATAAACGTAAGTGCAGATAGCAAATCAATAATTATTTTACTGGAAAGAATATTAAAAGGAAACTAATTCAAGATATTTTCAATGTGATTGTCTATAGATACCGTAAAAATAATCCTGGTACATTACAATGCCTAAATAACACACCTTATTCTCCTAATATGTGTGCTAGAAATATATTTCTTTGAGAGGGACCCCCGTGAGCCTCAAGAGGTCCATTGCAGATCATTTGCATTTGTATTTTTCAAGCATTAAGAAGGAAACACTTGAACTTAAACTTGAAACTAACAACTTTGTGACTAGATTGCGCTAATATATCGTCTCAGAAGATTCTCATTTCGTAAACACCATGCCTTAATATCAATTTAAATAAAATAACTGCTGTTATTCCGTCTGCAACGACTCATGTTATTTCATTTGAAAGTTGTGGCATAATTAAGAAACCCTGTACATATGGGGGAAATAGCACATTATGCATTTAAATGACGCTTTGTGCAGGTGTATTTCTTCATGTGTAATTCTATATATTGCACGATAATTTACATACTAACACATAACAGTAATATTAGTTCTTTTGTTACTTGTACTTCTATTTATTTATCATGTATGAAAATTTAATAGTGTATTTGTATTGAAATAATGTCTAGACTTTGCAAAAGTATTTATATTTTGAAAAAGACATCAGAATCTTATTAAATCAAAGCCATAGCTTCTTAAAAAGCAAAATTTATTCGATGTCAGAATCAGGTTAGAACACGAACAAAGTCCTTCCTCTACCTTTTTCTAATCAATGAAGTGTTATTTTCTGTCACTTCAAAGCAATACGACTGAATAGTGGTCGACTTATATTTAGTCTGCCTTTATAAACTGCCTTTAAGAAACAGGTGATTAGTTTGCCCGAAAACCCCATTTATTCACAAAATTCATACGAGATGGGTTAAAAGAAAACTAAAAGTTAGAGATATCATTCAGAGTAAATTAAGTTATCGCACTCTCTGATTTGAAGTTCCAATGAAATACGAAAGGGAATTCAAAATCGGGGAACATAATTTATATGCTTGTTTGGGTAATTTTTGATGTATTACACACACACATGCACACATACATACATACATACATACATATATATATATATATATATATATATATATATATATATATATATATATATATATATATATATATATATATATATATATATATAATAGGAACACCCATTTAAAAATGAGTCCTCTTCAACCGTCAAATAAAGGGCTGCCTAGTGTCGCAAAGGTGTACCACCTAGTGGTTGCGAAAAGGAAGGCATTAGTCAAGTACCTCGAAGCGGGAGAATTAAATGAGAAAATTTCATTCCCAGAAAAGCCTGATTATATCTGACCTCTCCGTGAAATGAGGCTTGACAATTGGAGTTCACCTCGTTGGAACATTCGTGTCCAGAATAGCCAAACTTAGGGGTGCTCAAGGACACGTGTGTCGAGGGTTATGACAGCCTACATAAACCTAGGTAACGTGTCTTCTGGGAAGCACAGCAGTGGACGAAAGTCAAAGTTGAAAGAACGTGATAGACGAGTATAGGAGAGGGTAATCGCCTGAATCCCAAGACAACACTACCTCAGACAACGCATGAAATAAATACCCACCTTCTGAACCCTATATCCATAAAACTATCCAACGAGTGTTTTATGTTGCGATATCTACACACACACACACACACACCTATATATATATATATATGTTATATATACACACAAAAACATATACAGTAATTCTTCGTGTAAGGGACACACCTATTTAAGGGAAAGTTCTATCGGTTCAGGTGTCTTTAAATATGGACCTAGATGTTTACCTCTCCCTAAACAACACTCTACTTAAAGAGACATTTAAAAAAGGCTCCAAATGTATAATAGAGATTACAGATATAGGTCAGATATAGAAATGCTTGTACTCTGTTGAGGTTTCAGAAGCAAGTTTGGGCTCATTGTCGGATAATTACTTGATAATGGAACAAAAATGAAAATAATATTACTCTGTTTTATAAAAATTGGAAAAAACATTGGAACAAATTAAAAAAAGGAAGTTATGCTAAAAAAAGGCTTTTTTTCAGATTCACAACATTCAAAATTCAGTTAATCTTGTTACAGATATATCTGTTGGGACAGGGGAGAACTTAAGATCCTTACTGAGTAATATCAACATAGAATAAAACATTTGCAATGATAACACTTTCAAATAAACCTGTATGATAGATTATTATTAAGAAACTATTTATAAACTTTTACTTTTTCATTTCGAACATTTTGACACATTTTAATCAGGATTTTCATATTTCACTACGATTATTCTCAAATACTATGTCCTTGAATATGTTACTTAATTATAAATCATTTGTTTAAAGTTTGATGCAGCTGAATTTTTAATAAATTACATTTTAACTGTATACGCTCTGTAGGTAGAATGGAGACCTGTAGTTAAGGCTCAATATGTTTAGTCCAGAAGGTATACAGAATCAGGAGGTTTTACAGTATTCGCATCATAAATGGAATGAATGTTATTTAAAAATGTAGCTTTATGATTTATGTTATCCTTATTTAGTCTGTTTTCTCAAAATAATTCATGAACTTTCTACAGAAAAAGAAATAATACGTAATGAACAAAAAAGTCGAAATTGCCAAACTTTTGGAGAACTTAATACGAAATCATCAGCTATATCATAGCAGAACTTTATCGGATTGTCTATTGTAAACATATATCTGTAAATAGAACTCTACTATCGGAGTCGGGGATATTAAAGTTGAAACCACCTAGAAGACTGTTAAAGTCATCAATTACTTGTCAGATATTAAGTGCGGATGCTTGAGTCATCTGGATGACTTTCCAGAGCTTGCTTATGGATAACGGGTAAGAGGATTGATTTCATGTCTTCCACTGACCACGACAGTGCTCGATTCGGAGGATTTAGCGTGTAAATATTATACTCCATATCTAGGATAATTCTCGACGTATTGTTGTGCGTGCATATATTCAACAGCTGTTAAAACTGCTCAGTAATTTTGCTCTGGGGATCGATATGATGTAAACTATGCATAGCGTGTTTCTAGCATTCTGCAGACTTATTATTTACCAAATGCTTCGAATATATATACTCGATATTATTCTATCATTCTTTATCATTAGCATAGGTAGATTTTTATTTCTACTAGATAAAGAAACAATTTTCTCGAGTTTAATTTGTATGTAGTATGTTAAAAATTTAAACTTAATGCATATTAATAATTCATTCAATTTTAATTTCATTTCGTTATAGAATAAAAGAACATTAATTCATAACTTATGTCAATCACTTGCATTTTCCCTTCAGTAAAGTATTAACTTTTATTTCATTGTCTGTTTCTAATCTCATCGGATTCAAAATGCTTGTTGCACATTTGGGACTCAGATCGCTGATTTTAGCAATTTTTTTGATTCCATAAATAATAGGAATTTACAATTATTTAATTTTTCCAGAGTACGCTAGTCGGTCTCATTTGAAAATGTTCTGTTTCTATCATGTTTTCTGTCAATGACTTAACTGGCTAACGTATGCAGTATACTAGATCTATTTTCAGAGTTTTAATCTCAATGATGTGTTTAAAGACTTGTTTAAAGACCGATTCCTGTTTGCTGAGTGTAGGGCTAGCAAAAAGAATTAGCCAATTAGATGCTAGTTTTTCGGTCACGTTTCTTTGCTATATAGATGATTGTATATATAACTTGCGCGTAATTATTGCTTGTCGAATGTTTGACGCTAAACATCTACGAGAGGTTGGAGAGGAAAATTGAAAGGATTTGAAGGTCGTATTTTGAATCGTATAATCTTCCAAAAACTATTTTAGAATTTAAATGTAATTGATAAAATTGGTTTACCCGGACATAATTTTTTCGATACTCAAATTGTACAATTTCTACTTTCATTAAGTTAATCATATTAATATACGATAAATATCTTACAGAGAAAAAAATTACCAAATGAAAGAAAAAACTCATAGGGCCAATTATTCGAGAACTAATTACGTTATTATATCTTAATCATAATCTTTACATTTATGAGAATGCCAGTTGTGAAAATCAATCGAGATACAACACGCCCATCAAAGTGGGAAGATTAAAGTTGCGTCTCGTAGTAGCTCCGATAAGTGGAGAAACTAGTGTTAAAATCATCTATTCCGTGTCAGATATTAAGTGTGGATATTCGGGTAATCTGGGCGACGTTTCAGAGCTTGCTTACGGCGGATAACGGGGAAGAATTGATTTCCTGTCTTCCTCTGACCACGACGTTGCTTGAATTCGGAGGATTCGGCGTACAAATAGTTTTCTCCATCTCTAGGCTACTGATTAACATATTGTATGTGTACATACATTCAACGACTGTTTAAACTGCTTGATAACATAGCTCTAGGGGTCGATAAGATGTAAAATATCTGTAATGGGTTTCTAGCTTTCTCAAACTGTAGATGTGTCATTTATTGATTCCTAACAATTTTTTCTTTGAAAACCATTTTAACTGTTTTGTTCACTTGAGAGGAATTTTTATTATATATATATATATATATATATATATATATATATATTTGTTAGTTAAAGCGCATGCTCATTGCCAGAGCTGAATATTCTTGTAAGATATATATATATATATATATATATATATATATATATATATATATATATATATATATATATATATATATGTATGTAATATCAATATCTAAGCCCTAAAGTCTATCCAAAATTATCCCTTTTCCCCATTCATTAGTCTAGATCTTAATTTCTTCTCTTTATATTAACCATATTTCCAAGCCTTCCAATTTAAACGAGGATGTTTTCATTCCTGCAGCCGAACCCTGAAATTCTTTCTTTGATTCTCAAAGCAAAAAATTATATGGCTGGCATTTTAATTAGAAAGTAATAACTCTCCCAGGAAAATCTGTAAAGATCAGCAATAATGCTCATCTGAAGCGCCACACTTCAGCATATGTCTCTAATCACAGGTTACTTTCTATAAGCAAATAACAGTTGCCTAAGCATTTTTCCCACGACACTAACCGACGACACTAAAAAAAGGTTTTTGTCGTCTCTCGTAGTAGGTTGGCGTTAGAGAGAGCGTTCTGACACATTCCGGTTCAGATGCCTCTGGATTTTGTGCTATTTTGATTGGATGAAATAAAGATTACGTTCGGCCACGACGACTTATGTGTTTCATTCGAACAGACGGTTAGCGGGACTCTTGGCTGACCAGCATGCCCGGGATGAGAAAAATAATAGGGGCAATTTCAAAAGAAGTTTTCAAGTGAAGTTCGGGGCTGGTTGGTCCTTCGTGTCCTTACACACACACACACACACACACACACACACACACACATATATATATATATATATATATATATATATAAGTATGTTTGTATATATATATATATATATATATATATATATATATATATATATATATATATATATATATATATATAATATGACAAAAATTAGAACGATAATTATCAAATTTAAAATTCCCCTCTCTGTTATTAGAAAAGATATTTTATTTGACAGACATGACATAATAGAAGTATACTTTTACTATGTTGCATTTCATCGCTGTTTGCATCGGTCGCAGTGTAAGAAAAAAATTGCAATGTCACCAGAATGAAGTTTTTAGAGTAGGAAGTACGGTAGAGTACTCGTGTTTGAGCTGTAAGTTTGGTCGTATTACTTAGACATTTCTTACAAATTGAGTGGAGTCCTGCTGGAGTTTAGTTGATTCATGATATTTTAAGAAAAAAACAAGAGATTTCTATCCTTTGATTGTGTTATGTTTACTATACTTTTACATGAACCCCAGGGACACACACCTCCTTGAGGTGTGTACGGGCTTCAAGACCCTTTGGGTACCTGAGTGATCTTTTCTTAGCGTTCTTCCTAGTAGTCTAGAGCTTACCTCTGTTGTGTTTGCTCCTTACCGGGTTGGGCCACATTAAAGTCGACCATGATGGGTCTCTCGTTGGTCAGCGGTGGCTTGGTAGCCATTATGGAGTCACTATTGATGCACAGTCATCAGGAGTTGCCGCTGTATGTCTTCGGATGGGTGAGCGTAAAAGATACATATCCTACACTTTTACATGATAGTATTTAAATAAAAATTTATTTCACATATATAGGGTGTGTATGTATGTATGTATACTTGTATGTACATATATATATGTAGGGTATGTATGTATGCACATATTTCATGTATATATGAATGATCTTTTACGAACTCCTCATAACTAGTATTTAATCCATTTATTGTAAAAATATCCTAAACACAAAATAGTTCTTGAACTCGTCATCAGAGTAATGTCGAGGAACATTACTACTAAAGTGTCAGATCATTTCTTGTTTATTTGAACACTTCATAGTATTATTTCGGCTGGCAATTTTTAAGCCATATACTTGCTTTGGTGTAGTTCACATAACTAAAGAAGAAAATGTCTTTAACGCGTTGTATATTTTTTAATATAGATTATGAAGCCGTATTTATATTTAGAACAATTCTAGTTTACATAGGTAAGACTGTCTGCTGGGCCATTTTTTATTAAGGTTTTACATACAAGCTGCATCATGTAACTTTCTTTTGTGAATTAATTATTCACTCCTTCTGGCAATCTTAAAGTATGATGTTAGAAGATAATATAGTTTATTAAGAAATTTTCTGATAATATACAACATTTAGAACATAAAAAATATTTTTAGAAAAATTTATATTAGGAAAACAAATTTATATAAGAAATTTTTGTCGTAGTCACATCTTCATTATCTCTTCCTTCCTAACTTTTCTCTCAATCACTTTATAGATTTACGGGTGTTTAGTCTCTGTAGACATCCTAGTCGGTTCAAAACCCACTTTTACCTAACAGAAACGATTTTAGAGAGTTAAAAATATAAAAGTGCCAGATCAAGACTATGAGTGGGATGGCTGATATAGTTGAACCTGCTTTGAATCTTTGACTGTGGTTGACAGTACCTTGTCACGCGACAAAAACTGATGTTCTCATTTAATTCTGTTATACTATGCATAATTGTTTGATTTTACAGTAAAGCGCAATGAATTTTAGCCCTTTACCAAAACTTCAATGTATTTTAAGGTTCTAACATTTGTTCCGATCAAACAATCCGTATTCTTCAAACTGTAGGCACCACTTGTACATATTAGTATTTATGATATTATTCCCTATAAAATATTATATTTCTTTAAAATTCTTGGACCATTCGTTTGCCAACAACTTTTCATTGCTCTATAACAGAAATACGATACAAACGAGTATATTCAACTTTCAAGGCTGAACCTAGTATGAGTTGTTATCAACTTTATTAAAAAATTTTCTTTCATTCTTAATTCTTGAGTTCCAAAAATAAAGATTTAGCATTAAAAACTTTAAAATATTTTAATTTAGTTTAAAATAAGAAATAAAGTGTAATTATTAATAGAAATATCTTTGAGTTTTCAAAAAGATGATAAAAGCATTTAGTATTAAACTATAGTACATCCCTGTTTTTAGTCAATATGGATAAGAATTACTAAAAGAAAAACAACGTTTAAGATTTATCTATTAAGGAAAAGTTTCTTTATATGCTGTAAACATTTCATTGCAATGGTTATACTAAAGTTAATACGGTTGTACGCTAAATTTTGGTACCGCGGTCCGTAGGTTATTGTCCATCTTCTGGGTGGTGTTGGTAACCATTCGGAATTAGTTTTAAGCAGTAGATCCTGGTCTCGTTAGTGTAGCAAAACGTAAACTTGCTGATTCAAATAAAGCCGAAATAGTAGACATAGTATAACTAACTCGTGTAAATAATATTTAAATCTTTATTTAATTTAGACTTACATCTTGCGACAACAAAAATATTTATCTCTTAAGTTTTACAGTAAAGTTTTAATAGTAATAATATCAGAATATAGCTTAATCTACGAAGTGTGACTAACTGTGAAAAATAGCTGGGATTCCTTGAAACTTAATATCCCCTCGTTTAAAAATGCCCTGGTATTATGAATCAAGTAACAACTTCTCAATACCTTCTGTGCATGTCACTCTTAAATTCAAATGCGACTGATCAAGTGATGAATTTAAATGTCTACACAACATTGCTCCCATTGAGGAGTTGGGAGGCATTGTCTGAAGTCATTCATCTAAAGTCAATTAATTAATTACGAGAGGATACTTAGGGCAGCGTTCGACCTTCCTGAAAGCACTTACAACCGGCGGGCAAGATTAATTTCCTGTCGACAGAGAGTACGAACTTGTTTGGTGAGAGCAATTCATTGTGTAAGTAATTTCGATGCTCTGTATACGTTAAAAATCCTTGAAAATAGATGGAATAGTTTTCGAGGAAAAGGGGAAAAAGGAATTTTATTTATTGTACAATGACATGAATTTTAATAAATTGCTTTGGGTCAGTATGAAAATAAATGTAAGAGAAAATAGCTCTCTTTAGGTGGATGATACTAGAAAGATATATTTTTTAATCTTAACGATTTGCTAACAGATAACACATTTTTGTGTTTTGCGTAATCTTTAAAAAAAATTATTGAAAAAATATAATTCGGATTTTAGTATATTTAAATGCATTACGTTGATTTTCATTCATAATGATTATACTTAAATAAACGTTTAAGTGCATAAAAAGTAGTTTATTCATTGAAAATTATATTTTCATAGTGTGGCTTAAATACATATGAAAACTGAAAGTTTCAAATAACCATGTAGGTTAATGAAACACTCTTTAAACGAGGACTGAAAAATACCTGAGCAGTAAAGTTAGTAGGAAAAACTGTGTATTTATGAGTTAAAATAATTTTCTTGTTTTAAAAATAAGATTATGATAGAAAAAGAAATTGAATAAATTCAAACTATTTTTTTCAATAGAAAATTTTCCTTTATTTCCTATTTAATTTTTTAGGTCCATTATTTTTATTTATTTAGAATTGAAATTGTATGAAATACATATTTCTATCATTTTCAGTGCGTTTATAGTTGTCTACGGTTGTACATTTCATGCATATTAGTTCCGAGCATAAAGCATATATAATATAATCCGAACATATATAATTTAAACATCATCATTTGGAGATAGGAACAAAAATATTGCATGTAATATCAATGTCCATAAGCTCATAAAAAATTAAATGCATTTTCATTCAGTTTTTTACAGTATTTAATATCACACATTAATTGAACCTCAGATTAGAAAATTGATTTGTGAGCCTGATTTTGAAGAAAAAATTCGTCTTGAGGATTAGCAGACTGGAAATCGTGTAGCATTGTGGTAAATAATGATCATCAAGAAAAGAAGGAAAATTGTATAATCCTAATAGAAAAGCTTTTTAAATCTTTCCAAGCCGAGAGCAAAGGCCCCAACCTACCCGGTTTGTTACATCGTATTTCATACTTTTGAAGCACTATATTTTCACGATGTAGGAAACTTACTATACAACTATATAAGCCTGGTATATCTTGATATTTGCTACTTTTACAATAGGCTCATGTATTTTATTACTAGTTCGTTTTATTGAGGTACTTCTTATTTACTTAAAGTGTCTTTTCTGACTCTGATTAAAAGATGGAAGAATACAGATATACATTCTCGATATACAACTCTGAAACGATATAACACAACTTCTACGTATCATATTTAATTGTTTAAAATGCTAGTAATGTTTATTTTAATTTATCTTAATTTTGTAGTAAATAAGGTCATCTATTATAAATAAGACTTTAAAGTTTAAACTTTATGAATGTTTAGATTTATTTTTACTTTATTCACTCTTCTTATAGGACGATCTCATTAGCCCTCGTGTTGCAAAAAGTAGACCGTAGCGCTCCAAACCAAACCAAACTTCTTATAGGAACTTCAATAGAAGTGATCTTTTCCTAGGTGATTATTTAATAAAATTGAAAATCCAAACAGTAGCACTTTTTTTAAGGAATACGTATTAAAGTAAACTCGTCATGCGATTAAAGTTACTGTTAAATATGATAATTAATTTAGTTTAAAATATCTAGTGTACTGAATTTAGCAACACTTTTATCACTTGTGAAAATCACAAGTCACTATTGCATATTGTTTACTTGGTACAAGTCATTGCCAAATTAATGAGTCAGAATAAGAGAAAACCTACTAAGAAATGCCGTATGTGTTACAAGAATCAAATTAAAGTGAGACTACTTGCGGTGTAAATAATTAAGAATTCCTTTGCACTTTGTTTTGAAAAGTACCAATAGCTTGAAGACTATTATCTGTATACCTTATTAATGTTTTGCTTTGATATTTTCTTAATTTTACTGTTTCTGATATTATTTAACACTATGTAAAAAGTGAATTTTAATTAGGAATATGTAAGAATTGTAAAATGAAACAAGTTTTTTAAATAAAAATTAAATGGTTATTTCATGCAGTTTTTCATTATTAAATCATACCGGAAGGGGTTAATATATATCACATAGTGTATTCTATCTAAAATGAGAATTTTAACACTAGAATCATAGGAGAGGTCATTTTGTCCCCCAAACTATTTTGTGCTTCTAAACAGATTTTTTTCAGATATTAACAACACAAATAATATAATATTCAAATTTATTCTCTGAAATACTTTTATAAAAATTTATATTATTTCTATTACTAATATTTGAAAAAAGACCAAATCTGTCAAGATAACACAAAATAGTTTTTGGGTCAAAATGACTCTTCCCTCTGTACTATATCTGAAAAGCTGTATTATGGTAAAATAGAAGTTTGCTAGCTGGGAATTGACGTATCCAATTAAAATACGTGATATATGAG
Organism: Pardosa pseudoannulata; assembly: GCA_032207245.1. Classification (NCBI taxonomy): domain Eukaryota; kingdom Metazoa; phylum Arthropoda; class Arachnida; order Araneae; family Lycosidae; genus Pardosa; species Pardosa pseudoannulata. The sequence goes on along the minus strand of CM063498.1, from coordinate 98,972,397 downwards.
CACATAGTAATTGTTGAAATATAATGCACTATATAGTTCAAAGACATCATTTCAGTTATTTTAGCATATCAGAGTGAGCTCAAATAAAGACCAACATGAATTATTTATGTCCTCACATATTTATTTAAGATTGGACTATTATGGGATAACAGTGAATCTAAATTCTGTTACTGCATTCCATTAGTTGAGTGTAATTAAAGATGCCATTCCATAGTGCGAAATTACTACTGTAATGTAAATTCAAAGGTTACTCGAAAGGCCTTTCAGAGAATATTTAGGAAGCATCGAGAAGGCTTAAATGTTCTCATCTGTGACTGTCTTCATGCTTGATTGCAACTATTGATTCCGGGTACCAATTTGTGTCCCTTTTAAACGTGAACAAGAGTAGTTTAAAGATTTACATTTTATTCCAATAATATCAAAGGCAGAAATATATACGCTGGAACGAGTTATTATATTGAATAAAAACAAAACACCTTTGATGTTTTCATGGGCATATATATATTTTCTTTCAAACACTGCATTTTGTTATGCATATGTATGCCTAAAAGGATAAGAAAATGATACAAAATCCTCTGAAATAAAGAATTAAAAAATAGAGGGTTGTATTTATATTTGACTGAATGACATTTATGTGATTAGAGAGGAGGGCTTAGAGATCATGCAATCTTTATTAAAGGGAATTTAAAGCATTTCCCTTTCCACACAGAAACTGTAACACTAAGAGTGTGGCTAGTGATTTTATATATTGCACAAGAGTTTGAAAAATAAATATTACAGAGATATATTAGATAATGCTCAAGTTAGAGAAATGAGATGACCAGCTAAGCTATCCTTCATTATCTTCCTGGTCTTCACAATCGGCAGTATAAGAATAATTTTTATCGTGACAATGCTGTTGCTCTTGAGAGAGCAACTGTAGTCTGAATATAAGTATGTATATAATTCAACAGAATGCTTGGAAAACAATGCTATTTGCATGTTTGATTACAAAGTAAATCAGAATTGTATAAAAATAATCCTTTCTTGTGAAAGGTGTTATTTGCCCCGATGCATATTCTAGAGGATGTAGTGAGTTTTAATACTTTTTTAAGCATATACACACGAGCATTCTGCAATAGAACGGATTTTGACTCATGTGAGTCCTGTTTTCACTATTGAAGAAGATTCATTTGTTCATGCATGTATTCGAATGTTGTATTAGAAATATATGTTTTACAATTACGTCATGGTGATTCTCGTCGCAAATACTTCTATAACGTATGGGATTGAAATAGCCCGAAAGTACAAAATGATGGATATAAACTTTAAATTTGCTACTTTGCTTCTAATGTTGACAGCGTGGAGTTCCCGTTTATAAACATTAAAAAAAGTTCCCTGACTGTTCACTTAGCATGCAGTCTAATATAAATATAACATTCTCTTCCTAACCAAAGTGTACACGATCACCGTTTAACCGCATTACCTGAAAGTTCTTTTCAGTCTTGTGTTTTGAAGGTATGTCAATTTTGTGTAAGTCATTAAAAAGGTTATACAATTATTCTAAAAAGGATATACCTAAAAAGGATTGTAGTTTTCGTGTCTGATTGTAAAGTTAACATTATACATATATCATGTCTCATTAAAGTCTGTGATGCCTACTGCTGTAGAGTCACTTAGAAAATATGCCATACTTCTACATATCTTAAATACAGACATTAACAGACTGATAATCTCCTACTAAATAGACTTTTTCCACTTCAATTGATCTGGCTATGTATAGCAACTTAAATTGTACTTTACTGTTGTGACAAAAGTTTGTATTATTATGTCAAGCATGTAAATATTAATAGTACGCACATATTTATAGACATATATATATATATATTTATCTAGTAAAGATTTTACATAAACCCACATAACCCAGAGATGCCATGATGATCTGAGAGAGTCTGTATAACATTCCAGTAGCCAATAGGACACTTTTGGGGAGAACCATTGCCCCCTGCATTTGGATACTGCAGACAACATCTGATATGTAGGAGCATAATCGTTCATCTTTGGCTTTAACCTGTAGGTTCCAATTGAATAAGCACTCATGTAGAAATTTAATGACTGTAGAAATCCAAAACCAGAGGTCCAAACTGATGCAATCCAAAACAGAGGCTCTTTTCCACCTGCATGTTCTGTGTTTAAATTCACCCATACATTAGTTACATAATGGGAACAGGTAATTTTGAAATTAAACCTAAAAAACATGCGATAATCAAAAACAATTTTGTCCAGAAAAATATTTTCGTTCCCTCCATAATTTTATCAATATAATTTTTTTTGGCATATAATAATTTGTTCTGTTTATGTAAACATTTAATATTTATTTCGTGATCAGAATTGATTCTCGTAGGGACAAATATTTCTGCAGCCTAAGTGATTAGCAAAAGAAATGAACTCGTAAAGATGGAAAGGCAAAAACTAAATCTCGATGAATGCAATGAAGCATTAAAACTCCACGGAATATCTATTTACCGAACTCTTTACGTTTTCTTCCCGGAACCTAATGAGCGTTAAAGTGCCGTATAAAATCGATCACAAAAATCAGGAACGTGACGTGCGAATATTAGAACGAATTCATTTCCCTTCCAACTGATGAGAATCACGTGACTGGAGAGCTGAAGCGAGACTGAATAGGGAAGAGCTGTCAATCGGAATATAAAGACCGATAAATGCGTTTCTGAGCATACGGTGCAATTTATTTGTCAGAAAACTAACGATTAACATTTCGATAGGGATGTGCTATTACTGGAGAATATTAGAAATGGCTAAGGAGCTTAGTCATTCGAAAAAAGGGGAATGCTTTCTAAATGATGTATTTTCTACACAAACTTTAAATCCTGTATTTGAAATAATATAATAAATTTAAAAAAAAACTAGTTGATGTTTTCTGAGTTTTACGGACATGCGTACATTATATAAAGATCCAGATAATCATAATTAAACTTCATCTATTCAGACAGATTTATAGTTTAATATCTGTAACTGATATGCGGATTGAGTCAAAATTGTGTAGATAGACAAAGGGGAAATATGCGAAAGAAAGGTTCCGTAAGAAGAAAATAGTTAAAATAAATTCCACTAGGGAAGCTTTACAGACAAAGGGCTTGATAAAACATGCTATGAATAACATTTGAAAACAAATAAAGGCTTTTAACATTTTGAATGAACAGTTATTATAACTATTACTTTTATATTTTAAAAACTGACAACTCAGGGCTTGTGACGAAAAAAATGATCAGATTTCTATTAACAAGTGAACTGAGTGTGAGTTCCGATTATAAAGAGAAGATGGAGTAAGCAACTATCCATCAGTTATACAATGGATATTACTTTGCTGGAATGTTCGTTATTCGCAAAACTGATTTTGAACTGAACGAAAAATTAGCTCTGAGAACCAGTATATCCACAAGATTTGAGAGAGATCTTGATTTGCGAACACTGGGCTATTAGACTTTCATTGTGGTGGAGAGCGAGAACCTATCAAGATTTCATTTCAGTGGTAGCAAAGGCAGTTGTCGAGCAATCACGAACGAATGATCATGGCAAGGAATAGCAGTGTACGTGCCTTGTCAAGACAATTACACTCATGTCCATAAATTAAGGATAATGAAGTTCAGGCAATGAAAGAGACAAAAGCAAAACAAATTTGACTTATTTGTAAAGTCTATTTATTAAACAAAAGGTAAAGAGCAAAAAAGATGCTATATGTTTGACATAATTAATAAAAATTGCGATTTTTACTCCCTGGAGCAAATTTCAAAAAAGAACCTATTTACAGAAAACAGTATAACATGGTTAGTATGATGGTTAATACGGAGTATGTCTCCCGGACGATGCAATACAAGCGTTACAACGCCTACGCATGCTGAGTATCAGATTATCAATCTGATCTTGGGGAAAATTACACCACTCATCAAGCAATGCCCACCGAAGTTCCGATAGACAGTTGGGAGGGGGTTGACGGGCTGCAATTCGTCGGCCAAGCATGTTCTACACATGCTCTATGGATTCAAGTCCGGTGAGTATGCTGGCCAATCCATACGGGTGATATCCTCCGATTGAAAGCATTCGTCTACAATGTTTGCACGGTGAGGTCGGGCGTTGTCATCCATATACAGAAATTCAGGACCCATGGCGCCCCGAAACAAACGTACATGTTGTTCCAGAATGACATCCCGATAGATGTGGCCTGTCATCGTTACACTCTGAACATGCAGGTCAGTTCTGGAACCAAGAATAATTCCTCCCCAAACGAGCCATCCTGCACCACCGTAACGGTGTCGTTCAATGGTGTTCTCTTGGTGGTAACGGGTACCTGGCGCTCTCCATATGAAAGTCCGGCGAGAATCAGAATGTAAACTGAACCTGGACTCGTCGGAAAACATCACACAAGACCACTGTTGCGGTGCCCACAATGCATGCTCTCTAGCCCAGCATAATCGCAGGCGACAGTGAGTTGCGGTAAGGGGAACACATCTGACAGGCCTACGAGCATATAGACCAATGTTCCCTAAGCGTCTGTACACGGTCTGCCTTGAAACTGTCGTACCGGTAGCTGAAGAGAGCTGACGAGACAGGTCTGATGCTGTGCTCCGTCTGTTTCTTTTGGCAGTAACTGCCAAATACCGGTCATCTTTCGGCGTAGTAACTCGGGGGCGACCTGTGCTGTAACATCTACTCACATTACCATCATGTTTGAATCGTTGCCAAAGCCTGGAGATGACACTCTGGGCGATTCCAAGTTCCTCGGATACTTCCAGCTGGGTACGTCCACATTCCAGTCGTTCGATAATTCTACCACGTAAAAAATCATCCAAATGCTTCCTTTGTGCCATAACTATGCAGTTATTGCACTGAAAGGCTTTTAAAGTGCTTGCGATCAATTTTACTTCTTTGCTACCATTCCTTATATACCCCTTTCATACACTCTCGTCATTGTGACGTACTATCCGCGCCATCTGGTGGTTTCCGGCAATTTGCATATTCTTCTTCAAGATGTGTGTGATAATTCTAGAGGTGAAATTTTTATTTTAGAGCTCAATTTCTGTATGATACTGAATTATCCTTAATTTATGGACATGAGTGTAAATGCATTGTATGGACTAGTTTTAAAGATACTGAACTATATAGTAATATTTTTCCAATAAAAGATCAGCCACAACCAACAACTGTTTGTTACGGGCAGTAAACATCGTTGTTTTTGCACTGATGTTTTAGGTGGAATAGAAGTTGAGTCATAGGCGTGGAAAATCCTCCAGAATGATGAAGCACATTTTTCTCTCAATGGAAGTGTGAACATGCAGAACTGTCAAAGTTGGACCATGTAAAATCGACATGCCTTTGACACAGTTTCATTTTAATAACTTAGAGTTACCAGCTGGTGTAGGTTCACTTCCCAATTAAACCTTGGACCATTCTTTTTAGAAGTACATAGGGATATTTGCAATATACTTTGTTTCGGGTTTGATATATTGTGTCATGTTCAAAACTTACGTCGTACTTCAATATCAGCAATAACAATACCTTGCATCTACCGATTTCACACTAGATGGTGTCACTCGACGTAAGGGACTCAGTGTGCGTTGCTTTTTTTCTCCGTAACATTCTACGATGGATAGTGTGATAAGCCGTTCATTTCCTGCGACCGGTCAGTTCTCCCGAAGTTATTTCGACTGATTTTATATTATTATTATATTTAAACAACATAATTTTTAGTGAATGTAATTTTATCTGATTTATCAAAGTAGAAACTATAAAACTATGATCTCTAAAATCCTGAATTTGAAAATTTTCTACTTTATACATAAAAAATTTATCAGCAGGGAAAAAATTGAAATACTATTTGTTTCTAAAGTTAAATAATTTTGAAAATTATTTTTCTTATTTTTTATGTAGCCAATTTAAAACCCAATTTTCTCCAAGAATATTACATTCTTATTTTAGACAAAAATTAGAAGGGGTTCAAATTTTCTTTTAAGACCCTTAGGTGTTCAGTGTGTAGTAATTTACTAATGGGTTATCCCCTCTGTCTTTTACTTACACTAGGAAATTTATTTTTAATTATTTAAGATTTAAATGTAATAAATTAAAATTTTTCTCTTTCACGATGACTTATATATATATATATATATATATATTTTTTTTTTTTTCTACAAATCAATATTTATAACCCAGAGCTAATGCTAGGATAGTGGCAACTTCCATTAATATTAGGCAGTTTTTTTTGCATTAATCATTACTAACAACAAAATATGTCGTTGTAATTTTTAAAGAGCACCAAGAATTCAGCAATTATATCTTTTAAATGGCTGAAATAGCTACATCGGGTCATTTGATCAATGTTCATTTGGTATTTTTCAGAGTGCAAAAGTTCGTGAGAAGATAGATGCATATGCATAATTATAATCTGATGTTAACGAGATAGAAACAGAAAGTAAACCAAAATTTTGCTATAATTTCCATATTGTAGTTTTGGTCTCTTAGTCAAAACAAAGACAATTCCTAAAATGGTATTTTTTGATCAAAATCAATCAAAATCTCGCGGTCAAATTTTTGTGCTATTTACACTACTTTTCGTATTTTACGCATTCGAGAAAATAATAATCCCAGAATTGTGAACACCATGCACATTGGTGATAAATTAATATTTTTATGCTTCATTGATATATTCATTGTTGACTAAATTAAAATTATGAGTATGGATTAATATAATTATGGTAAAGAGAAAATGTTGAGGTGCAAAATATTATTAAAACGAGTGAAACTAAATTTTCACGTTATGTTTTAATGTTGCTCGACATTTTAATTAAAAGCTTGATGCTATAAATTATTAATTGTCACAAAGTTAAAATCTATAAGATTATAGAATTATGACATCAGAAAAGGGAAAAAAAATGTTTGCAATAAAAATATTAAAAAAACAAAAATACAAAACTGAGATAGTAGTATAAAGAAAATTAAATACAGTTGACAACAATGTAAGAGTAAAATATAATTGTATTCATATTAATTTGTAACTATGGTTTTATTAAAGAGTTAAAGCAAATTTAAACAGAGTAAAAGTAATAATGTAATCGCAAAACACTTCTTTAATAATAAAATATCTATGTAATGATAAATATCAATATAACGGAATTAACTCGGAAGATCACGGCTAGATGGCAGTGTAAGAGTTCTATTTAGACACGATTATCTTGAAAACTGAAAGTAACTATGCACCTGGAAGTTAGTATTCAAATGAAAATTCTGTTAAAGGCTCATACATTCAAAATAATAAAAATATAGAATTTAGTAGGCTTACAAAAAGTCATGAATTATCCACATCCATTTTTTTTTTTTTAAATTTTCGTGCTTAGTTAGTGACTCTTGTAATAAAATTACCTTTCAATGGGAATAAATAATTTCAGAAAAATAAAACTTGAATTTTAAAGAACACTAATAAATGCGAGGATAAAATTTTCTTTCGCACTTCAATTGTTTACTCCTGAATTAAAAATTTCTTCCGTAATGAATTAATTTTTTAGAATCTAAAAACAATCCTAGAATAGTTAAAAGAGCATGGGTAATTTTAGGGATAAATTTTTACTTTCATGATCTAACTGAAAAAAGTGTTATCAAATGAAAGTGGTGTTATAAAAATGTGAGTAAAAATTTAAGTTATTTAAATCGTGTTGTAACAGAGCTTTTTGAGATAAAATCGAAAATACCATTAAGTAAAATGCTGAAAGTAAATAATCAAAATCTGGGATTACTTTCCAGTTTTCGTTAAGAAGTGTTTTTAAGTATTTTTCTTTCTATGGATTAGTCTGGATATTTTAAAATGTGTAATAACGTAAAAAGTGCTTGTGAAAATTTAAATATTCAAATACTTTTAAAGTAAAAATTCCACGAGAGGAATATTTTTTAAAGATTTTATTTTCTTATCTTATTTTCAAACTTTGAGTTAAATGTGATCTATATTTTACCTCTTACTTCCTTTTTCTTCAATTTTTTCTCTTTAAAGTTATATGGGCACAATAACATATGAGTGGTTGAGCAATATCCTATGTACACATTAAGATATGGTACTATGCTTGCTTGTTAATTAGAAATTGCAATGTATGCTCAAAATGGGATGTAAATAGATACAGCGAACAATGGCCGATTGGTTAGGGTGCTGGCCTTCGGTACCGGAGTTCGTGGGTTCGAATCCCACAGTGGCATGGATGTTCGTAGCCGTTCGGAATCGGCTTTAAGCTGTAGGTCCCGGTCTCATTAGACCTCGTGTTTCAAAAAGAATTATTTTGGCAATAAGAATTGGGTTATCCTTGCCAAACTCGGCTAAAATATTGGCGATATTTACTGCAACACAAAGATAATCCATCCAAACATTGTGTTTCTTGCTTTTTCTGGCGACTTTAATTAATGCACAGTGCGCCATCTTAAAAGAATTATATACTCTTACTTAAAGAAAAGTCTTGAAAACCGGACATTTATTTTTATAGGCAATTAATCTCTTAACAGTTTACAAACGCAACAGCTCCGAATTATTAAAAATCAGTCATAGTGAATCATTAATGGTTTGTTATATCTAATTCTTTTAAGCATTGTGCAGTTTTAATATAAGAAAAGATCTGCTCAAGGAGAGTTGGACGCAAATATCATATAAATTCTAAAATAGATACAGATTGTTTGGAAACGGTGAGATCAGGAGAAAATGTACCATACTTAAACCATTATCGCCAAGTTGGCGGGGACCCGAGTTATTTAGTTAAACCGGACATTTGTATTACAGAGTATCTGATAAGTACGGGTTACCTGATTTCAGATTCTTACTTAACATGACTACCTACAATTTTACGTTATTGGATTGGCATATTGGTTCACTCTCTGTTTTCTGCATTGTGCTGACGAGACGATAGATGCTCATCTATATTCCCACTTTCCTCTTCGTGACCATTTTGTTTCAACAGATCTTGTTTTTGTTTCTCATTTTTATGTATCTAAAATTTATTGAGCTGCTAGAAATAGACTGTGTTATAACTGTTGGTTTAAAAAAGAAAAATTAATCAAGCATTTTTGAGTTATGTTCTCATACGCACAAATAGAATTAAAGTATAAATTGAACACCTGTGAAACATCAACATTTAAGGGGTAACCTTTTTGTGTTGGAGAATAAGCGACATCGCGAGAGAGATTGCACAGTCTAGTGTTAGTGAGTTAATGTTAGTGCTTGGTGTTATAGTGTTAGCTAGTTCTCGCAGTTAGTGTTAGCGAGTAGTAGTGTGTTGATAGTGTTTGGATGTGTACTATATTAGGGAGTTAATATTTTGGCTGACCAAATCGATTTCAAACTAGGAGGAATTGTTGGAGCTCGTCTTTTTGGATTCTCAGTAATTAAAACTGCCAATCTTTTTGGTACCTTTTATCTTTCGGGCGGTCATGACAGTCTAGAACAGACAAAGACAATGTCTACCAAGTACAAAGGTAGCGGCATTGTTTAAAATCATTTTTCTATTGCGATAAATTAATAAGCTAGCTTAGCTTTTTAATTTATTTTTATTTTAAAGGTCATGAGCTTTTTAATAAAGATGTTCTCTAATTTTATCAGTGTTCAAGCTATTTTATAATGACTGCAAAATGCTTGTTCAACCCCAAAAGGTTTCTGAAATTGTTTCTCATTTGACTAAATCGTCGATATTTACTCCTTCTTTTTCTTTCAATAACTTGAATTTAATAAAACACATCCTAACGTGTTAGAAAAGATTATTTTTAATGTATAAAAATAAAAGAATTTAAAACATAAAATGAAAGTTTATTGGCAAATTTAATATTATTTTATTTACACATAAAAATATGTTTTTAAAAACATTGTAAATTATTTTGCGAAACAATTATGTATGTCTAACGAATTTGAATCTAGCGTATGTGAAAAATCTATTTATGACGTCTCCAGATTTGACGAAATCATTGATATTTATTCCACCTTTTTCTTTCAATAACTTGAAATTGATAAAACACATCCTAAATTGTTAGAAAAGATTATTTTAACTAGCATATAGCCCATCATATGACGGGATCAGTAAAATTTTTAATTTTCCAGAATTGTAAAGGTACCCCATGAGGCAGGTAAAAAATGGTTTGTTTTTTGGCTGAGAATTATCGTTCTATAAAAATAATCGATTAAAATTATCACATATGTACCTAATCTATTATTTAAGCCAAATATAAAAGAAAATTATTTAGGTAATATCTAAGTTTAATGATAAAACGTATGAAAATAATACAGAAGATATTTAAATAATCTAAAATAAATCATTAAATGAGATAGTTAAAGGAATGACGTCATAATGCTAGAAAAAATTGTTACTTTATACCCATTTATTATGTGATAAATTGATAAATTTAATAGCCTGTTCCTAAAATAGGGCTTGATATAATGGCATTAAATGCTCGAAAAGGGGGACGAGGTGAATTTCGAACTTTTAAATATTACTGTATTTTTCGCTGTGATACGACGCTTATTCATACTAATTTATTTTAGAATCGAATCTATAGTTTAGGAAAAAATTTTAAAAAATAATAAACATTTATTTTGAAAATAATAAAACAACTTTAGGAATAAGAATTTAAAAGAAAAAGCAGAAAATATTAAAATAAATAGACATTTAGAAAAATTTGGCTGAGTCGGGGACAGAACCGTCAACCCGAGAAGTTCGCTGATCGAATGGGCAGATCCTCTACCGAACTTGCTAGGCCTACATCCGTTGAAGGAACTAATTAGAGTATATGAGGGTCGAGTAAACACAGTCCAGTTTAAATATTATGGGCAAATTATTCTTATTTTCTTAACACATAACAATAGGTATTTAAAAACATTGTAAGTTTTTATGCGAAATAATTATGTATATCTAACAAATATATGTAAAAAATCTACTTATGACGTCTCCAGATTTAAAAAAATAAAATGTTGAAGTTTAAGTTTCAGTTAATTACAGATTTTATCTCTACGTTAAATACACTTCAAAATCCGTATACAAAATTAGAAATAAATTTGTCGTTGACTTTCCCTGAGAAAATATAGGTTATAATAACCATTATTTTTAATTTATATCTATTGCCATTTAACTAGTATTTTTAACGTGCTTACCATTAATAAAAGTTACATTAATGATGATGTATTGTGGTGATTATATTATAGTTAGTATAATAATGAAAGGTAACAAATTTGGTGAGTTGCTTGCAATAAATTTTCATTAGAGCAAATTAATATCCATGCGTCTTGGCATTTTTCTTGTCTAATATTTGATGGCTTAATTACGTTGCAATAACATACTTGTGAGGTTATAACTAATCTAACATTAATTTAGTTAGATTCCGAAGGCTAATTGTGATTGACATATTTAAAAAAGAAATAACCCGTATTGTGCATGATGTAAGCTGTTGCAACAATGTATTAGAATACACTTTTAGAGGAAGAAAGAAACAATGAATTTAAAAGTTTTGATCGTTGTATTAGGCTAGATAGTTTGAGTTTGCCTGTAATTTAATAAGCGAAGAACTCCTTTAAGATATGCATTTTGCTTTCTCACTGCTGTAAGTTAATATAGATTTTTCTCTAGCATTATTTTGTGGAAAATTTATACAACCACTTCCCAATCTAGCAGAGAATTAGTGAAAAAAATAAAATTAGAAGTTTAGAATATATTATTTATTAAATTAATGAAGTTGATTTAATGTTATAAAGGACCTTACATAAGCTTTTCTGATTTTGTACTAGAATATATTTTATTATACATTATAAACGTGAAGTTCAAGGTATTCAATCCATTTCTACTGCAGGTGGCATTGAATTGTAAAATTTATGTCTTGGTAGAAAAATGTTTAGAAAAATAGTTTCATTTTAAAAAATCATCTGTTTCCGAATCATTACTGTTTTTAAAATGGAAAAATAAACAAATTCATAGCTGTATTTTCATATTTTATTAAATCCTAGTGTTGTTACGCCGAACGATGGCCGATTGGTTAGGGTGCTGGCCTACGGTACCGGAGTTCGTGGGGTATCGAATCCCACAGTGGCATGCATGATCGTAACCGTTCGGAATCGGTTTTAAGCTGTAGGTCCCGGTCTCAGTAGCCCTCATGTTCTAAAAAGTAGACCGTACCACTCCAAACCAAACCAAACCAAACCTAGTGTTGTTTCAGAGAATGATTATTCATAATATTGAATGGTATAGTTAATAATGTAAGAAGAGATCACTTACTTAACGTAAGTCTCCTCACAATAATGACACTTTCATTTCAAGTGTCATTTTAAGAGATGAAACAAATTGGAGTTTTGGAGAGCCAGGTCAGGACTGCGTTTGGCTTTTGAGAATTGTTGACAATGAAAGCACTGTGATCTGGAGCGTTGTTGTGAGTGATTTCCATGGGTACTGGATATCACTGGGATGTCACACAATGACCCTATTTTTCACTCTTTTGAACACTTCAAAGTAGAAAACTGCTTCTCTTCTGTACAAATTTGTAGAGAGAATTCCCTGACGTCATAAAAGACAATACGCATAATTTCATCATAAAATTGCCAATGTTTGCATTCTTGGAACAGGCGATTTTGGGTTTTTTTCTTTTGAAATCTATCTTTTCGTCTCCTGGTCGTTCTCAAAAATCTAACACTCAGCACCGTTGTTTATTAATTTGTTAAAAATTAGGATCATTTATACACAATTCAAAGAGATCGTTCGATCAGAGAATTCCCCCATGTTTGAGTTCATTTTTCAACACTTTTGAGACCAGTTTGGTACACACCTGATATATTCGGTCTTAATATATAGATAAATATATATATTAAATATATGTGTTAAAATATATATATATATATGTGAGTGTGTGTGTATGTTTATATATGTATACACAAGATGAAGTAGTTTTCAATAGCCAGATTCTAGGAGTTATATAGTGTCAATTATTCTCCTATATTATTGAAGAAGCAGTTGAAAAATACTAGAAACATTTATGATGATGAATTAGAAGGGACTATTGTAACAATTTTTTAAACTTGTAGACAATTGCTTTTAAAGATCAGAAAGCACCTATACATGATATATATATATATATATATATATATATATATAATATATATGTATATATATATATATATATATAATATGTAATTTTTTTCAGTATTAATTAGGAAAATTAAGTTTAATGTGTAAAATGTTAATGTATAATTAATACAAATTTAATTTACCTAATTAATATTAAAAGAACTTTGTTAAATTGTATAACAATTTAATAAAATATAATTTAGGGCTAATACAACCGAGTATGTTTTATAAATTAAAATATATATTAATTTAACCTTAAATATCTTTATACAGTATATTAGACCTAATTTAATATGATTATTCTGATATAAAATTCTAATAGAACTCAAATTTAATTTTATAATATACCTTCGCTTTTCAAAAATGTTATAGGTGACTTTCACCACTCCTCCAAACTTTCTTCTCATTCTAAGTATTTCACAGTTTACACCGTAGAATTCACAGTAGAAGGTTTCACTATTATAAATCAACATATGTAAAATCCTCTCTATTTATGTCTAATTTTTGTGTATTTCCAAATTGCTAGATCTACTTCAATGTAAATTTCTTCGGTAATTCAAATTTTAGACCTAGTTATGTTTTAAGTAACACACATCAATCGCAGGCCAAGTTAATAGATGGAGAAGATATTGTAAGGTTATTCATGTATATTTTATCTTTATGACAATATATTTTTTCTATTCTCCTTTAGTTATAAAAAGATTTATTTCAATGGTATTGGAGAGGTGTACCTTGCATGTTATTGTGCATGACTAGTTTTCTGTAGTTATGTTGGAAGGTACGTAATGTGTTGCTTTCTCATGATCCTCTCGTTAAAATGTATCGAACATTTTACGGTGCATTTATTTATACAACTTAGCTACTAACCCCCCCCCCAAATTTAACTCACTTTAAACATTGTTTTGATTTCCATTGATCTTGTACCATAACCACCATTTTCAAATTTAGAAGTATTTGAAATATTATTGACGTCACCTGATTTATATTTTTATATATACTTTTGAATTCTTTTAATAATACTACAAAAACTGTAGGTATTTTTTAGGTAGTCGAGTTAAAGAATAAATTTTCAAATAATGGTAAATATAGCACTTTATCTAAAAGTAATATAGTCGGGGAAAGCTATTTTTAGAGGAAATCACTAGCTGAGAATACCCAGACCGAAGGCTGGACTGCAACTCACAAGCCAGTCTACAAATTATATAAATGTAAGAAACAAATGCTATTTTAAATAGAATTTTCTAGAGTGTAAAATTCTTTAAGTTTAAAAATTGATCATACAAACACTACAGTGTTTCGTAGGGCTTTTCATTACTCATTTCTCTTAAACTTTTAAACAAGTCTTTGACAGATAAAATGCATTTTCTGTTACAAAAAAAGCACTTTGAATTATACATAACTTGTTTCTCCTCTAATCATTTGTCTGAATTCTAAGTGACATTTCTCTTTTACTATGATTGGGAAAGCTATAAAACCTGTTATACGTTTAATTTAATAGTGTCATGTTTTCATCACTCTAGGGTAAAAAACAAATTTCGATTATGGCATTTAAGTTATATGGAAGTTTGACAAACCCTACCATTCATCTTTATCAGAATTCTCTTGCGAAATTTATTTCTAATTTATTTCATCCCAAGTGATATCGCATAAGCGTATCATGAAATGTTTCTAACATCAGGTTTTGAAAATACCGTTTTCTAAAAAGCGTTTGTATAATATCCAAGAAATTCTCTAGTAATTTATAACTTCAAAGTTATTTAATCTAAAATGGAAGAAAATATATATAAGCGATACAATTAGGGAGTAAAAAGGTACATTTTGTATCTTCTGATGTCAATGTTTCAATACATTTTTATGATTATTTTATATCTACGTTTATTTTGAAATGTACTTGTTTTAAGGGTTGCTACTAAATTTTCTCCTGGGAATATAGAGTGAAATTATGCAAGAACAATATCTATTGCTAAAGTTATCTTGCTTTTACTTTTTCTTACAAAAAACTACAATGTACGGACATTTTTCATTTTTTTGTTGTTAACATGACTGATGCATATTGTTTATACGAAACATTTTCTGTGTTGAGTATGGCATGTAATTTTGAGCAATTATTAAAATGAAAATTTTCATATTTTTCGTTGCATTAAAATTTTTATTTGCACTTATTTTGACACTTACATTTCTTTTGTGCAGGTTTTATTTTTCTTTTCATAAAAATTCCAAACAAAATGACATGAAACATAAACCAGTAAATATAAATACATATTAAATACTTTGAGATTGTAAATTCATACAAAAAGTGCTAATGAAAAGGATAATTAAAAAACAAAAATTATATTGTATATTGCAAGATGTAATATAAACTGTTTCTAATCCATTTCAAAGATAAATAAAAATATAAGATTAAAATTAACATTTTGAATTTAAAAAATTATAAATTTAATTTATTTTTATAAAGATTAATGTTTTAAATTTTATAAAAAAATACACTTTAAGTGCTTTAAATGAACTGAAGAAATAAATATTTACAAAAATTATTTCGTAATTTATATAATTTAATTTCAAATTCAGAAATTTAATCTTGAGAAATTGAAGATTCTACTATTCATGAAGCAATTAAATTTGCTATAAGAAATAAAAATAAATTTACAAGATTTTAATAAATTTATTTATTAGGCCTTATACTGAGGAAAAGTATTAAATTTAGAGAAATAAGTAATTCTGTCTTTTGGAATATATTTTAAATAACGTTACAGCTTGAGGAAAAATTGTCAATTACCAAATTTCTTATAACATACTAACGTAAATTAAATATTCAAACAAACGAGAACTTAATTTAAATTGAGATCTTTCGGTAGTTTATTCATTGTTATTATGTATATTCTTTTAATTAACTTAAGAAATATTCTATATCTTAACCACAGTTCATTATTTGAACCTTCCTTATTTAACGAGGAGATTGAATTGGAATGAAATATAATAAATTAAGAATTCTCCAGGTTCAAATTTTTTCACATTTTGACATTGAATAATAATGGGCTAGTAGCTAAGCAGTTAATTATACATTGTTTAATAAGATTTTAATAGTGAAGATTATGTGAGATTGTCAAAATAGTATGATAAAACCCAGTGACCGGTCTTCACTTTCAATAAATTTGAAGAATTTTTCATAATTAAGACAAAGATCTCTTCCTGTAAGAAGAGTGTTTACCTTCACTGTGACGAGGATATCATTGTAAGACGCTGTACATTTAGTAATTTAAAACCAAAAAATTTTTATATATTTTACTCTATATTTTTCTTCTAAAATTTCCTGAACTGATTTCTAGTCTCCTAAGAATGTTAGTTGGTCGCTTAGTGAGGACGTGGACCTCTAGCAGTCACTTCAGAGAAAGGTTAAAATGTGAGTAAATGGGAATATTATCTGATCTGGTGAAAAAAAATTGAAACTTCGTGGTGACGGATAAGTTTTTAGTACATAGAACAATAGACTTTATGTTCTTAACTAATCGGATGTAACTGACATTCGGGCAACGATCTGGACCCATATGCCCGTAAGGCCTTTCTGGCTTGCCCCTGTGGTGATGGGTAGATCACAAGTATTGGGCCACCCCAAGTGGCCGACCTCCTGCAAAGTGCCCTGCGAGCACCCGTAGTGCTGCGTGCGCCACTAACAACCAAATGCAGTGGTCTTGGGAAAAATTTAGAACGATTAGAAGACTAGGGAGGAATTTGGAAAACTACTGAATGCCTTAACAGTCCTGTTGAAGACGACGGAATTGGTGTGCGTGGAGCGAGCCGAATGGAGAAGCTACTGCTGTACCGAGTACAATTTGCTGTTGCACTTTGAGACGGAATCCATTAGGCCGAAAGAGAGATCAGAAAATGATGTAACTGACATTACATGTCGTTGTCCTATGGATTTTACAATTGTTATCTACGTAAAATTTTAAATTTCCCATCCATTTCGTCTTATTATTTTACACACAGATGAGCATTTACATACAAAGAGATTATTATCTTAAATAATTCTAATACAATAATACTAATATAATTTCAAGCATTTTAAAACGCTTAAAAATATTTGAAATATATTGTTAAAATTTCGTAACTGCATATTTATCTGAAATTATCACAAATTAAACGTTTTGCTTTTCATGGTTTTCTCCAAAATCCTTCTCTGAGATTCTTCTTCGAAGTTCCTTAATATTCCTCTTTACAATTCTTAATTACTTTTAAACTGAGCTTTGCCTTTATTTAAATAAATTCTCCATTTTCAAGATTATTCGTCACAATTATGGCTTGTCAGACCTCCGGCAAATAATTTCTGTGATCCCCGACTGCTCCTTCATTATTTTCCAACGTCCCCGGTGAAAAGTAATTATAATTCTGTTGACACTTAGGAATATTTACGTCTTAGTTCCTAAGCCGCTTTAATAAAGAGTGCGTATCCAGAAGAGGCTATCAAATTATGGAAAAAAAAAACCCAAATGAGGTTTCATAGCTCTTAACGCTTTATCCTTCAAAGTTCCATGTTTGTTGTCTCTGTTTAAATTTAACATTTTGAGCTGCCAGTTTTGCAGAGCGGAGCAAATAAATGTTTCGATTTTATCATTGCAAATGTTCTAGAATGTTGAGTTATTTGCAGACTTGCCATTTTAGTCTCTAAACGCATTTCTTTCATGACGTTCATATTTTATATTTATTACAGATATTTGGAAATGGTTTGTGCTATGGAGCATTTATAGCACATATAAAGTGAACCTAATTCTAACAGAAGAAATTGAAATTCTAATTTGATATGCTTTAAATCAGCAGCTATTTTCAGATTATAAAATTCTGAAAAAGTATCATTTTAAAAGAAGTCGGGGCATTAAATTTCATTAATAATCAGTTATTGAATTTTACTTCAAAAACTGAAAAAAAAAACGCTATTGACATTTTAATGGAAACAGAATAAAATGGCTCCAGACGTATCAAAATCACATCAGCAGATTAAAATAGAAAATAAATTCTATTACGAAAAAGATTATTTTTACACAAAGACACAATACAATATTTCATAGCTGTTTTTATCTTGCTAATTATAGTCAAGGGAATAATTTTATTTTTTTTTATTTTGGCAGTTGAACTATTCTATCTAGTTATTTATTATACATTCTTTTAAAGGTTATGAAATGTGTAATTTGAAAATCATCGTCATTATTCATTTTAAACAGGCTCTGAAATTATTTGATGGTTTCATCATTATCTAAAAATAAATTTTAAAACTCTGTTAGTTTGTTTTTCTAAGATAACATCTCTCTTTCTCTC
>CM063498.1:98931469-98948969 GCA_032207245.1 Pardosa pseudoannulata | reverse complement strand
AAATGGTTCTATGCATAGATGAATTTGATCGCGGATAGGAAATTTCGAAACATATCCGAATAAGATTTATTGATTCTCAGCAATTTAATTTAAGAAATGGGCCGAAACTGGCGCATATGTCATTCATTTTCTTAGATGCCTTTTCGCTAGAGTAATCAAAGATATATCAGAGATTGTCGGCAAACAGTCTTATCTCTCCAAAGAATCTTTGGAACGTCAGGAATATGTTGTTCAGCGTTTTTAGAATTAACAAAGCATTAACTAAGAAGCGATAAATTAGTGTCTCTCAATGACACATTTCGTGTTAGCATTTTTATACTGTCGACGTGTTCTCTGTTTAACTACTCTTAAATATGGGACCAAATAAAAATAAAAACTATCAGCAATTTTTGTACCTTAAATTTTAGATAAAATACTTTGTTTGAACGCACACATTCATATAATAAGAATAGATGAATAAGGTACATCAATATTAAGCATTGTATAAAATCTAATAAATATTCAAACAAGTACGAGAGTTTATAGTATAAGCTATACAAACATTTTTATTAGTTTTATAATTATATTTCTTAAGAAATATATGTATATAAATAGTTGGATCAGTTTTGATAAAATGTTGCATGGTTATACAGGTAAACTCTTATCATTCAGCTGGTCAATTTCATTTGAATTCAAGGTCATGGTGGAGATATAACGGCATTTCTCCCACTTTCTGTCCTTATATTGGGATTCATAATCACATAGTATAGAGATATTTTTAAAAGTTTATTATGTTTTTAGTTACTTAAATTAAGAATTAACCCGTTGAGTGCCATGCGTATTTCTTAGGCAATCCCATTCCGACCAAGCGCACCGCTTAAAAGCGCTTGTATTGTAGGATCAGTGATTCTCAGTTTACGTTTTGAACGTTATTTCTA
The DNA here is from genome assembly GCA_032207245.1 of Pardosa pseudoannulata. Lineage (NCBI taxonomy): Eukaryota > Metazoa > Arthropoda > Arachnida > Araneae > Lycosidae > Pardosa > Pardosa pseudoannulata. The sequence continues at coordinate 98,948,052 of CM063498.1, read as the reverse complement.
TAGTCATTTATTCAGCACGTTACACCCCAAGTCTTTGTTTTCTTTACCGTTTGGCCACCTAGATAATATTTTATCCAAATGGATTAGTGACCGGTGTTCTCTTTACAATAAACCAGTTCATTAAGTTCTTGGCTACGTGAAGACAAAAACTTTATTTAGCCCTGAGAGTTATAATGTCAGTCCGAGATTGTAAAAGCGATAGCAGCAGTGAAATTATTCTTGATAGAAAATGGTCCAAGGTGGATGAATTTTTACCGTCTGAGAGGAGGAGGAGATTGTTGGAGAATGGTAATATTGTAAATTATGTTAGGATTAAAGTGTAACAGAAGAGGGTAGAGTAATAGACAGAAAAAATACTAAGAGAGTTGTCACATTTTGTAATAGCTGTAAAGGAGAAACATTTTTTATGTTTATCTTCTTTCAGTGAATTCCATTAGTCCTGTAATGAATCAAATAAAGTAAATTTTAAATAAAATTTCTGTAATTCCATAAAACAGTGTAAATGTTATAATTACATATCCTGTTACACGCTGTCAGCCAGCGGTGGTCGACGTGGATTGAACGGAAAGTATAGTGTCAGCCACAGATGGCTGACGTGATTCTGAACGTGGTAAGATGCTACCTACCATATTGAGGTCGAGGTATGTCACAAGTAACTTTCGAGACTTAATGATATCAGAAGTTGCCAGAAAGAGGAATTTTATACCATAAATCCCTTTTTTCTGCGATTATGACGGCTTCTGGCATTTTTTTTGGGGGGGAAGTAACTTATGGCATATCTAACCGCAATGTGGCAGCACCTTTAGTTTAACCATCATGCAGATCTGCAGTATAGACAAAACTTAATGTAATTTTAATAGTGAACAATTAAAGATAATTTTACGGTCTGTTACAAGATTATGTAATTTTTTTTAATCTTAAAATCTTTATAGGTTTAATATGCTAGATGATATGCACTAACTTCTCCATAGGTTTGATATATTTTACCTTTTTTATGACACAACTGGCAGCTAAAAAATTAGTCTGTAAATTTTCAGCTCCATTGTGTCAAATATACATCTCTAACCTTCACAATAAATACACATAATTCATACCTCAACACATTTCCTGTAAAATATATTTGAGAAAAACGTGGCAAAAACGAAAAATTTTCTTTCTTTTTAATTTTGTTCGTCATTATCATCAAAATGTTAGAAATAAATTATTTTTGAAAAAGAAATTTAAGCGATGTAACGACTATTTCCAATAATTTCACATATATAGAACATGTTAATGAATTACACAAATTTTTGCTCTAATTACAGACAAATAAATTGAATGACATAATTTTATGGATAAATATAATAAACTAATACAACAATATTATCTATATCAACTGTCATGAATTCCATGCCCCTTAAATTCCTTTTGAATTTCACAAATCCTTTACAGTATACGGGAATTAGCGACAAATGATACGACATGCCATTTGTCGCTATTTTTTGGCATTATGACATATTGTGTCATAATGCCTGGCCTTCGGAACCGGAGTTCGTGGGTTCGAATCTCACTATGGTATGGATGTTCGTAGCTGTTTGGAATCGGCTTTAAGCAGTATGTCCCGGTCTCATTAACTCTCGTGTTGCTAAAATAGACCGTAGCGCTCCAAAACCAAACCAAGCCATAATGCCGAAATTTTCTAGGGAAAGAATCCCTATTTATCGGAAAAATAGCAAATTAAATATTATGCATTGGACGAACGGATTTAGGGCATCACGGAAACTTACATGTCGTTATTTCTCTTACCCGAACAACAGTCGGGAATTCTAAAATTGACGCTTTTGCTTTGCCCGAACTGAGTTCGGGCTTCACAGGCAAGGGTTTAAATGCACATTTCTTTTAAATAACTGACTCACATAATCTATTCGAATAAGATTAAAAACTTTAAATTATTTCTTCCTCTAAAAGCTTGATGAAAAACGATGTCTAAAAATTTTACTCCATGCAAAATTTAAACTGCTTCTTTAAAAAAATATCAATTTTCTACAATTATCTACCAGAACCTAATTACAAATAAAATATTAGATTAGCCATAACTTTACAAGTATAATATTGTAACGCAATTAAGTCATTATGTATGATACAAGAAATTCACAACAAGAGTCATGAATATTAATTTGAAGTAAATAAAAATTTATTGCTTGAAACCCCAGACATGTTATCTTTTAGTAATAATTTAACTATAATTACCACAATGCTTCTTCATTACTGTAATTTTATTAATGATAAGTAGGTTAAAAATAATATTAGCTTAATTTTATTAGGTACAGTTTTAAAAATCAGGATGTTACTTATTATAACGTATATTTTCGTAGGATATGTCAACGGCGCACTCATTTTTACTTTTTTGTAAGAAGTCGTGAAGTAAGTATGTTTAGACCAGAGAGAAAAATTGTAATCCACAGGAGCTTAAATTTCGGGAATTTAATTCTTTGTATTAGTGTGTTGTAGGTCTACAATAAAGCCTAAAATTGAGGTACTTTTTAAAAGGGATTTCATAAATTGCTTTGTTGATGGTTTTTATCCTGCATAATTGCAATCACTAAAATTTCAACGTTGAATATAATTCAAATTTCTAAATATTATTTTCATATCAAATTTAATTTATTGTTTAATGGGATTCTTCTGGTTATATCCGAAATAAAATTTGGATTAAAAAAAAAAAAGAAATTTGATGGTAACATCAACATTTTTACGCTCATTATATATATATATATATATATATATATATATATATATATATATATATATATATATATATATATATATATATATATATATATATATATATATATATATATGTGTGTGTGTGTGTGTGTCTTTCATTTAATGAGTTATCTGTAATATGAATTACATATTCTCTTCAAAATTCAGTGTAAGAGGTTTATTTCCCCCAATGTAATTGTATTTCTTAGTTGAGCTCAAACGCTGCTATTTGGGGATGATCTAAACCTTGATAGCAGTTTATGCATATTTTTAAATAGATATTTTGTTTTAAACTGATTTTTTTGTGATCACAATAGCTTCTTTACTCCGGATGAGAAAGCAATGAACAGTAAAAACTAAAACCCTATTCTTCAGAAATAACACATTCTTATATTTCCTTTCTAAATATGGATTTCAAAACCATTTTTAGTTGTTAAAATACATTTTAATCACTGCATATAAACACATCAATATCTTTGAGTATATCGGTAAAATTTAGGACCTTTATAGGCATTTCGTTCGAAATAGAAATTTTTCATGATTAGAATACTTACTTTAGTCTATATCAGGTAGTAATAAATATGTAAAGTTTCAGAATTAAATAAAGAATTAAATACTCTAAAAATAGTAGATTTTAATTTTTTTAGAAATGAACTTTACGGACAGCTGTTTACAAAGCATTTTTGCAGATGCAGATAAATGCATTGATTATTTCAGTTGCAATATTCTTGACTGGTATGAAGGTGAACCAAATTTTATAACAGTCTTATATTTGTCAGTAAAGTCCTGTCTTAATTTCAACAGTTTATGTCTAGTTCATTATACCCGCGTTAATATAACTTATAATGAATGTTTTTATTATGTAAAATAGAAATTCCAATAAAATAAGAAGATTTATTAGTAGATTATATAACCGTCCGAAAAACAAAATTTTAAAACCTATACGTCTAATGATTTTTTAAATATATGAGATACATACATACGTACTCATAAATGTCGATACAAATCTAGTCAAAATGGGTTCTGGAACTGCCAAAATGGAAATTTTCATTTTCAAAATTAAATTTTTTTGTACTTGCATTTTTTGAATGGGGGGTCTTCTACTTGGTCACTGATTTTAAATTATAACTACCCATTTTTCTAGGGTAATGTTACTTTCCAAATGCGACATAGCTTCACAACCAAGATCGGTTTATCTCTGTATGGCGTTAGGTTAGGTTCCATCCTCCCTGCTACTTTAGGAAAATTATTATGTAGCATAACGCAAAAAGAATGCATACATTTACAACAAAAAATAGTTTTAAATCAAATGAATTTAATGTATTAACTTAAATCTATTTATTTTCTTTAATAACACTCAATTCAAATAATATTTTCATTTGCAATTATTCGGAAAAAAGGCTTTATAAAGGAATAAAACAGCTAATTTGTTAAAGTCGCTTAGTATTTCAAACTTTGCTTACTTTTTATATTTTTCAGTATCATATAAAGATCTTCCCTATATACATTTGTTTGGGATATCTTTTATGAACGATGTGTAAATTATTTTTTCTGTGTGCATTGTATTCACTTCAATTAATTTTAATTAAATTTTACTTTAATTACAAATAGTTACATCACTCTACAGTATCTTTATATCATTATTTTGTGTTATTTTTTCGATAAAGAATTTCTGAGTTTTATGAAAATGAAAGTCATTAATTTATTTGTGTGTAAAAATGTTATTGAGAACAAAAGATAGTTTTACGCGTAAAAAAGACATCCATATTAGGTATCTTTTATACAGTATTCTTTTTTAAATTGTATCTGCAGCTTTTTTAATTTGAGTTATTAAATTAATTTTGAATATTAATTTTGTTTTAGTAAAGAATTTGTTTAAACACAAATTCTTAACTAAAACAAAATTAATTGAAATATGTTTTCTGATTTATTTTTTACATTTTTAGGATATTTTGAAAACAAATATACTTGTGATTAAATTTTGGTAAGTCTATATTTTTTCTATTTATTGACCGTTTTAGTAAATGATGTGTATTGAGTATTTAGAGCAAGATTTTTTATGGTATGATGCATTCAAAGGACCATTATAGATAACAGAAACAGCGTAAATTCCTTTACTGCTGACTGTCTTAATGAGGTGAGTGAACCCGGAAATGAATTTCATTTGCGATTTTTGTAGTCAGAATAAATATTCATATACGTTTCGTCACGCTATTTATACCATTTAACAGATTTACAATCTTGGGAAATATTGCTAGATGTGTGCAATTATTTACTTAACCTCAGACAGGGATTGTTATAAAGGCGACCTCTGAAATGCTTGGTGATTTACAACGAAGTCATAGTTTAATCTACGCCAGTGATTTTTATTTCTGTAACGTATAATAAACAAAAAAGAGGAAACAGGATGTTTACAGTTTCCATTAAATCTGATTTTACAGTAATTTTTTGATTCAGATCCCCAAAGTTTTTTTCTTGCAATCAAACGCACTCTTCTGGAGAGTAATCTAGAAATATGAAGCTCTTGAAACCGTTACTTCAAATTAGTGGTTCTCGAACGTTGCCCCCGCGATAATTGTGTCATGAAGTTACCAATTAAATGCGTTACATATGTTACTTATACACATTACTTTCATTTGCTGCAGGAAAATATTCTTTCTTGTTCAAAAGTATTTCGTAATTATTTGGAACATTGAGCATTATATGAAGCAAGCTGCTTCACACCCAGCCTTCGGTCTGGGTAATAAATATTTTCAAATAAAATTTTAGAACCACTGCTGTAGATAAACGAATTCATAAAAAATGTTAAATAAACCTCGGGTGCTGCAGATTGTTGATGAATATGATAGTTTATTAACTACAAACAAACCCTGTTATAAATATTATGTTCACTCTTTTGCCAGGGAACCACAGCGTAAGGATGCAAAGTTCCACGACTTTCTCTACCACATGAATTAAATGTCTTTATGTTATGGACATGCATGCTTTTAATATCTTTACTGGGAAAATTTATTTGAAATATATTTTTATTCCTCAAATTTCGTTTTTTATAAATTTTTTCATGACCTGCAGCAAAGTATTTTTATTAAATACACGATTTTACGCTTCCTTTCGGTGTATAGAAAAGAAGTTCCTTTTATGATGTACTAGAGCACTAAGAAATGGTGAAAATTGGAATTTTTCGAATTTATTAATAAAGAATTCAATTTTTATTTATATCTATCAAGTAGCCTTAAACTAAATAAGGCATACGAAAACTTTATTATAGTTACTATATGTTATAGAACCGTTCAGTTACTTAAAGAATTTGTGACATTATTAAAAGTTTAAATCAATTTTGATTCTTGAAAAATTGCAAAAAAATATGTTGTTTCACTCGAATTTTACTTGCACAGGTTATCATTCCACGGGACATAAATTGGGAGAAAAAAATTTTAGTTCGGAAGTAAAAATTTAAAAACTACAACAAACCGTACTCATTTAGAGAAACAAAAGACTCAAATCGACACTGTTTACATATAGAGATAATATCAAGATGCAGTTCACACTGGAGGGTTTTGCAAATTTTGCCCTTTTATTAATTTGCGAAGATTTTTTCAGATGCAAGATTCGTTGTAAATTTATTTTTACCCTTTAACTTTATTTTAAATTTTAAATTTTTTAAAAAATTTGTATTTAAGTCCTTTTGGGATTATTATTCCTCTTGTGTATTTATGCCATTTTGCTGACATTTTGGTCACCAACGGCAGTCAAATGAAGATCTCTATTGTATATATTTTTAACCTAAATTTGAGTTAGATTAAAGTATCATTGTATTGAAAATATTAGCAAAGAGTAAACAGAATAAATACACATTATTCTTGCATTCACTCAAAAAGTAATGGCCTATATAACGAAAACTATTTCAACAGTGCGGGAAATAAAAACGGCTTGGATGAAGAACAGGATGCCCCTACCAACTTGGCGATAAAGCTCTGAGCATTGTAACCTAATATTATCTCATAACCTCGCCGTATCAAAACTATCTGTATCTATATTTTAATTGGTATTATATTTGTATCCAGCTCGTCTTTCTTGTGTAATCCATTTCTTATATATTAAAAGCGCGTAATGCTCAAAAATATTAGATATAATGAATCATTAAAAGTTCGCTATGGCTCATTTTTAATACTTTGGAGTTTTTATAATGATATATATTATACATATTTAATATTTCTTTTACCAGCTAAAAGAAAATAGCGTGTTGACATCATCATGACTTATATATTTATTTAACTTAATCTAACAGCATTTTCAGAAACTACAAGTTATCCGTAAGGTACCCCAAGCACACATTAAGTTACCTGTACATCTTTTAATATTAATTTTGACCAAAATTTTCATTTTCAAATTTAAATTTATTACAAAAATGTGATAATTTATCCATATATCAATACTTCAGTTTTATTTCTGTGTCATTTATGTCCTGAGAAATAGCATTTTAAACGTGAATCGAAAGTCAATCTTAATACCATACTACTCTGCACACTAATGACGTTAAAAAGTTTTGTTTTCTTGTTAATTTCTACTTCAGTACATTAATATTTTTGTTCATTTTTGTCAAAATTGACTTCTGCTTGATTTTATTTGCCAAAAACATAATTTCAAAACTTGAATATCAAATACTTAGAAATTTTAAATGTATTTTATGTAAAATATAGATGAAAAAATAGACTACAATCCTGATTACAAATTAATTATTTGGGATATACATTCCTTTAAGTCATGAATTGCGTAGAATTTTTGAGAGATTTCTAATGTTGTTATACGCGAGTTACTTTTCAGATATATTTGTGATCACCATGGTAACAGTCTATTCCCTTAAATATATAACTAAAAGTATTATTAAATTTAGAAAACAGTGAAAAAGGAATTATTTTGGAGTCTGTGCTTTCGTATAGTGTAATTTTAGGACAATTTTTACATTTTTTTGCCATAAAATTTGAAACATTCATCTAAATTTTATATTTGTTTTATAGTTTTAAGACGTGTATATTCCTGAAAAATTCATTTGCAAACAGAAAATAACCTTTGAAAATGTACAGATACTGTAACATATGAAATTTAATTTTTAGTTATTGAGAAGAATGTAATCTATAGAATTATTAACCTACATTAAAGTTTTATCACCAAATATGGAAAAATAAGTATTAGAAAATAAAAAAAAATTTTTCCTTTTAAAAAGTATTGAAAATATTTATTTTTACTTATTATATTTTTAGAGATAAAAATCTATATATTTAAGTATGAAAAATTAATAAGAGTTGTATTCATAAGATATTTTTGAAAATTTTAGTTTAGAGAAAAAGCTCACAATGATAAGCATATAACAAATGTAATTTATAAAAGCAGAAATTAAAAAAATATATAAAGCCTTCTAATACTATAAAGTAAAAAAATCAACTCTATTCAATTAACATTGTAAGTTTTATAAGTAACGCTAAAATAGATAAAATATTGTTTGAGTCTCTGTTTGAATTTAAAGTTACTTTCATTTAAAGCAATAAAGATGCATATGTTTGTGGTATCAAAATACAAGAAAGGTTAATTAAAATTCTGTCTACCTGAAAGTGAAATGAAGCGTTACATTTATATGTTGTATTTGAACAACAGTATCAAATTTAAATAACCGCATCTGTTACATTCAGAGAGAGAGTGTTACGTCTTCCTTTTAAGATATCAAATTTCGTCGTAAGTAATTTAAGCTTTATGGCTTTCAATGGAATTGTTTTAATTACACGGCGTGTGCTAATATTCTGTTTGCTAGTTAATTATCTTTCTATTAATGAAATTACAATGAATATTTTCTGCGAAATCGAGTAAGGAAATTTATACGCAGCTGTCAAAATGATTTATTAAAATTGCAGTTGCAAGTTTAAATGACTCAATTAAATTTTCCATTTTTCGTGTGAAGTGTAGAAACGTATTCCTATCAAAATATTCTATTATCTTCTAATAGGCGTAGATATTAAATAACATATAAATTAAAAATGAAACTAATCACCGACAGGACGGATTTTAATAAACAAAATTAAAAACCAAACAAAAATATTTGGGTATTTATTGTTACGTGTGTTGCCACTTTGCAAAAAAAAATTATGACAGCGAAATGTATAACCTTTTTGAGACAGTAATGGTTTTAATATGTTATATAGAACTTAATATTAATAGTGTGTATATGGTTTATATTTTATATACAGATGAAAGGTTATATGCATGAATGCAGTAAAATTTAGCATATTACTTTCAATTTATTGTTATAGATCAATCAGATACCTTTAAAAATCAGTTAAATTATACTTTGTTAAATTTTGCAAAAAATTAGAAAATGTCTTATTGAACAATGCTTTCTATTTGTTAAAATAAATAGCATGTTTCAAATGGAAAGTATGAAAAATGAGAAATGTTGTATTGACTTTTTTCTTCAAAAGTCACTATACCGAACTTTTTAACTAGAAATTACTACGCGATATACATTAATATAGAGATATGCATTAAATACATTACTCTTAATATGGATTAAAGTGTACTTCATCAGTAAAACCAAAATTTAAAAAAATGTTAATTTGTTACTTTTGAAGCATTTATTTTTGGAATTATTTCACTTTGTGTTATTATACTGAGTGCATAGTAAATTTCTCGGCCTGGATTTTTTTCTGCAATCGTTGGTCGTAGACATATACTTCTATTTACAAAAATATTTCAAATAAGTTAATATTGTATATTATTTAATTTATTGCTGCAAAAATTACAAAATCTTAATTTTTATACACTCCGTTTAATATCATTATATTTAGAAATATTGATACTCGCTTTTAGAACCGTTTCACAAAAAATTTCATTGCTGCACGAGAGGAAAAAAAGATGTAGATTTCAATTTTTAAGATTATTTATCTTTTTTTCTATGAATCCCTTAATAGATTAATTGCTTTAATTCGAGGTTGAAATCAGGTTAAAATATCATTTCATTTAAGGTAATGGGGTAGGAGATTCCTTGATTATGATAGCATGGGAGGTGTATCTATATTAAAATTGGGTATACATTATATTTTCCAGTAAAATTGTTCTTCAAATCCATTCTACATTTGACGTAAAAGGAACGCTCCAACCTGATTCCATCCCGAATTACTGTAGTTAAGTTATTAACAGATTCCCGTAAAGAAATTGAAAATTTATTTAACTTTTCACTTTTTGAATTTTAATACCTCGGGTAATTTTTATCACACAGAAGTTGAACTTTTGTATTATTTAAACAAAGTTTTAGTTTTTATTAAATATTATGATAGAGAACGGGGAAAGTGTAAAAGTAGTGACTATCTCCTACAGTTAAAAAATTTATAGGAATTTAGAATGTTGAAATTTTGTATTTAGAACTTTTTTAATACCTAATTATGCCACTTCCTTTTTTATTTTCATTACTCACTTGTAGCATATCAGTAGACAGTAGCGTCCAAACTAGTCAATCCAACCAAACCTTTATAAATTGTAATTTGCATTTTGTATTACAAAAATTTTTGATATAAATGATTTTAACGCTGTGAGCCCATTTAAAAAAATTAGCCCTTGAATGTTGGAAATTTTTATTTAGGAAAGTTGTAGTGGTAAGTTTTTGTTTTACTAATATTTTTATATAATAAATTATTACAATGCTATTTTATGACTGAGGATAGCCGTATTTAGTTTCTGCTCATTTTCGAATTATTATGTTTTTCTTGTTGAATATTTTTAAAAATTATTACTAGATTCCCATTGTATAAGCTTTAGATGTTATTAAAACTAATATTTTCATAATTGTGTAATTATTCACTTTGTGAAAGAGTTTGCTTTAATAAACGATTTTATTTTCGTATCTCCCATTCATATAAAAATTTAAATGAAGAGTAAAAACATAAGTATAATTTAACAGATTTGTTTTATTAAAGAATTGAATGATTGTATCTCGCATTCATATAAAGTAAGTTTAAATGAAGAGTAGCAAATAAAGTATAATTTAAACGACATATAAAGTAAAGTGTTTTCCACATCAGATTTTTTTCTTTATTTTACATGAATTTTCACAATAAATGCAAATATATATTCCACGGTTTAAAAGGTATCTTATAAATACATATAGCTATACTATTTTATACAAAAAATGCTTATAAAGAATTTTTAATACAGAAAATTTGAAAAATTTGAAATACACAATATTAATATAGCTTAATTTGATGCATAATTGAAAGAACTTTTTTAAAATTTAATGTCTGTCAACATATTACACTTTGAATAAAGAAACTTGATTAAAAAATAATATAAACTTGTTTTAAAATCCCTTACTGTCTTATGTTTTTTTCGAAATCCAATTTTCTTCTTTATCCATTCGAAATTCTCTTACTTAAAAGATGTTCACCAATTGCGGTTTTCTCTGTCTTTGCTTTAAATTAAGTTTTAACATCTTTTAGTATCTCTCTTGTTGAAGTCTTTTTGAATTTATATCTCCAAAGAATTTTTATTGTCTTTCCTTCCGACAAATAGTTGCAGGACAGTGCCACATGAATGCTAGCTTCGAAGTAAAAGGTATTAACGTCAGACTCTGGAAATTCTTAAAATCGAACAGAAACTTAAATTTTTTTGGGGGAAAAGTCTTTTACCTAGTGTTTGATATTATCTACTTCTTTATTGGTTTACTTTAATCGCATGTTAACTATAAACGTCGTTTGCAATTCCTATTGATAATTTTTGTGATGTCTCTTATTGTAATATGCCGAACGATGGCCGAATGGTAGAGTGCTGCTCTTCGGAACCGGAGTAAACGGTTTCGAATTCCGCTTATGGCATGGATGTTTGTAGCCGTTCGGAATCTGCTTTAAACTGTAGGTTCAGGTCTCATTAGCCCTCGTGTGCAAAACAGTAGACCTTAGAGCTCCAAACCAAACCAAACTTATTGTAATACATTAATCTTTTCCCCTTCCAAGTCCAATATCATAATTAATAGTAAATTTTAGTTGCTCGATTACTCTTCGCAGGTAAATTTTTCCAAAATTGGGATTTTTCAGTTAACAGATTAATTAACTCTTTTATAATATTTTTTTCAAGTTTTCAGTATTTCTTTCTGTTCTTCCTCTGACAAAATGCTTGCAAAGGGAGACATATGAACACAGGGATAAGTTAGTTAATTTCAGACGTTGAAAGAACTTGGAAAATACAAAAACTTATAAATCCTGGGGCAAAAATACGTTTACCTAAGCTTTGTCAATTTTTAATTTTAAAACGGTAGTATAATCTTAGAGGGAATTATTCTTGCTATAATTTGATTAATATTTTAATTATATTGATGCATATACATCTGCAAAACAATAGTTAGTGTGTAGTCCTTTGTAAAAGTATAAAATCCAGTGGTAATATAATGATAGGTTTAATATGAACTGTATTATTTCCATATTTGTATTCCCATAATTATCAAGTCCCATAACTATTGAGAAATTTATCTCGCATTTAATACGTAACATGTCCATCAGCTCTAATATGTAGCGCAAATTTCAAACCAGCCTATCTTGACGTAATTGCCATTCTAAAACCGATGCTTTTATGGATATGTATATCTATTCCGAGTAATGGAAGTCCGAATGCAACTGGTATGTATTATTGTTGCATTATTTGAATCACGGTGATGAGAAGCGATATTATGACACTATAATATTTTTGTTGCAGTTACAAATGTTTAATGACAGAGCGTTACATTACACTGCACCCAGTAATCTGAATAATACGTCAGTTCACATAACCATCACCGAGGAGGTTATGCAATACTGTAAAGGGTGTGGTATCGGCATCGATTTATGTATTTTATTATTGCAATAAAAATTATTCAATCTTGTGCATACATGGATAGAGATACATGCATACATTTTTTGCTTGTACATAATGTCAATTGCTTCCTGTATTTATCTTATATACGTAGTTGTTCAAGGAAGAAATTTAAAAGTTAATTGTATTAATCAATAAAACTATTACTCCCAGAAATTTACTGTTTGTATCATAGTTCCTATTTATAGTTGCATATTGTGATACTAGTAATTTATATGTTAAACTTTAACTAGATTTACTTTACATTTTACTCGTTCAATCTAATAAAACATTTTCTTATGCCATTGCAGAGAAATAAAGAAAGACATCCCATGTATAACATCCCTATTAAAAATATATGTTCGAAATATTGTATTTCAGTCCTCATAGTCATTTCATAGTATCCATATCCCTGAATGATTTAAGATGACAGATAGCAAGCGTGAAAGACATCTTTAAGAACAATTATGACTTTAGAATGGCATAAAATGAGAGTTGGACTTATATTCATTTGGTTTAGTAGCAGTTGGTTTATAACTCGAAAATTCACTAACATAATAAATGTTTAATGTTTGACATACACGAGATAAAATGTTGACCTATTTTATATCGTAAACTAGAGGATGCTTATTCTACAGGAGTAACTTCGGTTTACAAAAGGTTTGTTACGGTTTTATATATTGTGAAGCCTTCATTGTTCTTGAGAGAAGAAAAAAAACGTATAGAATGATCACAGACTTAACAGAATTGGAAACCACTTTTATTTTCTGGAGTAAATAATTGCTATATAGAAAGGATTCTAATATCCTAAAAGAATTCGAAATGTCAAGGATTATTGCTTCGATAACATTTCCACGATGATCACAGTCGTAAAAGAAAATTAATTATTCTCACACGATAGGGAGGCTTTTCTAGGGTGCAACGCGAACCCAATCTATCCCGCGAACCCAATCTATCCCCCGTTTGGTGTCCAAGACCCTGCAGTTCCTTATATGAATCTCCCGAATATAATTGCTAAAATTTTGGATCCGGTTAAAAATAGCGGAAGACTCCAAGAGGTCAACGCACCTACGTAAAAAAAATGTTGAAAAATATCGAGTAGCAAAATTTTAGGCTTTTTACATCTGGGGGTTAGTTACGGTCCCGCCAACCATTTTCTCGTCAGTTACTATTCCAGTTACCTGAGAACTCCAGCTAAGGTTACAGCTAGTTAATTGTCGAATTCTCATTCACAATCTGTTCCGCTCTGGAACTCTCGAGGTAATGGTCAGGAATCATTATCGGGTGTGACGCCTATTCAATCGATCTGTCAACATCCCAGACACTGCTTCGCCTCGCTATTGTAGTCTGTCCGGCAGGTGGGATCCAGCTGAGTTGATTTCGGTCATTAGTTTTCTGAACAAAGGGGTTTTCACAATATATATGAGTGTTTTCATACACTCAAAGTTAAAATGGTATCTATAAAGGTCTTGCGGCCATAAAGGAAAAGTTTAAAATTTGGAAATAAAGGTATTGAGTACCTTCAGTCAATTCATTTCCGCCGCTCTGTTGCAAGAACATTTGCTATAGTTGTGTAAGGGTACAAGTAAACCAGATGCAAGCGCTAAGAATTAAGTCCATGGGGAATGCTAGAATTGAAACTGAGTTTTATAAATGAGTTATATTAGAATAGTTCAAGTAAGCGTATATTAAATTTTTGTGTTTTCGAAAGTCACCAAAAATTATCATATTTATAGGAGAAACAAGACATCTCACCGAAATTTGTAATTTTACAGATAGAATAACCAGAAATGTGTTCTAGAATACAATTATAACTAAGTTAGTTTGGTTTATACTTTATATCACAAAATTTAGGTTGTAAAAACATTAGTTGAAATATAATAACTGCTGAAAAAATGAATTCAGTTCATTTCTCATCAATATTTTTGAGATCATTAGAGTGTCATTTAGTGCCGCAGGTAATAAACTTTGGAATCCTGTTCTTCAAATATTGGTATATGACTATTATTTTAAACAAATGTTTAAAAATAGTAACGGTAAAATACCCTTTCAAAGCATTTTAGCTTTCCTCAACTGATATAAGACCAAAGTATCATTTTAAAACTTCTTTGTTACAGAAAATAGGAAAATGTGCGATAAATATCAACAAAAAATAACAAAACATAATTTCTTTTTCCAGTTCAAGGGTTCATAAATATTACAAAAGGATTGATATTAAAGGAAATTGCTTTTTTAAAGTAGGAAAAATACTGAAATTCATCTTTATTTTTCTAAACGTTAATATTTCGCATGATTTTCTTTCAAACAAGTATGTATATATCTTATATTAAATCTCGACAGGAAATTATCAACATATGAACAATCTTCGTGACATGATTTAGAATTACTTGAGCATATAGTTAACTATTATATGATAATTTTATAGAAAGTTTACATTGAGAAAATAATCTGTAGTTTTAGATGCGACCTTACAGTGCTTATCATCTGAATGAATTCCGTTTGCTTATTTCAAATTTGTTTTTTCAGCGCATTTGTGTTATTTTAAGTAGTTATATAAAAGAGTCTATTGCGAGTTTGTTCTTAGCTACGCAATGATTCAGTTATTCACAGTGGTTTTTAAATATGATGAAATAGTATAGAAAAATAGTTATTATTGTATTGTAAAAAAGCAAAGTTTCAACATTTCCTTTCATACTAGTTAATTCTGAAATTGTTTGATGTGCATCAAGAGTAAATAAATGAAACGATAATTATAGCTATTAAAAGTTCAAAACATATTAAATTTACTGACTTTGATAAAATTGTAAAATCACTTACCAATCGAATTCAATGATTTTTGGACACTGAAAAAAAAAGTTGAATAATCAGTAACATAAATATCATGTAATTAAAGAAATCTATTTAGTGCAAAATAGTAATTATGAATATGAAGTACATAATAAATAGTTCCAAAGTCACAAATACTGTATGAATAAGTGACATAAATGTGTACGACCTTAACATTGCATTATTATTAGATGATGAAGTCATAATTATACTTTCAATTAAATCCATATTTTGTTAAATTGGATTTTAATCAAGAATTGTTTCCTTATTCTTCCAGCTGTGAAGTCGATATAATATTGTTAAAGTTAACACAATCTAACAGCATTGAATCATAGACAATAATTTATAAAATGCAATTACCTGAATTTTTTTTTCATTTCTTTCCACTAAAGTTGTTTAAGTGGCTAAGTACCCACAACAACAGAATTTTTTAACATAGTTTTTTTATTCCCGGCTTAAACAGTGGTATTTGAAACCGAGGTATTGCATTATGGGAGAGTAAAAATAAATTAATTTAAAATGGGCATATGTAGTAAAAATATGTAGACTTGTCTGCAATATGTAGTGAAGAATGATAAATTATTTTAATATTTGTTTAAAAGTATGGGAACTGTAAACAATATAACTAGCTCAGACACAAATTATCTCTTTAAAAACAAAATCGATAATATGTTTTACATTTAACACTACAAAAATAAGATATTTAAAATACGACTCTTATCCAAAATTCTAAAATCTGCTGTTTTCATACTGAAATCTGTGATAATAGATAATGTACTAGCGATAATGTCAAATCTAATATTTTAGTTATTCCGGTTATTGATTTTTTACACTTTTTGATATCTTGCTAATTCTTGCCTTTTAATTATTTTTACTTTTTTTAACTTGTACTACCGTGACAATAAATTTGAATATAACTATAAGGACGAAGATGTTTTAAACATTTTTTCTTACTTACAAAATTTACTTATATCGTTAAACTAGTTTTTTTCGATAAATAATGTATTTAAGTCTGCTATGCATAGTTACTTATTTTCGTACTTCAAAACAAATTGTAATAGATTACGTTTTTAGAAATGTAGTAAAATATATTAGAGCTCAAAGTGTTGATTTCTCTTAAAATGTGTTTTTTCTAAGATGTAATTACC
>CM063498.1:98896469-98916469 GCA_032207245.1 Pardosa pseudoannulata | reverse complement strand
TATAATCAAAGAATAATTTTATTGTTCTTAGATAATTTATTTTCACTCTGACACAGAGTTGCTTAGTGCACGCATTTTATGTTGTTCCAAAGTCACATAAATGAAGCTTTTTTATATATTTTAAGGTATAAAATTTCAGGATATAAAAGTGATACAGTTTTGTTAGGAGTTATCATGAAACTTTTTAAAGATATTTTACATAACTTAACAACCGAGAAAAGAAAACTAGAATATCTAAATTCCTAATTCTGGTTATTTTAAAAATGTATTATCTTTTACTCTATTAATAGCAATTCATTGAGCTGTCTCTAAGCACTT
Source organism: Pardosa pseudoannulata (assembly GCA_032207245.1). NCBI lineage: Eukaryota > Metazoa > Arthropoda > Arachnida > Araneae > Lycosidae > Pardosa > Pardosa pseudoannulata. The sequence goes on along the minus strand of CM063498.1, from coordinate 98,916,151 downwards.
AAAATAATAATTCCCACATAAATAGCATTGGCTCCTGTGGTAGATGTATCACATTCTGAAAAAAACTGGTTCAGTATCTTTCTAGAAGTTTCTTTGGCATATACTAATCTAGACAACTGGCCAAGGTTTACCAATGTACTGCATATTCTTCAGGGCTGCCAGAAAGAAATGTCCAGTACTTGTATTTTTTAGGCAGTGCATTTGACTGCAATGAAACTATAGAAAAAGAATATTACGATTTCCCTAACGTTTACTTTGCAGCACTGTGTAAAAAAAAATTCTCTATATTTTGTGTCATAGATAAAAATCTGAAAATTATAAATTGAAGTAGTTTTTTATTAGTTTTCTTTATTTAATAAAGTTTATATTACTCTTTTTATATATTATATATTACTTTATTTAAGTATGATAAACCTTATTTCATAAGCATTCATTTACTAGATTGTATTTTGTAATTTTATCACATCTGTCATTGATTCTGATATAATGAACTAATGATAAAGGAAAATACAAAAGCTTAATTATTTTGATATTTCTCACTGGTTTTCCATTACCTGACGAATTATACAATGGATATACGTTTTTTAGAGTTTCGTGCAGATTCTGATTCTGTGATACAATATAAATTTATTTAAGAAGTGTTTAAGCAAGAATTTTTGGTTCAAAGATTAATATATAGTTCTACAATTAGCTCTTATTGAAAATAAATCTTATAAAAAGCTACTGTTATACACTCAAAGATAAAGGAAGGTAATTTTGAAAATGTATCTTTTCCAGAAACAGATTACATACTAAGAATGGAATGAACAGTGTTAATATAGAATACCTTAAGCGCCAAACTTAGTATGATCAAGTCATTTGCAAATGGAAAATGTTTGTTGTAAGCAAAACTTAATTTTATTGCTTCAAAATGAATCTATTTAAAACTTAATCATAAAGTAATAATTTTTCTTGTTGGAAATGCTGAAACCTGTTTAAAAAAATCAGGCATGTATGCAGTTTTGTAATAATAACCAGGTAGATTCGGTTCATATATGCACTTATGATGGGCTAAAAACTCCCAGATATCCAAAACTTTTATAGATCAGACTTTGATTCAGTGAAATGTTGCTTAAATGAGATTTACCTACATTACCAACCATTATTCTTAACATTTTATAATCTAACAGGAGAGTATAAGGTATATTTTTAAAGTACAAAAAGCACAAACTAAAATTGCGTGAGACATGTATGAATCTAAATATATAAATAAGCAAAAATAATAAGTATTATAAATATATTATATATAAATATAATATAAACACAATAATATACATATATTTACAAATATAACATATATATATATACATATATATAACATAATTTATATACACATATATAATATAAAAAAATATATACAATATACATATATATATACAAAGCAAAAATAATATACATAAATAATAAATAAACATATTATACATATATATATTATATATACATATAATATATACATATATATACATATATATAAGATATATACATATATACATAAATATATATATATTTATATATATATTAAATATATATATTTATAATATATATATAAATTTTTCATATATATATATATACATATATATATATATATCATATATATATATAATATATAAAAATATAATATACATATATATATATATATATATACATTATCTATATATATTATATATAAAATATTTTTTTAAAAAAATATATATATTTAAAATATATATATATTATATATATATACATATTTATATCTATATATATAAAATAAAAAATATATAAAATAAATATAGTATATTTTTCATATATATATACATATATTTATACATATATATATACATATTTATATATACATATAATATTTAAATATATATATATATATATTATATATATATTTTCTTATATACATATTTATATACATATATATATACATATATACATATATATTATATATTTATAATATATATTTACATATATATACATTTAATATATATATATATATATATATATATATATATATATATAATATATATATATATATATATATATATATATATATATATATATATATATATATATATATATATATATATATAATACACAGTCCAAAAGTAAGAAATACCATATTATTAAAGTTTAAATAGTTTTTGTTGAGAAATATATTAAATGCTTGGTAATTATATGAAATATTATTGAAACTCATAATTGTAAAAATATATACATTACTTACTCTCTTGCTTATATTTACACAAATACAGTATTTAGTAAAATAATTGTAGGGTAATAGTTAATAAATATATTAATTATAGTTCATACGAGTTAACGGTTCAATTTGTAAAATATTATCCCATTCTGTACATTTTATATTTCGGAACATTTTTATAAAATTTATTATAAAGTTTAAAACATAAAATGCATTCATCTTAAAATGATCTTAATGTAATTAGATAAATGACAGAGATATTATTTATGTATTTTTGTAATATTTATTTTAAACTACAAGCATATTTAATCCTCTATGAAATCTCAATACGATGCTCTTTGTTGGCACAGTACTTACCTTGTTTAATCTTTACGTAATATTTAAATACCATTTTATTTTCTAATATATTCCCTTTAGCTAGACTAACGTTAACGAATGTTAGTATCCAAGCATTAATTCTTTTAAATTTATGTAAATTGAATTTGAATTATTTCAACAGGACTTCAAAGACTACTAAATTTCAATGCTTGACGTCAAAATGTGCCTCCCAGATATATAACTCATTCTCAGAAAAGATTTTATTAACCTTTTTTTACCGAACAATGAAAAATATACCGCGAATCACAGCCGTTATTTGCGTATGAAAATATCGGAATTCTATAGACTTTTCGATGTGTTTACGATGGAATATTTGTCTTGATTTTAAATGACTGGGTTATAAAAACGAAATATGTTTACCGACAATAACCTCAGTGATAATAAAAAAGTTGAATGGCTCGAAGAAAATATGGATCGAAAAATAGCAAAGATTGTAGTCACTTTTGTGCTTTCAAATGCGGTTTTTAAATTTACCATATTTATAAATTTAATAAAAACGAAAGAATACTTTCATTTTGCTTTATATTTTCTTATCTTTTATATTCAATAATATTTATGGAAATTGAATAATATTTATGAATTGCTTGGAATAAATTTATAAAAAAAACATATAAAATGTATGCTTACATACGTAATGAATTTTTAAGGGTACTTTAATTTGCTCATAAAGGTAAATTGAACAATTTGTAAAAATTAATAAGGTTTTACTTTAAATAATTGGCTGCGATGAACTCAGTTTTAGGTATGGATAATTAACCCCTTAAAGCACAAATTTTTTTCGGAAAAACTGATAAAAAATGATATATTTTATGACTGAAAAAAATATATATGTATAGAATAAATTATTTTTTGCACGTTTAGATCTGGGGGAGGGGGTGACTACAGTGGAAAAAGAGTTAAAAGTTATAAAAAAAATGTTACTCAAACAAAGTGTAAATAATGTGATTGCATGTTTATTTTGAATTTTGCCCGTGTCAGACACGGGCAAATGCTTTAAGGGGTTAATATATAATTAATACATAAATTTCCTAAAATATTTCTGTTATTTATATCAGTTTTAAATTATATTTCACAGGATAAAAATATAAAATTATTTACAATAAAAATATTTTTATTATATTTTTATTTTTATTATTTACAATAAAAATATTTATTTATACATAAAACATTTGTTAATACAATTTATATTGCTTTTAATCGAAGTTAATATTATTTTTCGATGGAATATTTAGCTTCGGGTTATAGATTCTACCAAAATTTGATACAGCCGTTTTACTCATTTTTTCATTTATTTCGCATAAACGTTAAAGTTTTTCCTCTTTAAAAAATAATATAAAGTTTTTATAAATTGCCATCTTTTAAATGCTGCTAACACCAACGTGTTTAAAATAACCTACAATTTTCATTACTTAATATATTTTTCTGGTTATCCAAAACATAAATAACTTTTTTCTTATAAATTATAAAAACTATTTTTTTTATAAAATTTATCTTATCAATATATCAGAAATTATATTAATTGCTATAACAAGTACGAATTGTGAACTTTTCGACCTGGAATCAAACCGTAGCCATTTATTTGTATGTGGTATTGTATCTCCGAACCAACAAGATACATGATAATAGAAATAGGATAACAACCATTCGTATTGTGGTTTTAAAGCTTCGATTTTTTAATGCTTTATAATATGGTTATTTTGTTTTGTCAGGATACTATAAGTAATACACCAATCTCGGCTATATCAAAAAATCTTTCACAATTTGGTCCCGATTGACTGAGTTAATTTTGTAGTTAGTTCAACACACTTATAATATTCTCTATATTTACTGTCACATTTATAATGGTTTAATATCAAAATTTAAATTTGTGCGATATCAAGCTAATATACACACGTTGTTAGCGACTGGACTTTTAAATATAATATGCATGATAGTGAGGAATATTAAAATCTAAATACAGAATAACGTTTTGAATAATTGTCCGCGTAACATTATATTTTCCTTTTTTGTTGCTGTTGTTTCAAGTGCAAAAATGGTTTTCTTTTTCGATTCAAAAATTACATTTTCTGGTTTTCATAATAACTGTACAAAAAATTTTAATTTCAATTATTGATTTGAATTTTGCATTACTTTAGATTGAAAAGCGCTTTAACAGAGAATTTTTATTTTAGTTTCAGTATTTGTAATCAAAACATTATTTTAAAATATTTATTTTTACCCATTTATTGTTATCCACTTTCTTGCAACAACATAAACGAAATTATATTATGAATAGCCTTTATTATCTACCTATGAAAATGACATCGTTATTTTTGTGCATTTTTGTGTGAGTTTACTATGAAATATTTCAATTATGATTTTAAATTATTGCTTTGTAAAACAGTAAATAAAATCACCGGAATGTAACTAAATGAGGGAAAAATTAGCTATAGCTATTTTCTTTTACTACAATGTGTTGCAATGTCATTGGAACTTTATTATTTCCTTTATTTTTAATTATTTCTTTTATGTTTAATAACACTTATTCAAAATAAAATGAATAATACTCGTTGAACTTTGTATTTAGGACAGTTTTTACATATAGTCATGTACCTGTATTTTAGATTTCTATTAGTAATCAATATGATGAAAATTCTTATGAAAATAGCTATTAAGTTTACCGATCTAAGACAGTGCTGAAAGATGTCACCGTATTCATCTACAGAGGCTGTTCACACATTTTTTAGACGATGTATATTGTAGTCACAAACAAAATTGCATAAAATTCATGTCCTTAAAATTTTCTATTTAATAGAGCTTATTCTGAACTATTTTGCTACATCATAATTTCCAGGATAATAATGCCTTTTAAAGAGTTAGAAGAGTTATTCTATCCCATTCCTCCTGAACAGATTTCCAAAGTCCTGTAAAAGTTGTGGGATGACGTTTGGCTAATGCAGATTTTAAAAATCCGAAAGTACAAAAATCATCAGGAAATTTAGTAGGAATAACAGTGAAGGGTATGGCCTTGATACCGACTTTTAATTCCATTTCTTTTAAGAAATTTACTGTGGATTTTGATTTGTGACTGCTACATTTGTCTTGATGAGGTTCCACATTGATTTCACTGCAGGCAAAGAGATAGTATTTCATTCAGAAAAATTGGTTATAAAATATGTTCCTTATAGTATTTGGATTTAATCTTGACATTTTGTTTCAACTCTCTTTATTTTAACTTGCCTCTGTATGAAAAATCAGCAACAATCATGAATTCCTTAGAAAAACTTTCTTTCGATTTTTTGAACCATGTAATTAATTTTTTTTGTCTCGTTTTATGATAATAAATGGCTCTTTTTTTGTTTGCAACCATTTAAATACACCCACGATTCATCTATTATGACATTTTTTTCCATTTTTCACTGGATAAATGTTTCTCATACAGAATTCTGCAGAGTGTCCTGCGTTCAACGATATGCTTTAGACAAAGATGATGCACATTCTGTTTTTTCGCTTTAAGATTTAAATCAAAGTTTATCATTTTTTTAGAGTGGACACTGAGCATTTTAATGATTTTGCAACTGTCCTTTAATTATGGGGATTTTTTTTAACATTTAACAACGTACCTTTGCAATAGTCGAAGATGTTCGTTTTTCCCTTGGATACTTGTTTGGAATATTTGTCCTATTTGAGGCTCCAAATTGACGTTTTTTTTTCCTTTCTTTTTGATGGTATTACCTATCGAGGCTTTATTAACCCCTTCCCTGTTTTGCCCGTACGCCGTAAGGGCACATTTTTCGATCCTTTACTGATTTGCCCGTACAGAGTACGGGCAATATGATTTCTATTTCGCTTGTACTGTTTCGGCCGTATTTTTTCCAATTTTAGTAACAAACTATTCGTATAGTCCAGCAAATGATATCTTGCATTTTATCGTATTTTCTACTCTGGTTCAAAAGCGAGGGGTTTTTCGCATGTTTTGTATCAGAAGACGAATTGTTATTTTTAGCTTCAAAGCTAAGACGAATTGTTATCATAGATTTCTGGTTATATTTTACTAACCGCCTGATAATTTTATTGATGTAAGAGTTGAATAATATATATTTACTTTTAAATAATGGATAATTCAGAGCCTATGGAGCTAATTTCTTGGGATTCGATCTGTGACTCGGAATCAGAAACTGAATTATCTGTAAATGATAGTTGCGAAAGTTTACTAGATGACCTGGATAGTAGCGACTCTGATAGTAGTGCAGATGGAATCAGTCAAGAAAGACAATTTTTTGAAATTAATTGCGATAATCCTTCGGATCCGCCTCCTAGATTTGCTTTCACTGGAATTCCAAAAATTAACTTGGATATCGATGAGACTAAAGGTAAACTTCAGTTCTATGATGCTTTCATAGAAAGAAAAAAGTTGTAATAAATGCTTAAAAATATTAGAAATGTTAATTTTAATAACATATCTTTACTTAAAAATGGAAAATGAACAAAAAAATGTAATAAAAAAATGTGACATTTTTTGACCTAATTCTGGAAAAAAATGAAACTGTCAAAGGGTTAATCAAAGAACCATGACTCTCACATTATTATGGGAAAACGGAATATGAATACTTGTCTACGGAAAGAGCATAAATATAGTCTTCGAACCACTGCTCCGTTAAAAACGTCATTTTGAGTAAAAATAAACCTCTCAAGCTTCAGACCATAATTTTGACTTACAATTGCAGTACAATTGCAGTTATTTATTTTGCAACAAAAGATTTTTTAATACCGCTAACCAAAATCGTCTAAAAAACGTATGAACAGCCTCTGTATAGTTGCTACAATCATTTCCAAGCAAATGAAACAATGCTTCTTAACCCCTTCCGGTATGGTTTAATAATGAAAACCTGTGCATGAAATAACCATTTAATTTTTGTTTAAAAAACTTGTTTCATTTTACAATTCTTACATATTCTTAATTAAAATCCACTTTTTGCATAGTGTTAAATAATATCAGAAACAGTAAAATTAAGAAAATATCAAAGCAAAACATTAATAAGGTATACAGATAATAGTCTTCAAGCTAGTGGTACTTTTCAAAACAAAGTGCAAAGGAATTCTTAATTGTTTACACCGCCAAGTAGTCTCACTTTTAATTTGATTCTTGCAACACACACGGCATTTCTTAGTAGGTTTTCTTTTATTCTGACTCATTAATTTGGCAATGACTTGTACCAAGAAATTCTAAGTAAACAGTATGCAATAGTGACTTGTGATTTTCTCAAGTGATAAAAGTGTTGCCAAATTCAGTACACTAGAAATCTTAAACTAAATTAATTATCATATTTAACAGCAACTTTAATCGTATGACGAGTGTAGCTCGTCATTGTGCGGTATGGAATGAAAAACTAATGACGAGCTAGACTCGTCATTTTATCGAAAGGGGTTAAACAGGTAAACCAATAATTTTAACATTTTGAAAAATAAATATTATTTATAGAGAATAAGTTTGAATTTTTAGTTTTTATTCCTTCCTGGAGGAAAAGAATAAAGGAATTGCCGTAATCATGAAAAGTTTGGGTTTCGAGCGGACTATCTATGTAACGAAAATTCTCAATGCAACGAATATTGACGTTGTGGGTCGCTAGTAGATAGCAGCGATTTAGCTCTACTCAAACAACACGGTCCCACCTTGAGAAACGAAACTCACTTTGAATCTTGAAGAGTATGTGCAACTGATAATGAAGATGACACTTTATGAAATGAAACTTATTGTCTATTATTTAAAAAGGGAAATGTCTATTATTTAAAACAAGTTGTTTATTTTAATTTAAAAGGATATCAGGTAGTGTTCTTATCAAATATGTTTAGTTTGAGACTTGCCTCTCGTTTTTCACTTCGGGATATTTATTTCTCCCCATTAATAATTTGTTGAATAGTTTTTGTATTACAGAAGGAAAATGGATTTCAATTCGAATTATTATTTTTTTGTTCACCAAAATGTATCGGTTTTCTGCTCTTTTTTGACATATTTAAGATGAAATTCTTCAATCTATACATTTAAATGACTACGTTACTGAAAAGAAGTTTAATAGATGACGATAAACAAAGTTCGACAAAGAAATATGAATGGCTCGAAGAATTATTGGATTAAAATAGCAACAATTTTCCTTATTTTTCTTCTGATATCTGAGTTTTGTTGTAATTTAATTGAATAAAAATTTTTTATCCCTATTATATCTTTTTTTTCTTTTAAATATAATCTTTTCATAACAAAACACATAAAAAGTTTATAATTATAGGTCAATTTGAAAGAAACTATACAATTTTTCTAAACTTTGCATATAGTCCTACTTGTTTACTTAAAACATTTGATATTAATTTATATTTGTTTTTCCTTATTAATGTATATGCTATGTAAATTTTAATATATTCATTAAAACAAAGAACTTTATCATTTTCTTGGCTTATATATCTTAGCCAAAAATTTCTTTTTCCTTTTGATTTCTAGAAGAGTATATTTTTTCCTAATTATTAAATATCATTCTTGCTCAATTTATGTTCTCTTTAGTAATGTTTTTGTTTCGGAATTTTTAATAGCTTAAAGTAAATTCTTTTGAAACCTTTATTAAATTGGTTTTTAATAAATTCAACTTTGAATCGAAAAGTGGGTTTTTTTTATCTTTATAGATTTGTTGGCGAATTGGCTATTTATTTTTCAAAAATCATGATGTATAAGTAAAATTATATGACTTTGTCTTTTGTTTTCAGTACGGATTACACGAATTATAACATGTGTGTACATCGGAAATAAATAGCACTATCTCACAAATTTCAAGTTATATAGGAGAGCATAGTATTTTGAGTTGGGCTATAAATTGGGAAATACGTTGTAAATATATTTGGGATAATAAGGAAAAAATAGTACATGTAATCATACAAAATTATAACAATAAGAAACTATTTAAATAGTGGCCTTTAGCTCAAATCCTTGTTGTTAATGGTGTATTTCCCAATTCTCTATATCTTTCACTTGTAAGAAATTGCATTTATATGTTTATCTCATAAAAGGCGAGAAAAAAATCATATATGAAAAATTCGTACACCAAAATAAGATAAAAAACATTAAAAGTTAATATTTCCCTGATTTTTTATTATTGCATGGATATATATATATATATGTATATATATATATATATATATATATATATATATATATATATAAAGCGTAGTATTTTCCAATGTAACTGAAAAAATTAAGATATTTATATTCGAGGATTAAATCAAAAATGTTTTATATATACATAGCGTAAAAATTCAAACTTTAAAAATAAATCATTGCATTTCACTCTATTACTTAATATTATAGATTACAAACCTTATTAAAGTAGTTTCATAAAAATCACATTACCTATTTAAAGATCCAATTTATATCTTTTAATAATTAAATTAGCTTTCAATCCTTTTCTGCTTCTTTTATTAATTTTTACTTATAAACTATCATTAGAAATTTTTAAAGAATAATTAGAAAATATTATTTCTTCTATAATTTATCTATGAGATACATGTGTACGTAGCTCATGTTATCAATAAAATTATTAAAATATGAATTTTGTTTATAATATGTCCTCTTGAGCGATATCTATGTGGCGGAGTTTTAATGATCAAACACAAGTTCTTTTAAACTTTATGTAATCTCATTTAAGTTAAATTAATTATTTGCAAAGACTTTCTTTTTAGTACCACATTTGTCATAAAATTTTTCTTCCTGATATTTATCCATGACCCAACATTTTTAAGTTCAATTATTCCCGAGTTTCAGCTTAAAATTAGATGAATTATAATAGTTAGCAATTTAGTTTTCAGTAAATAGTTATTAAATAGGTTAAACACAATTTGCACAATTTAACAATTAAATCTTTTAATTGATCTTTTAAATATTTTCAATTTTCTTATTTTGTGTATTTCCCTTTTAAAAGTCTATTTTAAAATTTATTATTATAAATGTTTCATTATTATATATAAAGTAGTGTACTATGTGTGGGTTTAGTTTTTAAAAGAAAATAATAGATTTACTTTGATTTTTTCAATGTGATAATTTTGTTTCTGCATAATTGTTAGTTTATTTTAAAATTATAAGACTTAAAACTAGGATTTATCAATATGTTCCAATTCAAAATATGCATGTTAGGGATATTTTAATCTCGAATGTTAATTCTTTTAAGTTTATGTAGTAAATAAGTTTAAATGGTTTTATCTCGGTAAAAAATCTTTTCTATTTGAAATTTCCTGCAGCAAAAAAAAGAGAAAAATAATACCAATCTAAACCGTAATTTATGCATTAATATAATATTGCATTTCTATGTATTTCTGTGGGCTTGTTCAAATTAGAATATTCAAAGTTATACATATGAATGGCTGAAAGCGCAATGTATTTACTGCCAGGACGTTGGGTACTTGTAAGGAACCATAAAGCAAGAATAGAAATTTCGGCAAATTATAACAATAGAATCAAGTGCACACACACACACACACACACACACACACACATATATATATATATATATATATATTTATAATATATCAAAGTCAAGTAGTAATGAGTTATGTATAAATTCCTAGTTTAGTATATGAAGTATAAGGCTTCATTTCAAGAGTAATTCTACAGGTTCGAATGGACGGTAAAATAACTCTATTTTGAAAACATGGAATCGTTTCGTTTTCGCTAGGCAATAATTCAAAAATTGTAATAAAATTTACTTCTTAACGTAAGAGCTAATATTTTCTAAAGTCATAGTACTTAGAAGTACACCGAAGAGACATTACATTATGACCACCCTTCATTCATAACAGTGTGTAAAACAGGAACAAAACCACTACTCCTGCGCAGCTGATGTTGAATTTATAAAGCGGCTATGCATTATCATTCTAAAAATAATTCGATAATAGAAAAATCTGCTGATAGATCAGACTTTGACAAAGATCAAGTCGTTATGGCTCGGTGAATGTAAACATCAATATCCGAAACGGCGAGTTTAATAGGCTGTTCACGTGTAGTTGACGTCAGCTTATATCGAAAGTGTTGTGCATGTTAAAGGACAAGTCTCAGGCCAGCGGTGTGTCTTCCATGGCGCATTGATTCCAGAGAAGAGAGGAGATTGTTACGCATTGTTGGAAGTGACCGAGGAGTGACAGCCGAAATTACCACCAGCTACAACACTCACGACCCTGACAGTATTTCTCAACGGACTGAGCTGCATATGGTAACACACAATTGGAGGCCGAAACACGTCCCTATACTGACTGCATATAATGGCCAGCTGCGTCTGTAAAGGTCCGTTGAAACATCAGAATCAGACATTAAGAGACTGAAAGAAAGTTACATAGTCCGTTCAATTCCGTTTTCTTGTCCATCGACAGGCGTGTGCAAATGCGACGATTTCCAAAGGGAATCCTGGCTCCCTGATGCACAGTTGGATAGAGACAAGCCGATGATGGGGATATTATGTGTGGACAATGTTTTTCTGAAGCACGTTAGGACCCACATTCATATAGAACAATCCCTGAAATCTGTGGGCTACGTGAATATCTTTGTATACCAAATTCACCCATTCTTAACAGCCGTATTTTCGACGATGGATGGTGTTTAGGATAATGTACCATGTGATAAGGGTCAAATCGTGAGAGAGGGGTTCTAGGAACATTCTATTAACATTCAAGTCATATTCAGGCCCACACATTCAACTCACATTAATCCAACAGAGCATTTGTGGTCCTACTTGGAAAACCAAAGTCTTGTTGCCTCGCTACCTTATCGCAATGTGCTTTAATTCTTGGACCAGTTGGTGAGAGCTTGGACCAGTTACCTCAGATTTCCTATCAGCATATTTTGGAGTCAATGCCACGCCGGATGCTGGTGGTTTTGAGGGCTAAAGGTGATCCTGCATGATATTAATAGGGTGTTTATAATCTACTGTCTCTTTGTTGCATATCACATGCTATATAGTTTGACGATTGAAAACGCCAATTTGACGAAATATTTTCTTGGCGCTTTTTAGTCTCTATTACAACGGATAAGTACCAAAAGATGTTTAACAATGGCCAGGATTTTTCACACTCCTGTGGTATTTGATATTTAGATTTATCGTATCTATAAAACGATCGAAAAAAAAATTCATATATATATATATATAATATATATATATATATATATATATATATATATATATATATACATATACTTCTTTACAATTATTTATAATATAAGAGTTTTATACTTTATATGAATTTATAAGAAATACAGAATAATTTTACAAAAGAAGGACAACTATTTACAACGTTTATTAGAATATGTGCTCTTTTCTTTATATAAGCCTATATGCATACTTATCCCCTATATAACAATATCCTAAGTTATCTGTCCATCTGTCCTCGAATTTATGAATCGGTTGGACCAGAAATGGATAGAGACATCCATATTAAATTCTGGATGAGTTAGGGTTAGTAAAATTCAAAACGAGTTCGAAATCTACCCTTTCCATTTTTTCGATCGTTTAATGCCCTTATTTCAAGCCCTATTATCTCCGGTTAAAAGCAGGCGTTTAAATTCATCAATTCATAGCATAAGTAGAAGAAAAGAACATGTTTTTTTAACATTATGACGGCATCCCTTTAACCATATCATTTAATCATTTTTTATTTTAAATTATTTAAGTATCGTCTGCATTATTTTCATACGTTTTACAACTGAACTTACATTTTACGTAAATACCTTTTTCCAATTTGGCTTAAATGATAGATTAGGTACATGTGTGATAATTTTAAATTTAATCATACAATGACAACTTTTATATTGGTATTATTAATTACAATTTTGATAATTTTTATCATCGGTATTATTACAACAATTTTATCATCGTATAATAACAAATATTTTCATAAGTCTAGGAGTCTATTTCACGGATTAATAAATATCTAAGTTATATATCTTTGAAAATAAAGAATGTGTTCGTTTGTGTGTTTGTGTTTTATACATAAACCCACAGTTTGCAATCGATTCGCTAAATTTTGGACATCATGTATACTGCCAAATAATCACTGCCAATAATTAAACATCTGCTGTTCATCCTATCACGTAATATGACAAGATAAATTACAGTTAGCTACTAACATACGGGTAGTAAAGATAAACAAATTCTTGACCGTGTACCAGATAATTCTCAGCCAAAAAAAAAACAAACCAATTTTTTTACCTGCCTCATAGGATACTTAACAATACTGAAAAATTAAAAATTTTACTGATCCCGTCATATGATTCTCAGAAATATGCTAATATATAATAAAAACTGTTATGTGTAACTGAATTAGCAATTAGAGAAGGCGAAACAAAATCAAATATTATTAGATTCATAATAAATATTAACACTAGATTCCCAAGGCAGTCATTTTACTGTTTTTTAATTTCAATTAGAAAAACAATTATGAAATATAATGACAAATTTCTTAAATTTGGTGACATTTTCTATAACATATAGCAATTGGGTTTATCATAATTGTAGTTACTTCCACCCTCCTTATTAAAAATATTAAAAATTAATTTTAAACAAATTTCTTTTCATATTTTTATTTTTACATATCATTTTACTGTTTTTTGGGAATATTTAAAATACAAGAAATCTCGGGCAATATTGTGTTAATAATATAAGTAGAATGCTGAAAATATCACTCAGTTTAATTTCTCAAACATAATATATAAAGTAGATTATGCATATAATCAGAGAAGTAAATCGTGAGTAAATGCGATCATAAAAGAAGTAGAATGCTCGAAATAATACCCCGGTTAAATTCTAAAACATAATGCATAAAGTAATATATGTGATTATTTAAAATTTGGTCTTCATAAAATGGTTAGAAATGATTTTTACTCTTTGTATGGTATTTTACAATAACATAAAAATAAAAATTTGACTTATATCTGTGATTCATTTTTATGCGTAACTCTTCATTTACATTCTATATTGTCATAATGCTGAAAATATCACTCAGTTTAATTTCTCAATCATAATATATAAAGTAGATTATGCATATAATCAGAGTAGTAAATCCTGAGTACATGCGATCATAATAGAAGTAGAATGCTCGAAATAATACCCCGTTTAAATTCTAAAATATAATACATAAAGTAATATATGTAATTATTTAGAATTTATCTTCTCATAAAAATGGTAGAAATGATTTTTATTCTCTGTATGGTATTTACAATAAACAGAAAATAATAAACCTCCTTTGACTTATATCTGTGATTCATTTTTATGCGTAACTCTTCATTTACATTCATCTTATAAAACGCAAAAATAGTATTTTTATTCCATTCCTTTCAGAAATATATATGTTAGGGGATGTTTCAGTATAAAATATTAATTCTGAACTGAAAATACTTTTTCTTGTTTGGAATTTTCCGTAAAAATTTGCCTTCCAGCTGTTTATTTTTACCAAAAAATTTTACTGATTTTCCTCAGCAGCACAAAAGGAAAAAAGTATTTCGAGTCACAACCGTAATTTGTGCCTGATATCGGATTTTTATCTTTTTTTTTGTTTTGTCTGTGTGGTAAAGATAAAATATTTATAGTTATAGGCTTATATAACTGCATGTAAAAACATAATCTATTCATCGCGGGTGGAATAGGAATGTGAATAGCTCAAATCAAACTGAGATCTAAATGGCAGTTATTTTTATGCTTAACTCTTCGTTTACATTCATCTTATAAAACGTAAAAATAGTATTTTAATACGTTCCCTTCAGAAATATATGTATGTTAATGGATGTTTCAGTATCAAATATTAATATTTTGAAATATATGTAACAAATTGATTTCAAATGGCTTTATCTCAGAACTGAAAGAATGTCTTTCTTGTTTGGAATTTGCAGTAAAAATTTGCTCTTTATTTTAACCAAAACATTTTACTGAATTTCCTCAGCAGCACAAAAGGAAAAAGTATACTGAATCGCAACCGTAATTTGTGCCTGAATAGAATATCGGATTTTCATCTTTTTTTTGTTTTGTCGGCGTGGTAAAGATGTAATATTTAAAGTTATACACTTATATAACTGCACGTAAAAACATAATCTATTTATCGTGGATGGAATAGAAATGTGCATAGCTCGAATCAAACTTAGATAGAAATGGCAGTTATTTTTATGCTTAACTCTTCGTTTACTTTCATCTTATAAAACTCAAAAATGGTATTTTAATACGTTCCCTTCAGAAATATATATGTTAGGGGATGTTTCTGTATAAAATATTAATTTTTTTAAATATATGTATCAAATTGGTTTTAAATAGCTTTATCTCAGAAATGAAAAAACTTCTTTCTTGTTTGGAATTTGCCATAAAAATTTGCCTTCCAGCTATTTATTTTTAAGAAAAACATTTACTTACTTTCGTCAGAAGTACAAAAAGAAAAAAGTATTTCGAATCGTAACCGTAATTTGTGCCTGAATAGAATATCGGATTTTCATCTTTTTTTTTCTGTTTTGTCGGCGTGGTAAATATGGAATATTTAAAGTTATACACTTATATCTGCAAATAAAAACGTAATCTGTTGTTCGCAGATGGAATAGAAATGTGAATAGCTCGAATCAAACTTAGATCGAAATGGCAGTCATTTTTATGCTTAACTCTTCGTTTACATTCATCTTATAAAAAGCAAAAATGGTAATTTATACGTTCCCTTCAGAAATATATATGTTAGGGGATGTTTCAGTATCAAATATTAATTCTTTGAAATATATGTAACAAATTGATTTTAAATAGCTTTATCTCAGAACTGAAGAGACTTCTTTCTTGTTTGGAATTTGCCATAAAAATTTGCCTTCCAGCTATTTATTTTTAAGAAAAACATTTACTTACTTTCGTCAGAAGTACAAAAAGAAAAAAGTATTTCGAATCGTAACCGTAATTTGTGCCTGAATAGGATATCGGATTTCCATCCTTTTTTATTCTTTGTCGGTGTGGTAAAGATGATATACACTTATAGAACTGCATGTAAAAATATAATCTATTTATCACGGATGGAATAGAAATTTGAATAGCTCGGATCAAACTTAGATCGAAATGGCAGTTATTTTTATGCTTAACTCTTCGTTTACTTTCATCTTATAAAACGCAAAAATAGTATTTTAATACGTTCAGTTCAGAAATATATATACATTAGGGGATGTTTCAGTATCAAATATTAATTCTTTGAAATATATGTAACAAATTGATTTTAAATAGCTTTATCTCAGAACTAAAAATAATTCTTTCTTGTTTGGAATTTGCTATAAAAATTTTCCTTCCAGCTATTTATTTTTACCAAAAAAATTTACTGACTTTCCTCAGAAGTACAAAAGGAAAAAAAGCATTTCGAATCGCAACCGTAATTTGTGTCTGAATAGGATATCGGATTTTTATCTTTTTTTTGTTTTGTCGGTGTGGTAAAGATGAAATATTTATAGTTATACACTTATATAACTACACGTAAAAACATAATCTATTTATCGTGGATGGAATAGAAATGTGCATAGCTCGAATCAAACTTAGATAGAAATGGCAGTTATTTTTATGCTTAACTCTTTGTTTACTTTCATCTTCTAAAACTCAAAAATGGTATTTTAATACGCTCCTTTCAGAAATATATATGTTAGGGGATGTTTCAGTATAAAATATTAATTTTTTTAAATATATGTAACAAATTGATTTTAAATAGCTTTATCTCAGAACTGAAAAGATTTATTTCTTGTTTGGAATTTGCCGTAAAAATTTGCCTTCCAGCTATTTATTTTTACCAAACATTTTTACTGACTTTCGTCAGAAGCAGAAAAGAAAAAAAGTATTCCGAATTGCAACCGTAATTTATGCCTGAATAGGATATCGGATTTTAATGTTTTTTTTCTGTTTTGTCGGTGTGGTAAAGAAGAAATATTTATAGTTATACACTTATATAACTGAATGTAAAAACATAATCTATTTATCATGGATGGAATAGAAACGTGAAAACTCGAATCAAACTTAGATCGAAATGGCAGTTATTTTTCTCACTTCTGTGCTTTGAAAAGTAATATTTAAACTTGCCTTCCAGCTATTTATTTGTACCAAAATATTTTACTGACTTTTCTTAGAAGCACAAAAGGAAAATGTATTCTGAATCGCAACCGTAATTTGTGCCTGAATAGAATATAGGATTTTCATCTTTTTTTTTTTGTTTTGTTTTGGTAAATGAAATATTAAAGTTATACACTTATATAACTATGTAAAAAAAATCTATTTATCACGGATCAGAAGTACAAAAGCTCGAATAAAAAGAAAAATGGCAGTTATTTTTCGCTTAACTCTTCGTTTACATTAATCTTTTTCTGTTTTTCGTTGTAAAAGAAATATTTTTTATATATTAAATATTTAAATATATATATAAATAATATTATAAATTTAAAAAAAAAAAATATATATGAGATGTTTCAGTTATTTTTCTCACTTCTGTGCTTTGAAAAGTAATATTTAAACTTGCCTTCCAGCTATTTATTTGTACCAAAATATTTTACTGACTTTCCTCAGAAGCACAAGAGGAAAAAGTATTCCGAATCGCAACCGTAATTTGTGCCTGAATAGAATATTAGATTTTCATCTTTTATTTCTGTTTTGTCGGCGTGGTAAAGATAAATAAAATTATAAAATTATTATAATATTTAAAAACATAATTATTTATAAATTATTTTAGCTCGAAATGAAAAAGTTATTTTATGTTTGGAATTCATATAAAACTTGTATTTAATACGTTCCCTTCTATTTTATATTTCAGTATCAAATATTAATTCTTTGAAATATATATAACAAATTGATTTTAAATAGCTTTATCTCAGAACTGAAAAGACTTCTTTTTTGTTTGGAATTTGCTGTAAAAATTTGCCTTCCAGCTATTTATTTTTACAAAAATATTTACTGACTTTTATCAGAAGCGTACAAAAGAAAAAGTAAAATCACAATATTGAATATATCGGATTTATACACTTTTTTTTTCTGTTTTGTCGGCGTGGTAAAGATGAAATATTTAAATTTATACACTTATATATCTGCAAGTAAAAACATAATCTATTTATCGCGGATAGAATAGAAATGTTAATAGCTCGAATCAAACTTTGATCGAAATGACAGTTATTTTATGCTTAACTCTTCGTTTACATTTATCTTATAAAACCTAAAAATAGTATTTTAATACGTTCCCTACATAAATATATATATTTTAGGGTATGTTTCAGTATGAAATATTAATTCTTTGAAATATATGTAACAAATTGATTTTAAATAGCTTTATCTCAGAACTGAAAAAAACATTCTTGTTTGGAATTTTCCGTAAAACTTTGCCTTCCAGCTATTTATTTTTACAAAAAATTTTTACTGACTTCCCTCAGCAGCACAAAATGAAAAAGTATTCCGAATCGCAACCGTAATTTGTGCCTGAATAGGATATCGGATTTTCATCTTTTTTTTTCTGTTTTGTCGGCGTGGTAAAAATGAAATATTTACAGTTACACACTTATATAACTGCATGTAAAAACATAATCTATTTATCGCGGATGGAATAGAAATTTGAATAGCTCGAATCAAACTTAGATCGAAATGGGAGTTATATTTCTCACTTCTCTGCTTTGAAGAGTAATGTTTAAAATTATTTCATTTATAAATCCATGAAAAAAAGAAACAGAAGTTATTTTGTTTCATCCTTATCATTTCTCAAGTTTTACAATTTAATCATTATAAAATAAAAACAAGCATTTTAAGATGAGAGTTTATGAAAAATAATTTGAGCCGTTTTCTTTAATAAAACAGGTTTACTTCCGTTTTTAGCGAAAACACAATTAATGATAGGAATGAACACTATCTACTAAAGTTACTCAAATAATTGTTTAAAATTTTCACCATTTTAGCAATGTAAGTTTACGTTGTTAATAAAATTTAGCAGAAAATTACTTTGAAAGTCAATTTACCATACACTTTGTATATAAAATATTTAATTTAAAATTATACTATATTCTTTTAACTAATAACTTGAACATAATTCCATTACAAATTTAAATCAATTT
>CM063498.1:98856469-98893969 GCA_032207245.1 Pardosa pseudoannulata | reverse complement strand
GAAAGTAATATTTTCATGCAGAGGAAAATACGTGAAACACTTGGGAATAATTTTCTTATTTTTATGTACATATTTTTTCGAAAAGCTTCCGTTATACAGTCTTTTATTTCTTTAATAGAAATGCATTTCAATAGGTATGGTGTTTATATGTAATTTTTAGTTCAAACAAATGCTTAAAAATTTATAAAGTTGTAAATATTTACATGTTCTTTTGAAATAATTAATACCTACTGCATTAAAATGAGTACAAACGTAGTAAACTTAGTTTATCACACCATATTGTAAAATATACTATTTGCATCAAAATTAAAATTTGTAGTTCTTGTAGGTCTAACTTTATAGAACATGACCGTTAGTTTGTAAATACTATTTTCAAAATTAATGGTATTTTTATCCAGCTAAGGATTGGCTTTACAGCTGAAAATAATTGAAAAGACGCAGATTGACTTGATTTATTAGCTGTGCAACAAAAAAGATTTTAAAGCTTCTTTAATTTTCAAACATTAGAGCATTTAAAACTTTTCTTTTCATGTTGGAAATTTTCTTATAAATACAAAGAATGATAATTCTGTCACTGCAATTGAAGATGGAAACAATCTAATTTGCATAAACAAATTAATCGAGCTTGAGTTTTAACTTTAAAAGATCAGTCCCAGTAAAATTATTTCTTCTTTTTTGATGGATACTATTTTTACCAATGGACTTGTTAATCGCGAAACTGTTTATTTTCCATCACAATTAGCTGCTGATTTTGGTTGATCTTATCTTCATTTTTATGCATTGCAACAGAATAGGTTTGCTCGCAATACTTGTAATAAAACTAAATCTGAGAATTTATTTGTTTTTAAATTTTTAGAATTATTTCCACACATATTTGTACATAAATACATTTAAAATGGTCATGATAGAATACACTCAAATGAAAATAACTAGATTTCTGTGTCCGTGGTTTTAAGTGAAAAGTGGGATTAGTATATAGTATAAAATACTCCCACAATCAATTTTAAATAAAAGTCAATATGATAAAAATTATTTTTACAACTATTACCATCCAGGCTGATTCTAAAATCATTATATGTCTATGTTTTCTACAGTCAAATTTTCACCAGACGGAAATATTCATTACCTGAATTAGAGCTGTTTTGAAATTTTTAAAAATAATTGAAAGCAATTACTTTCTTTTTACAGAAATCATGTGAAACATATCGCAATTACTTAAGACCAGGAAATTGATTCTTTATAAACTGAAGCAAAATGTCAGAAAAGAAAAGATATTTTTGAACACTTATTTAAACTCACATTATTTTATAAATGATTTTAAAATGAAAGAAGTTATTATGAAAATAGTATTATGAACTACTTTAAGGTACTAGTAAATTTAAAGCTTGTATTGTAAAATCCTGTTAAAACTCGTTTACCTGCCAAATGATAGCTGGAAAAATATTTTATACGTTTTTAATTTAATTTTATTGCTTGGTAAAACAAGCTGAGTGCAGTAAAAAATCATCTTTCTGTATGTTTATTGTCATTTTATTCTGATTGAGTATAAAAGAATATGTCCTGTGTTCGGTTGCTGATTTATCTTAATTGCAGCCGAACGATGGCCGATTGGTTAGGGTGCTGACCTTCGGAACCGGAGTTCATTGGTTCGAATCCCATATTGGCATGGATGTTCGTAGCCGTTCGAAATCGGCTTTAAGCTGTAGGTCCCGGTCTCATTAGCCCTCGTGTTGCAAAAAGTAGACCGTAGTACTCCAAAAACCAAGCCAAAACCTAATTATCTTAATTGCAAGTGTACTATTGTGGTTATAAGGTTATTAAATTTGACTTCTTTGGAATGAAATATAGTTAAAGCTGAAATAACCAACATAACTTCACCAAATGATTTGAGTTATTTTATGAGATGTTCGGACTCTTTTTATTAATTAGGTTTCTTGGAGATAATAAATATTATTCGTTTGCTTATAACTGGACGGAAGTCAATGGGTAGTATGTTACTCTTTGGTACTGGAATAATAGGACACAGATTCCACTTAATTGCCCCTTCATTGCCGTTCGGAATCGATTTTAATTCCTTGCCTGTGGACTATGTTTGAGAAAAATGTGCAAATCTTTTTCTCTTTGATTTTGTTCTATATTATCATCAAAATGTTAAAGATAAATTAGTTTAAAAAAATTTAAACAAATTAACATCTATTTTCAATATTTTCACATATATGGGATTCACAAATCCTTTACAGTATCTGAAAAGTAGGGACAAAAGAAGCGAAACTGCCCAAATTTTCAAGAACAAGTATCTCTATCTATTGGGAAAATGGGGAAATATTATGCATTGGACGAACCAATTTCGGGTTTCATGGAATTGAAATGCCGTTTTAGGCCGAACTCAGGCCGTGCATTCTAAAGCAAGGGGTTAAGTCCTTCACATGTTGGAATTGAGGGGAATGAAAGAGCAGACAAAACTGCCAAGTCTGCAAGTAAATTTTTCCCTCTTGACTCCATAAAAAATGAAGGAATAAATCCACTCTGATTCTTCAAACTTAACAGGAGGTTTATTTAAACCGTAAAAAACATTAAAAAAATAAAGGTTGTACAACGTTACAGAAGGTTTAGATCAGTAGAGGGCGTTAAAGGTGGGAAGCTCGTGCTGTTGATCGAGTGAACTGCCGGAGAGTCGAAAGTGCTCGCCTTCGGAGGGAAAGCTACTGGAAAGTGTAAACTCTTCCCCCCTTGAGGGCTCTGCTCCAGTATTTAAAGCGCAAATGGCTGCGGAAAGCGGGCGTGGCCACACGCAGAAATTTGCATTTCTGGTGCCAGCCACGGTGATGCCACAGATATTAGTTGGATTTATGTAGTAGGTCGTAGTATCATTAGTAGACTGTAGTTGTCCAAACAAACCAATCAGTTATAAAAAGAAACTCCAAACCATAAATATTGTTATAGTTCCTCAAATACTGTTTTACGTCTTTACACAATGCTATAATCCTTAATTATAGTTATGGAATATATCAAAACTTACATGTAAACTAATTTTTTATTGAATAAATATTGCAATGATATATAATTTTCATGGAGGACTAAACGTCCTAAAAACGTCCTAACCCTAAATTCACTCAAAAGACGCACTCAAGAAATCAGTTTGACGAAATAATTTTTAAAATCAATTTATTGATCAAAAAGACTGAGTATGAGAGAATGAGAGAAAATTCAAGTCTCATTAAAGATAATTGCTTAATTAACTGAATTTCTAGAAGTTTCGAAAGAATTGAGAAATTGATTGCCGTAGAAATATAAAGTTTGTTTTGAAATTTGATTAGCATCTCATATAGAATGACGCACTTAGATAATAGTTTTGTGGAAAAGTAATGGACGTATATTCTTTTTAAATTAATGAAAATAGATATAACATTAACTTATCCGCACTAAAATGAACTCGTATTACCGTATCGAGTAAAATTTAATGGCATTTAAAGTGTATAAAAGTAAAAGAATTAGGAAAATTATTGGCTATTAAATAACCACATAATACACTGTGATAAATAAAACATTTTACTCCAGGCATATTATACCATTTTCAATTAATTTTAAAAGCATTTCTGTTTTATTAATTACTTCATTTTAATAAGTAACTAAGAAATATAAAACATAAAGTGGATTTTTTTTCAAGAAAAATGTATCAGTTTAAACATAATTACAATTTATTAGTGATAATTACTGATATATATTTTTATTATCGTTATAATAAATTATAAAGTTTTAACTGTTAACTTATTGGCGGATAAAGTTGTTTAAGTTTTTTCTCAGTTATTTTTAAAGAAATGAAATACTTTTATTTCTCTTACTCTTAGAGAATCTCTATTCTCACATTGCTAGATCTGTTATTGAATACAATTAAAATCTCTATTTAATACGTAAAAATACTCAATATGTATATAAGTACTTTACTCTCAAAATCTCTAAAAGTAATATAGCAATTTTCTAGAATGTAGTCTATTTTATACATTTTACAATATAAAACATAAAGTGGATTTTTTTAAAGAAAAATGTATCAGTTTAAACATAATTACAATTTATTAGTGATAATTACTGATATAATTTTTCTCATTCTTATAATAAATTATAAAGTTTTAACTGTTAACTTATAGGCAGATAAAGTTCTTTAACTTTTTTTCTCAGTTATTTTTAAATTATTTATTTATTTAAGTATTTATTAATCCTTTGTATCATCATATTGCTTTTTTGCAACGTATGCAAAATTTATTTCCACATTGACCTGGTAAATCTCGATGTTATTGCTCATTTCTAACATCATATTATTTTAATTTTCTCATTATTTCAATTTAAAATGAAGCCTTATCATAATACACTGAGGAAAACAGTTATTAAACAGGTGTATTTTACTTTAAGAAATGTAAAAAATTTTTTTTAACAGTAATGAAATATTTGAGCTTGCGATAACGTCTTGACTTCAATTAATAACAAAACTTTTAGTTTTCCAGTTTTACACTTATATCTCTAAAAGTAATATAGCAATTTTCTAGAATGTAGTCTATTTTATACATTTTACAATATAAAACATGAAATGGATTTTGTTGAAAGAAAAATGTATCAGTTAAGACATAATTACAATTTATTAGTGATAATTACTGATATATTTTTCTCATTCTTATAATAAATTATACAGTTTTAACTGTTAGCTTATAGGCGGATAAAGTTCTTCAACTTTTTTTCTCAGTTATTTTTAAAGAAATCAAATACTTCTATTTCCCCTATTCTTACAGATTCTCTATTCTCACATTTTTAGAGTTGTTACTGAATACAATTTAAATCTCTACTTAATACGTAAAAATATTCAATGCATATATAAGTACTTCACTCTCAAAATTTTCAGAAAATTATTTATTTAAGTATTTGTTAATCCTTTGAATCAACATATTGCTTGCTTGCAACATATGCAAAAATTTCCACATCTACCTGGTAAAGCTCGATGTTGTTGCTCATTTCTTAAATCATATTATTTTAATTAATTTTCTCATTACTTCAATTTAAAATGAAGCCTTATTATAATACACAGAGGAAAACAGATATTAAATAGGTGTATTTTACTTTAAGAAATGTAAGAAAAAATATTTAACAGTAATGAAATATTTTAGCTTGCGATAACGTCGTGACTTCAATTATATACAAAAACTTTTAGTTTTCCAGTTTTACACTTATATCTCTAAAAGTAATATAGCAATTTTCTAAAATGTAGTCTATTTTATTCATTTTACAATATAAAACACAAAGTGGATTTTTTGAAAGAAAAATGTATCAGTTTAGACATAATTACAATCTATTAGTGATAATTACTGATATATTTTTTCTCATACTTATAATAAATTATAAAGTTTTAACTGTTAACTTATAGGCGGATTAAGTTCTTTAACTTTTTTTTCACAGTTATTTTTAAAGAAATTAAATACTTCTATTTCTCTTATTCTTAGAGATTCTCTATTCTCACATTTTTAGATTTGTTACTGAATACAATTTAAATCAATACTTAATACGTGAAAATATTCAATGCATATATAAGTACTTCACTATCAAAATTTTCAGAAAATTCACTGAAATTATTTTTTTATTAAAGTATTTGTTAATCCTTTGTATCATCATTTTGCTTGCTTGCAACGTATGCAAAAATTATTTCCACATCGATCTGGTAAAGTTCGATGATGTTCCTCTTTTCTAACATCATATTATTTTAATTTTCTCATTACTTCAATTTAAAATCAAGCCTTATCATAATACACTGAGGCAAACAGATATAATACAAGGTATTTTACTTTGAGGAATATAAGGAAAAATATGTGACAGTAATGGAAGTTTTGATCTTGCTATAACGTCCTAACTTCAATTATATACAAAAACTTTTAGTTTTGCATTTTTACATTTATATCTCTAAAAGTAATATAGCATTTTTTTTAGATTTTAGTCTATTTTATGCATTTTACAATTTTAAACTTTTAAAATTGCATTGCATTTGAAAGATATGTATTGAAGTCGTCAGGTCTCTCGTACAGTCAGTAAACGTAAAAGTAAAATATTAAAAAAATACATTTTAATGCTTTACTCTGGATTTTATTAATGAATTTAAAACTGTCTAAATATGTACAATAAATACAATACTTTCATTCAAAATTTGCTAACACCAGAGAGAAGTATATTAGCTTCCAAATACTGATTACAAAACTATATAAATAAGCAATAAATACAATACGTTCATTTGAAAATAGCTTATACAAAATTGACTAATTTTATTAAAGCTAAATAACAACAATATAAATAGTCACAATACACGTGAAGAGAGATCAGTTTAAACGTTCACTTCAATTTAAATAATAGACGTATAATAATATTGTTATAGAAATAGGTTAAGATTTTATTTTTAAAGAAAGTTATCAGTAAACAAATGAAATACTTTTTATCTTATTCTTAGATATTTTCTATCCTAGTATTCTTAGAGTTGTTATTGAATACTACTTAAATCTTTACTTAATACGTAAAAGTAATTAATGCATATATAAGTACTTCACTCTGAAAATTTTCAGAGAATCCACTGAGATTATTTATTTTTAAATATTTATTAATACTTTGTATCATCATAATGCCTGCTTGCACCATATTATAATTTAAACGCTCACTTCAATTTAGATAATAGACATATAATAATATTATTATAGAAATAGGTTAAGATTTTAAAGAAAGTTATCATTAAAGAAATGAATACTTTTTTCTCTTATTCTTAGAGATTCTCTATCCTAGTATTTTTAGAGTTGTTACTGAATACTATTTAAATCTTTACTTAATATGTAAAAATAATTAATGCATATATAAGTACTTCACTCTCAAAATTTTCAGAGAATCCATCTCAGATTATTTATTTTTAAATATTTATTAATAGTATGTATCATCATATTGCCTGCTTGCACCATATTACAATTTAAAGGCTCATTTCAGTTTAGATAATAGACATATAATAATATTATTATAGAAATAGGTTAAGATTTTATTTTTAAAGAAAATTATCATTAAAGAAATAATTTTTCCTCTTATTCTTACATATTCTCTATCCTAGTATTCTTAGAGTTGTTACTGAATACTATTTAAATATTTACTTAATACGTAAAAATAATTAATGTATATATAAGTACTTCACTCTCAAAATTTTCAGAGAATCCAACTAAGATTATTTATTTTTAAATATTTATTAATACTTTGTATCATCATATTGCCTCCTTGCACCATATTACAATTTAAAGGCTCACTTCAATTTAGATAATAGACGTATAATAATATTATTATAGAAATAGGTTAAAATGGTCGTAAGTAATAGTAGTCAACACCTTTTACACGATTTACTCACAGGATCCGTATCAAATGGTACTTCTAAATTTGCTTTTAATACCAACTTTTCATTTGCTAATTAATCAGATGAACACGATGAAACTCTAAAGAGTATTTAGTTTTCTCACAAAGATAATTTAAAATTAGCTTTTTAAAAATAATTTATAATATTTATACGGATGAAATATCTTTTTTTATATAGACTCTTTTGAAAATACATTTCAGTTTTTTTTTTAAATTAGTATAATTTCCGATGTGTTAAAATTAACTATTCTAACATTTGGGGAAGTATACTTGAACTCAAAATTGTTCAAATGCAAAGAGTTAAATTAGTTTAATACACTATAATATTAAACGATATATTAACCCATATGTCAATTATTTTAAATATAACTTATTTAAATATTAATGAAATTCATGGGGATAGGTCGGCACCTATATTTCTTCGATTAATAAAGCGTTCCTAAAATTATATCTGGTAGTTCTGATTAATATCCTCCGCATACCAAACTCCTCGCCTCCCCTAGTCCTTTCCTCCAAGCCTACACTTCAACCCATTATGCAAGCGCAAAGTTTCCACTCCCATTTTAATAACACACACATCCTTAAAGGCATTTGTAGTTTACACTTAGCGATACTGAAGCAACACATTTCTCTATCTCTTTATCCCGGGCAAAGCCTCTCTGGCCCATCTCGAAAGATAAATGAGGCTTACACAAAGTCTTCCGCATGAGGGATAGGCCACGTTTATCTCTCCTGAATAAATCCCGGACGCGTGAGGACGATTTTAGAAATAATTCTGGATTAAAGGAGAATACCGTCTCCGGGATTTCTTTGCATACATGAGGAAAAGCGAGCGTATTCTGTTTAACAAAGGATGTTGTGATGGGGATAGAATATATCGTCTGTTGCTAATCTTGCTGCTTAATGACACGAATGCCATATTTTGGTTTCCATCCGTAAATATATTTACGCTTCGGAGGAATACGAAATGTGGTGATATCCAATAAGTAGGAAGCAGGAGGTCGTAGAGCTGTCTTCAGTTTTGTATTCGGTATTTCACTTGGATCTTATTTAAGAAGTGTTTTCTAAAGTGACATTATTCTATGATAAATGTAATAGAGAAGAGATAACTGGTGTAAACTAACTTTCTTGAATGCATGAAGGTAAAGTCTTTGTAACTATACATCGCATAAAAGTGCGCAGAAAGCTGATGCGCTCCTTTGAGAAATGTATGCGATAGAAATCGATGGTTTGTATAATCCGAATGGGCCGAGAGACTGATATAAAAAGCCAAAATAACCACACACTCCGAATTGAAGGACACACGCACCAAATCTAACGGAAATATGCCAAACACACTAGAAAAGTAGCCGACATGAAGGCCCTAAAAATAAGTCCAAAAAGAGTGGAAGAAAAGAAAATTTAAAATAGAAATGCTTAAATCTTTTTAAAAATGTTTTTGAATGAAATAGATAAGCGATTTTCTCTTTTCTAGATAACAGAATAGCTTATTTGACAGGCTATATAGCCATTGGGAATAATACCCACTATACCATACAGTAGCACGATTGTAGGAAAGTTTCAGAAAGGATCAGTGGCTATTTTGATGTAAGCGCGGCTCAACACTGGTTACTTCTATCTCGCACTACACTCCCTAACTACTGATTTCACAACCCTCGCTGCGCTACTACCAGCTATCACAGAGCCATCTGTTGTTCTGCATACACACTGCAGAACTTTTCACACGACAGAAATACGTCTGTGATTAGTTCACATATCTAGAAGAAAAAAATATTTTCTGTAAGTAACATACACTCTTACCTTTTCACCTCCGACCTGTATTTCGCATATATGTTCTCTTTATGATATCTGCAAAATCGACCCCATTGATCCCTTTCACCCGGCGTTCTTTGGGGAAATAGGAGCCGGCCGGCTAAGGGGGAGGCGATAAGGGTTTACGGGTGTGTCTCTTGCTTTTCTTGCAGGTCAGAAAGGCATTTTAAAGGAGGATTTCCCTTTTCAGAAGGAATCACGTTTCGAGAGCTGAACCCCGAAGAAGGGAGAGAAGATATGTGGACAGCGCAGTTGTGTTCGGGAAATCGACATAGAGCCTGCGACTTGGGGAGTTCTCTCTGTTTTGCAGCTAAATAGTTTTATTTTGGATAGGGAATGCTTGGCCATTTGATGAGGCTCCGTGACTTAGAACTATGTTATTTTTTTATACTTTAAGTTTTCATCAATCTTATAAATAAAATGTTGTTTGAGGTACTTAAAATTTTGGAGGTAATTTCATGCATCCTCAGCGACGGTCTACGAACAGAAAGCATACATGTACCAGAAAAGTAGGCGGGCAGGTCACAAGTTAGCGTAGAACATCAGAAACTGGTGGTATTACAGTTGCCATGACTTCTGCCCCAATCCTCGTATATGTGTGTCTGTATGTGACATTTGACTTAGGATTTTTGTTCCCAGTATAGCAGGAACCAAGAACAAATTTTTCTTAAAAAATTTATGTGTGTTGTTATAGTTGCTAATGCCATTTAGACGATCCATGCACATGAGCACTAGGCTACTCGTATTAATGAAGAGGTAAGACTTTCATTTGAAGATTACCGCTAGGGTAAAAGAATGTCGGTCCTAGTGATTTAAATGCATTGAGCAAGAAGAAGACTCCCAGTATTGGGCTATCACCGATATGTATTATTTAGGAACTTGGTGGACATTGTAACCACAAACCTATTTAGGTACCCATCGGCTGTTAATGAACATGACGGATTTTTGGGCGACTCAAACCTCGATCTCGTAATGTTCTGGTTACGAGATTGTTGCCTTTCTGACTGAGCTACAGTGGCTTAGAATCAACTGTAAAATAACCAATTATTCCTCGAGAGAAATTTTTCTGAAAAACAAAGTGAATTTGGTTAAAATACTAGTAATAGACATTGTACCACAAATTCTGATCTTCTAGCTTTCAGGGAAGGGAAAACGTATTTTCTTTTTAACGTGTTGGTTGCTTTTATTATTTGTTAAACATAAGCAATATAATAAATTAAAATTAATAATGGCTAATGATTTGCTTCGAAACTGCTAAGCATTAATTAATTTATCCCATGCTTGTAGTTTTCGATCTTTGCGTGCTTTGAAAAGATAGGTGGAAATAAATGTGGGAAAATTTCGAGAAATTTACGTAACAGTTTCGAAAAGAACTTCAATGCATTCAAATCTGCGTTCCAGTCCCAGACATGACAAAAGAGATGGCGAAGGTTATACATTAAGGTGAAAAATGATTAAAGTTAGCTATGTGGCTAATTCCAGGTGTGAAGTACTGCTATTACTCTAATTGTTTTAGGAAGATTTTCATTATTGGGTGAGCTATGAGCATGTCGGAACATCTCGTAACGGAGCATAAATACTATTACGAAGCACAGCGAAAATTTCGGTTAAAAATAAGTTTACTTTAATCCAGAAATTTAATTTATAAAGTAATATTTTATAATTATTCTTGATGCAGATAAAATAATAATGTTTAAGGGTTTACATTTTGTTAAGGAAGAACTTTTAACTGAACAAAACCTGTAAATAAAATGGTTTTTGGATATACATATTTTTTAATATAAGCAGAATTAAATAAGCTTTTATAGAGTGCTTAGAAGTCGCAAAAATTTAAGCATTATAAATAAACGTTTTCATGAAACCTATATGAGCCCCCGTATAAATTTATTTTACATTACTCAGAGTGATTTCATATCTAAAAGCTTTCTTACTGCTTACGTAAAATTTTTATTAAAATAACTAATTGCCACGTATATTAAATAAATTACGTTTAATTATTTTTGGCTCTATAGTGAATTGATATGTTTTTTGTTTTTTCTGATATGTATAATAATATGTAATTTAAATATATAAAGATTAAAAGTACTTATTTTGGAAAGAAACATTTTAATAAAAGTATAAAATATTTTTAAAAAACAGAGGATAGTATGATACATTTCTAACATTCTACTATCCCCAATGAGAATAGAAGATAAAATGTTCCAAAAGAAAATCCTTGTAAAAGAACTTATAAATTTTAAAAGAAGTAAAAAGCAAAATAAAAGAAAAGTTTTCTTGAAAAAAATATTAGTTTGAAAAAAGTAAGTTAATTTGATCTGATTTGATAACAGATTATTATACTACCATGGATAATTTTTTTTTATAAATCCCTTGTCTTATTAAACACAGTTTAAAGTTATCAGTAAGCTTTAAATTATTTAACAGAAAGATTTAATTTTTTTCATACTAGCACAGAATATTTTTAGGTAGCTATAATATGCAAAATTTCTTGAAAATTACACAATACCTGAATGTTTTGTTCAATGGTATTAATTACGAACTTTTAAAATTAATGTGACAAAAAAGAAATTTTAATTAAATTTTGATAGTACATTTTTATAATTTTTATAATATATTCTTTGCATGATTGGTCAATATCTTCAAGGTGGAAGAGAAAATATTTTAAATTATGTAATTATAATATAAGAAGAAATACATGAAATATGCAACTAAGGTTACATAAGATAATTTTCTTAGACATCTTAGTTTTAAAAGGCATGAATTCAAATATTTGTTTCAGAAGAAAGACGAAAGATTGATTGGATTATTTAGTTAGGAGATTAGAAAATGAAATTATCTTCCGTTTTTTGACGAGTACTTGGAAGAACTTGATTTTTTACCGAAGACTTTAAACAATTTGCAAGGAATATGTTAAAACATTTTAAATATGCTTTTATAAATATATGTGTTTTGTATTCTCCTTACTCCTTGTATTTTGTGATTTCAAATCGAAAAGTTTGTTGGCATGAGTGAGCATTTATGTACTTAGGTATCGTGTAGTCCTCTTTTATATTTGGGTATTAACCTGTGATCAAATGTATAGTGGCATTTATTTTGGTTGCGTTGTGTAAAAATATTTTAGTACTAAACTTAACCACATGTTCTGAGAAACTAAACTACAGACATAAAATATGAAAATAAACTAAAAGCTAAATTAAAAGCATCTGAAACCAGCTTAAAATAAAAAAAGTAAAATTTATTATAAAGATATATATACATATCTATGTACATATCTATGTACACACAATCTGATTCTATTTTCATAAAATTTACTTTATCCACACCTTCAAATTAGGTGCCACTCTAATTTAGTTCGGACAATAATTTTTCATCACTTAAGTAAACACGTAAATATAAGAGAGAGGAACTAATCTCAATTTCAAAAATATGTAAAAGGGGGTACCTTTGTGAGTTAATATCGTGTGCCGGAACACTGCTGGTTAAGAGCTGATCAGGATAGGGTATGTATGGATCTTTCGTCGGTCTGGTTAGGGCCTTCCTTCTGAGTGTTTGGGGTGCGGCCGTAATATTTGATACAGAAACACTTCCCGTCGGATTTGTCTCCTCGACTGGACTCTCCAACACTTTCCGTCGGACTTGTCTCCTCGACTGGACCTCCGAACACCTTCTCTTTTTTAGATTTTTCCTATTTTATTAATTTCATCCTTGTCCCCTCTCCCTTCTTATCGACCAATCGGGATAGTTGTAAGAATCTCATTGGTCTGCTTAAACCCCGCCTTGAGACCGCCAACGTGGAAAACCTTATCCCTTCTAATTGGGCATTGTCCCTTAGGGACTCATAAATACTCCACAAAGGTACATTCTTATTTAATGTCAAGTACGGAGACGGGATTCTAATCTGGGACTGGAATCAGAACCCCCACTTGAGACTACCCTACAAGACAACAATATCCGTAGAATATAATTTTATGGTCCTCTGTCTTTTAAAAAAGATGTGATGAGGTTAGATTTAGATCCCGAGCATTTTACTTCTTGTACGAATGAATCAATTATAATACTGATCTAAATCGCCTCATCACACTTAGGTAATTAAAATGATATATCCGAATCCAATTCTTCACGCATCATGCGAAAACAATTACAAGAATTTATATGAAGTTTTTCTTATTACATACTCTTAAAATTTCTAAAAATATCTACATAAATTATTCTTATTTGAGATTCCTTTAAGCTATGTTAGTTTATAAAATTGGAACTGGTTTTATTTAAATTGATAATTGACCAATTTTTAGTTTGCAATTCAAAAGGATATAAAGTAGTCAATGATGGAAATATCTTTATATAAAATAATATTTCGGAACATGTTTATGAAAGCATCACCCGTAAACTACTGAATATATTTACTTGTTCAAATACCTGTTACACCTCCAATTGCTGTGATCAACTCTTTTTTAAATCGAAATTGGTTTTTTAGAATTGTCATTTACTTGATACTTATCTTGTTGCTTACAAAAGTTTCTTTTCTTGAAATCTATCGGGTAAAAATTCTATATCCATGTACTGGACATATTAAATCTAAACAAAATCTTTCAACTAAATATTTGTAAAATTTTAAGGGTATATAATTTTTTTTACAAATTATAAATTATAGATACTATTTGATCCAGAAAATAAAAAGTCATTTTAACACTCTAAACAGTAAATGTATTTATTTTACTGAAGTTATAATTTAAAAATTGAATATAATTCATAAGTGTTTCAAAATTAAGATAATTTCTAATATATACCTATGCCGAACGCTGAGCGCGTAGCATCCCTTTCATGTACATAACTTAATAGATCCCAAAATGTCTGTCACTTTAGGCTAAATAGTTTCTCAAAAAAAACAAACAAACTAGTTTTAAATGATTAATTTCTTTTACATTTTAAAGACTAATTTATAGGCAACACAAAAGGATACGAAATGATGTGCAATATTCATTTTGTTAAAATGAACATAACACTTCTTCCCAAGCCAAAACATGGACGAATAATTAGGACGCTGATTTTTCGGTACGGATGTTTGTGGGTTCGTATCCAACTAGGACATGGATGTTCGTAGCCTTTCGGAATCGGCTTTAAGCAATAGGTTTCGGACCTTCGTGTTGCAAAAAAGTAGACCGGAACGTTTCCAGTCTACCTGTCATCTTAAAAATAAATACATTTTCTTCCAGTTAAACATTTTAAAATATGCATATTATTAAATATTGAGAGTTTTTAAAATTTACTCATTTTTTGATCTGAAACACAAAGTGGCATTTAAACATCTGATCGCGATTATTAATATTTGTCAATTTTATTTTAATGCGTATAAATTTAGCTGATAGGAATACGCATTATTGTGAAAGCTTTTTTTAAAAACACACGTGAAATATTATATATATATATATATATATATATATATATATATATATATATATATAATATATATATATATAAAAGAGAGAGAGAGAGAGAGAGAGCGATATTTGTAATGTATAGGGATTACAAAACAATAGAAATAATTTATTAAAAATCAACAGAGTAGCTTTTCGAAAATACTTTTTATTATTAATTGTGAAATATTGTTTATTAGTAAACCATAATGGTATAAACAAGGGTAGAAATATTATCATCATTTTTATTAGACGGCCTTCAATAAGTTTGGTTTTACAAATATCTAAGAGGAATTGCTTATAAAATTAAGTACATAGAATGCAATTATTTTTTTTGCTGTTTTATAAATAATGAAGAAAAAGCGTTTATTAGAATTTTATATTAAATTATAGCATATAAAAATTCACATAAATCTAATTTATATAGTAAATTTTATGAGTTGTTTAAAAACTTCAAAACACGGATATATATTTATATATATATATACGTAGTGCGATATAATCCTTAAGCATGAATTGAAATTTAAACGGAGTAGTAGCTATCAGTGAATTAAGGCAAATATCACAGAAAAACATTTAAAATTTTCCAATAATTTCTGTCAGTAATTTATGCACAGATGAATGTATTTAGAACCATTGAGTTGAACTTAACACTCTTGAAAACGAACATAGAAATCTCAGAAAATTAAAAAAATGTTTTAAGGGTTATAACATTTAGCATACGATTGTTTTGTGAAAAGTACAGATTTCAGAAATTTGAACAACAGATTTTAATAAGGGAATTGTTTACCTTAAAATGAAATGTTATATTTGGTCAATTTTAGTACATACCGTAATTGAAATGTCAGAATATATGTTTAGTGAACAGACATTTTCATTGCCTTAATTTTAGATTGTTATACCCATTTATGTATGTCAGTCCTAATATATCATGAGTGTAAAGAACTTACAGAGGTGTTACAATTAAAATCATACATTATAAAGTCGTAAAGCATGATTATATTTACTTATAAGATTTCACTTGGCTTTAATTAGTTCAAAAGAAACATATAAAACATTTTAAATATTTTTTAAGTAAAGATTTTATCAATTCGTGTGAAGTAAGGAATTTATCACTATTGCATGTAGATTTTGCGCAAAAAACGTATATTTATTTGATTGACTTGCGGGGGTTATTTACCATTTCAGATGGAACTCTAATCTGATAAATATGGTTTTAATTCATTTATAAATACCTGGGGGGTAAATATATCTTCAACAGCATTTTGAGTTTAAAATTTCAAATTCATCATGTGTTTCTAAATTAAGTTTTTCTAAATAAATATATTGAGCATACTACATTATTAACTAGCTGTAATAAATGATACCAATCAGATGTTTATAAAAAACCTGTAAAGTTTAAAATTTTTATATGCATCTATAGTCTTTTATCACATTTCTTTATAAATAAATCCCTTTTCAAGCTTCTATGTTCACAAATCTCTGATGTTTTTCTCCCCCTTTGCCTTCTTTTGCCTTTGCATGTTTCGTTGTCATGTTTTTTCTCCGCGTAAATACATTGTCTGAATAAATCTTGCTTAGATTTTTTCTGAGGGAGTACTTATTTTCAGGTGGTCATTTTCTTTTATAGTCTTTGTATGCTAAGTTGATTTAAAAAACAGATGTTTACTCTCCTGAAATTAGCCTCAAGAAATATTTTCTTAGTTATGAATTATTGATAAAGGTAATGATATGTTAGTTTGTTATTTTGATTATTATACTCTTGGAAATGTTAACAAATTTTCACATTTTTTTTAAAGAACGATTTATAAATATATTATCGATATTAAATATTACAGCAAATTATCATGTAGCAAAATAACAGTTGAAAGCTGACTGTAAAGCAATAAGGTATTTGATTAAATAAAAGCCTCATATTTTAAACAAATAACCCTCCAAATTCCTTAGTTTGAAAAGCGGTGTTTTCTCTTCTGTTATTAGCATTATATATTTTTATATGGTTCTAATAACAGAAAAATTTGTTAGACGATAATTTCAACTAGGGTCCTTTTGTAAAGTTTTGTAAAATTTAATAAATTTTATAATTGCACAGTTTATAAAGATAATATTGTCACAGTAAAACATGTGAAATGTATTGCAATTAAAAACAATTAAGAAATTGTGTGCGGGTACATTACGCAGCGGAATTGTACCGGGAGATGGCATTTTGAGCGTAAATTTTGTTATTCAGTTAAATCTCACAAGATCGAAAATTATTTAATTTTTTAACCAACTTTTCGTATTTTATATTGAAATATATAAACAAATATATAAATAGAAATATATAAATAACAACCATAAGATTTTTATAAACAAAAAATATTTTTTTGTGGATAAATTTATAATAGTATCGTAAATATGAAAAAATCAAATAGGAATAGTTTTATTTTATCCGTCCTGTGGTTTCGCATCGACTAATGTAAAAACTAGATTTTATTTGTCTGTATTTTTCCATAATCTATGTAGTAGACAAGAACATTCGGTTTTCCTGTATATACCGTTATTTTTGTACTCACAAATAAACTATGTTGTTACACTAACCCGTACCAGTACGTGACCCGCGCTCAAGTATCAATCGTCAAAAAACGTACTAGTACGTGTCCTACAATGTGTTAACTGGAGCCTTTAAAACCAATGACATATCCAATAAAATAAAAGCTTAATTTTTAACCTTTGAAATACCTTAAATTGCAAAAAAATAAAGATTTTCACCCTCAAGCTATCAGTATCGTGATATATTTACCTAGGTGGAAGTGATTGATTAAGGAAACCACATTATAATCGATCCTTTCGATTGAGGTCATGTAAATATTTGCTAAATTTAAAAGTAGTTGTAAAAGAATAGTTTATAAATATTGCAATACTATCATACTCAAAGAGAAAAGCAAAATAAATTGCAGTAAAATAACAGTAGAACATAGTGTTTAAAATATTGAAGGTATTTAACAAAATGAAAGCATTCTGTTTCGAAGTAAAATGGCCCTCAAAACTCTTTATTTTGAAATAGGGATGCTTTCTCTCCTACCGACATTAGGAAATATTTTCCTATTTGTGTATTACTCTCTCTTTGACTCTTTCAATTAGGGTTCTCTTGAAAATTTTTTCAAAATTAAACAATTTTTATAGAGGAACAGATAATAGAGACAATAATATGAACTCTGTAAAATATAACAGCAGAATATATTACAGCAAAAGAACAGTAAAAACACCCTTTAAATGCAATGATATATTTAAAAATATGCAAGTTTTGTTTTTTAAAATAAAACAACTTTCAAACACAACCGTTGATGTCACATATACATGGTAAATTCTTGTCATCATGCAGATTTCTACATAAGGTTAAAACGGAGTTGTTCCTCATAATCCCCTATACGTATTCTTTCTATATTAGAATATAAAAAATAAACCCCATTTCATTCGAATTATTATTTTCACATTACTTATGTAGTTCAGATGCCTAAAATAAACATAAATCCTTTACTGGCTTCTGTTTTTATTTTTTTACATCATTTCTTTACCAATAAATCACTTTTTAAGTTTCTAAATTCTTAAATATACTTTGTTTACTCTCACCTTTTGCTCTGCATATTCCGTTGTCATGTTCTTTCTTCGCGTAAACATATCGTATACATAAATCTTGCTTAGTCTCTCTGATGAACGACCTATTTTCCTGCTCTACCTTTCTTTATATTCTATGTATGTAAAGTTATTTTAAATATAGATGTTTTTTCCTTGCTTGCAGCTAACTATGTAAAATATAT
The DNA here is from genome assembly GCA_032207245.1 of Pardosa pseudoannulata. Lineage (NCBI taxonomy): Eukaryota > Metazoa > Arthropoda > Arachnida > Araneae > Lycosidae > Pardosa > Pardosa pseudoannulata. The sequence goes on along the minus strand of CM063498.1, from coordinate 98,875,533 downwards.
TCTTGCTTCCGAATCCTTCATAAAGGTTATCATATGTTAGATGTCTCTCTAAATGAGGATGTATTTTCATGATCTCTCCAAAGACTTCTGTCTTTATTCAAAAATTTTATAAAAACATTAGTATACTATCGCAGTAAAACATATTAGCAAACAGAACTTTGCAATTATCTGACAGTTACTGTTGTTATTTAATGGTATTTCATCGACACTGTAACGTAGTATGAGGTGTTCATGGATATTAAAGCTGCCGATCGAAGATATATGGCAGTAGATGTTTGTTATTGTTACATTTTATCATGTGGAAAAATAAGTTAGATTACTGATTAAGTTACGAAGTAGCTAACTCTAGATAAAACTGCTTACATAGTGTTTTAAATTGCTTTGACAATAAAAAGTAAAAAATAAGGAATAATCCTATTTAAATGCCTAGCATAATAATAGCATCATGTGAAACCAAATGTTTAGAGGAAATTTAGTTGTCAAAATAACTTCTTAATTACTATCACCAAATTTTGTAAACGTTCTGTAAACGTTGCGAAACAATTTCTTTTACGTTGTTTTAGCATTAATAAATAAAAATGAAAAATAATTTTAATTAAATGCCTAGCATAATAATATTATCATGTGAATATTGTTATTATAATATGTATATAGTGCCATAATAATTTCTTAAATGTTATAACCAAATTTTGATAACCTAATTCTGAAAACGTTGTTTACAATATTTTTAAATTGTTTTTACATTACTAAATAAAAATGATAAATAATCATATTTAAATGCCTATTATTAATAATAATATCATGTGAAACCAACTATTTTGATGAAATTCAGTTATCGTAATAGTCATTCCCAAATTTTGGGAACTTCATTCTGAAAACGTAGTTTAGAATGTTTTTTATACTGTTTTTATATTGATAAATAAAAAAGAAAAACAATCATGTTTAAATGCTTAGTATAATAATAATAAAATGTGAAACCAACTCTTGATAGATGAAATGCAGCTATCGCTAAATTTTGGTAACCTAATTCTGGAAACGCTTTTGCATACTTCTTCATATTAAACTGGCCTGTGTTGAATATTAAGTTCTTCAAAATTGAAGTTAACTAAAGTTTTCATAAAAAAGGTACTGTTTCTAGTCGAAACAAAGATGAAACACCAAATATTGCTAAATCCAGCCATTTTTATGTCATACATTTTTTGTAAATTTAAAATAGCCCACGAAGGTGTTTTCAAAGGACCACATTATATCACTAATTATTTGTAAACCGATTGAAGTCTTATCGTGAAGTATCTAGTTATCTAAGAGAGGATACAGAGAGATAGATAATCGAATTCTCTCTAACTATCGTTCCAAATTAGGAATGGTAATAATATCAAAATATTCAGAAATATGTAGAGTTTGGTGTATAAAAAGATTTGTAACAGAAGGATTTCAAGATTTAACACGAGATTTACTGATGTTGATCATATACCTATTTTTACTGAAGTGAGCGAATTTAACTCATACAAGAAAATTGAAGTTTTTTGCAAAGAAAATAGTTCCAAATTAATTTGAATAAAATGTTTATTATCAAAATATTCATGGAAAATATTTTTTACATATAAAATCTCTTTTTGAAGCATTTTCTGCAAACATTTCTATTACACTTAGCACAATGGTTTCTACATATGTTTCTTTTGCATGATTGTTGAACTTAACAATTCTTCCGTGAGTCAGTAGCATGAATTTCTGTCACTTTTATGGAAGTGTTCTCGATTTCTTCTCTATATTACTTTTTAGCTCTTCAGCCAATTGGAAAATAAAATCTTTTAGTGAAATATTTACTTGAATTGTCTCCTTATACAAAATTCAAGCATTGATAGTAGTGAAAACAAGTGACAATGGCTATAACATACATATAAATATTGTATGCGAGGAATACCAACTGAGAAGAGAAACAAATCACGTGCGACTTGACTGTTGCCCAGGTCTGACAGGACCAATAAATTTCATGTTATGCGATCTGTTAAACCATTCTATGAGCAAATTGGCTCACAACAATAATGTATATGTATATAATCTATATGTATGTATATGTATATGTATGTATATGTATATGTATGTATATGTATATGTGTGTATATGTATATATATGTATATATATGTATATATGTATATATATGTATATATGTATATATATATATATATATATATATATATATATATATATATATATATATATATATGTATCTATCTGTCTGTCTGTATATGCATATGTATGTATATGTATATGTGTGTATATGTATATGTGTGTATATGTATATATATATATATATATATATAATATATATATATATATATGTATGTATATATATGTATGTATGTATATATGTATATATATGTATATATGTATATATATATATGTGTATATAGTATATATATATATATATATATATATATATATATATATATATATATATATATAGTGATCAAATTTTTAATGAGTCAAATTGGCTCGATCCTTAAATCTAGTTTTAAAAGTTCTGATACCCTATTTGATTATTTTTTTAATGATAAAATGACTCATTCACATTAAAACACCTGTTTGAATCAGATAAAAATGATAAAAAGAAAGATATTTTTTATATTGAGTTTTATTTTTTTTTCAAACTGAATCACTATTGTGTGAATTTCGAATCTTAACCTCAAAGTAAAAAAAAATCTATAAATTTGTTATGGCATTTCTATTCTTACAAACATATTAAAGCAGATGTTAGAGGTTTTGAGTGAAAGCAACTAAAAATAGATTCTTGTTTTTTTGGCAAAAGTGGAAATCAAAAGCATACGCGGATTCCAATATAATCAGAAAAATAGATTTTAAGGTTCGGAAATATTTCATAACTTTACCAACTTTATAGAAAAACAATTTTTGTTTAATGCTGAAAACTCGTTTTTAACGATCTGCTTCCACAGAAACCTTTAACTGTCTCGATATCTAGTCTTCCATTACGAAGCATAGGAAGTTTCTTAATGGATATTTAATCGGCAACATTCGAAATTCTTTTCTGCTGTATTTCTTTCTTCGGTTTCTTTTGAAAATATTCCTTCTGTGGGAGCCTCTCTCGGAAAAAAAATTCTTCACCGTTGCCATTAAGAAAGTATTTATATGTTCCGAAAATGCTTTCTTTTTTAAAGGAATCAATAATAATTTTATAAGACTTATGTTATATATATATATATATATATATATATATATATATATATATATATATATATATATATATATATATATATATATATATATATGTGATCTATAAAATATGTATATGCTTAGAATTAATTTTATGATGCATTTGAGGTAGCAGATGTAAGTTTTCCTTCTTTCACATTAAATCACAATTGTGAATTTATATATTCAATGAATTTATTTGAGAAATCAAAGATATCTTCGCTGCAATCGTAATTTTATCTACACTTTAAGCATATTATGTAACAGTTTTCTAATTTAGTTGACATCTAAGGATTTAAAAAATTTCCATACAAATATATCCCTTACTATTTATCTAGAATTTGTTATTAAAATGAAGCCAACATATGCTTTTTAATTTAATAAAAACTGCTTTACAGAGCTAATGTAATAAAATATTTCTACATTAAAGTTTACAAAATATAGAAATTTAATTTATAATCATTCATTAATGTGAATTTCGTACATTTTTATATAGAATATGCATGCAATGGGTACTTTGACCCAGTACAATGTTAAAATAGTTCCCAAGTTTTCCACCATGTAGTCGTAAAGATATGAAAAAAACCCAGAAATAATTGAAAATATGGAGTTTATTAAGACACTCTTTTTAGCACTTTTTCACCAAAACGTCTTAAATTTGTTCATATCGTGGTATGGAGGCGTCCATGAACCAGAAATCGAGAGTGTTAATATTACAGGATTAAGCGTAAGAAATTCAAATAAATATCGCAAAGGAACTATTTGACTAGTTCAGCTAAGCAGGAAGTAAATTTGGTGTTCGTGAAGTTGCCAAAAGTTACCACAGTTAAAAGGAAAACAAAGGAATTGCGCAAAGTTTGTACTTTTAAGAACAGATTAACCAGAAATTTATTTTAAAATAAAAGTATAATTAAGTTGGTTATTTATGGATATAATATCATTGTACGGATGTCCCTGGCCGCAAAGATATGTGTTTTGTTTCTATCCCTAAACTTTCTACTCTTAAGTTTTGTGTCATGAACTTACGAATCCACCTCCCTATCCCCTCTTTCCTCTTTTAGTTGTTTTATTTTCTACTCGTTGTCATTTTCTGCTTACTGTTAGAAATCTCTGGATTAGAGGGTACGGTCCAGGCAATCCAGTTGATCTACCATCCTGAAGGTCCTGAAGGATATACCATTCTATGCATGCATTTTTCTATGAAATTAGATTACCAATATACGTATGACAAGCCACTCTAAGCAAGGCTTCGGTCTGGACATATATAATTAGTCACGTAGTCTTTTGAAAACAATATTTTCAGGGGTTGTTTTAATTTCAGGTTATTAGTTATTAAGAACAAAGAGTATCTTTATGAAATTTACTATATGATATTTAATAAAGGCATTCAAAGGTTATCTTAAATTTAACTTATTATTACCATAAGAAACGTTGTGTCTAGGATATAAAATCTAATTACAAGTTGTTGATGAGTTTTTTAGGTTAATTATAACTAATATTCTTGTACCTTTTATACGAATGTCTAGCTATGCCCTTATCACAAGCCGGTAAAGCTTTTCTTCTAAATACACTTACAAATTGATTACCCATGTTTTACCATTGACCCTTAATTAGGCTAAGTCTGGCCGCTACACCGGACATGTATATTTATAACTACTATATAACATAATTGTCAGTGTTAGCCACAGCGGACATTAATTATCTCAAAAATTTAAAATCATATATTTTTTTGTTTATTTTACAGAGATTCTAATGTCTATACAGACATGGGAAAATAACAGAAATTAAAAAATATTTGAAAAAACCTCTTGTCAAATTAAGGGTTAAACCAGTTTTACTATTACCTTCGCATATCCTGAGCTGACGAACCACGAATTGTGAGGGGGATAACGTTTACTAATATTCAGATGCTAAACTAAAAACTTATTTTCAGCTAAATAAAATATAGCATATTTTACTCAGCGACAAGAAAATCATTGATATATTATACGCAGATGTAACAATTCTGTTTAAATGGCTGAAACAATGTTTTAAAATTCTAAAAAGCAGATTTAATTTGCAGAAATAACAGTTTATTATTTACTATTTACTGATACGGAGTTAAAAATGGATTACAACCCCGAAAAAATTCATTTTAACCTTTTAAAGGTCACCTACAGGAATTCTTTTGAATTTAATGAAATTAGTTTATAAATATTATCTATGAACCTTATAAATGCAAACTGTATTAATTTTTTTCTTTGCAATCATTAGAGAAGTGTGTCTTAGTGGATACCAGAGAAGGAAATGAGGGGGTTAACTGACAAACCCATCCCCTTGTACAGTGTGTACATAATACTTTTTAAAATTTTAATTATATAGGAAGAACAATAAATAAGTGTTCTTAAAAAAGTAAAATAAATAAATAGTTTACCAATTTATAAGTGTTGTTTGAAAAGATACTATTGTTTGGGGTCATAAATGAAAAACAATCGCATTACTAACTTTCTAGGTACAGCAAGTTTAAATACATATATTTCAAAAGAAAAATAAATTAAATGTAGTACTGTTATTTATTGTAATTTTTAAATGTCAAAAACATAGAAAAATGGAAAAAAATATCATATTTCTTCAAAATTTAGAGAAAAAAATGTTTAGCAGGAGGTTTCGCTGCGAAACCATTGTACGCTAAAGGGGTAAAAGGAAATATCTGTAAAACAGAGTTTAATTATAACGAGAATTAATGGTGTGGTTTTACGCCAAATGACAGTATTTAAGCTGTACTGACACAATAGGAATGTCTTGAGAAATGAAACCTGATTTGGAACTTAGAGAGAATGTTGAAATGTTATTTCTGATGACGCATCATACAAACTTTTAAACAAATAATATGATAGACGTATAAGGATTCCATGTGTTTCCATATAAGACTTTTAGTTTTTAAAGTAAGGATGTGTCACAGAGAACCCACATTGGGAAAAAAGAAAATAATCCTTCAATTGAAAGATTTTCATTTGATATCTTTAGTTGGAAATTCTCAAGTAAAAATAAATATTTTTATTTAGCTCTACCATTTGAAACGTCTCTTTTTCTCTGAAACAGCAATACGTTACATAAAAATTAAATCAGATGCCAATAAACAAAAGTTTATAAATAAAGTGTTGCGCCTATATCAACAAGCTGTACATATTTGTTTGATGGTGAATGAAAAAGAAATATGTATAAGGTTCTTTAATAGAATGTTAAAAGGAAATCGATCTTTAATGCTCTCTGGCTAAAATATCGAGTTTTAAGTTAAAATCGCTTTTTCAATATTATTTTTTTATGAAATTAGAAAGATTGAGTTTTGACAGTTATAGATTTTCACTCTTACAGCAGCTTCAACGCTTAGAAAACTGTTTTTGACTTCAATATCTCTTCTTCTCCCTTTTAGTGACTCTTCATTAATTGAGACTTGAAAAATGTGCTTGGGAGAGATGAAGATAAAAGATGAGAGGTTTGGTTTGTAAACAATGATAAACTAATTAGCTTTTAATTAAAAGCAGATTCAATTTGAAGGTACGCCGGCTTAGACTACAGGGGAAAATGCCAAGCACAGAACTGTTAGTGAAGCACTTAAACTAAAGTAAAAAAAAAGTCAAACAGCGGATTTGTTTTAGAAAGTAATTAACTGAAGTTAAAAGGTTGTGTTACTTTATCTGTTTTGATTTAATGGGGGATAAAACACATTTGTTATTGTACCAGCAATAAGGTATAAATCTTTTTTCGATATAGAGAAAAAAAGATAGTATGTATCATTTAAACATTGAGTAGTTTATATTTTTGCTGAGCTAGCTTTCTACCCTTTTAGCCTTTGATTCTCTATTTTATTCCTCATCTTTAAAGCTAAAAATATTTTGGCAGGAAAAATTTTCACTCAATGATTTTTTATCTGAAAGAAGTAGATTTTAAAGATTTTTTTTTTAATTTAAAGCCAAATAACTTCAGGGCTATTTTGATGTTTAAAATATATGCAGTAATTATAGTTTGCATACATATAAAATATACATTTCGTTTTTTAAGACATTATAATCTGTGAGTCTTTCATATTGAAAAGTATTAACTACTTCAAAAATTATCCAATCAAATTAGTAATAGATATTGTGAATAATAAATGTTTACTATTTTTAATTATGTAGATGTTTTGCAAATATTTTTTTTTACATTAAAGGTTAAAGTTGTTGTGTGGAGGTACGTAGGTATTTTTTATTGTTGAGAAACAACTTATCGCAATTGAAATTTTTGTCAAATAATAGAAACGTTTAGGTTTGCTTTAGTAAAATAAAAAGGTCTGCAGATGGGGTATATAGGCTGATATACCAGCGGGTCATGTGTATTGTTTTACGGCTCCTACTAAATGTGAAGAAATGGAAACGTCTTTGGAGAAGCATTATGCGATTACCTTATTGTGTCCTTTTGCTAAAATGAGCATGAGACACATTTAGCATGACACACGAATCTTTTCATGAGGAAGCAATGTCGAGTGTGAGTTTCGATGGCATACAACTTTTAAGGTAGGAAGACATAATGTGTAAGATCTTAAAATCTGCAGGAAGACCTCTAGCATCCCATTCGTTAGAGACAATCATCAAAATGACCAACATACTGTAAACCCCGAAATAACACTAACATCTCATATTACACGGATGATTTATGAAAAGTGATAAGAGACTTTAAACAAAAGCGTCCATTGCTGAAGAATGTGTGTAAGCATAGCGTCCGTCTTTGTCGGGGGTCAAGAAGAGCGATGGTTAAAGCGAACGTTTGTTCACTGTAAGACGCCGAACAATTGAAAACGTATTATTGTACTAGTAATGGTCTTCTTGACTCATGGACGATTGGAGGTGTCAAAGCTGCAGTTCTTTCAACACCCCGACAGAGAAAAGAATTGTGCTTTTTTTGATCCAGTCGGCCAGGCGCCAAACGGCGTTTTGGCTACCCCCAAGGACGAGGGTCAAAGAGGGGTGGGGGGTTGATCCCTCCTGAAACCGAGGTTTCCTGTTTGGAAAAGAAGAAACGGCAGGGGACTCCCGGCTGAACTTTTAAGAGAACAAGTTGAATGTATAATAATCTCCTCTCTGGATGATATGTTATATCAGCATTTGAGTTTATTGTTCCTAAAATGTTTCGTTCTAGTTTTAAATGAATCAAACCGTTGCTAAGTTTAATCTTCTACGGCTGATTATTTTCGTCTCCATACCTGCTCCTTATACGAGACCCATGCGAAGTCATATCCACATTGATTAAGGTGTGATTTACAATCGGAAGTAGAAACATCGCGACCGCTCGGCGCGTTAACAATGTGACTTCTTATTTCACTTCGATAATGCAATACAACATATTACTACTTACGGACTAGGCGGTTTACGGAGGAGCAATATAGAAGTCTCACCACACCCTGTAGTTCTTATCCCATATTGTACAATTTCTGTATGAATCCTTAACTTAAAGAAGGTCTAAAAGTCAACCATTTCAAAGAAATAAAGCACGTAGAAAAGTTGTAAAGGTGTTTTTGAGACAACTTTTAAACCCTCGCTTTAGGTCTATTTAAAAAGTGCGCATAGCAGTGGAATAAACGGTAGATTAGTAGGTAGTATTATTTTGAAAAAGACTATGGAGATAATTTCTATCAAGATATTTTTCTGTAGAAATGTAATCTTATGACTTATTAAAGTGCCCTTGTCTATTGCTCATATTTAATTTACTTAGCATAGCGTTTTATAGATAAAATAAAACATATTCTGAATGGTAAAATGTCGCAAGTTTGGCTGAATATTAGTTTCACGACATATGTTCCTGAAAGGGATTAGTTATTTCATTTGTTTTTGAAAAACCATTTTTCAGAAGAATAAACTGTATTCATGAATAATACTTCCATTTTAAAGGAATAAATTATTTTTTGCATTTTCTATCATTTAGCTCTTACCTAAGCCTACAACGAGCTTAACATTTAATACTGTGATTTAAAACGGAAACTTTATTTTTCTAGTTTCTTTGTAAAAATAAGTTTAATACAGTTATTGATATATCATTGTTCATTGTAATTCTATTCTAAACTAGGCTAATGCACAATGCTGTAGGAATATTTTTGATAGACAACCCGATTATCAGGAAAATATTTTGTATTTTTATGCCTTTATTTTATGTAGAACTAATGATTTTGCTCTTATTAGGAATGTAATAAAACAAATAAATATTTTAAAAATTAGGGTTTTAAGAGTCGTTCTTTTACTTTAAAACCATCATAACAAAATTGAAGAATTTTGACCATCTTCCCCGCCCCCCTAAAAAAAGGAATATATTCTGATATTATATCTGATATTATTAGAAACCTATTCTGATATTATATAAAATAATTTCAACATTCAATTCTATCTACGTAAAGGGGATCTAACAGCATAGTTTTCACATAGTTTATTTAGTATATAAAGGGTTTCAATGTAGTTGTGATAAATTTTATTAAAATAAAAGTCTAAAAATTCACTGAGTCATTTTAATATTTTCATCAGAGGGAATTAAAGGTTACAACAGTATGCCACACATAAAAATCCTAACTTAATTTTTCGAAATAGTTTATTTGTTGTAACATAAATACCCTAACACATTCTTTAAAATAAAATATCATAACCGATCATACGCAAATAATTATTTCTGTGAAAAAATAATCGAAAAAAAAATGTTTCTCAATTTTAAAGATTGGATATTTAGCTCTCGAAAATAATTTTCAGTTTGCTTTTAGAGTCATTTTAAGTAGATGCACAGCTGTTTAATCAGAACCGGAAGTGCAGGACATAAACCAGTAGTACGCATTCAAACGGACAGACTTTGACTCCTAGTAAAAAGTAGTAAATAGTGTATTATTGCTCTTGCCTAAAGAAAAAAGCATGGACCTTATTTATGAATGTTTAGCAGAATGTAAAATACATCTTTCCTTTTTTATCTATTAAAAGCTGTTAAATAGATTTCATTGATGTTTCGTACACCGTCATACCTTAGAAGTCTCAGCTGTTGTGTAATAATTTTCAGAATTTAATGAAGTTTTAACGGGATGTTTTAATGATGTTACGCATTAATCCAAAATGTTACACATATACTCATTCAGAGATAAACTATTGGCATTTATGTTAGAAAATTTATATTCAGAATATTTGCTCTAAATTACCCGATTGGCTACAAATCATTCATACTTTATAAAAATTTTGTTCTTTAGGCTTATTGTATCTATAATGGATAGAAGTTTATTTGTTGTAACATAAGTACGCTAAACATACTTCAGAATAAATTAGCTTAACCAATCATATGCAAATAATGATTTCTGTGAAAAAATAATCGAGAAAAAATTATTTATTCAAGTTATCCAAGTAAAAGTTTTATTCATTTTATATTTTTAGTTAGTAGTTTTGGCTTTAAGTCAAATATTTTTAATTTCAAAGATAGGAAAAACAAAAAAAAAATTACATGTGCTTGTTTTAATTTTCACATTTTACATTGTGTTACGATCAAATATTGCAATAGATTTAAGAAATATTATCATAAAATCTTATAAAAAGTTTTTGGTTCCGAACCTGGTCGGTTACGTTACTTAAATATTTTGAGAAATTATTAAACTCGAGGGTTATGTACAAGAGATAACATCCATGTTATAAAGTGTTACAAGAATTTAATTATTCGGAAAATCAACATTACAGTTCTAATTGTTATAAAAGCAAATATAATTGAATAAAATTTATTTAAACTTTTAATTTTAAACGTTCTCTTCAATATTAATATATACTGTGATCCTAAAATTGTGAAGTCAAATTAGCCAAGTTTATAGTTATTCACTCTAGGATGTGTAAAAGCATGTAAATTGTTGTAATTAAGTTTAGCCTGTTCTTTTTAAAATCAGATCTATAAAAATATCTATCTTTATATAATTTATTTTCATAACTCAAGGGGTAGCTTAAAATTATCAAATAGTTACTCGGTAATCCACAGGTTATAATTTGCTGACATCTGTTTGATATATATATATGATGTCATTCTTCACAATGTGTACTACTGTAAAAATTGGTCTTGCAAGTAATGTGTAATCACTCCGCAGTAAATGATATATCCAGTGTGTTACAAATGGAACTCAACAGACAAATGATCAATTAAATAAAATATTGAACAAAATCTAAATCTAAATAATGCCAGACACATATTCCATAAAAAGAAATTAAATCCCGAAATGTATAGGCTATTTTTAATGAACTAGTATCTCTGGGTAATTTCTGAAACAGTATTTCTTTTTTACGTTATCGAACTACATTACTTCATGTATTTGTAGCCTCCAGTTTGAAATGCATTTAAGATCGCCCAATTTTTCAAAGACATCTTTTTTTTAGAGTATTTTAAATACTCTGATATAAGTCACGTACGCTTGGCATGTCTTTCAAAGCAGTGAATTAAGAATGATCTGAATAAAACTTTCATTCGTTACCGAGGAATTTTTATGGGAAATAAATGCAATTAAATCCCTTTGAATGGCCAGTGAATATTTATCGATTAGGAATGCTTCCGCAGGTATAATAATTATAAATAAAAGAGGAATGCAATATCAATGTCTCACACTATCAGAATCTAAAGCCCTTTTCAAATAAAATACGTGTATAAAATTTAAATTACTGACATGAAAAGAATGCATACGTCCGAGTTTAATTTCAGCTTAATATTTTTTTTTCAAATTATAGATTGAAACATTTGAGAGGAAACTAAACTCATTTTCAAGCAGGGAACGTAAAAGCTTCCACTTTTATTTTTGTAAAATTTCAGCTGATAAATTTACTTTGCTAGCCGAAAAGTAATATAAATGTAACTGAATTTTCGAAGCTGATCTAATATCTTGATGAAACTTTTTTTTATATTGATTAGATTAAATATGAAAGGGAAAAAAGTCCTTTGAGGTTATGTAGAAACGTGATATATAAAACTTGATTACTCATCACTGGCTTTAAAAAATTTGGTAGTTATCCGCTTTTAACATTTCAATGGGGAATTTTTTTGTAAACTGTTACCTTGAAAGCAAGGTATTTTAGAAAAATGTATCTTCAAAAGTATTTATTAAAAATAAAAACTACGATATTATATTTGGAATATTTAGATATTCATTACGAAATGTAACCAATCATAAGATGAGACGCAACTTCTAAAATAAATGCGGATTTAAATTTTGTAGATATTTTATTCTTATAATAGATCAGTTCATTTAAATTAACAAATAAATTATTTTATTAAACGTTCCTCCCAATCAAAATATTTTTTTAGTAAAAAATAATTTTCGTATTTTTTATAATGAAATATTAATAAAATAATTAAGTATCAGGGATCACTAGATGGTATGTAGACATATATCTTGTTGAGAGGCTGTAGTCAACTATAGATTGAGAGCAGGACATTGATATTATGCTTAATATCTTATTAAAATATGATCAAATGCTCACTTGGATACCGCATATTTGTATCAGACCCTTTGAATAAGTCTATTGATGACTTGTATGTTCGAGTTTGGATACTTTAGAGTAATATTTGTTTCTATCATCATAACAAGAGAATTAACTTTTAAATTATTCTATTTCTCTGAAAGAGCTCCTCGAAAAATTAATACAGATCGCTGTATTTGGTCTCTAGATCTTAAAAATCATTTTTAATGTAGCTTGAAGCGGAATTTTTCAGTAACTTTTCAAAATAAGGGGGTTCTACAGAACCAGAATTTCACAATCCTGTATTAGACATTATTTTTTTTTTCAAAATTCATTTCGACTAATAATTTTTCACTATTTTGAAATACTTTTATAGAATGGTGTCAGAACTTTGTCTTCTGTTTTTATTTCGTGTTTGAAAGGGGCTTAATATCCGTAATTTTACATTAATTTCCTGTTTTCTCATATACAACATAACTCAACTTGAATTGCAGTTTCTTATCTATATGTATGCTTGATAGAATTATTGGTATGATTCGCAACAACAGAAAATACTAAAAAATTTCTGAAAAATCTGTTTCCGATAACGTACATTCCGTTTTATTCAGTGTTTAGTAGTTTTATTCAGTGTTTATCACATTTTGTTCATTTATTTCCTACATCGGTCACTATGATGCAATTGAGTTTTAATTGGTTTATGATGGATTAGGAGTTAAAAGTTAGAAAATAGAAGAGACGCGACGCTTTTCCTTGGTTTTAGAATTAAAAACCCCTGAGAATTATTCTATTCTATAGGCTGATGTGCCTTGTCATCGTATTTACATGAAAAGCCGGTTAAGCCGATTTTGTAGCAAAGAGGTTAAAAAAGCAGATTTTTAATTTGATTTAATTCATTCAGTACTCTTTTGCACCTTTTAAAACTTTTAGATTTTTCTCTCTCAAACTGTGTAATTGAAAAAAAAATATTTTTCCATAATATTTTCTGAATTTTTGAAATTTTAATAAAAAACTTAACATTTCTTTTACTTTAATTAATTTTAATTTTACTAATTAATATTAAACGTTTAATAACTTGGTGAATTTTCACTTCGAACAACACATTTTTCTTGAGTGTGTATATTCAATAAGCGGTTTTACTCAAAATTTTCAAAACTTTTTCTTTAAAAAAATGATGGATTTTACTATTAATTTTCAAGTTTTTGACGGAATATTTCGTAAATATCCATTTTTTTCATATTCATTTTCTAATGTAGCTTAAAATATCTAGGGAGAGAGGATCACTTTTTTTAGTGGAAACCAGGACAGACAACCAAGAAACAATGTGTTTACAGAAGCTTTACGTTAAAATGTTTATTTTGTATGTAAACAAATTACACTTTGTTTGGAGTTCTTTAAATATATCACCATGCAGTTCCAATCTAAATAATTTTAAAATAAAGAAAATATCAAATCACATCTGTAGTTAGGCACCACCCAATATTCCAGTTAGTAAATAAATAACATTGTACAAACTGTACATATTAGAGTGTCATACATTAAAGTCAGTATAGTCGAAAATTCGTGTACTCAAAATAAGAATAATATTCATACATATAAAGAAGATTAATTTGTAGATATTTAAAACATTCATTTTCTGAAATGACACTATATTTAAAAGAAAATAACGTAGAGGATATATACAAAATTTAAACCTAGAATGTGTTGTAATGCTCTACTGTTACAAACCATTATTTACCCAACAAAACTTTTTTGTACTGCTATCACTAAAGGAAACGCACCATTGCTGATATTTTACTCACTAAACATGGTAATAATAATGGCGTAAAAAATGATACCAATAGTAGTTACATGAGTTTAAATCCGGCAAAAACCAATGATAATGAATAATGTTTCAGATAAATAGCTAATAATAAATACTCAGAATCTGTAAAGTTGAAAATTTCCATATATCAAAATATTTTGCGACTAAGTATAATCATCTCAGGTTTAGGTATATACAACCATGCAGTTATATTTTCTGTCAGATTTTTTTATTTATGGGTAATTATTGTAGTATTACAATACTCTTTGCCTATTTCAGGAAAGATGTAGTATCAGTCCATTTCAAGAAAGTGCATCATTGGGGACATATACTGACTCATATTTCATAAGCAAAACATTTAAAAGTGTTCTTATAACGTTATGTTAAATAGATTTCGGTTTGTACTTTAAATTATGTGCTAAAATATATGGTAAAAGCAATATGAAACTTTACGAATAAAATGTCAATTTTTTTTATTTAAAAAATATTTTATGTAAAGAAAAATGAGATTCTAAACGTCAAAATTTTTACATTTAGATACTGAAATGTATTTTAATATTGAATAAGTAAATAATGCTTGTTTTCAAATAAAACTTTTGCAGTAAATATAGCAATTTGAGAATTTTTTACTGACGTAAATGTTTTTAAGGGATATTATCTCTGAAAGATAAAGATTATCTTATAGAAGGCTATAATAAAGTCTAAAAATATGAAATTCTCCTATGAAAGATTAATATTTCTTTCCGTTTCTTATTCTCAAACTTCTCCAAAAGATCAGATTTATTTTCCTCTAGTGAGAACATACAATTTTGTCGTTTCCATCTGTATCATAAATCTGAAATATAGATTAAAGATGCATTATTAAAGAACGCAAGTAAAATAGTAGAATTTAGAGTTTTATTTAGAAATTTAGAGCAGAGTTGTGTTTTATCGTGAGCAAGTACGATTAAATAATAGTATCATTTAGAGTAAAAAGATATTTATTCAGCCATTTTAAATAAAATTTCCAGTTTTAAACTGTATAACGTCGATGGAAGCAGATGTTATTGAAATACATTACTTTTTCTAGCATCTTATGTCTTTTACCTGGCCTTTCCTCTGACAGTAGTTGATGAGTATAATATTGGTTTTTACTTTTACAAAATGTATCGGCAAATAATTGTTAAGATATATTTGAATCCACAATTTTGAATGGGGCAGGAGTATGCTGTAACCAATATGCCAAAGGGAGATTTAGTAATGCACAGAAACTAATCTCCTGGATGATTGAAAACTGTGAACTAATCACTTGCACCAGCTAAATTTTCAAGCCATTTTTTTATTGTACTGTAAATATTTTCATGAAATTGTTAAAAATTAATTTTGTTTTTTAAATAGCTCAAGTAATAATAGATTGACTTTCTATAAATTATTTCTCATTTCAACAAAGTCTTCTTTTTGTTATCAATTTATGTTACTTTCTCTTGTTAATTTTCAATGTACATGTTTTTCAAGATGTTTGTAACGCTCATTGGTACAATAGCACAAATTCAAATATCTGTACAGCCAAGTGTTTGTTTTTTATCACTTCCGGGGCTGGACCCATGCTTGGAGACCCCCTCTCTATGTTAAATTATGTAAAAGCATCTTGTTCCTAATATTATCTTGTAACCCATTTAACATCACCTAACTAGGGCTTCGTTCTAGTTTTGGTTGAATTTTTAATCTTCTTTCGCTAGTTTTAACCTTTTTTTTATTTTTTTTAAACATTAACGGCAAGCATAATGCTACATCCTTCCAGGGTTTCGTTTTAGTTATTTAAACTATGGACTTTTTAAATGATAACTCACGACTATATTCTCTCAATATTTTTTTTAAAATTTTTTTTTCGTTTTTTTTTTTTGTTCTACTGTTGCGGAGTGAACTGTTTTGTGGTAAACATTTGAAAGCCTAATCCTTAGGGAAGGCTGTTTGCCACCAAGGGTTAAAAAAAAAAAAAAAAAAAAAAAAAAAAAGATATAAACTGTTGCAAAGTAAAACGAAAATATAAACTATTTTTTTTAACTTTATGCTATTTCTCATTTTAAAGTCAAATGTTAAATCCTTTACATTTTTGCAGTTTCTCTATGGCTTTGTAGTATTTTAGAGTTATTGAAGCTTGGTTGTTAAGTTTATTAGCCTATTAACCCCTTCCAGGTTCATTTTATTTCGGGATTAGGGTAAAAAAAAATGTCAATTTTTTTAGGCTTATTTTTATACATACATAGTTTTTTAAAAATAACAGCATCATTCGCATACAAAATTTCCTAAAAATTAATGTAAAAAAATTAATTTAAATAAATGAGTAATTTACCTGTATAGTTGGCTTTCTGTGGATCAGAAATCATTAGACTTTGGAATCAATTAACACTAAATATAAAGTTTAATACCTAGCTTTTATCTTGAATTAAATTTTATTTACATCCTTTGCATTTACACAAATGATTATGAAATTATTAATCAAAATTTGATCGTGTATGATACAATCGGAAGCACGGCACTGCACAGAGTCCAACATCGCAATCTCGACAGTAGAACCTTGTTTCTCTCCTTACCTTCTTCCCTCTGCTGTCTCTCTTTGAGTAGCAAATAATCTAGTAGCCAGAAAAGTAAACAAAAGCAGTCGAAACCATAAAAAGAACATGTGAGATAATTCGGGAAAAACTGATTGCACAGTGTAAAATTTTATTGTGCCCGAACTATACTCGAGATGAGCCAGGATGGTAGATTTCGCTTGCCCGAGTTCAGCTAGGGTAAAAGCGGGAAGGGGTTAAATCAGTTTCATTAAAAGTGTAGAGGTATATTGAAGAGGAACAAAACTAATCGTCGACATGAGCTTTTTATCAAAACGATTTTGTTAAAAGACTAATAAGTAAATAAAGAATAAAATGGTAATGTATAAAGACATCAGGGCGTTGATAACACTCGCGGCTTGCAAGTGACAATCTGGCGAAAATTTCTTTTGATTAAGAACGCTGATTCCAAAGCCGAGAGTGATTTCCCCTTCTACTGAACTGTGCCTCTCACCTTATATACTGCAACATGCTCATGCGCGCAGTATCCAGGGAAATGTGCACTCCATGTCAATCTGCATTGGATGGAAGCTTCTTTGACATGGTTAACACCAGAACGCTACAAAAGCAATACCTGATGCAAAATATTTTTTAATTCCACATGTCTTTACATGAATTCACCATTTATTTTGGTTTCTATTTTATATATAACAATACAGTTTTCACATTTTATTAACTTTTATTACATAAACACATTAAACAATCAATTCCTTTGTGGTCTTTTTAAGTGTTTCGTTACCAGTGGTCAACAGACTAAACACTGGTTTAGTCAAAACTTTAGAACTTTGCTGGAATACAAAGTCTTCGCTAAATGTATATACAGAAAATATTAGTAAAATATCCATGTGTGTCTACACTGGTTTTGTAAATAGTAAATGAGCATATTCCCCTTCGTATTCTATATTATTCAATATTGTGAACGAAAACTGAAACATGCATCAAACATTAATAAAAATATTCATTACCTTATGATCTTGTTCTAAGTTACTATCTTCTATAAATATAAAGAATTTGTTTCTTACCTAGAAGAAAAAGAAATTATTTCATATAAAAATACAGTAATAAAATAATAATGTAGTCTTATCAACTGGAATAATAACTCATAAGCACATAAAGTTTTCTCTTTGATGACGGGAGTTATTACAATTATTACATGAATTATTATTAAGTTACAGTGTTTAAACTTATGAAAGGGGATATTTTCAAGATGATATCGTATAATGCTTAAAATGACAACTGATGACAACTCAGAAAGGGCGGTTTTAACATTCAAAGTTGTTCATATTTCATATTTGTTTTACTTTCAGGAGTCCATAATAACTAAGATTTAAGATATACAGCGATATATATTCAGTGCAAATTACTCTGGTATTAAATGTCTTTAACAATTAATACGCTTATTTGACAAGTGTTTAAGTTTGGAACGAATGATTGATGTCCTCTTAAAAGTCAAAATTTCTTTACAGAGAGATTATTAGAAAATTTATATAACATGTTACTGATAAAACTTCTAAATAGCAGTGTCTTTTAGGTTCTGGACATGAAAATGTATTTTAAAATTACGACAACAATAAATATCTTTACACTACTTTAATAAAATTTATAAGTGTTTAAAATGGAAATTATTCCCCTTTTAAAAATAAGTATTATATGATTAATTATATTTTATAACTCTAAAATTACCTTTAAATAGTATTTCATGCAAGGAACTCTCGAAAGATGTGATTAGCGAATATGGTACAAGAAGCATAATGAATTAATTTTTATTGTCCCTGTTTTAAAACCTTTTTTTTCTAGACTACATGATATACCGATATACACAGAAGAGTAATTAAAAATAGCTGACGTTAATTAAATTTTGAGCTGGGAGCAAGTTTGGAAATATCATGTAAATGACTTAAGGAATGGTCTTGCAGGATGAATGCTGCTCACCGTATCAGTAATACTCGAAAGCAAAATAGACAAGAATAGTTATCCGAGCACATTTGATCTTGGAAAAA
>CM063498.1:98846469-98851469 GCA_032207245.1 Pardosa pseudoannulata | reverse complement strand
GAAAATAAAACATTAAATAATGAATAAAACAAATGAAATGCTTACCTGCGAAGTATAAAAGTCTCTAAAAATTAATAGTACCAAATAACGGGTAATAAACCACTAAATTTACTCAATTTAACAACATGTTTATCAACTCTACCACAAAAATGACCTTCGAATGCAGCAAGACAATTTTAAAATTCCTACTATGCTAATAAAAGGATTCCTGATTGGAGCTGTCATTTCTTTTCTGCTGTATGAACTGCATCATTCATGTCCTTATAAGTACCGTCAGGAAAAACGGCTTTATTAGGAATATATATAGGTGTTTGATTGAAGCTGTACTTATAAGCACCTTCAGTATAAAAAGGGTTAATACAGAAACTGAAGATTGAATAAACAAAAATTGTTTACATTTATAACATCCATAATACTTTCATATCTATTTTGTTGATAAATTATTTGTAACTTTAATTGTAGAAGTAATAAAGCTTTTCGGGAAATATTTCTAAAGTTTCTAAATGCATTCTTATTTGACTATGAATAAATTTCGAATAAAAGCCATTAGAATTTTAATGTGTTTTGACGATCTTATTGTCAGCTATTTAGAACTCTTCAGGTATGGTGAGGAGAGTAAGAGTGAAATATAATTCACTGATGAATATTCATTGATGATTTAAGTACGCCATCAATTTTATTTTTCCACAGATATTTTAATGCATTCAGTTATTCTAAAATTCTCATCTTTGACTGTCTCACTATAGTTAAATAACAGTTTGGAACTTTCTGGAATAAAATATGAGAAATTATGTTAGATTATGGTAAAATAGTATACTTGTAATCCACATACAAATACTTTCTTAGAAGATATGCTTTATATATTTTTCAATATATTGACTTATAAACTACAATGCCAATAAAGAAATGTTGATATATATTTACCAAATAATGAGATGAGTACAATTTTGCTTGTCTGAGAATTATATTCACGTTCTAATTAACATAATAGTTAAGAGTATTTAATTTTGTACTAAGTAAGATAAGTATATGGTCTTAAGCTAATAAACGGATTGCTTCTCGTTTCCAAACTATTGGTCATAAGACATTTAAAATATTATAGAAGAATACAGAAGGCAGTATGCTTAAAGACATTAGTCTTGTGGCAATGATGATATTCATTAAATAAGACTATGTTTGAAATCAATTTAAATTTTGAGCAGATATTTTAATGCATTCGGTTATTCTAAAAGTCTTATCTTTGACTGTCTCATTATAGTTAAATAACAGTTTGGAAATTTCTGGAATAAAATATGAGAAATTATGTTAGATGATTATAGTAAAACAGTATACTCGTTATCCACATACAAATATCGTCTTAGAAAATAAGCTTTATATATTTTCCTTATATTGACTTATTAACTACAATCTCAATAAAGAAATGTTCATATATATTTACCAAATAAAGAGATGAGTACAATATTGCTTGACTGAGGATTATATTTACGTTCTAATGAACTTAATAGTTAAGAGTATTTAATATTGTACTAAGTAAGACAAATATATGGTCTTAAGCTAATAAATTGCTTGCTTCTTGTTTCCAAACTATTGGACATAACACATTTAAAATACTATAGAAGAATACAGAGGGCAGTATGCTTAAAGACATTAGTCTTCAGGCAATGCTGATATAAATTAAATAAGATGTTTGAGAACGTAAAGTCCAGAACAACTGTTTTTAAATATAAAAGACTAATATCACATCTTTCTTTCTGCTTAGTATAATAAATAAGTTTTTTAATGTGTTTTAAATAATTTAAACTTATTTCGGATTTGTAAAGAGATAGTACTTCTCTTGAGCAAGAAGTCAATAACCAATACAGTAACTTGAATACTGAAATGCAAAATGGGTAGGTAACCAAAACAGACTCCTATATGGCATTTAAAATCTTTATTCTATCAGAATTGTTCAATAAGATCACGGTAACATATTGTCAGAAAAATAGTTTTAAGTAATCATTTTTCAGATTTCAGTAAATATAATGATAGGGAATGGGAAAACTTTAAATCAGAAAAAAATTTAGATTTTATAAATTTTGCAGCATTGAGTTTTAAATTTAAAAAAAAGTACCATAAAATGAATGCTTATCTTATTTGGTGCATTCTTTGATTCAAAAATACATCTGTGACTAAAAGTCATGAGAAAAAAAAAAGCTGTGCATGAACTTTACCGTGCTACCTGTAAACTGATAAAACTTAACGAATCACCATATTAAAATAAATAAATCTTCATTACTTCACTAATGAAATTCTTTGGAGTCGCATGATAATTTTCCAAAATTGGAAAAATGCTGGACTGTTCTAAATTCAATTTACCCTTTAATGTTACTTCTGGTATTTTTTACTTTTCTAATTCCTAAAATCTACAGTGAAATGAATTTATTTTAACTTATAAGTGTATAATAAACTTATAAGAATACAACAAATACTGCGAATAAATCTTTTAAGTTACAAGCAAGAAACGCTTACTACAATAATCTGTTTCCAGCTTAGACAAACCTTTTAATGGATATTTAATAGCACATTTGAACTGACTGTAGAGCAGAGAAACGTTTTTGTGACACCACTAAACCATTAATTTGAATAGTTTTCTAATTAGAGTTGAACTGTTTACAAAAAACTGATTAAAAAAACTAACCTGGATATATCACTCTGGGATATAAACATGGACGTATTTTCAATAGAATACTTATAGTTTGCTATAAAGAAAGTCTTAATATTTGACGTTAGATTCTTCCTTTTTAAAGTTTTTAGAAAGCGTATAATTTAGATTTTGTAAAGAAATCAATGAGACTGATCATTTAGATAATTACGAATTAGGAAATAAAAAGCGTACAAAAATCATTTCATTAACTATTAGAGAGAAAAAAATTACTTAACGAATCACCATATTAAAATAAATAAATCTTCATTACTTCACTAATGAAATTCTTTGGAGTCGCATGAAAATTTTCTAAAATTGAAAAATGCTGCACTGTTTTAAATTGAATTTACCCTTTAATGTTACTTCGGGTATTTTTTACTTTTCTAATTCCTAAAATCTACAGTGAAATGAAATTTTTTTAACTTATAAGAATATAATACCTCATAAATAATTTCACTGCAGGATAATTAAATTCTAAGCTACTATCTTTGTGCCTAATGCAACAATGTACACTTCATAAGGAAATTAAATAATTTTAATCATGCCATATTTAATCAGTTGGTTGTTCAAATACAGATTCATATCTATCGTAACAGTATTTTCATTTGAATCGTGTTTGAATTTGAGAAACAGTAATTAAAATTTGATATGTTTATGAAATTTAAAGTAATATCAAACTTAATTTGATAAGTACACCAAAGAGCTACGCTTTTGCGATATATCATTCTGCTGTTGAGTATTTGTTTAGTATGATTAGTTTAAAAAACTTCAAACGAAGATTTTATTATGAAAATTGAACATCAACAGTAAAAGAAAACACTAAATAATTGAAATATGAAATATTAAATAAATTCTAGATAAAAGAAAGAAAATACTGAAAAGATTTTATGTAAAAGAAAATCGATATCAGTATGGTTTGGTATATTTTTCTTGGAGTAAATTTGAATTGGAAAAGACAGTTTAATTCAGTTTTAAAAAATCTTGACGAATTTTCTAAAAAGTAATAGATTTCTTACATAGAGATGCTTGACTATTTAAGTACAAAAATACATGTATTTAAAATTATAAAGTATAAACATGCATGCATGGAATATATGTAAAAATGTCTTCTACTAGCATTGTTGTATACAATATAGGAAGCACTCTTTTTCTTCTTTGGTGCTTCAGCAACGAGTATTAAGATGCATACTTCTGTACATCAAGCTACACTTTGTATTTTATCCTTATCTTGTACATGACATTTATAGAAATTTATATTATTGGCATAAGTTTCAAACAGTATTAAAGCGATTTATATTCAATCTAATACTAGTCTTATTTAGTAATAAGTTTAAGTTTATAAATAAAGTAGCATACAGCCGGTCATATGATGGAATCAGTAAAAATTTTAATTTTCTAAAATTGCAAAGTAAAAAAAACAGACCAAAAAACAAACCATTTTTTTCTGCCTTATAGAATAAGGCAGACAAAAAAAATGGTTTGTTTTTTTGGCTGAGAATTCTTTGGTACAATTGTGAATGCAGTTTAGAACCACATTGAATTCATTTAGAAAGATAATTCAAAGTTTTCTTAGCTACGTCGAAATTATTGTTAAGTTCTTTTTGCCACAGTAATTAGTGAAATTAAAGGAATGAAACTATCATGCCCACTACACCCTGGAGGTAGACAGAAATTGTTGTTAATACCGGCGATAAAATTTTCATTTAAAAAAATAATGGATGATTAAATTTAAAATTATCATATATGTACCTAATATATTATTTAAGCCAAATATGGAAAAAAATATTTACTTAATATCTAAGTTCAGTGATAAAACGTTTGAAAATAATGCAGATGATATTTAAATAATTTAAAACAATAAATGATTAAATGAGACGGATAAAGGAATGAGTCATAATGCTAGAAAAATGTAATTTTTGCCAATTTGTTATGTGTTGAATTGATAAATTTAATAGCCTGCTCTTAAAAAGGGAAAAATTTTAAATTATCACATATGTACCTAATCTATTATTTAAGCCAAATATGAAAAACAAATACTGACTTAACATCTAGGTTCAGTGATAAAAGGTTTGAAAATAAAGCAGACGATACTTAAATAATTTAAAATAATAAATGATTAAATGAGACGGATAAAGGAATGACGTCATAATGCTAGAAAAAATGCAGTTTTTGCCTATTTATTATGTGTTAAATTGATAAATTTAATCGCCTCCTCTTAACAAGGGAAAAATTTAAATTATCACATATTGCTAATCTATTAAAGCCAAAAAAGAGGGAAAAAAAATATGGACTCTACATCTAGGTTCAGTGATAAAAG
>CM063498.1:98821469-98841469 GCA_032207245.1 Pardosa pseudoannulata | reverse complement strand
TAGCTCAGTATGAAGAAGAATATATTAAACATAATTTTGTGTTGCACGACATTTACTGTAGGCATCCCAATGTAGCCAAAGCTTCTTCAAGTGATATCCAAATTCTGCGAAATTTGAAACCTCTTAATGCGATATCGAGTTCATGGCCTAAACTGTTTAATCATTTTCTGGCCAAATTATTTAGTAAACAGATAAAAGATCTTAGAACATATTAAATTCCTCGCACAATCTCAAATTAGTACAAGATAGTGGATGAACTTGATAAAGAAACCCGGATCCTCTACAAATATTAGTAAGTGTTGGAATTCTTTTAGCTTGACTAATTGAGTTGATCTTGGGTTTTATCATTTATTTTGACAGTGATATAAATTAAAATATCTAAGAACCTTAGTATGAAGAAGTATATATTAAACATAATTTTGTGTTGCACGACATTTACTGTAGGCATTCCAATCTAGCCAAAGCTTTTTCTTTAATATCCAAACTCTGGCAAAATTTGATACCTCTTAAGCGATATCAAATTCATGGCCTAAACTGTTTAATCATTTTCCGGCCAAATTATTTAGTAAACAGGTAAAATATCTTAGAACACATTAAATCCTCGAACTATCTGAAATTAGTTAATATAATGGATCGACTTGATAAAGAATCCAGGATCCTCTACAAATATTAGTGAGTATTGGAATTATCTTAGCTTGACTAATTTAGTTGATCTTGGGTTTTATCATTTATTTTGACAGTGATATGAATTAAAATATCTAAGTAGCTTAGTATGAAGAAGAATATATTAAACATAATTTTGTGTTGCACGACATTTACTGTAGACATCCCAATCTAGCCAAAGCTTCTTCTTTAAGTAATATCCAAACGCTGGCGAAATTTGAAACCTCTTATTGCAATATAGACTTCACGGCCTAAACTGTTTAATCATTTTCCAGCTAAATTATTTAGTAAACATGTAAAACATCTTAGAACACATTAAAATCCGTGCACTATCTGAAATTAGTACAAGATAGTGGATCAACTTGATAAAGAAACCAGGATCCTCTACAAATATTAGTGAGTATTGGAATTCTTTTAGCTTGACAAATTTAGTTGATCTTGGTTTTATCACATATTTTAACTGTGATATAAATAAAAATATCTAAGTAGCTTAGTACGAAAAAGATATTTGTTGAATGAAAATAATCATAAAAAAATCTCCTGGGTTTTCTAGTCGTTAGAAATATGCGAATATTAGATACATATTTGCATATTTCCCCTGAGCACTTGGAAACATGCTGTAAAAGCATGCAGCAAAAATATTATGTAATTTATATAGCTTTTAAAAATACTTGCAATATGTGAAGCGAATTTTTATAAATATTCGCTTCCAAATTCATGCAAGGGGATGAATTTAATTATCTGTAAATCCGAATGCTTAGACATATACATTTGGAGAAAAATATAGAAAAATAAAGAATATTTGTGAAAATTCAAAAATGTTCTTCTGAATTTTCTAACAGAAAAAGTGTTTATAAATTACTCTAGCTGTAATTGTAAGATAAACAAATTAATCGAGAGGGTTGTAAAAATTAAACTATTTATACACATAATTTTTCTGTTGGTTAATAATTGTATCCCATGTGATAATTCCTTACGAGTAGTTTTAAAGAGACAATTTCTGTTCTGTAATTCTTATTAGAGAATTAATTATACAATGGATTATTAAAAAACGTTAAACAATTACTGTACAAAGTACTGTACAAAGAACATCAAAATTTGCATCTGATGTTTTTTGTCCATTCTTTTTAACATTATTGATTTGATTGGGAAAAAATTAATAATGAACTAAAAGAAAAATAAAGAATTTTTCTTTTAAATGAATGCGTTTACAAGCAAATATTCAAAGATAAAAGTATTACATATTTGAGATAATTCGATGACAGGTGTTACACCTGTAATGCTATTATTTGACATTAGTACAACAATGGCAAACACGTTAGGTTTGATGGAGTTAAGATCAATTGCAAAAATTAAACTGTTTCGACAAATTGTTACAAATATGTGTGTTGATTGGTTAGTTTTTTTTGGCGGGGGGGAGTAATAAGGATGTGAGAAATTCAACAAATAACTGATCAATATTTCTCGAAAATAATGAAGTGCATTTTTGATAAATCTCAAGGCTGCTCAACTAAATATTTTGCCCCTTTAATTCCCGAGTAAATACAGTTGGACGGTGACCAAAATTGTAAAAACTGTCTTCCAATACCAGTTTGTTTCCGAGGCTATGGTATTTTGTTTGCTACTCGAGAGACCCGGACTTACTTCTTAATGATATTTCCTAACAGCTGCTAATATCCATGACATAAGTGAAATTCGAACCCATAAACTCAAGATCAGCGTTCTACTTATTAGGCCATCTTTAAGCCCTTTTGATGCAAAAGCCCGTAGGTTTTATTTCCGAAACTGCCGAAAGCATTGCCTTTCGATACTGAAATGCTTTTCTTTGAATACAGCATATAACTTGCCTGTTCGTTTGAAATTGACTTTAAGATAGACCTCGTTGTGATAAATCCTCATGTAGTAAAGATAACTGTATGAAACAATGCAAATCGGGAGAGTTATATCAATGTATTTCTCCTAACTAAACTAAACCATCTGAAAGCAGCATTAGTTTATAGCAGACAGATTAACTAAAGCGACAACTTTCTATGAAACAGATTCTTATTTTTGTGATGATTCTACTAATATTTTCCCTTTATTAATTGTTTTTTTTTTTATAAAATTTTAATTAAGATGTGAAAATTTTCCAAAAAATAATTTGATTGGATATTTATAAGCGAATATTAGACTAACCTATCAGGAATTTTACTGCAAGTGCTGATAAAATATAAACAAATGATTATTTTTAACCCCTTCCCTGTTTTTCCTGAGCTGAACTCGGTCAGTCGAAATGTACCATCCTAGATCATCCCGAGTGTAGCTCGGGCTGTGTGAAATTTTGCACTATGCAATCAGTCTTTCCCGAATTATTTCACATGTGCTTTTTATGGTTTCGATTGCTTTTGTTTACTTTTCTGGCTACTAGATTATTTGCTGCCCAAAGACAGATAATAGAGAGAAGAAGGTAAGGAGAAAAACAAGGTTCTACTGTCCAGACTGCGATGTTGGACTCTGTGCAGTACCGTCTTTTCGATTGTATCAAATACGACCAAATTTTGATTAATCATTCCATAATCATTTATTTTAATGCATAGGATATAAATAAAATTTAATTCAAGATAAAAACTAGGTATTCTAAGCTTTACATTTATAGTTAGTGTGAATTGACTCCAAAGTCTAATGATTTCTTCCGTACAGATAGCCAACTATACAGATAAATTACTCCTTTACTTAAATTGATTTTTTTACATTAATTTTTAGGAAATTTTGTATGCGAATGATGCTATTACGTTTAAAAAGCTATGTATGTATGAAAATAAGCATAAAGAATTGACATTTTTTTTACCCATAATCCTGAAATAAAATGAACCTGGAAGGGATTAATAAGAATTTTATAATTTTATTCTACCAAAATAATTTTAATAAACTTTAAGTTATTTTTATAAGTACTCATTTAATACGATCTCTCATACAATTTTTCATAACATAACACGATTCACTGATCTTATAAAATGAATACTTCACTTACCCCTTAAATTTCTCTCCAGTATAGCGGGTAACATTACTCTAAAGCTCAATACACTTTCATCAACAACTTACGGGTAATGCATTCTCTGAGAATTAACTCCGAGAAATGAATAGAGTTTCCAAGAATGGAATTTTTTATTCTATGGAGCACATTAATGCAAAATAATACCTTGAATTACATGATGACTGTTTCTAGGGATTCAAATAAAACCATTAGTTGAATAAAAATATTTTAGTAATGAGTTTATTAGACATTTCTAGAACATATGAATACGGATAAAGAACAAAATTCCACTCGTAAAATGCATATTATTTTTTAAGATTAATCTTCATTTGTTTCTCTTGAAATTGCTATGCTGGAGATTTTCACTTTCTGGGAAATGGAAATGGTAATTTTTGTTACCGAATAAATTGTAGACCAAGCATCATTCAAACAAATGTTTCTTGTTATAATAAATACATGGGTACTGGTAATATTGGGTTTCTGTAGGTCCATGTTAACCTATGGGAAAAGGGCTTCTTCCTCACATCGATTTGCATTTAAAGATTTCTGAAAGAAATATTACAGCATAATAAAGGAGAAAATTTCCCCAGATAATACAAATCTTTTTTTTAAATTCATATTCTTAAAATATCAGCAATAGCACTTACCCCTTAACAGTTTAATTTTTTTCATGAATTCGACCTTAAAAATGTCACATTTTTTATTGCCTATTTTTCATGTTACATTTGTAAACTTGGAAATGTTATTAAAAGTAATATTTCTAATTATTTTAAACATATATAACAACTGTTTTACAGGAAATGAAAAAAAAAATGTTTTTCCTGGAAGCTAATTTTTTTGTCTCATGTACCCCAGAAAGCGAAGTTACGTTTACAGTTTTGCATATAAAATTAAAAGTATTTTCGATTACAATTACTACACAATTATTTTCGAATGCAAATACTACAAGTACGTTTATTTAACCTGTTTTATTTTTTAAATCAGATTTAGTGCTATAAATCTTGAAAGATGGTAAGAGGCATAGTCCAACGTCACAGACCTGACAAAAATACCTATTCATTTTTTAATTCTTTTGTGTATGTCATTTTTCTTCAGTGAACACACATAGCACTAGTTTCCCGGTCTTAGTTTTTATGTGTAGGTTGAATTGCTGCTAAAAAATCTCTTTTGGTCAGTATCCCAAAACCTCAAGCCAAAAACTCTAAAAGCTAGTGGAGTAATGCAAAACCTATCAGAAATCCCACGCTTTTAAACCAAACTAAATACATTTCGAAAACTAACATCTTGTGGACATATATTGGACTAATTTGACATTAAAAATACAAAACTTACTGATAAAACAGTGAAAATTACAAAGAAATCAGATTGCCCGTACGCCGTACGGGCAAATCATTAAAGGCACGATAACAGCTGTGGTGTACGTGCAAAACAGGCAAGGGGTTAAAGAAGAAATCTTCATAACTTTTCACAAAAAGCTTATAATTATATTTCTATTGTTTTTTTAAAAATACCCCTTATAAACCTGGACAATTACTCTTTCTGACACACGTTATTTGTCGTAGAACAATCTTTAAATGAAAACAGTAGTAAAACATTTTCTCCCATATGCTTAACATAAATCTAGATGATTAAATATAATCGTTACACAGCCACTTTAACAACTTTTAATTTCTTGTACAATGTAAAGGAAATAGTGTAATCGTGAAAATTTTCAGTTCTTAGATTTCAAAGTAAATGCTATTTTATCCATGCCTAGCTAGGTTTTGTTAAATTTCTGTGATACATATGTACGTACATATAAGGAAGCATTTATTTTAAAATCCAAATAAATGTTTTGACCACGCCTGAACTGGTTGTGACTAATTCACTCTTGAGGCTTGCATGTACGTACGTAGGTATGTATCCCGCATAACTTAAAAAGAATTAGTCATAGGAGGTCCCCATTTTGTGTTTAGGACTGTTATAACTTATAGTTATGTTTCTACGTTTTTTGTTGCAATCTAGAAAGAAAGGAAAAATTTCAATGTGACTTATAGTAACGTAATGAGGAAATAATCAAAAAAGATAAAATTTATAAAAGTGAAAATTTTATTACAATTACTTTAATTAAGCTCAATTTTACAAACAACTAATATCGTGTAAAACTGTTACGCATTGTTACACACATTTGCGTTAAAGGATTAAAGATTTTTTTGAGTGGGTGTTAATAATGTGGTAAGAAATGCAACAACAGCCGACTAATATTTCTCGAAATTATTGAAATACTTTTTTGATATAGCTCAAGAGGACTCAACTAGATATTTGCCCCTATAATTCTTGAGTAAAGAAAGTTGGACGGTGACCGAAATGGTGAAATCTGTCTTTGAATACCAGTTTGGTTCCGAGGCTACAGTATATTATTTCCTAGCTGAAGGCTGACAAGACTAGGACTTCTTAATGCTGATTCCTAACAGTTGCAAACATCCATGCAAGATGTAAAATTCGAACCCACGAACTTATAAGCACCGTTCTACTTATTAGACCGTCGTTCGGCTCTTTCAATGCGAAAACCATAAGATATATTCCCAATGCTTCTGTAGCTTATTCGAGATCATTGCCTTTCGATACTGAAGTGATATTTTTTAATACCGAATATAGCTTGCCTGTTCGTATCAATTTGAAATTGGCTTTAAGATAGGCTTTGTTGGGATAAATCCTCATCTAGTAAAAATAATTGTATGAAATAATGAAAATCGTCTGAGTTAAATCAACGTATTGCACCTAATTAAACTAAACCACCTAAAGGCTATATAGTTTATAGCAGACTGATTGACTAAAGCAATCCTTTATTTTACTTAGGACTAAAATTGCTCACGTCTGCGGTTGCCTTCAAAGGGGTTAATGACTATCCGAAAGCCAAGGTTGTTGGAGAAATCTCTTCTTTAACCAGTGTTTTTTATTTATACAAAAAGTACAAAGATTTATGTACTATGATCTTCAGGTTAGATGTCTTCAGGCTGAGAATTATTATTAAGATACATAATTTTGAGCTTTCTTATAAATGACACTCAACACACTTCATTTTTAAGAAAATTGGCCTTAACGACTTTTATAGTTAATGTTACCCAAGTGTGACTACATTTTGATTTGTAAAAAAAGAAAAAGTATTTTAAAGAATAATTATGTTGCCATACAGAAGGGTTGAAAATTGAATCAAGTTCACAAGGTCTTCTTTTCACAATAAAATATAGAGAGAAACACATAAAATGAGAGCTCTGTATAACAGAAAGAGCACGGCAGCTGGTTCTGACTGAAAAATAATGAACTGAATAATCTCCAAGACACTGAAATGGCAGAAGTAAATAAAGGCAAATATTAACAGAACGTACAAATGATACAGTTAAAGGAATGTTATAACATTCTGCAATCTATGCTTTCTATATAATGAAAAGTCTTAATACAACAGCCTGTAACGCTACCGGTATACCACAATGCAATTCAAAGGCATAGAATGATTTTATAGAGACTGATTTTATCTTATTACTTAGACTTACTTTTTACTAGTGCTAATTAAACAGGTAAACAATGCTTTAAAAGTCCAATTTTGGGAAACGTAAATAAAAATATACATTAATTGCAAATATAATATTTGATTTTTAATGTTTATTACTCTTTGTACGGAATGTAGGTAGTTTTGTAATAATGAAAGATACCGGTTTAGAGGACAAAAAGTCTCCAAATAACGAGTATTAACGCTGCGCCAGACGGCTATTAA
This sequence comes from Pardosa pseudoannulata, assembly GCA_032207245.1. Classification (NCBI taxonomy): domain Eukaryota; kingdom Metazoa; phylum Arthropoda; class Arachnida; order Araneae; family Lycosidae; genus Pardosa; species Pardosa pseudoannulata. The sequence goes on along the minus strand of CM063498.1, from coordinate 98,834,039 downwards.
GTAATTTAGTAAGTACACCTAAGACAACAAGGATAATTCTAGAAAGAAAACTTCTTTCAATCTTAAAGAAAATACTAAAAAGATAATTCTAATGAGGCACCAAAGAATGTATTAAAACATGAATAATACACTTATGCTCTGTCTACACCTGAAATTTTCATACAGATGAGTTCTGTATAAATTTTTCTTTTCTTTAGAATAAGCAGAAATGGGTATTAGAGATGGCCTGCTACAAGAAGGAATTTAGGGATTGTATCTACATCACACCACGTTTGTAAAATTACAGTCCTGCGGGGTTGAGAATTTCGTGCTCATTAACGTATTGCAGGTTAGGCTTCTTAGAATTCCCTACACTGTCGACTCGGTCGACTAATGAATCTGTGTCATTTGTACGATTTCAAAGTAACGCCGTTATAAGATATGATATTGTTGGATTGTATTATGAAATTAAAATAGTCGTATGTTAACAATGTCTTGTTGAATATGCTTATTCAGTGCTTCAAGTTGTTTTATAAAGAAAAATAATTTTTTTTTAAAATCATTTTAAATGATATTAAATAGCCGTTTATAAATATAATATTTTTCACATAACTGTAATAAAAAAAATTATAAAGAATTTATCTGAGTATGAGCGCGTTACACCGAAGACTACCTCTTTTAAGGATACTCATAGAAGAAAAGAAGATATTTCATTTTAAAAGGTCTCCTTTTCCCCATTTCCTCGAGAACAAACAAATGGAATTTAAATTTTTCTCGGTTCAACTGTATGGCTTAGAGAAGAATAAAAGCGCTCGCATTCTTCCAGAAAATTCGTTGTTAATATTTAAGTGCTTTTTAAGAGGGGAACTAAGATTTGCATACAGAGCAGTATTAATGCAGGAAAAAGTGCCGTTTAAGTTTTATATACAGTCTAGGGAAACTTAAAGTGCCTTGAATTAAAGTACTTAAAATATTAAATATGTCATTATTTCACTGTGAATGTTTTAAAACATATTTCATAATGCAGTCCTAATTACATATAAATTAAATCTTACGGCAGTTTTCAGTTTCTGATAATTTAAAGTTACTGATATATACTCTGTTGATATATACTCTGTGTTCTGATATATACTCTGTGTTCGAATCTTACTTAAAGCATTAATACTTTTGTGAAACGCCTAGAACCTAGTCCACAAAAATCCAATTCATTATAGTTCCTGGCCGAAAGATGGCCGAAGGGTTAGGGTGCTGGCCTTCGGAGCCGGAGTTCGTGGGTTCGAATCCCACTATGGCATGGATGTTCGTAGCCGTTCGGAATCGGCTTTAAGCAGTAGGTCTCATTAGCCCTCGTGTTACAAAAAGTAGACCATAGCACTCCTAAACCAAACCAAACTAAACCAAACCATTATAGTTCCTGAAGTTAGAAGCGCCTAATTCAACACAGTGTTAAAAAACATTGCAATGAAACACTGCAAACTGAAAATGTGCTGAGAGAAGAACACATCAAAATAAAGTTTTATGACCTCATCTTTGAAAGATTATCTGATAATAAGCTTTTCCATTCTGTTCTTTTTTTCGTGTGGAAACAATTCAAATGTCAAAAGAAGTCGACTGTTGTAGCTGTTGAATTTGGATAGAAACAATGTGGTGAATAACGGGAGTTCGAGTTATAGCAACATACCAGGCAAAATTTAATGTATCTTGTGGTATTATAGATAATTTTTGGACTATCAGGAACATCATACAAACAAGTGACATCTACCCCACTATTCGGCATTTTTTACGGTTTTTCATTCATCAGTTTCAAGATCATGAATAACACCAGTCTGAGGCAAAACAGTGTATTACTTCTTTCGTGCCTTATGTAAGATACGATATATGGTAGACAACCTTGATTTTGCCTTTCGTAGGAGATCTATTGGCCATAGAGGACTCATATCTTAGTTTTTCAGATCCACAGATCTTAAGTCTCGGGACTACTGGTACTTGTTTATACTAGCAAAAATAGAGATTTTTAACATTTAAAAAAGAATATTTGCCATTGCAAGTATAGCATTAAATAAAAATAATGACCACTTAAAAATTTCAAGTTTTTCTTTTATTTATGATACAATATCTATACTTTCTGTTATTTTAAAAAAATTGTGAAATCTTGCATATATTTAAACTATTTTTATTCTTGTTATTGACTTTAAAAATATATCTATTGTTTTGAAAATGATGTATTTCCTGTCTTTCCATTTTCACATCAAAATTAATAAATAAGGGATTGTAGCCATAATTAATTCCTGTTTCCTCAAAGATTCATCGGGTTGCAAAAACTTTACAACTTTACTGTATCTATCCAATAATATAAAAACCATATACCTTTAACCCCTTTCCGGTTCATTTTATTTCAGGATTATGGGTCAAAAATGTCAATTTTTTATGCTTATTTTCATACATACATAGATTTTTAAACATAATAGCATCCGTAATTCGCAACGTAATTCGCATACAAAATTTCCTAAAAAGTAATGTAAAAAAAATTTAAATAAATGAGTAATTTACCTGTATAGTTGACTTTCTGTACGGCAGAAATCATTAGACTTTGGAGTCAATTCACACTAACTATAAATATAAAGCTTGAAATACCTAGTTTATATCTTGAATTAAAATTTATTTATATCCTATGCATTTACATAAATGATTATGAAATTATTAATCAAAATTTCGTCGTATTTGATACAATCGAAAACATGGTACTGCACAGAGTCCAACATCGCAGTCTGGACAGTAGAACCTTGTTTCTCTCCTTACCTTCTTCCCACTACTGTCTCTCTTTGGGCAGCAAATAATCTAGGAGCCAGAAAAGTAAACAAAAGCAATCGAAACCATAAATCACTCCACATGTGAATCCACAATCGAAACCACATGTAAAATAATTCGAGAAAGACTGATTGCACAGTGTAAAATTTCACAGTGCCCGAGCTACACTCGGGATAATCCAGGATGGTACATTTCGAATGCCCGAGTTCAGTTTTACGTTTTCAGATGTTTTCATACGTTGTAATAATGCTGCATACTATCGCTAAACTAAATCTTTATTATTTGGAAGTATAAACAGTGAAAATTAATTAAAACTCAGAATCTTTTATATCTGAAATAATCTTCTACGTATACATTTCTAGTTTATCTCAGGGCGACGGAAATGCTTTATATGTATTCTGCAAATTTACGCAGTTTGTCCCAAGACGATTATATAAACATTTAAGAATTAAACTCGTTATTTATATATGTAAAATATGTCCATAGAACTGTAACTTTACGAGCCATAGTTTTCGACCAAAATTTGGAGAATATATATGGCTTTTATTAAATTTGTGAAAAAAACTCTTTATTTTTGAACTATGGACACCATTACTCCCTTGAGACTCTGCTTCTGGAGTAATGGTGTCCACCACAATTTCCAGATATGACCCCTTCGTATACGGGCCACTCAAGAAACTGGCTTTTGTCAATAGTCAATTACTTTGGAAATAGACTTAATTTCTGCACTGTATGTATACTTTAAGTGAAACATGCAAGGCTTGAACGTGTGCAGTTAACCAATCCACGATGCGCGCGTACATGCTGCAATATGGGAGGGGAACATTTCGAACATATTCCCATTTAAAATTATACAAATACTGATGTTCCTGTTTCGAATAAAGGTATTTTTATCTTCCATGAATCGGATATAAGGTCATTCTTAAAACTATAGGTGGTAGATGCACATTTGTTTGGGTATTTTATATAAAATGCAAATAACGATTCTGGCTGTGCTCATCCTGTCTTGAGGGAGCATCCTGCATATTCAAAGATATGTAATTTTTTGCAGGTCTCTCTCTTTCTCTCTCTGTTTCTCCCTCTCTTTCTCTTTCGCTCCCTCACTCTCTGTCTCTCTCTCTCTCTCTCTCTCTCTCTGTGTGTGCGTGTGTCTCTCTCTCTGTCTGTCTGTCATTGTCTCTGTCACTCTCTGTCTCTTTCTCACACACACATGTGTGTATGTATACAACAAGACTAGATAGACATTGTCCTGTTTTAACGGTCCGAAAATTTTAAAGTGTTATAAAATAATTTATAAATTGGACCATTTTGATGGAAAAGTAACGAAAAAAATTATTTTTAAAAAGATTGACGCCACCATGCTGAGTCATCACAAACGTGATTAGATTAAAACTCTAACATCGCCTGTACAGGGATTTGATCCTGGGACTTCTCGTACTGACGACCATTACCTTATCACTGTACTACAGAAACGTTGGCAGCGAGGATTTCAAGAGGAATTATAATAATCTCAATAAGTGTGCAATTCTGAATTTTTAATAAAAATCATCTATTGGATCAAATTGTGAATTTAAACCATTTTCGAGCCAACCTAATTACGTACGCAAAATTTCATCAATTTCAGGCCAGATGTTTAGGAGTTCTACTATTATAAACACACGGACAGAAGAACTGTATATATAAATAAATCTCTCTCTCTATATATATACATACAGTCAAACCTGTCTATCTCGAAACCTGCTTAACTCGAAAACCTGTCTATGTCAATATTTTTCAATTTCCCTACATTTTCAATAAAAATTTAACGTATTTTCCAAACCTATCTCAAATTATTTTTTCCCCAAACCTGTCTATCTCGAATTTTCGTAAGAAACACAACATTCCAGTTTAGAGCCTTATTGCGTTGACAACCTCACAAGTTCCCATTTCCCGGAAATACACTTCTAGTTTTCTTTCTAGGGGGGTTGTTTGGTCAGGGACTGGGTGAGAATTGTACTAAAAACGGGTTCTCTGCTCTGGGATAATAAGGGATGGGGGTTGAGGAGGGGGCAATATAAGGAAACCGAAGAGCAACCAACCGGCCGAGGAAACTGATGAAAACCCGAATGAATGGATGATCATCAGAGAGAAATTGAATATTGACACTTCCTTTAAAGACTTTATAGAAGTAGATGAATCAGTTGTAACAAGCGGAACACTATTAACCGATTCCGACATTTTAGAAAACGTTCGTGGAACTTCTGAAAAATGAAGAGTATCATGGCAAAGAAGACAACATCGATGTAGAAAAAGTTGTTACGAAAAAGATAGCCATTGAAACACTAAGAATTTTTCTTGAATCCCAAGAAAATATTGATCAATTTGTTTGCCACTGTGTCAAAACTACAAAAAACTGTCCAGTCTAAAAAAGTTTTGGATCAAAAACTCCTAATGGATTACTTTCTGTAAGGTATATAAATAAAACTGAAAGTACTTAATTTCCAATCTTTTGTATTATATAAAAAATTTTTTTTAGTCTATTTTCATAAAACCTGCGTATCTCGAAACCTGTTTATCTCGAATTTTTTTTTTACTCCGAAGAGATTCGAGATAGACAGGTTTAACTGTATATATGTGTGTATATGTGTGTGCTAGTGTATGAGATATGTATATAAAATAAATAAATAATTACCAAATTGTTAGACTGATGATTATCCGTATCAAAATTTGAAAGTTTCAATCACTTTAATGGCAAGGATTATTGTAAATATTTAGCTGGTTCGTTGGGAGTGTTATTGGAATATGTTTTGCAACGCAAGAGCCAGTGAGCCAGGCACTAAGACCATTTGGAACAAATACTACCCTTAATTGATAGCAGAGTCAAAACCATAGACTTTGGTACCAAACAGTTGCAATATACTTATTCGTCATTTGAAACTTTTCAGCTGTTTCAAAATACCTATGATCAGTATAAAGACTATTTGTCCAAAACTGTCCTTAGTATTTTAAATTGAACTGTTTTTACGAATGCACAGGTATTTATATATAATTTCTAATTTTAATGATCAGGTTATATTTCAAAACGTCACTCATCATTATTAAAAAATTTAATGAATTTAAAGAATATAAAGAGCTGATCACTTCCATAAATTTAATGAAATTAAGTAAATTAAGGTCGAGTAAAATGGATTAAAGCGATATCAACTTTGACAGGAACTTTTTCTTTTAATTCACCTAAATTATAATAAAAAACATCGCAAAAGTTACGGTCATTATGTTTCCTTAAATTAAAAAAAGAATATTGGCATCACTGTCTAGAAAAGAAAACAGCACGATATTTTTTTTTCCACATAGAGTGAATTAAAACTTTTTTTCTCGAAAAAGTTACCGAGAAAGTAAAAGAAAAAAAATGAACTAATTAAAACCCAAGGAGGATAAAATAGAAAACTCCTTTTGAGATGTCAAGTTTTAAGTGTATTTTATTGCAGCTTTAACCAAGCACTTTTTTTTTATTTTGTGATTTAAAAGTGAAATAGTGTGTTTAGTAAACGTTCTCAAATTTCAGTACCTACCTTCAACAAATCAGCAATGAATTTATTATTTACTTACACATAGAAATAAAATAACTTTTCTACTTTAAATCATATGTTGAGAAACAAAGATTTACAAATGCTAATTTATGGTGTGTGTATTTTTCGTTAATTATAAAGCTAATGAAATAGACCTTAAATATCCATTTGGCACAATTTTAAGGGAATTGTGATTTTGAATTTTTTTTTTATTTTATCTTTAACGAATGTGCCCAAAATCTTTAGATAGTAAACTAACAATATAATTGTGTTAAATTGTAAAGCATTTCAAGGTAAAATATTAATAATTGTTTTAAAAGTGATATTATTATAAATGTTCCATGCACATCTGTTTCAAAAACAATAAGTACTTTTTATTCCTAGGACACATTTTATGCCTTAGATTCACATTTGATTTTGCATCAATTCACTGGAAATGTTGTTAGAAAATGCTTATAATATCTAAGGTATTACATTTTAATTAACATATTGTATAGAATCATTCTTTTTGTTTAAAAAATGCATTTTTGCTCTTATATAAGTTTTATCTTATATAACTTTAATTTTATACTATACATGGTAAATTGTTGATAGTTTAATAAATTGATAACTTATTAACATTTCGCTATATTTTTCTCGGATCCAGAACTAGGCGATATTTATGCGATATTTTGCATGTTCTAATTACCACTGATATCGTTTAGAATGTATACTCTAAGCATAAGGGAGGAGGAATTGTCATAAAACTGTGAATATTTTGAGTTGTTGGAAATGTTTTCAAAAATTTGGAAAGCACATAACTAATTTTTTAAACTTCCTATACTTAGTCACCGGGTTTATGGAATGATAATTAATTTTCACAACTAATGTTAAATAGTAATTAAGTCGAATATAATTTAAATTGTTATAATTTATCAGAAAGAGATTAGTTCAAAATTTGTTTAAAAAAATACACGTCATATATACCTAAATCGATGGTCATCGTGCAAAAGTTGGTTTATGATAAAATATCAAATTCGTAATAGCCAGATAGAAAATGAACCTGAAGTATATTGCTGTTTGTTCCTATTTAGAAAAAAATGTTACTATATATTTTTTATGGTTTTTCATATTCGTTACTCATTGACTAACTATAAGTACGAAGTAATCGAAATTTTTTAAGCTGCGCAAAAATTTCATCTTATTATATAAATATTTCAACATTTAAATTCAAACTATGACAAAATATTTTCACCAGTTGTAATATTTTCTATCTGAAAAACACATAAAAAAGATATTTTTCCTGCAAGTTAAAGCGAATAGAGAGAGCAACTCTTAGGAAAAATATACTTATTCGGCATACAAAGCATTTACCGCTATTATCTTAGTTGCGAGCAATAATGCTTTCTTTTCAGCCCATCATTTTCTGCCTTGAAATCCTAACCTTTTCTTCTAAATACTTTTCTTGTACATAACGATCTAGTTTACTACGGAACGAGTCCTTTCCGAGATATTATTCTCGCATGGAATTGGATAAGAGGTTATGATATCGGACTATTAACAGTCGCCGACTAAACCGATTTGCTTTCAGGCTTTCTTTTCGGCAAAAAAGATGATTATGTATCAGTACAGAGATTTCTTTCACTAAGATTAGATAAAATTGGATATCTAACATAGTTGAATTTCCATACAAAAACAGTTTTCTGACGCAGTGTACAAAATAAAAACCAAACTTAATTTTCTTTTCCTGTTATGTAGGGAGGTTTTAGAAAAATGTAGTATAGCTCATTTTTTATATCAATAAGTACTTTCTTGTACAAATTAAAGGAAGCAATGCAATTACTATAAATTTCAGTGCTCAGATTTCAACGAAAATATATTTTATCCATGTCTGACTTTTGAGCAGTTGAATTGTGAACAATTTTAGTGTTGCGTCTGTATGTATATAAAAAAAAATTAATGTTTAAGATTTCACTATTTATTTTAACCTTCCTATGATGTTGCGTTTTCTGTGGAAGTGGGGTTTTTATGGGGAACTAGGAGTCGAGCAAAACATAAAAAGGCTTGTACCTGAAAAAGAAATCCATAGAAAAGACAATAAAAAAGTATATTATTTGAGTGGGTGATATATAGTGGAAATAAGCATTATGTCCTTAACTCGATATTTAATATATGAATTTTTCGCCAACTTAAGTTTAAGTCTGAAAGTAGAAAAATAATAGGCATTAAAAAAAGGAGAGGAGAAGTTACTCAATTAATGAATTTTATTGATATTAATATAAAAAATTAATAGAAGCCCATTGATTGAGTTTTTTAAGATAAAAATTAATAAAAAGAAAGGAGAAAACAAAAATGGACTAAAAAATAAGACAATTATGGAGGACGGAAGTCCGAGCTCCTCTTCTCGTTTCGGGATCCAGGTCTTTTTCTCTCCTCCATCCTGTCTGTTCGGATGAGAACTGCCTTTCAAGAAAGCTCATTAAAATTCCTTTTGCCTGGTGACACAGTGGAAAACCGGCAAGCACAGGACTAAAGTATGCCAACGTGTGGATTTGGGATATGTCATATTATGAAAAGGGTGAATTTATAAAACTATTGCAATGAAGCGCTCGCCAAGGAGAACGCCCAGTGACGCTCCTGGTATGTGTGATGTCATCTGACTGAATATCCAGAGCGATTTATGCGATAAAAAAATAGGTTTTTTGACTCATTCGTGATAATTGAGAGAATGGCAGGAAAATTACAAACAGGGAATTTTAAGGGAAGCTTACAGAATTAAACTAAACTAAATGTAACACAATTAAAATTCACTAAATGGAACGTTATGACACTTCCCTGAACTGGTTATAAGTACTTTATGCTGTTAACGTCTTTACGTACTCTATCGTATCACTGAAAAACTATTAGTCAAAGAAGGTCAATATCTTGTATTCAGGACTGTTATAGCGTATGTATGTGCAGCTCTTCTTTTAATTGCTATCTGCACTCTTTATAACAATATTTTAATACAACGCTTTTAACACTATAGAGCATAAATCAAAACCCATTATCCGTAAAATGTTCTCTATATGTATTTAGGAATATTACGTTATTTAGTTTTACTTACTCTCTTTAGATTGCAAACTTCACTCGTTGTAACGAAAAAAAATCCAATATAATTTAAATTAAAGTGTTGATGTAACTCACGAACAAATAGTCGTAGAATGTTGAAATTTTGTAAATAAGAATAATATAACATTTAGTTGAGCCGAACGATGGCCGATTGGTTAGGGTGCTGGTTTTCGGTATCGGAGTTCGTGGGTTCGAATCCTACAGTGGCATGGATGTTCGTAGCCGTTCGGAATCGGCTTTAAACTGTAGGTCCCGGACTCGTTAGACCACGTGTTGCAAAAAGTAGACCGTAGCACTACAAAACCAAAACCAAACATTTAGTTGAGCAACTTTCCCTTTGAAAATCTCTGAACTCTTAATAATAAAATGAAAATTAATATATCATATAGTAATTGTCATAGCTAAAAACCTATTTTGTTGAAAAATGTTGGAAGTTGATATTTAGGATTATTATAACGACGGGTTGTACCTTTCCTTTTTTATTGCAATCTCCGATTTATAAATCGAAAGATTTCTATCCAACATACATTAACGTTTTGGAGTTAACTAAAAACGATTAGCCATAGAATGATGAACTTTTATATTGAAGACATTAATAACGTCTGGAAATTCACTTCCATTTCTGATTTTAATCAGATGTAACACTAATGTTGTATAGAAATGTAATTCAAAGCTGTAGGCGCATTCACATGAAGCTGTCAGAATTCTATTTAAACTGCAAAAACAATGAGTTTATGGTACGTTCCTAGGAAACAAAATTAAAAATCTACTAACTTCAGAGAATAATTTTATATTTTTAATGTTTTTATTACTTAGAGGTAAGGACTGAAATTAGAATGCGATCGTTAATGATCACTGAATGTGATAGTGGAAAACTTTGGTTTAGAGTGAAATAGCTATGTAAAAAAAGTCTCAAAATAACTGGCATTAACTCTGGGAATGTGACAGATGGTAGTACTTGAGCTTTAATTAGACAATATAGGAATCTTGAGAAACGAAAAATTCTCTGAATCTTGATGAGAATGGGAAATCTATAATTTTGAAAAACGTAACGAAATTTAGTATTTCAAATTATTAATGTGATCGTGAAAAATTTTGGTTTAAAGTGAAATTGCTATATAAAAATGTCTGAAAATAACTGGTATTAACGCTGGGAGTCTGTCAAATGGCAGTACTTGAGATCTAATTAGACAGTATGGGAATCTTGAGTAATGAAATATACTCTAAATCTTGAAGAGAATGTGCAAACGATAATTTTGACAAATCATAACAAAATTTAGTATTTAAAATTAGTTATGTGACAGTGAAAAATTTTGGTTTAGAGTGAAATATCTATATAAAATAAGACTCATAATAACTGGTATTCACGTTGGGAGTCTGTCAGGTGATAGTACTTGAGCTCTAATTAGACAATACGGGAATCTTGAGAAAGAAAATATACTCTGAATATTGAAGACAATGTGTAAACGATAATTTTGGCAATTTATAACAAAATTTATAAAAGAGTATAATATAATTAGCATACAAGACATGTGGTGTACACGTCAGATATTTGTTTAGAAATTTCATAATTTTTATGTTACTAAAACTGAATTCACTTCATGAAATATATTCAGAGAGTAAAATCGTAAAATCTGAATTAACAGTAGCTAAAATTTACTGCCTGAATAGAATCTAATTTCTCTCCAATTTAAACTCAAGTGGTTCATTTGTTGGAGTAATGGAGACATTAACTTAGGTACCCATTTCTGGAAGTTTAATGGTTTCCAGATAATAATGTTATGAAGATAGTAAAATCAAATCATCCCTATGAATTTTTGAAAAATGTATTTAATTTTTCAAAGGTTTAAAAGACACTTCTTCCTGTTTAAAGTTTCTAGTTTTATAGAAATGTGTATTTGAAAATTGTAGTAATAAAATAATTATTTTTAAATAATTATTTTTAGATAATTTAAGTTGGATTTATGTGTATTGGATTGGGCTATTAGACATTGCGTTGTCTAGTAATGATGAAGAACTAGTCGTGGAAAATTGTATAGGGAACACAATATTTTCTAGGCAGAATAAAGTTATTTCAGTTTGTTATTTTTGTAAATGCAGCGTATACATTTTATTTGAATATAGCTATTTTTCACACAAAATAATTTATATGTGAGTACATTTTTAGGGCATTTATCACTGGAAAGGAAATGGTAGCTTTTTTAAAATTAAAAGTTTTCTTGTTGTGTAATTATCTTAGAAGCAATGTACTTTTCCATTCATTAAAGTGAGTAGTATTCTTTTAAAATTGAAAAATGAAAAATAATTCATAAACTTTTTTGTCAAAGAACTTTTATAGCTTGTGTTGAGGTAGAAATATGTCAATTAAATCTCAAAATTTTAATTAAACTATTATATTTTTATGAAGTACATAATAATTCCTGAGACAAGAAATTAATGATAAAATAATACAGGTAAAGTGTTAAAAGATGATTAGTTAAAATTCATACTCATGAATAATTCATAAATGTTTTACTTCAATGAACCAATTTATAAAGTACTTGTTTTATAGATACTGAATTACAGGAAATAACTATATACAATCATGATCTTATTTTCATATTTTAATAAATATCTTCGATAAAGCTTCAAGTGTTTTCCTTTTTGCTTGCACACACTCTAAAGTATGACATTTATTAAAATCTGCTTAGCTGCACTACATAAAAGTTTGATATTTCTGTCCATAGGAAATAAAAACCAAGAAAATTTATTCCAGTGCTATATTCCGACCTTCTACTTTATCCAAAAATGAGCAATAATCAAAAATAACTGAACCACTTTTCGAATAGCTCAATATAATACGAAGCTTAGATATAAAGGAGAGAATTTCTCTTCTGTTAAGAACTGTGTTAGCAGCGTGTTTTAATATTATATATTTTTTAGGCTTATGGGGAACCATAAAACAGCTTAAAATCTTTTTAGGCAACTCAAGTTCTCTTTTTTTAATATTTTTTTCATCTTGATTTCTTCGTTTAACTTTTTGCCCTATTTTATCTGAATTAGGATCTTGCTTTATTTTATTTTTTATGCAAGTAAACCACGAGAAAAATATATAACAGGGATAAAAGAATAAAAATAACTACAGGGTTTGGTCTCTTATTTAGAT
>CM063498.1:98813969-98816469 GCA_032207245.1 Pardosa pseudoannulata | reverse complement strand
CAGTGAAAAATTTTCGCTTCCTTCATACAACTAAATAAAATTTACGAAAATTTAAATGAAAATTCCTCCGTATAAGTAACCGTTTCGTATAAGTAAATAATCGTTTACGTGAATAATTACTAACATGAAGCTTATAGGAAGTTGCCGGGAAGAGAATTTTTTCGTATAATGGAATATTTTGTACACGTAAGCTTGGGAGTTGTGTTTGTGTGACAGAGGCAGGTAGAGAGAGTCGTGTTGTAATAATTTACCTTTTTTATATTGCAGCTATTCTATTGAATTTTATTGTACCTCCCTTTCTCACATTCTGGATTTATATAACTGTAACGGTGTAACTAATACGTAGTACACATGTATCTACATTTGAATTCATAAACGGTTTGTTTTAATGGGAAAACATTAACGTACATACCACCTAAAATAATTCACTTAACATAAAATGAATATAATAAATATCACGTAAATGCTTTTCTATTTTAAAAGGCAATCAGTTCAGAATATATATAGAAATGAAATTAGATACAACAGTTGTAAACATCATACTAATTGTATCAGTGCTGCGGTTTGATTGACGGGACTATTTATATCGCATTAACAGGATACCAGTAACTGACACATGTGTCCAATGCTATCGTGCTCCATCTATCACTAAGCATGGCACATAGAGTGAGATACATCTAATCTGCGTAATACGACACAACGGAACATATGTGTACAAGCGGCAAACAGAGATTGACGAAAATTCAGTTAATAATAACAACTAAACTTGATATACAACTACTTAAAATATTTAAGTAACATTAACAAATATATTTTATAGAAAAATTCAATATCTATAAACTCAGGTAACTTTAAAAAGTTACAAAAGATGACAGACTAAGATAATTTTTTGGTAATTCTAATATTTTCCATGACTTTTAAGGTGTATTTATTTTGTTTATGTGGTATTATATAATAGTATGTACCAGAACTCAAAGTATACAAAAATTTTAATGATTGATTTTAATAGTTAGTACATGAGTACGCTAAAATTATACAATGATTGGTTTGAAAATATAAGAATTTTTAGAGTGTCTTTCTAAATTGTTTCTAACATGAATAATATAGCAAATATTATGTATTATTCATAACTAAAAACCTAAAATTTCTGACTTTGTACATTACTGATAAATTCAGCTATAAGTTTATGTTGTAACAAGAAAATAGTAATATAAATCATCCATTTAAACAATTTTTAATTATTTAATTATAACTGGAACTGTCTATAAATGTGAAGTTAAATAAGAAATATCACGGAAGACTAATTGGACTAAATTAACAAAATTGGACTTTCAATTCTTTGGAATTATTTGACATATCTAGAATGTTTTTATTATCAAATTTAACCCTAAATAAAACTGAAATCAATTCACTCGTTTATCTCCTCCAACTCATACGGAAAATATAGATTTTATTGCTCTCTCTCTCTCTCTCTCTCTCTCTCTCTCTCTATATATATATATATATATATATATATATATATATATATATATATATATATAATAGAGAGAGAGAGAGAGAGAGAGAGAGAGAGATACATAGATAGATATAAATATCAAAATTATTTAACTTTAATATTTCCTTAAAAACATCCCCTCTCCCATTCTAATTCCTTAAAATCTTTTTCCCAGCCTTTAAATGCCTTAATCAAAGGCACCTAAAGGCTGGGACTTAAAATTCGCCTCAACTTAAAATTCTTTCGATACATTTTCTAAAGATTTCTGTCTTATAGTTGTAAATTTTCTGTCTATTCAACACGTTTTCCAGATGTCGCCGGCAAATGGCTCGGCTTTTCTCCTGATCTTAACTGTTTAATTCGCTGATTAAGTTTCTTGTCCCTTGAGAAAATTTTTCCTGTCGTCACTCTTGGGTGCACCTCTGTTCGAACAGAGTGATTTTTGTGTCTTTTCTCTTGCTTGTCGTTGATTAGTAAAAATGTCCTTTTTAGTAAATCTAAAATAAAGTTTTAATTAGACTTCTGCTGTTCTCTTCAATGTGGCCAGACTGCATTGTTCTTTATTACTGCTAGCTGATTAGGCTTCACCTTGTCCAGCAGTTGTAAAGCTCCTGGTTTACATATACACATTATGAGATTTTTGTCTACTCCTAAAGGGAAGGGGGTCCACTTTGACTATCATGCAGTCAGGGCAATCAAGCCTAAAACATTGCTGAATAAAAACAAATATTCACCTGCATAATGCAGAGGTGAAAAGTGCCATATCAACCCCTTTTCGAAGTCTACATTAGGCCTTGTGAGAAAACGCTCCTCTAAATTTACATGTAGCCTTCAGTTCAGGTGTTTTAAAGCGTTTGAAAGTAAAATATCTGATTTTATGTTTCAGGAAAATATTCTTGAACTACGAGTTTGATTAATGCTATGCATTTTTTAATGTATTGCATAGTTTAATAGATCCGTATCAGGCACCTAAAGGCTGGGACTTAAAATTCGCCTCAACTTAAA
>CM063498.1:98778969-98808969 GCA_032207245.1 Pardosa pseudoannulata | reverse complement strand
AATTCTGACAGCCGATGAACCTTCACGCAAACAGATTAGATTAAAGGTGTCAAGTAGATTGCACCAGCATTTTCACAGTTTTGCACAAATCAGAAGTTAGCCTCTCAGATACGGCTTCACCGATTATAGCTGTATACCCTTCTCTCACATGAACACACACATATATATGTATAGCACGCACCACACACCATATATATATATATATATATATATATATATATATATATATATATATATATATATATATATATATATATATATATATATATATATATATATCATGATACAGTGTTAAGGCGAATGGAAAGTAGACTTTCTTGATAATAATAAGTTTAATAAATCATAGTTTCATTTAAAAGCAAAAAAAGCGCCATTTTCATTTGTTCATGGCGGAGACACTCGTAGAGTGTGTTGACAGCTCCCTGTACAAGAGCTAACTGACTAATATCGGTTCGCTTAATAATCAGTTCTTCAAATATCTTTCCGCTTGATCGGATGATCTCAAAAGCTTATGCGAGCGTGGGTCTTTTTCATTTATTTTATTATTATAAAAGAATTCCCTTTGTAAAATCCCTTATAACTCATGTACTTTCCAACTACCCCCTTACGTGAGTTATAAGCGATTTTTATAATATAAATGAATAATATAACAATATATAGTGTGTCTCTCTGTATGTTACAATAAACTATATCAATGTATAATAGCATATAAATGGTTAAAAAAAACTGTCAACATTTCTGCAATAACAGGTTTTAAGTTGGTGTCATTTAATTTAACGTAAAGCTTTTGTAAACTGAGAGTAGAAATATTTTATGCATCAAAATGCACATCGTATCATTCGAGGCAAATTAAAACTAGCAAAATTTTTATGTCGAACAATGTTCTCATTAAATTCACAATGTAAATCTGTTTGAATATTTAGATTTAACAATATATTCTTATGAACTAAATAGTAAATTTTTATCAATTGTGTGAATTATAGTATCGGCAGTTAATGTCTAGACAATTTAAATAATAATAAACTAAATAGGAATATTATATTTATCACAAATTCAATCTAATTCTTTTCTTAAATGTCAGAGTAGACCACAAAAGGTGTCTTCAAAATTATCGCAAAATACTATATGTAAGGGAAATCTAATAAAAGAATTAATTGTATTGAGTCGTCACATAACTTCGTTTTTGAATCAATAGATTATGAATATATTTCTCATTGTAGTATAAACAATCACATTTTAATTAGTTTTTATCTTATTTTAAACAATGGAAAATAATTTATTAAGTTTAAAAGGTAATTGTATTATTTATGCATGTTAATAGAATTGTAGTAAATGTACATAATTAGTTTCATTTTTTTATAATATATTAATACCTAGGTCCTTTTTTAAACGATAAGAGATAATTTCTGAAAAAGGGAGCAAATTCTTAAAAGTCATTTAATTGGAAATTTTGTTGTAAAATTAAACACAAAATAAAAAAAACTAAGCAAAATTAATTATAGTGGCTTTTGTTTAGAATTGTTTGCTTCAAAATACTCTTTCAGACTTTAAAATTTGCTACTGTTTTTGTATTTCTCTACCGCTTTCGTTTTTGTTGGTTTTAAAATTAACGGTAAGCTAACGGAAAATTAAAGATAAAAAAGTTTAATTTTTGTTTTAAATACTGTTATGAATTGCCTCAGGTTTTCATTTATAAATTTATACTTCATACGAATGTGTAATGAATTGTAGAAAAGTTGGTAAAGGCATTTTATAAAAAATAAATTTTATGCTATATACGCATTGCTCAGCTTGTTAGGTGTTGCAAATCTGAAAGAACTGCAAGTTCCTCTAGAGTCTGAATTCCAAGTTGTCATACACAGCGTTCCAAGTTATCCTGTACACCAAAAAGAAAAATTTCTGGAGATCATGATACGATAATCGATGTTTTAATTATGAGAGGAAAGATTTTGAGAATAAATGACGTGATAAGTGACCGAATGGATATCGAAGAAAAAATAGATTCTAACTGATGAGTAACATTTGCTTATAGTATGGGAAGAAAATTCCGGTTTCAGTTAAAAGTCTAGTAAAATTATTGATTCTACATAAAAAAGTTAAAATGGCTTGTTGGATGTGCCTAATAATCTGAGGTTTTTAAGTTTTTTCCTGCCTGTTCTTACAGCTCTGAATAATGTTTTGGCTAAGCTGATTTTTTGGGAATTTCTTCTTATTCATATCTTTTTTTCATTGTAAGGTGTATGATCGTTTAGTAGAACAGAGTAATGTTGTACCCTTTTGCTTACATGCTATAGGCGTATGTTAAACTATATCAATTCAGTATACACTTACATAAATTGTTGTTGAACAGTATGGAATATAAAACAGATAGACGACCTTGGAATCAACACGGATACAATATAGACGTTAGTGGAAGGTAGTGCACAAAATATGTAATTTTTATTTTTTACAGTAAAATATCAATCCATTCTATTTCTGTAATTATGTTTACAGCAGGAGCCTATTAGCAATGTTAATTTTTATCTTTTTTCTGAGTTCCTCTCTACAAAAGGAAGTAAAAATATATATTCCTAACGCTTTAAATTTTATTTTACAATAAGTAATTAAGAAAAATAAAATTATACAGACAATAGGTAAAAAACTAGGAAAAGAAAACTGTATTTGTTTTATCTCCTTAACACTATAGACTGAACAATAGCTGAATGGTTAGGGAGCTGATTCTCGGTACCGGAGTTCGCGGGTTCGAATCCCACTGTAGTATGTATGTTCCTAGCTATTCGGAATGAGCTTTAAGCTGTAGGTTCTGGTCTCATTAGTCCTCGTGCTGCATAAAAGTAGACAGTAAAGATCCAAAACCTAACCTTAACACATTAGCTAGTATTGAGAATGTTTCTAATATCGTTGTCAAGATAACTCAGAAGAGAAGCTTACAACTTGACACAGTCGATTGTGCCATTCTGAAACAATAACTTACTAGCTGAAATGAACTGGTTGAACTACTTACTAAAGTTGCCATTAACAATCCACTGCACTTTAAAAGTCATTAAATAATATCATCCCTTCAGAGGCTCTTAATACCGCATATTACTACCTTTAACATCAGTTGCTCTAAAAAATTTCTCAGTTTGTGACCATGTCTAAAATTTTATTTTAGTTCATATGTTTAAAGAAACGTATTTACTTTAGTGTGTGTTCATCCTGGTTTTGTTAAAGTTGATATTACTTTTATGAACTTAAATTAAAAAAGGAAAAACTGATTATTTTTAAACAGTGATTTTTCTCTATTCCATAGTGCATTAGGTATTCTCCGGTATTCAAACGCTTGTATATTTCTTTGACGTTTCGTTCTTAATATTTTCAATTTGATGAAAAAGTAACAACAGTAAAGCTTCCTTTGTTAAGTCATTTTTGAAATAATTTCATTTTCATAAACTATTAATCAGTGTAAATGACGAAGGTTACTTTTTCTATTTTACGTGACTTTTGAAGTACTTAGAGAAAAAGATCTTTATGGGTTTTTCTTGTCGATTAAATTATTTTATTTAAAAAATATTTATTATTCATAATAGCTTTACTATATTATGGTTATGGTATATTATCTAGGTTGGGATCTTTTTAGGGTTACTGAAGTTTTGATAAAAATATTAAGTTTCTTAAAAGTTTAAATGGTTTTAGTTGAGGGTTTTCTTATATTAAATACCACAATTCGTTTTCATACAGAATTTAGCAATTTCATTTAACCTACATTTTACAATTTTTCAAATCGAAAGAGCTTAATTTACAAACTTTAAATATATGATTAAATGCAAAAACATTTTGAGTTTAATTTTCGCTCAGAATATGATAAACCCGCATCTGCATTAAAATAAAATTTATTATGAAAAAGGGATTGCGAAATTTTTACCTAAGGTTTTGCGGTTACAAAATGTTAACTCTGCATCTAGATTTCTCTATTATTCTGAGAGAAGCTTTTTGGCTTTTTTAAGGTACAAAGGACTTTTAAATAGAAAAAAATCCAACAAAATATATTTTTACCTAAAAAAAATAAAGAAACAAGAAATGATATTTATGAGGTCCGAAACACTATACTTCTCTTTCATTCATATTTTTATTCTCTCAAATTTTTATAAAATTTGCTTTCACGTAATGTATATTAGAAAAGAATTAATTTGCATAAAAATTGATTCTTGAAATCTTACTTTTGAAACATTAAAATTTAAGGGTATACAATTTTCTTTACGAATCTCAAACAAATTTTAAAAATATTTCTTTTTTTTTAATTTTTGAGTGAAGACATTTTAAATTTAATTGTGCGATGAGTTTGTTAAAGTATTAATATTTTTAGTATTTATAGTAGTAACAAAATATTTTTGCTACTTATTAAAGCATAAAAATATCACTTTTTAAAATGCGTTTTTCAGTTCAGAGGTAAATATAAAAAGTATTAACATCAAAAGAATGTTAAAGCATGACTTTTATCAATTCAAAGTTAAAAGATAATGCCTGACCTTTTAATTTTGAATATGCGAATTTACCTAATTAATAAGTTAGGCAAATGTTTACTGGTCTTATATCAAATGCATTTATATAATTTATCTGTAATACACTATAAAGATATATATATATATATATATATATATATATATATATATATATATATATATATATATATATATATATATATATATATATATATATATATATATATATATATTCATTTATTTAATTTTTAAAATATCTAACTATATTCAAAATAATACATTCTTTTATATTTTCTTAAACATATCTCGGTTGACATTTTAATTAAAATAGTTTGAAACTGTCATAAATCGTATAAGCAGGTGTGTATATAACATTAACGAAAGATACTTTTTGAAATTTAAATGAAATAACAAACCAGAGTTTAAAATGAATTATATTCAAAACTGTTTGCTCTCGCTAAATATTGCAATTTAAAACATTTGTTAATGTTTTTAAAGAGAAATAGTGAATAATGGCTCTTCTGTTTGAGTTTGTATTAACTTAAGTGTTCTGTTTTAATTAATGGCAATTCACAGAATTTATTCAGGTTTGGAAATAACAATTTTTGTTTTCTGATTCTTTGAAATTAGCATTTATTTGAGGTAAAAATTATTTATTTAATTTTGACAACAAATCATCCTGCTTTAAGAAAATGTAGTAAATTTTGACGTTACTACATTATAACATCATTTATTACATTCTTTATAAAACAAAATGAAGTTCTGACAAGTATTGAAATAAACCTTTATATTTTATAAAATCAAATATTTTGTTATTGATAGTACCTTATTATTGAAAGTAATCATAAAATGTATACATCTAATGAAAAAAAGTGAAATTGCCTTACACGTAATATAACTTTTGGAATACATATAATTGAGAGTATATTTTTATACAAAATATTAAAATAACTATTTACATTATATTTCTGTAAAATTTTATAGGTACTTGACATTTTAAATTTTAAAAACTAAAAACTCTAAAAATTAAAAAACTAAGAAAACTAAAAAAATTATAATTCTAAAAAAATTACCATTTGTCATGCTATAAAATAAAATATATCGTTCGAATTAATATAATTGAGGTTTGTAGCATAGAAATGTTTATTCAATTAACTCTATTTGATATAAACATTAATTTCTAATTCATAGATTTCAAAACTTCCAGTTATGGTTTGCAAAATTCTATATTTTTAATGTACGCATTTATTTTATTATTTAAAAAATTCAATGCTTTTTTAACAAAACTAAAGCATTTTTACAAAGTGAGACTGTATATAATAAACGGGGAGAAATTTTATACGAAGATAAGAAGAACTTAATAAGTTCCATTAATTTTGTTTGAAATTCTATGGTCTTTTTTGCTACACGAAGTCTTATGAGACCTCAACATACTTTGTAATAAAAATTCCGAATATTCTAACTTATTAGAAAATCATAAAATAGTAATGAAAATTATCTCATTTAAATAAAGTAAAATATGTGACGAGATTCTGATGTAACCTTCATTAACCCTTTTGCACTCTAGAATATTTTGCACTATAGCTCTATTGTCGAAAATACCTCAAAGAGGGTTAACATTCTAGAAAGCATATTTTACTTAGTATATTAGAGTTAAATCATTACATCTTCTAAACTTATATAATAAACCACGTGTTATAATAAATAATAAGTGAGATTAATAATTAATAAGTCAGATATATATTCTCATAATACTTATAATATGATCTAAGTAACTTGTTTAAAGTACTTATTATATTTTGATATGAAAAATATGGAAATTTTTCTTTATGTATGAATTTGATATAAACTAAAAACTTTCATTATTGCAAACTAAAAGCAATTAATAATAGGCAGGTTTATAAAATTTTCTTAATTCTGCGAAAAACATTAATTTTTTTAAATGTGATTAACTTTATTTGAAAAAATATAAGAATAATTATCTTAGAAAATTAAATTTATAATTGATTATAAATACGTGTGTGGGCATGTATCTGTTTATGTATGTGTACATTGAAATTTGAAATAATGGTTCAAAACAAAGAAATATTACTATGAACACAAATTGCATCAATCAAATAACAATAAGAAGTAACTCAATCCCCTATATAATAATAGCCTAAGTCATCTGTACGTCTGTCCTCGATTTTATGAAGCGGTTGGATCTGGAATGGATAGAGGCATCCATAGTTAGCAAAATTCAAAGAGAGTAATGTTTATCTTCTCATAAACTATAGATCCGATTCTAAAATAAATTGGTATAAATAGGCTTCATATCACAGCGAAAAGTACTGCCTTCTTTAAAACGTTCGAAATCCACCCCTTCTCCTCTTTTCGAGCTTTTAATGCCATTATTTCAACTCCTATTTTAACCGGTTAAGAGCAGGCGATTAAATTTATCAATTTATCCCACAGCAAATAGGAAAAAATAACATTTTTCTAGCATTATGACGTCTTTCCTTTAACCATCTCATTGAGTCATTTCTTATTTTAAATTATTTAAATTATGCCTTATTTTCATACGTTCATTGAACTTAGATATGACGTAAATAATTTTCTTTTATGTTTGGCTTCAATAATAGATTAGGTACATATGTGATAATTTTAAATTGAATCATCGATTACTTTTTGTTGCAAGATAATTCTCAGCCAAAATACAAACCATTTTTTATACCTGCCTCATAAAGTACTTTATAATTTTGGAAAATTATAAATTTTACTGATCCTGTCATATAATGGGCTGCATGCTAGTTTAATAATAAGAAACTTTGTAATGCTTTCCTCTCGATGATCACCAAAGTGGCCTTTTCTGTCTTTTGCTAGGGCAACGGATTTGAATCTTGCTGCAGGCATGGGTTTTCGTAACCATTCTGAAAAGACTTTAAACATTTTGTAGCATTCTTATTAGGTTTCGTACAGCATTACCCAGACCACTTTAAACAAACAAAATGCCGAACGATGCCCGAATGGTAGAGCGCTGCTCTTCGGAACCGGAGTTCGCGGGTTCGAATCCCGCTGATGGCATGGATGTTTGTAGCCGTACGGAATTGGCTTTAAACTGTAGGTCCCGGTCTCATTAGCCCTTGTGTGCAAAACAGTAGACCGTAGCGCTCCAAACCAAACCAAACAAACAAAAAATTTGCAGTTTACTCCCGTTAAATCTTTTTTTACTTATATTTAGTAAAAAATTTTTACTTATATTTAGTAGAAAATTTTTACTTATATTTAGTACTTAAAAATTAAACAAATTATGAATTTAAACTTGCTGCTTACTACTTGTAGATTTGTGCATATAGCTGTCGTTAGGTGATATTAATCTATTTGTAAATACAAATAATTCTTATTATCACTAGTTGAATAGAAATATTTCCTAATGTTGTTAAAAACCTTTTAAATTATAGCTAAATAAATCCCATGCTTATCAACGGGATAATGCTTAGATTTCTTTTCCCGATGTTAACTAGAAAAAGAATCAAATAAATTTTCTCTATTATATAATTAATGTAAATACGTTAAATCGCACAACTTTAAATCATTTACCGTGAAATCCAATTGCTGTTAAATTAATTAAATAGACGGTTGTTTTACGTATTGGTCTGACGAGAAACACCACCGAATAAACCACTGTAAATAATTCACAGCGCAATTTTAATGAGATTGTCTTATTACGTAAGGAAAAGGATTTAGAGATTTAAGCCTAAAAGGAAAATTGCTTCATTCATTACCATTAATCTTGGATTAACTCGAAATATTTACTTGTTCATTAAAAATTGACAATGTTTGATTAAAATATTTAATTATTTGTTTGTATTAAATTATATCGAAAGAATGAATCTTTTCCTATTTTAATACATTAAATTATTATAAAATAATTCATTTCAGTATTGAAAATTTTTTTTTACAATGTATTGACGTTATGCTTTTTTATTAATTAAATTATTATCTGAATGAATCAAATTTAATGAGACTTTAAATTAAAAATAAAATAAATTATTTCTTTTTAATTTTATTATTTAATTATAAATAAAATGAGAATCTTAAAAATTTTTCTTATTTTTAAATTTTTACAATTAAGTATTATTTATCTTCTTTTCCAATACAAACGAAATTCAAAATGAAAGCTTAGAAACTTTTCAAACTAGATTGAATAAAAAAATAAAAAAAAAAAAATAAAAAAAAAAAAAAACAAAAAAATCACTTAAAATAACGTTAAAAACGTCTATTTTTGCCAAAAATCATAATTTTTTTCTATTTTATTATTGTAAAATTTCAACTTTTAGGCTTCGAAATCTGTGTTTGTTTTGTCCCTACGGCATTTTAAAGAAAAGCTACAGCTATTTAAACATCAGTGACAGTTGTCAAAACAAAACGGAAGTAGCGCCTTCGGAACCGGAAGTTGTGAATTTGAAGCCTCTTAAAGAGCATTTTTTAAATTTTCATGAATAGTTTTTACATTTTCCTAGTATTTTTAATAATGAACTTGGAAATTAGAAAGTTTTGAAGCAATAAAGTGTGGGGAATTTTAAACATGTATTTTAATTTTTTAATAGTTAAAGTTGATTTAATAAACTTTAAATGCTTTTTCTCAGAACGGTATTTTTAATAATATATTGGAACTTTAAATGTGATTTCTCAAAAAGTTCTTAAAACATTGTGTTGAAAATTATTCTGAATGCTTTTGATACTATTTACTAGTGCATGATCTAAAAGCTTTAAATTTGGATAATTTTTAATGATGTTACACTCATAGTTAGATATATAGGTAATGAAAATTCGTTAAAAATTCAATGTGTATGGTTTTGAAGGACCAAAATCTTTTATCAAATGTAAATTAAGCAAAGATTTTAGGGGATTCACTCGTCCAGTGTATAAGATATGTGTTGTGTCAAAAAATATTGAAGTAATTTAATTTATTAAAAAATTGGACCTTTTGAAAAAACCCGATTTTTTTACTAAATTTTCTTTGTTTATTAGATATTTTATAAAATCCTCTCCTGGAATATATTTTTAAAATGCAATTCTCTGTGATAATATAAAAAATAAATCTAAAAATGTAAAAACATAAACTAGTTTCTACATTTAAAGAAAAAAGTTCTCCGAACGTAGACGATACCTTAAATCTCAATCGGCTTGAAAATATCCACTTGATTTTCTCAGGACGGTATTTTCACAAACCATCAGATGTATAGTTTAATCTTGCCCATATGAGACGTAGTCATAAGTTATTTGAATTTGAGATGAAAATAAAATGTTGTTTCTTAAATGTTTTGCCTGATCTTAGAGTAAGCGAATTACCTTCCCCGACTTGACTGCAGTTAGATTGCGTTACTAAGTAAGACAAGAAATAAAAGAAATATGGGTTATGTATCCTTTGAAATCAGTGAAATAAATAATTTTTATGAGTGACAAAAACATAGCGAGCGTGTATGTTACATCCCCAGTGAAAAAGGCAGATTACTTAAGTGAAAAAGGATGCTGAAAAAGTCGAAGGTTCATTTGCAACTTGACTGACTTGGAGTTGTACCATTCAGTTAGTTGTAAGTTTCCTCGTGCAACTTTAAGAGTTAAAGGTTTACGGTTATAATTTTACGGTTTTATAAAATGGGTTGGAAATGAACCACTTTGCAAGTCTTAAGGTGGTCAAATATATTTAATTCAAATGGTTCAACTGGTAATTGGTAATTTTCTTAACTTCATTTCTACCAGTTTAGAGGATTTTCAGAGTCGGAATCGTAGATTATGTATTGTTAGAAACGGAAGAATCAGGGGTAGATACAATACGCGTTATAAAGGAAAGTAACTCACGGCAAAAGGGATAAAATCCCAGTTTGGGGCCATATTACTAGAATTATAGTAAATGGTTCGAAAATTTGGTAATCAAATCGTTAAACATTAGATATAGATTTAAGTCTATTAGGAAAATAGTAATTGTACATCTCTCAAACAGTGACTGATGTACCTGCTTCGTATATTGTCCAAGTATTTAGTTTTTTCTACAGTCTTTAACTTTTTTTTTAAATTTATAAAAAGGATAAAAAAATAGGTAGTTTCTTGGTTATCAAAAACATTTAATATATTTTTCAGTCCTTCCCTTTTGATATATAAGCTTAAAAAAGCTCATTATAAAGCATCATAAAGGCTCATTACATTAAATCAACATTACACAATTCGCTCTGATTTAAAGAGTAGTAAAAAAACCTCTGTTTCATGTTTCATAACCAAATTAATTTCGACTTTTCGAATTCTTATTCTATTTTCTTATATAACCAGGATTAAAAAGAAACATGAAGGATTTTTGAAAATATTTAAAAATAAGAAATAAAATACAGCTTGTCATATATTTTTGTGTCAGTTCTTATGTGTTGCGATAGGATGCATTCCCAGCTGTTAGGCGTTTGGTTTTCGAAATAATATTGCTGTTTTCTTCACTCCCGACTAAGCAAAATTTCCTCTTTTATTCCCAGTCGCACATCTTTTCACCTCAGAATCATATTCGGCTGATATAACAAGTAAGTATCTCTTCGAGTAATATAAACTATTTTATGCTTTTGAGAATCTTGTATTTGTAGTTTGCTTAACGTTTTTGCTTAAGGTTTTTGATGTGAGAAAATCGGCTACTTTGTAAAAAGCTCTTTACTTCGTCAGAAGAATTTGAAAGCCGGTTCGAAAATAGAAAAGGGAAAAAATCATTTTAAAAACGGAAGAAGGCGGTAACATTTCTGATGTTCCCTTTTTGCTTCACTTCATCACTTTAAAGACACTCGAACCATGAAATGGAAGCTTGAGACAGAATTTTATACGTTTTTATACTTTAGGTTTGGTTAAATATTTGCAAAGCAGACTAACAGGATATACTCAGAAGTACGCCTATTCTTTAGTATTCCTGGTATAGAAAAGTCAGTTCTTAGATTACTTACAGGCTGTAGATATATAAATATAGAAAAAAAACCATATTTTCTTTCCATTATAAATATTTCAGTTATGTCTTCGTTTTAACAGGATATTTAATAGTCAGTGAAATATTTGAGAAGATTGATTAATACAAAACATTTAAGGGGGTAACCTTGGGTAATCTCGGTTTTTAAAATATTCACCTTTTGACTGTAAACATGTTATAAGCGTAATACATGAATTCATTGCTGTTATATAAAATATATAAATCACTAATATATATCAGAAATTAATTTCTAATTAAACTGGAAAACAATTAAAATTTAGCCTTTAAAGAATAGGTTTCTCTAGGTGCACCTCCTAATAACAAATTCATTTTTATTTTGAAACTATTTTGTATTTACGTAGAACCAAAACTGGGATTGATTTTCGTTGCTTCATGGTATTAAAACATGCATAAAACGAAAAATAATTTTTTAAAAATTCCATACCTATCTTTATAAGGTACAATGACCAAAAAAAGTTTTAGGAGGATAGAGAAAAAAGTAATTATCTGGAACAACATTTAAAGTAAGGTTACATGGTAAACAAAATATTTACTGAACTAAAAGGATCATTTAATTAGATAAATTTAAATTCAATATTAATAGTATGTTTAGCTTGAAATTTTTTAACCCTCCGAGTGAAACACACCGAGGAAAAAAAGTCCAAAAAATATGCTAAAGATTTATTATGTCAGTGACCAAAGCGTTCTATCATTTTTTAATTCACCCTTTGTGGACTAGAATGGAATACGGGGAAACCCACCCTCGTTATTGTCCCTTTACATCCGGTTATAAATAGATATATAAATATATATTATAGATTGTTAATTTTTAATACACATAAAGCTCGTAAAGTCTCGAAGATCATCCCATAAGAAATAATGGATTCTAAAAGTACAAATAAAAATATTCTTTAAGAGAATTATTTATATTTTTTTTACGTAAGTTATCTGAGATATTTAAGTGGTGCAATTAGAGATACATCTGTTACCGCAAATGAAATACTTCGAAATAGAGATTTACAAATCCATGAAAAGCTATCAGCGTCTTTGTGCCTCAGGGAGTAGGGTGCATGCCTCAATAAATGTCAGTCAAGGAGGGGTGCAGTTCCTAAACGATCGACCTGACCCTCCTATCTCAAAACTCCATGGGGGAAAACACTGGCAGAAATGTACGTTACATTCATATTCGGAACGTTTCTGGAGGTCGAAAATTGTACGTTAAACCGCTTTGAAGATATCATCGGTTTGGCGGAATTGTACGTGCAAACCGCTTAGAGGATTAAGTAAT
The DNA here is from genome assembly GCA_032207245.1 of Pardosa pseudoannulata. Lineage (NCBI taxonomy): Eukaryota > Metazoa > Arthropoda > Arachnida > Araneae > Lycosidae > Pardosa > Pardosa pseudoannulata. The sequence goes on along the minus strand of CM063498.1, from coordinate 98,796,224 downwards.
TACTAAGGATTCTTAGGTTATTTAGGTGATATGTCTTCCAATATGAAGTAATCTCATCTAGTTAACTGCATAGCAACTTCTTTTAAAAACATTGCAAACATTATAAAACAGTTCCAATAGTAATAGTTTAACCAGATTGAAATCAACAAATAAACAGAAAAACACAAATAGCAAACAGTTCACAAATAGCAAACTAAAGGTCTGTTGAATAAGCAATAAGAATCGCTCTGAGCTCTATCACAGCTAAAACTAGCACAGTTCAATCGCATAGCAAGCAAATTTTAAATCTTCTGTATAAGTGTCGTACATTCAATAAAAAGATTTTGTAGACAAAGAAATCAAACATTTCCAGAATTTTTGACACTATATCACCAACCATGGAAACGTTGACCATTCTTTAGCACATGGTTTCTTGAACTTTCTGGTATATGGACCTCATATTTACAAACATTTTGGTGTACACAGAGATAATTTGGTGCCCGGGTAAGTGAAAGTGTCAGTTTCTTTACCTGTACTATAATATACTATTGCAGTTTTAGGTCCTTAACTTTAATTTTTAGTTTAAAAAACAATGTGAAAATGTTAAATAAATAGCAAACTTAAAAATATAATACGATAATAAAAATAAATCCTATTGTTCAGCGCGAGTCCTATTGCCTAATCAATAGGCCTTTAGTTTGCTATTTATGAACTGTAAGTTGTAATTTTTCTGCTTATTTGTTGGTTTGAATCTTGTTAATCCATTATTCTTGGAACTGTTTTATAATGTTGGGTAAATTTAAACTTTAAACAATAGTCTATCCATTGTGGGTTCTTTCAAGTTAGCCAATGTTTTTGGTTCCATTGATTTTTACTTTGACGGCACTTTGACTTCTGAAGGGTATGAATCATGAAATATTGAGACCTCATGTAGTACCAAACCTTAAACAACAATTAGGGAATAATTCCATTTAATTTATGATAATTCATCCGACAACACACAACTCGACTTAGACTGAGTACAAACAATTAAATGTATAGAGTAGGCACCCCACACTCTACTGACTTAAATCAAATCGAATGTGTCTGAGAAATTGTTGAGCGACGCATCACAGGAAAACCAATGCCTCCGTTGGATGTCTGTAAGTTGCTTGATAAAAATACTGTAAACTCTTATCTATAAACTTATATAAAACTGGTATATAGCACCGTTAGCCGTTTGAAGATAGCACTATTTATGAAACTCCTACACCACCTTAAACAATACACTATTTTTGTCAATTAAAATTATGCAGGTTTTTTCCTTCGAATGTATTTTTTGTTCTTGACATTTTCAGACGTTTTATGCGATTTTGGGTCATTCATTTTCGTTAACACGTTTTAATGTACGTATCCATGCCCATTTATGTTAGACTTTCAGTTTTTCTGTACTTTTGTTTGTGCTCCTAATTTCTCCGAGTGAAAAATTTATATCATTTATAAAAATTGTAACATGATTTTGCCGCATAAAGAGACTTTGCCAACGAGCTCAAAGCACGAGATCCAGACACAAAGTTTATGGGTTCGATGCTCGCAAGTTGGTTGATCCAAAGTATGTATTTTGAATTTAAAAATGTTATTTATTTTTGCCTTATGTTTTCGAACATTCTAGTTTTTTCTTTATTATGTAAATTAGTTATTTCTCAAAAATTCTGTTCGGGTATAAAAGCTGATACCCACTATCTGATAACATATAGTAGTTGTAGACAACTGCTCGATCTTGCAAGGTTGCGAGTTACTACTTTACTTCAATAAGTTCGTCTGTTAGGTTAAACGGTGTGTTCATTTGAATCTTCGTGAGAAATTAATAGACATGTACTGTAAATAAATGTATTATAATCATAACAGACTCGTGCAGAGATCGTAACAGAATGTGTTATAGCTAAATTATTACAATTCTAACTACATTTTTCTCAATTACTTTTAAGTACTGAAGTTGAAAATGTTATTATAATTTTGTATTATTTTTCCTAGAGCCTTCATCTTGTTATTTTTAATTGTATTAGTTACTACTTTAAAAGGTATTAATTTTCCATCCCATTAGCACGTGAAATTAATGAAATCACTCAGCTTTTAAGACTACTTTAGACTTCCCACTTTTCTCATTTCCCTAGTAATTTTTAATATCCAACGCTACAGCTTCTCTCAATTTAAAATTACATTATAAATAAATGCAGCATTTTAGCTTAAGCATATGACTAAAAGTGGATCTAAACTACAGCGTACTAGTCTGACATTTTCAGACTTTTAACTTCTTGTTAAATATAATTAACTGGGAAAAGTATCTCAGTGTCTGATAAGCATCGTGTCATACATTATATATATTATCAGGGCCTAAAGAAACCATGCAAGTCTTAAAAGATTGCTTGTACTAAAATGAGGGATTTATACATTAGGTTCGTAAAGTATCCAAATGTAAAATCCTTAAGCAAGTTATTAATAAATTATATTAATATTTTGGATATAAACTATATATTTAAATGTGACTAAAGGCATTTTTGTCATCCATTTAAGATACATAGAAATTACTATTTAAAGCTAAGAGACAGTTAATTATTTTTATTCTCTAATGAAAGTAAACAGTACATTTTCTCGCAATGCAGAAAAAAGTTTTTAGAATTGCAAAAAACGAATTATTAAAACATTTTTAATAATATTTATAATAATATTGGAAAAGATGTCTGGTGAGTAACAATTATGAGAATAAAGGATAGGATAAACTTCAGTAGGATCTAATACCATCAAAATATATTGCAAGTTCTACTGATATTGAACATAATTTGATATTGTGTCAAATGCAATATTTTTATATAATCATAAAATGTTAAAAACATTAGACCCAAATTACTGTGTTAAAATGCTTTTTTTATCAACATAATTCAGAACTAGATCTAGTACACCAACATTGTAATTAAATTCTAGCTAACAGTTACTTATATTGATAGTCAAAATCATAGGTATATCACATTATATTATACCATAGTAATTATATCATAGGTTCCTAAAAATTGCATTAAAGCCATATGAAGATATTCACTGGAGTTCATTTTAAAATATTTTCTGCATCTCCTTTAAGTCAGAAAATCAATGTTTTCCAAGGTATTCATAATTGGTCTATAATTCATCCACATTGCATTAGAATGCGGAGTCGCATTGGAATGAAGTAGAAGCCAACTCCCTTTTTCTCAAATTATTTGATCTCAAAAGATGAATTGGTCTGAAACTACTTTTTAACATTGATTGATAAAAATTTGAACAGGTTGAACAATATTGTATTGAATAATTCCATCCTCATTTATGAATTCAGTCGACTAGAACGGTAATCAACTTCAGCACGTTTCATCCATCGTCAAAGAAAGAATACCATTCGAATGTATTGAACTCAATATAGCATATATCCAAAAGTAGGAACTGGATATAGCCGATATCTAGTTATCTACAAAATTTTAACAGCATGTGCTCAGTAACGTCATGTTCGCAAAAAAATATACATTGAGACTTTGCTCCATCACAGCTATCGCAATATCTAACACAGCGTATGTGTATATTGTTTATAAAATAAGTCACCTCTTACGTAATAAATACAGTTTTATTTGTTGCTCACAGGAGCGGATGAGCTGTTTAGTAGTTCCCAACCTGTGGTGTCTCCGAGATTTTAGGACAGCTGTTTCATACATATTGTGAAAAGCCTTTTCTCAATATGTATGTTTCATATTGAAAGTGGTGTGGATCTTTGAAACAGTTGGGAATCACTGAGCTGTAACATCTGAGTTGCGAAAGTTCCGGCCGAAATTTAATACACACACATATAACACACTGTATCTTCCCTTTTAATACAATTAATTCAAAATAATAAATAAGGTTTGGTTTGGTTTGATTTGGAGTGCTACGGTCTATAAATAAGGAAAACATGTTATAAAATTTATAAAAATTGTCTTATATTCATAGTAAATGTATACAATGTTAAGCAAATTTCAGTTTTAAGGCACCAATTTGAACATTGGATTGCATTCTATGAAAATTTAAATTTGCAGTTTCTTGAAAAACACAATAGCTTTACCATTGAATTTACATTTAATTTTGAAATCATGCTTTACCAAACGTTACTTTGAATTTATCTATTTCGAAGAATTTCTTTAGTATTTCCTTTAAATCTATTATCAATAAAAATTGCTTATGTCAAAACAAGATGATATTGCACAATTTTATGGGTAGACAAAATTTTCTTTACTTAAAACTATTTCAACTGTAAAACTTGTTCTGTTATCCATGCGTATAACCATGCTGCATTCCTTCAATACATTGTGTGGAATAGGGTTAACTTTTCAAGTTTAATAATTTAATTAGAAATTAAATATAAAGATTGGATTCAATGTCGTTTTTATTTTAATGATTAAAATTTCATTTTACTTTTTATGTAAGAGAACATAGAATGTTACACACATTTTGTTACATTAGTTACATTAGTTTGTTACATTAGATATATTTTATTATGTAAGAGTCTAATTAAGCTTGAGAAGAAAATTAATAAAAAAATCAGAAGATTGATTTTTAAAACTTATATTTTTGTTATTAATTTAGTCGTACTCTAAATTAAAAGTGCTAGATACATTAAAAATGCATATATTTTATTAATTAAAAAACCTTTAATATTTTCCGACCTGTAAGTTGAACAATGTTATTTACATAACATTTTATGGTTTCGGAATAGTAGATTTAAAATTCACGATTTCTAATTGATGTTCCGTCTTTGCAAAAGTATATTTTACTTTTCTGTTGTAAAGTTCAGAAAAGTAAATTAATTTTAATTTTAAAAGTATATTTGCAAAGGGTCAGTAGGCATAAAACGTTAGAGGCAATAATACAAAAAAGTCTTTAAACTTGCTGAAAGAGTTTATTAAAAGCAAAATGCACAATTATTTATAGATCAAATTGCTTTAAACGTGTGAAAATTTATTAATAGAAATTACATAATTAATCACGTGAAAAATAACGTTAACTCTCTAGTTGCGTTTATCGGAACATAAATACAAACCTTGGCCTAAGGAACCAAAGTAAAATATTAATAGACAATATGATGCTTAAAAGAATTACAACACATATTGGAACAACTATTGGAGTTTGTAACGCATGAAATATTCGATAATTAGGTGCGAAGCAGTTCTTTATATGTTATGCTCTCAATAATGACTCTAATTATATATTTGTTTTAGTTCCCTTATTTCTGCTAAGTGTTGATATTTAAATTGTAACTTGCATGTATGCCACTGAACAAGTACATAATTTGTTTGAGATCATGTGCAATCCATAAAAATGACTTACTAGAAATAATTTCTTTTGCTTCTTACCATCACAGCAGCTTTTCATCTTTACCAAATGTTACATTTATGACAAACAAATTATTACGAAATTACTTAATATATTCTTCATTCTTATAAAGTTATTGCCTCACAATTACTCCAATAATAAAAACAGGTTCCACGAAAATCTTGTTCTAATTTCGAATAATGAGGATTAGGAATATAAATGAATGTTACGCTTTGAGCGTTTCATTGTGCTTTTAGCAGATAATTACATTTAAGAAAATATTTGCAGTCATTTAGTATTGTGCTTTAATTTATTTTTTTACTGATTATCGAATAAATTTTTTATGAAATTATTCCTGATTATTTATTCCTGTTATATAATGTTTTTAATTTTATAAAAAAAGTCATAGATGAAATTCGAGGACAGTAAGGTTTTACATTCTCGTATAAATTTAATATTTATAGAAGAAATTTTGATAATAAAATAGAACAACTAATAATCTATTTCATAGCACTATGTAGAATTCTATACAATTTCGCGGAATCTTTTAGAATAAATAAAAGAGTTTAGATTCTAAAGCTTGTGTATGAAATAGTTTTAAGATAGTGTAATTTTAAGTGTTCTAACTTTGAAAATTGTCTTTCCTATAAAAAATAAGTTAACAGCAATTAAACTTTTATTATTTTAAATAAATTTACATTAAATAATTTACTTAAAATGAATTTTTATTACTTTAAATAAGTTTTATGGAACTGCTAACTGTAAATATTCCTCGTTGCATATCAAAAAGGAATAGAAACTGGATAAGTATTAAAAGTACGTTATATATTCTCAGAAATTGAAACTAGCATTAACCCCTTGACGTGCACTCTCGAGTTAACTCGAGCGTGCTAAACTGGCCCAACTGTGCACACCCGAGATAATTCGAGCGGCATTGTACTTTATGTTGCTATAATTTTACACAATCGAATGCAATCGAGAATTGAAAATAACAATGTGAAAGAAAAAAAACAATCGTTTTGTTGATATTTATCATTGTAAGCTATGACACTTACTTATAAAATATATTTTGTTCTACTTATCACTCCAGACTTATCTCTTCCTTCTTTATATCTCTACCTTGTTTAGAAATATATCACACACAAAAAAAAATTTGATTAATTTTATAAATACTAGTATTGTTATTATTTATGTTTTAAAAGTATAAATAAGTATTTTTACTGATAATAATGTTTATTCTGAAATGGGAATTCAAAAAGAAAGATAAAAAAATGTCGATGTACGTGTAATATTACAATACTAGATTATTTTCTGCAATGTTTTCAAAATCCAAAAATGGAATAAAAATACAATAAATTACCTTTGTATTTTTGTAATTTTTATTCCAGACAACATTCTAAATTGTGATTTTTTACATTAAAAAATTTTAATTTTTTGGCTGGTCTTTTTCAAAAAAGCTATGCATTAAGGGGTTAATGATGAGAATATTATTTGGAATATAGTAGTAACATCAAAAACTTATCGAATATTAGTTTAATAATGAGTAGTATATATTAATTCATCCTTGAGTATATCTTAAGCACTACCATCTGTTGACAAGTTGTAGTATTTTAATATCCATATATTTAAATTTTTTAGAGACTACTAATTGCATTTTATATTGAAAGAGCATAACTGGATGCTACAAACTAGATATTAGAACAGTACTACATATGAAAGTCAATACTCTACAGAAAATCTTTTTGAGTTGTGACCAGAACCGTTGAACTAGTCATAATTCTTTTAGGAATAGTCAAAATGCTAATTTAAGTCTGAAAGTGAATTTTATATGTACGTATAGACCTAATGGAACAGTTAATGCATAATTGTTTAAAAATGGCCAAAATGGAAGTTTTCTCTAAAATTTGGTCAAAATTTGTGTTCTCCTAGCAACTGATTTTTTTTTAATTGTAATACTTCTTTTACCTTTTACAAGTAAGTAAAAATAGCTTTGCATGTGCATAGATCTAGTAAACCTTTAATCGATAGTCAATTTTGATGACAGAGGGTAAGTTCTTTTTATGTGAAAATATCATGACACACACATGCTTATGGTCTTTTTTATTTATAAGCAAAATTAGTCGGTTAGATTTAAATCCCTGGATTTTTTAAAAGTATTCATTTAAAATTTCAGGAATAGTTATATTCAATATTACATATGTCTACAGCTACTGCACCCTTAGCAACTTTTGTTATTTATATAGAGAGAATATTTACCATCTTATAAGCTCCGTGAGTACTGCGAAGTATGCGGGAAAAAATTACCTAAGATTATGTTTTACTTCAAAAGACTAAAAACAAATTCAGTCATAACTTATTGAATCTGCAATTGTAACTTTATTCAGTGGTAGTGTTAGTTCAGTTTTTTATCCTTTAAAAATTCACATAAATGTTTTAGGGGAAGAAGATGTAACAGTGTTCTTGTTGTTTCGATTTTTTCAGTCATCAAATCATAAATTTCCACCAATTTGTTTTTATGTTTAAGTAAAAGGGATCATAAAACTAATTTTAAAATAAAAAGTTTTAAATTTTTATATAAGTTTAGAAGACGTGAGCATACCATAAGTTTTATTGAGAAGGGGTAATGATCTTTTTGGAATTAAGATATCAAAAAACGTGAACAGTTTATAAGAGTTTATTTTGTACAGAAAATATATTTCTATTTCTTTTTTAAAATAGCTTTAGATTTTATGCATATATAATACCTAATATGTCTTATGCAAATATTTCACACAATAAAAAAGAAAAATAAGTAAGAAAATTAAACCTAATCATCTACCCTAAAAAATAATTCATAGCTTTAAAAATTAATTTTTAATGTTTAAATTGTGAAACAGTTTTAAAAAATCAAAAAAATCCATTTTAAATCAAAAATATATTTTTAATAATTAATCAGATTAATGTTTCAAAAATCAAGGTTTTTGCCAACCTGGTTTATCAGTGTATAAATCAATCTGGTAACTACCGAAAAAAAGGACAAATGTACAAAAAATTACGTTTGAGGTCGTGAGGGAGGTATGGATAGTATGTTTTGTAGTATTATAACAATACTTTGAAATTTTATAATTTTTATGTTACTGTGGTAGATAAATTTACTGATAATTATGAGAAAGTCTTAGTTTCTATTATAATTACACACTAAATTCCTCTTTTCTAAATGTGTTAGAACGGTTATTTATTACGGATATTTATTAAACTGTCATTTTCATTTAAATAAAGAATGAATATGCATATAATTCTACTTTTATACTATAGTTAGAGATATTTAATTAAATGAAATTTTAAGTAATTAGAATACATTTTCTTTCAATAATTATTGATAGAAAATGTACTTAGGCAATCTCAAATAAGAGTTTCAACATCAGTTACATTAATTTAAATTCTAATATTAATTTGAAAATCTAGATTTGTAGATATTTAATCTGGTATGATCTCAACCGACCATAGCAGGATTTCTAGTGGTGTGATCACCACAAATGTTAAGTGTATCAGGATTAAGACTTAATCTATAGGTGAATCTCCAGAACGGCCACTGCATCAGGGTTTAATATTGTGGTAAGACTTACTCGAATAAACTGAGATCCTAATAATACTTTCGGATACATAGGGATTTTGACTAAACCTAGAAATTCCCCAGCTAGAAACCACTTAGATACTGGTATAGATTTAATTAACAGTAGTAGTATAGAATCTGTAGATGTGTGAAAGATTAGATATATTTTTGCTACTCTCTTAACACTAGATTTACGGATGTTGATCATATACCTTTTTTTTTACTGAATGAGCCAATTTGACTCATACAAGAAAATTGAAGTTTTTCGCAACGAAAATAGTTCGAAATTAATTTAAATAAAATGTTTATTATAAAAAAATTTATGGAAAACTTTTTAAATATAAAATATATTTTTGAAACACATCTTCCGCAAACATATCTATTACATATAGCAATATGGTTCTCTTTCTGTTTCTTTTCCATGATTGTTGAACTTGACAATTCTTCCGTGCTTTAGTAGAATGATTTTCAGTCATTGGAATGGAAGTGTTCTCGACATCTTCTCTATATTTATTTCTTAGCTCTTCAGCCAATTCTAAAATAAAATCTTGACTGAGGCCTAATAGGACCAATAAATTTCATGTTATTCGATTAACTGTTAAACCATTCTATGAGTCAAATTGGCTCAGAACCGAGAAAATAGTTATATCACATTTGATAATGCGAAATGAAGGGGTCTGTGACGAAGAGGAATGAAAGTTTACATATATTTTATTACTTAACTAAAAACCAACGTCTGTTTTTGAAATGCGATATATATATATATATATATATATATATATATATATATATATATATATATATATATATATATATATATATATATATAGTGATCAAATTTTTAATGAGTCAAATTGGCTTGGTCCGTAAATCATCGTTAATGAATTTTATTAGTGTTAAATTCTCGAAATAATTTTTACGTATCAGTTTAGTTCAAGTATGGTTCCTGCAAGGGACTATAATTTACTTTATATACTATATAGGACTTTAAATTGGGATATTTCACTGATATTAGTAGTTAGTCTTAATAATTTGTATTAGCGTGCTGAGGATGAGCAAGAAAATAAAAACTGTTATTTGAACAGTGAGCTTTTAAATAGAATTTTGTTCATTGTTGACATTTTGCAACAGAGTAGGCAATATATATTAAAAGCAAAAATTTAAGATTAAATGTAAACATAATCGGTACTTCTTTGTCGGATTATAAAAAAAATAAAATTACGAAGTCTATCCCTTAATAGTAAACCAAGTTGTTAGCAAAGGAAAAAAACAATGTTTTCAAAGATTTAGTAAAATAGATCAGCTAACTTTGCTTAAGTTTTGAAAATATTGCAGGTACTATTTATGGAATTATATCGACATCCATGTCACAGGAGTGAATATTTCATAAAATATAAGTGTCATATAAAAACTTATATTATCAAGATAAAAGTAAAACAACTTTGAATAATTCAGTCCATCTTTATAAGTATTATGTTGTAATTTTAGATATCGTAGTGATTTGATTTCTAAGAAAATGGAAAAATGTAAATTTGAAGTTTTATAAATAGATACAGTTATTTGTATTTATAACAATTAAATTGCCTGTTTAAAACCTCCTTTTATGTGTGAATATCACAATATCATAAAATATTATTTCAAATGGTTAAATTATAAGTAATAGCTCACCTCAAAAATCTACATTATTACTTATATTATAAATAAATACTTGCATTAGAAAAGTTTCTGGAAAAGAAGTGTCACTTTCCTCAAATAAAAGGAAAAAAGATAAACGTTAGTGGTTTCAGTGGGAACATGCTCTTTTGTTAGAATAATAAATATTTCAGAACTTTTGCATACAATAATGCACATTCCTTATTTTTAGGTACGATGATACATTTCACTTTAAGTGTGAATTGTACACTGTCAATTTTACACAACCGACTGTTCTTACAATTAGACATATTTTAAAAGCTTCTATAGTAATCAAAATTAGCCTCTCGAGAACGAAAGATTTGCTTAATTCTCTCCAATCTTTTACTAAGTTAAGTTTTTGAATCTTAGCATCTGCATATTTAGCATAACGTTGATGATTCTTTAATTGGACTCTAATTGCTCTTGATTTACATCTGGTCTTAAGAGGATCGGGGTAAAGCGGTAAGCATAATTACCTGTCAAGTTTGAATCATCTATAAACAGCTCTGTCAATTACTTGAAATTATTCACTCATCTTAAAGTAAATATGTTTTGAACAATACTTTTGAGTTTTGGAGTTATGTTAATTACATCGTGAATTGAAGTTCAAAAGATTAATTATTGTAGATTTATATTTAAGGATAAGTTTGGGTGGACATCAAAAGGATTTCGGGAAAATCATATTTATGTAAAACTGAATCTCGGTATAAATATGTCAATAGAATATGAGCTGATTCCGAAATCTCTAGAATTGGAATCTTCATTTCAAGTATAGACATAAAATTAAGTATTTTTGTTTGTTATTTTGTCCTCGGTGTATACTATACGGATTATTTAGATGCTAATTCCAAATATGTGAAACACGAAACTAGATTCTCTAAAGGAAACCTAACATTTCATTTCAATTTCATGAACTGAAAAATTTGACATACTTTTTTATATTAATTATGGAAATATTGAGAGATGAGTACGAATATCTTTTAAGCTCACTTAATTTTGATATAATAAGTCTAGCTGTCACTAGCCTGAGTTTAGACATAATGTAGTATTTTATTCTGTTTAAAACGCTTGCTGTAATCGTGTGAGATATGTTTTTTAATTGAAATTTGAGAATGAATTACTGACCAAACGTATTCGTGTCAAGTTGCGAGTACATTGGCTTGAGACGAAGGTTCGTACCATCATTAAAAATCACACAGGCATTATGTATGTACCTATATATCATACATACTTCATATTATGAATTAAAATAACGTAATTTAAAAATGTACCTATTTTTTCTTTGAGAAACAAAAACTATTAAAATTTGCATTCTGATTCTGACTGAATATAATATTTGTATATTTAATATCAACTGAGATTTCATGGATGTTTCTTTACACCTATTTTTTATATTTTAACTCTCAGTACATATAAACTATTTAAACGGAGAGTTTAAATGAAGCTTAATTTCATACTCTAAAGAATGATTCTTTTATATGTTTTTAATTAGTATAGTTTAAGGAGAGAAACTTATGCGTAAGGGATTTCAGAATGATTTCCTAGGACTGAATCATAATGCAATAAGTAGCACAATAAACTTAAATAATTAACTCAACGTAGTAACACAAGCGAATAGCAGTGAGTTTGAGGACGCACTGAATCGCAATATTTTAGAAAACAATAGATTCTTAAGCTGTGATTCGTAGACACTTGGGTGGAGTCTACGTGGCTATAATTACTGTTCCTCGAAACTATTTTGACATTTATTCTACTTCTCCCTACTTTTCGCTTTTTATTCAATTTGGTAAACGGATTGGTCAGAGTGTTTTGTATTGTCCCTTAACTAGTTATTAACACAACTAAAAATAATTAATGAAATGCTGTTTTTACGAACAGTGACTTCAAATGCATAGAATTGTAATGAAGGCAAATAAATGCTGTTAAATAAATGTCCTCGGATACCTGAACTAAACTCAATTATCAAACGAAATTCCTGTAGTATAAAACAGTTTTCTTTTTTCGCCTCTAGTCGACCATCAATATCCATTCGCAATCCATTCGAGTAGCATATATTATGACTAGAAGAAGAAAGCAACGGTTCCATCTTGACTTGGGTTAGTAATCTACACTTGACATATCTTGAAGGAATCAGAGATATTGAAAGCACGAAATAGAGGAAATGGGAGATAAATAAAAAGGATAACCTTCGTTAAATTTTGATTGAAGCCTGCGCTTCCAAAAAGTTTTTCGTGATTTTAAAGGCATTGTACTTTTTGTTTCTAAAGCATATTTTATGTACCACATTTAGTAAACGAATGCTGAAATGGAAGAAGACTCATTCATTAGCATCAAATCATCCAACAGTTATATCCTCAATATATTATTTTTATCCATTAATGCCTTGAAACACTCCTTAAGGTAAATATTCAATATCGTCACATAGAATCTAGGTGCAATATTCTTGAAAGTCCAATATTTTTTAAGTTACAGTATGTACCAGATATTTTGTTCTTGATTTAATTTTTTAAAAATAAATTTTGTATTTGTTTCTGCTATCAACTTTAAAAGCATAAGAACATTTTCCTAACTGTTCAATAAAGATCATAACATCTTGAATATCATACAGCCATCATTATTATATAAAGCGTTGATAAAATGGATTAAGTTTACTATCGGAATATTTCGCTGCGTAAGCGAGAGGTCTAATTTAATTCTATGAACTTACTGATATTATTGTGGAAGCTTTATACAATACTTAGAAGAATCAATGTGAAGATTTATTTATAAGCGTACTGTTATCCTAATCACGTGAAACTTACATTGGATGTCATTCTTCTAAAGTTCATTATATCTACATCCATAAAATATAATTACCAGAAAGTCTGAAAGGATTTGAAATGCAATGTTAAAATTTCACGAATGTTATAAGAACTCGAAGGAACAAGAAAGGCTAAAAACATTAATTACATTTGTTTAAAAAGGTGTATTCATTAACAAAGATATAATATAAATGAAAATTTCAAGATATTTCCTTTCATGTCTCGTACGTGACAGCAAGAGGAAAGAGCATAAATAAATATATCCTAATAAAGCGTCAATAAATTAATCTTAATAACGTTGTTTCACATAATACGCATTGTAATGAAGTATATCTTTCTCTGAAAGTGGAAAGAAAGGAAATATCATTATTCGTTGGGCTTTGATGATGTGCTTCGATGGAGAATAATGAGATCTTCCTTTCCCCAGGAATCGAATTCACGCAACAGCAGGCCCAAGAAATGGTGATTGCAAATTAGAATAATATCAGGAAAATGCGAGAACTATGTTTCATTTGAATAAATCATTACATGAAAATCTGTGGTAAGGTTCTAGAGAGAACTTATTCACATAATCATAGCTGTCATCGACTGACTTTTTTGTTTGTGGGATTTAACCCCCCCCCCACACACACACACTTCGAAACAAACTGATTAATTTTACTATTTTAAGATGGACTATTAAAAAATTGTATGAAGGATTTCTATTTACTACTTTTTGTTGATTTCCAGATATTTTTAACGTAATTTTTTTAAGTATAAAAATAAACAATGGAAGCATTTATTTTTACGTGTTAATTCTTTATGAGTATTTGTAAATTTCTTTTAAACACTTGTTCTTTATCAATATTTTTATTTTTAAATACAAATTTACAAGAGTTTCGTTTTTGGAGGTAGCAGAAAGCTTTTATCATCTTTCTTTAATGTTTAAAATCATATTTTAAAGAAAAATGATATAGAAATATAGCTTTAAATTTGAAAAAAAATTATAGTTTTTGAAAAACTATTCTGAAAACTGCTTAGTAAATGTGAAGTCTATCACAGATAAAATGAAAATTTTCCACTGTAAACAGTTTTTATATAATTTAATAATACTATTTAATAATTTTTTACTATTACGTAATTTAATAATAGAGCAATTTGTCGCAACACCACGAACTACTATAATACCCGTTCCATTCATTTTCATGTTTACAACAGCCAATAGACAAACAATAAACTTCCTTTCTGTTTGAAATTAAAGCATGAATTGTCATAAGTTGAGATGTGTCCTGCTGAGTAAAATCTCTTTATAGTTAATTTATGATTCTCTGTAATTTCATATGATTCAGAGAGGGTTTTTGCCTTAATGCATACAGCTGATTTGCAATGAACCATGAAGAAATTACATATTATTTAATCAATGATTAATTATAATCATCAACTGTGTAAGGAAAACGGATATACGCTTCCCGTTGTATACTTTTTATCAAATGATATTTGAGGGGGTTTTAAGAATCGCAAATACAAATGCAACACGACAACCTTACGTTTGGTAACAATGGAACCCAAAAAACTTTTTTTTTATCATCGCCAACTTTGCTATTGAAAAGAAATTTACTCAGCATCTTCAATATTTTAGATATGGCGGACAATATACGTGTATCATAATTAGAAATTTACAAAATTGTAAATAAATTTTCACTCGTTTTGTAAAACTTATTCATTTTTGGACTCACTCATTTTTAGTTTGATTTTCATCTTAGCACAAAAAAAAACTATAAAGGATTTTAAAAAGTGAGTGTGAAAATGTAAAAGATACGATATATATATATAGATATATATATATATATATATATATATATATATATATATATATATATATATATATATATATATATATATATAATCAAAATGGCACTCGCTCGTTCACATAAAATATGAATATTTTAGAAGGCTAAACTGTTTTAAATAACTGAAGGCGATGTAATATTTTATATCATTTGATCTCATTCATGAACAACTGTGCTGGTTTTATTTTTTTTATTATGTATAAATCTTTAAAAATTATGTCTAAATCTTTTGTATTGAAAAATGGCTGTAAATTATAGTTGTGATTGATGTAAAGTTAAAACCACATTAGGAGATTGGAAACATTTGCAGAATACTGAAGCTTTAGAATGGGTAGAATTTTTATTTAAGAAAGGTTGAGGTTGATATAGTGTTTGTCCTTCAAATGTGCATAAGTTTATGCTATTATACAAGAAATATAGACATTGATTAGGGGTAAATTAAGATTAGGATAAGGTGGTTATCGACATCTTTGCACTTTAAAATTTGTTTGTCATTTCTATAAACTAGTCTATTATTAAATGTACAGCTTTATAAAAAAAAACATATTACTAATAATCTGTATTATAAAATTGCACTTCTTTACAAGTAAAATGCATCAACTAAAAATTAAGTGTATAAGTTTTATAACTAATATATAAATAATGTAAAATTCATTATATAATCTTGAAAGTGACATTCCGACCCTGTTTATATAAGCATTTCTTTCAGTTATTTCTACCTAATTTTAAAGAACTGTAATTACCTAGAAGTGCAACACTCATATTGAGCTGTATTTATAAGATTGTTCAAAGTACCAGAAAAATTTAAATTCTCACAAGTTTCTTCTTAATCATTATTGATTTTTGTGAGGTAGATTTTAACAGCTTTTTTCGCTAAAAAACTAAAACGTTCTATTTACACTTAAGTTGAGAATGCATGAAAAACAAATGGATGCATTCACTTTTATGCAAGTCCCTATAGCTTTCACTGAAATTTTCTGTCAAGTCCAGGAATTTATCAATATCCCAAAACCGAAGAAAAATATCGGGTTAACATGCAGATAAAAACTTTTTTTCTAATTATATAGATGTTTGAAAGATTGCCGAGTTTTAAAACAATTTAAAAGTATTTTAAAGCCTAGTTTATATATTCATTTCTTTCAGTTTTTTTTAATTAAATTTTAAAGAACTATAATTATCTAGAAGTGAAACACCCATAATGAGCTGTATTTATAAGATTCTTCAAGGTGTCAGAGAAATTTAAATGGACACAAGTTTCTTCTTAATTACTACTGATTTTTGTGAGGTACATTTTCACAGCTTTTTTTCCTAAAAAACTAAAATTATTTACACTTAAGTTGAGAATGCATGCAAAACAAATGGATGTATTCGCTTTTATGTACGCCCCTATATCTTCATGGAAGGTGTTTTTTATTACATTACTAAACACAAGGTGGCTTATTGTCTGTTCAGAAATAAAGTTTAACTATTACTATTAAAAGAAATACTTTAATCAAATATAATAGTTCAAAAGAGATAATTCATAGAAAGAAAAATCTCACTTTTCTCTGTTTTCCGATAATAAGAGTCCAATTATATGAAGAGACCTTACCTATTCCTGAGGAATGTGAAAGTTTAACATTAGAACCAAGGAACTTCTGTTTGTTGCTAGGTTTATAACATTAATTATTTCAGAATTGTAAATGCTTATTTACATAAAAAAGATTTACAAAATTTCAGTGTCCAGTTCTGCATGAAAAACATTTGGGGAAAGCGTATATTTCTGGAAAAGTACTTTTTCATTATTGATAGTCAAAATACACTGGTTCCTTAGAGAAAACCACATGCAGATATCAGGCCTACTTCTGGTATCTCTAAAAGCTATCGAGGTGCATATGTCATGGGGATGTCATGCTAGCAATGTTCTAACATATGCTATAAATTGAAAGGCTATAGAATACATATGTTTCATGTCATACTACATACCCTAGAGATACGAATAATAATTATAGCCAATAAGCAATAATATAATAAATCATTCACTGACATTTTCCA
>CM063498.1:98751469-98773969 GCA_032207245.1 Pardosa pseudoannulata | reverse complement strand
AGAATTCTAAGGCATATAAGTGTGTTTCTTTAAATCTGATTTTTTAGACCAATTAATCTTTAAAATTGCAATTAAAAAACCAATAACGTGGGGCGTCATGTATTGACTATAGTTAGAATTATCAGTCATGATCTGTAGTTTACTACTTGCAATTAAAATGTTTTGTCATCCAAATGTCACAATTTGATACTGTGACATTTCAAGGTCACTTACTTTTATAAGCATACGAGAAAGACAAGAGGGAGGCTACTCTCACTTTATTTAATCCAAACTAATATTGTTGTCTCCATAGCATTATTGAATCTATTTTGATTTCCAAGCAGGAAATAAAAGATTCAATGCATTTTTTATTCTTCCTACAATAATGCAAATAGTTAGTTACTTCTCTTTCGAAAGTTTCACGATCGAAAAATATATTGACACTGAATAAACGTTTGCATAATTTTTCTATAAAATGCTACTGAAATGGAATAAAGATGATAAATTCTGTTTACCACAGATAAAACATTTTAGAAAATTACATGTTTCAGAGATCCAAACAGCAACAACAATAAAAAAAAGAGAGCTGCGACAACACAAACGTAAAATATGAAAGGAAACAGCTTAAGCTGATGCTGTAAAATGAAATAACATTTTCAGGTGAATTGTATGGATTTTATCAGTCAGAAATTGAACAATAGAATGGAAGTGACTTTTATATGCCGTTAAATCTCATTTTTTCCCTTCGGAGAGAATGAAATTGGTGAACAATCGGCTTAAAATTGTTTTCTTTGTGCTATTTGTTTCATTGTGATAAAGCACATAGGAAATAGTTCTCGATAAATAAACTATCTCAGAAATAACGTTTGATGTATATCCCGGTTAGATTGTTTGTTTGAAGAAGTACAGGCAACTATGCAAGGGAAGTTTAGAGATGTATTTATAGAATGAATTTCAACGATGATGTGGAAACTAAAATTTCATTTAGAAGAATTAATTTTTGAATTTCTTATATTCAGCTACTTCATCGTTATATTTATTTCCCTGCTATTAACACTAACTTGTTCATGTAGATAGAATTCTATTTATAAATAAGGTGTATATGCTCTATGAAAAAGTTAACTTTGTTAATGGGTTGAACATTTCTTTATTTTAATAAATCTTAGATATACAAAAGTGAAAAAATAACGTTTTCTATAGGTAAAAATTACTTATTTATTTTAAGATAGTATAGGCAACTATATGTTTGGTTTTGGAGCGCTACGGTCTACGTTTTGCAACACGAGGGCTAATGAGACCGGAACCTACTGCTTAAAGCCGATTCCGAACGGCTACGGAAATCCATGCCATAGTGGGATTCGAAACCACGAACTCCGGTTCCGAAGGCCAGCTCTCTAACCATTCGACCATAATTCGGCTCTTTCTTTATATAAGATCACGATGTATACATGTTTAAATAAAAGTGAAAATAGTATAGGCAACTATATGTTTGGTTTTGGAGCTCTACGGTCTACGTTTTGCAACACGAGTTCTAATGAGACCGGGACAAACTGCTTAAAGCCGATTCCGAATGGCTACGAATATCCATGCTATAGTGGGATTCGAACCCATGAACTCCGATTCCAATGTCCAGCACCCTAACCATTCGGCCATCATTCGGCTCTTTTTTATGTGAGATCACGGTGTATATATGTTTAAACAAAAGTGAAAACATTGTTTTTACTCGATATAGAATTTTCTTAACAAACAATAAAAAACAGCTAGACGACTATAAATAGTAGAAAAAATTAAATAGAAAAAATGACTTGATTAATATTGAGATTTTATCTCGTTTACTTTTCTTATATGTTCATTTATGAGGTTTCTAATTTATTTTATAAGTCATATGCACCTCAAAAGCAAAAGTGTTATAATATCCTCTGAAAAAGATAGTCCTTCCTTTTTTAAAAAAGAAGTCTAGCTTTCATTTTTTACTCTTTCAGATGATCTAAAATGCAAGACAGGTCACTAACTCTTAATGTAAAAAGTGTATTTCCGGGAAAAATATGTGGGTGTTACAAAGAACAAGAAACAGCAGTATTCTTAACACGTATAAAATGTCGAAACGTATAAAAGCTTTCTCCTTTAATGTTCTCGTCGGTCATATTATAAAAGAATAGCTGGCTCAAAATTGTGTAGACTTTAGAAATATAGAAGGGGATTCATTGTTTTCACTGTAAAATCTTTCAAACGAAATAAAGGTAATAAATTTTATTTAAAGATTGAGCATGTATGAATGTGAGAAAGTTCCTCCTCTTTCGGAATAAAACCAAAAACTGAGCGGTATCAGATGTATTTTTAAAAATAATATACTTGCATATATATCAGTTAAGAATCACATTCGTCAGAGAGATTTCAATTTTATTTCCATCAAATTTGCACGTCCATAAAAAAGACAACTTTTACAGTCTGAAATAAAAAGGAGGTTTAGATTTATTATATGTTTGAAGTACAGAGCAGGTTTATTCCGTATTGAGTTATAATATGAAGTATTTTAAATCGATAATATCTTGTTATATAATTTTCTTGCAAAATTATGTAATATTATTTTACCATACCAATTTTCAAACAACTAAAACATCATGGACTTTTAGAAGTACTTTTAAAATGATTTGTATTTTTCTTTGTAAATCTTAAGGCAATAAAATTACGATAATATAAATAAGGAATAAAAAGTAATGCAAAATGAATAAATAGCTATTATAATGCCTTCACACATATGGGTTCTGGTACAAGTAGGTGTATATACAAGAATGTAGAAATTTAAATGTTTGTCTTTTATATCAATAAAAAATTTTTAATAGTTAGAAATTCAAATGCATTTTTTCAAGAAATTAATTTCTGTTTCAAATTATCTTACGCAGTATTATAAAATAAAATATTGCATTAGAGCACACACACACACACACACACATATATATATATATATATATATATATATATAACCTGTTATACTTAAATCGTTTATACAAATTCTAAAGGAATAATTATAGTTTGAACTGAGTTATAAATTTTATATTCATTGTTTTAAATAATCGTAACAAAAATATCCTTTATCTATAATTTGTATTAATAATATGTACAAGAAAAAGTCTTAAGTAGTTGTTAAGTAGTTCTTAAGAAGAGATAAAATAAATACTATAAATCTACAAAATATTATAAATTGGCTTATTATATAATAATACTTCTTCCATTTGATAACTGTACGAGCATAGAATTTCTCTCATGCAAACTAATTATCTGTTTAATTATCTAATATATAATCCTATTTTATTCTTATACTCTCTATACCTAACATGCATAGTAATATTTTCAGAAACAGTTTATAAGGGAAAGTTATTATATATAACAGAATTTTCTTTATTGTGTATCAGAATATTAACTTTTAACTACTCATGCTAGTAGATAAACTATATCATTTACAGTTAACAGATTATAAATTGAAAGTGGAATACCTTTCAGCCATATATATTGCACCAAATAATCGGTAAAGTATCAGTTTTAATAAAAATTGTGATTATAAAACTATATATAAATATTTTTTACTTGTTTATATTACCATTGTTTATGTTCCATGGGGTACACTAAAATACTTCAAGCAATTAATTGTGTTTGAAATATAATCGCTAATAGTTAAAAGCTAAATATTCGGTATTATATATTAAGAGTATGGTACATTCAAAACATTTTTGATTAATAAAATTGATATCAGTTAAATGAACTTATATATGATGCATAATATCATTAGAACATGCAATTTCACATAATAAAGATCTCATGCAAATCATTACATAACTGCACCGATACTCCGCTTTCATAATGATTACCCTATATTTAGCGAATTTTGGATACTGTGTAGGTGACCTGTTAATTTAAGCGGGTCTCTTTACCTTAATAATTCCGTGGGAAACAACGAACGTAGAGAGGGTTGGTAAAGGGAAAATTAGCTCTACATTTCCTCTAACATGAGTCCCGAACTAATTTCCATTGGATTACATAACACCGATGTGGTCTAAAATTCCAAAATACAATATAAGTGGAAAATGCACAGATGGTGAGATGATTCTCTATAGCAGAATTTGAACATGGTTTAAAATATAAATGATAAAAAATCTGATTATTTTTGCCATTAAACGAAAAGAGAAATTAATTAGAATTCTTGTCATAAACTCAATTTTATCATTTTATATAAATGCTATTTTTCGGCAATGTCATATTCAACAAATATACAGTCATTTGTACGAATTTTATAACTTGATTCAAAATTTGATTTCTTGATTGAAAATTTTAATTTGAAAATTTAAAAAGTGAATGGATTGAAAATTTGAAAAAAAAATTAGATGTGTAGACTTGCATAAAATATATTAATAAATTGAAAAATTGATTGCAATCAAAATCTTTCTTGGAAATTTAACAGATTTAATTTAAACGTTTCTTAGTATTATATCCCAAAAAGTGACTGATATAATAAAACTTGTGGATGTAAAAATTACCTTCCTATTTATTTTAAAATTTACGCTAAAATTGTCGACTAAAATTATTGTACGATAATAGAAAGGAAAAGATCTAACGATGTTTCTAATTTTGACATCAAATTTTTATCAATTGATCAAAATTAAACTACAATAGAAAGAATATTTCAATCTGCCATTCAACAAAAGAGTAATTTTTATTAGTATTGTTGGCATAAAAATGAATTTTCTGTTGAATATTTTACGTAAATATCATACATTACGGAACTACAAATGTAGTATATTTCGTCATCTGTATAAATCTTACTCTATTATAATGCATTTATTTGTTCTAGATAGCAACAAACGTAGTAAAGACTATGGAAATAAAATCTAGAAATTTCCATTAGTAAAAGTGTCAGGTTGATTAGATTACAAAATAACAAAATTATTATTCTAAATAACTATATGTTATGAAAGTAAAAAAAATCTACCGATGTTCTTTCTTTGTCCCACCAAAATTTTAACTTAAGAGGCAAAGTCAAATGAAAAGAGATTATTTTCATTAGAATAATAGGCAAACATGGTGATTTTCCCATAGAAATTATTTTTGAAGTGCTGCATATCAGTAGCCGAATCCGTAGGACGCTGCTCTTAGGTACAACAAGTTCGCTAGTTTGAACTTTCTGATGATATACATATTCCTAGCCTTTGAAAATCGGCTTTAACAAGTACTTTTAATCATTAGTTCTAGTGTAACGAAACAGTAAACCGATTTTCTCAAAAACAAATTTGTTTTAAAATATTCTTTTTATGAAACAATTTCAATAAATTTGCCTCAATTTGGACAAATTATGCTACATAACTAAAAAGCTGAATTATGAACTATTTTTAAATGCGAATCCAAATGCGTAAGTTAAAATAGTAAAAATTAATAAAGTAAAAAATGAGTTCGAAACCAACTTTTACAGAAAATTTTTATTTTTACTAATATTTAAGCAAAAATAGTGAATATCTTTGAAAGAATTAATTACTTTTTCCGTTTCAACAATAGTTTTGAAATATTATATTGTAATTGTAGGAAATATTTTTTTTTTCTACTGGATGAGTATAAAGGCTGTTTATGGCCTTTTATAACAATTGGATTATATGAAATTTCTATTTGTTTGCTTAGTTAATTGTGAATTTTAATTTAAATGTAGCTTTGTTTATTTAAATAGAGTAGTTTTAGAATCAATTAGAATACTTTTCTGCAAATATTTCACGTGATCTTTAAGGGAATTAATTTTTTTTGTAAGTGCATAATTATTATGTAATAATTAAGATAAATGAACCACGTTTATGTAACTGATTCACATATTTAGATAAGAAATGCTGAGCTCTCGGAATAAAATAAAAGTTGTTTTATGCAAAAAAAAGGAATATATTAAAAATCAGAAGACTTACTTAGTTAAGACTTAGTTAACTTTTGTTTCATAAAAGTACCAAATTTATGCAATTTTAAATATAATTTCTAAAATCATTTTTTCTACATCAGAATATGGTAACGGAAATAGATCATAATTTTTAAAGAATTTAATTTTAATTGTTTTTCTGTATAGAGGGTATTCAGACATAAAATAATGTGTGAAACAAAGATGAGAAAATGAGCATTTTTCTTATTTTTTCTTTTATTACGTTCTGAATAACTTTTTAACTCTAAAAAAACTTTGTTGTTTAGCAAAAATTTATATTATTATGATTGTTTTAGTTTGATAGAACATTTCTAGATTTATATCTGCACTTTTAAAGTACATGTTCTACGTGCTTTAGAAAAATCAGAAAATTTGTATTTCGGAAATTTGTACACTTAAAATACATGCACAAGTAGTCTGTCTATTAATTACTCAAACTAAGCTCTAGGGTAGACTTCAATTAAAGTTTAATCATGCACACTAGCTGCCAGTTGGCAGAATACCCTCTGGAATATAAGTAACCCCTAGAACAGTTGAGATCAGCGTACATCTAGAGGCAGGTTTATCGTCGTTGTCGACTTTTAACAACATTCGTAAAATAAGACTAAACATCCTATAATTTTGCTGCAGTTTTGAAAAAGCTTAAAATGTTGAAGCATATAAATAAATCACAAAATGTTGAGGTATGATTGTAGAAATATCCCACAGAAGAAAGCAATTCTTTTCTAACGAATCAAGCGATTCATCGAAAGCTGTGAAGACAAGACTGTAAGTATGATCCAAGATTAGAGCGGTCAACGATTTCTTAAACTGATGAAAACTCTGAACATGTGTAGTTTCTAGAACTTTCTGAATGTCGATCAACTGTTCAGAGGATTACCTGAATATGAGAAAACAATCTGTGCTCAGGATTTGAGCAAATTATTTTTGTGATGGTAGTGGATGATAGTTGCTGAACTATAACAATACGTCTGTACATGCCGTATTGATTCCTCGCGAGTTTCTAACATTTAATTGTATTACAGATCTAGACCACCCCCACCTCTATTCACAAGACTTAGGTCCTAGCAAATTCTTTTTGTTCTTCAAATGTTAAATGTTCAAGTGAAGGCAATAATGGAACAATATGAAGATGATAAAATATGAAATAACAAAGCGCTGGAAGAGACTGACTTCTGAAAATATCCAAGAATGATTTTTAGAATAAAACCGTAGGTTGGTAAAATTTGAGATTAATTTAAATGAAATAAATATGACGTATATGTACTCTAAATTTTGCAAAATAAAGTTTTTATGAAATCATTGCATGGAATCGGACAGACATTGTCATCGTAAGTTTTTTTTTTCTTAAAAATTGTCAGCTCTCCAATGCGTGAATTTACAATAATTTCAACGTCTACAAAAGATCTAACATATCATTCTTATGTGTTTTTAAAGTCTGAATTTGTAAAATTCGTTAAAAAAGAATTCAAAATTATGAGATGTATATAATAACGATAATTTAATTATTTTATGAAAGGAAATATTCCAACTCAAAATATTTTAAAGAATGAAGAAATTTCAAAAGTGACACCACGAAATAACTTTTCAGATTTCAGCAGTATATTTGTGCTCCGTAAGTGAATTTGTATATGAAACAAAACAATATTTGTCTATACTGTTATCAAAAATTCCTTGATAAAATTTCATTCGGCGACTACAGTTTCGCAGCTTTAAACTTCATTCAATGTTTTCTTTGAAAAAACATGATTAGAATCAACCGTCCTTTTTATATTTCCAATTTGACATTTTATCTGACATTATTAGATCAAACGGGAAAGAAGTTCAACCCAGTTGAGTTTATCGAAATATCCTCCTTTTTCGCTTCTGACATTTCTTTGCTTTAACCTAAAGTTATCGAAAAATCCCGGCCTTCGAATAATGTCAAGCTAAAAAAAATCCTATACTGTCAAATATAATTCTTTTCACAATAAACTTTCATAGAGAATGTATTTGATTTATAAACTGTATGTCACCTTTGTTCTAGTGCCTGATATTGAAAAATGTAAATATTATGAAAAATACTCGATGGAGCACCTGATACTAAAACGCCTTTGTTTGCTAGTTATTTTTTAAGCTACTGACAACAAAATAGGCTCATATTACTTCAATAAGTACCACAATATTTTTACTTCATTACTTTCTTCATCATTTATTATTACTCATACGTATTATTCAGAAATATTTGTATATTTTTAATGGCATATCACACCAGAATATTTATTCTCAACCTCTGTGCACTGAACATTTATATGTATATATATATATTAGGTTGGAGAAAAAGAAATCCATTATTTTTTAGGTAGATGGCTGAAGTGATCGATATATCGTAGAGCATCAATCAAACAATTTCAAATTTATGCTCGTTGTAAAGATGACATGTAACACTAAAAAAATTTTTACTGTTTTTTGTTTGGTCCATTGAGTTTTGAGTTACAGGGTGCTAAAAATGGAAGTCAACAAAGAGAAAATTTGGTACATTTTACAGTTTTTCTTTGATAAAGGCGAAAATGCAAGACAGGCTGCTGAAATTGGGAATGGTGTTTATAGTGTCGATACTGTAACAAATAATTACATGCAATGTTGGTTTCACCGATTGCCTTCAGGCATATTTGATGTTAAATATGCACCTCGCACGGGCAGGCCGTTGTCAAAATGACGATAAAATCACAGAAATAATCGAAGTTGACTGGCATGTTAGTAGTCGTAGCATCACCCAAGAGCTAAAGATTGACCATAAAATAGTCTTAAACCATTTGCGCAAAGCTGGATTCCGAAAGAAGCTCGATGTTTGGATATAACACCAATTAACACCAAAAAATATGATGGATCGAATTTCCGTCTGCGAAGCCTTGACCAAACGGAATGAAATCGACCCATTTCTTAAACCGACGGTGACTGGGGATGAGGAATGGATCAAATACGACAATATTGTGTGAAAATGATCGTGGTCAAAGCGAGGGGATGCAGCTCAAACTGTGGCCAAACAAAGACTAATGGCCAGGAAGGTTCTATTGTGTATTTGGTAGGACTGGAAGGAAATAATTTATTAAGAGTTGCTTCTGCATGGCACTAAATTCAGATCTCTACTGCCAAAAACTGGGCCGTTTGAATCTAGTGATTGACCAGAAACGGTCATAATTAACCAACAGAAGAGGTGTTGAGTTTCATAAGGACAATGCCAGGCCACACACGTCTGTTATGACTCGCCAGAAACTCAGAAAGCTTGGTTGAAAAGTTTTAATGCATCCACCACATAGTCCAGACCTGTCACCAAGCGATTACCACCTTTTTCTCCCATTACAAAACTTCCGGAATTATAAGAAATTGGGATCAAGAGTAGATTGTAAAAATCGATTAAATCGAACTAGAGTTTTCTTCCTATAAGAATCAATACTTCTAAGAGAGAGGCATTAAGAAGCTACCTTTAAAATGTCAACAAATTATAGAACAAAGAGGTGCAAATTTGACCCAAATCGGACAATCTGAATCATGTTAAATAGTCATTATTTTCACTCAAGAATAATGCATTTCTTTTTCACCAAACTTATATGTATGTATGAATATATCTCCGTAATATCTTTTAAACTTAAGTAATCTATTTAATTGTAATAATATTCTAAAGTACATTTCTGGTGATTTTATTTGTAAAAATTGAAACCTTTCACACAATCGATAGTATTTTTTAAATTGTAGTGACATTTGATGATTTCAGAAAATCAGATTAATTTCTTCTTAGTTCAACTATTCTTATTTAACTGTTTCCCGTAATTTAATTTGATTTATTAAACGTTTTCATTTAATTTATCTTAACAATTATTGGCTCGCTCACTTGCGCCCTCACATCCTTATATATTTGAATGTAAAATGTTTAGGTGGGAGAGTACGAGTAGAGTGAATTATCTGAATAAGCTCAACATTCTCTACCTTTAAAGTGTTGCTGTATTCTTTCATAGTCAAACGACTGCGTTATAACTAGCATGGATACTATTCTACACCTATAATTGGTCAAACCCATACCTCAACCCCCCATCTCACACAATTCATATATACATTTATTTAATATATCAAAAGTATTACACTTTAATATATCATAAAAATTCTTCTCTCTCCCATTCTTATTCCTACAAATCTATTTTCCCAGCCACAAGCTGTCGTAATTAAAGAGGTGTTCATGACTTCAAATTCCTTCAACCCATTTCCCAAAACTTTCTCTGCAATAAATGCAAACTGTCTGCCCACTCTCCATATTGTCCAGATGTTCCCGTTTCACTTTTCATTGATCTAAGCTCCCATTTCTTGTGAATAACGCCGACTTAGCTACTTTCTCTAGGAAAGATTTCGTCTTCGTCTCTCTCTGGGGCCCAACCTTATTCCAGCTCGTGTTGTGATGGTCATTCTATCTTCTTAACTAAAATAAAATTTAAGTTCGGCTAGGACTTGTGTGCCGTTCTCTTTAATGTGGCTAGACAATCATGAGAAAAAAATATGCGTTCAATAAAGCTTGTTTAAGTTTGATTCCATATCGTATGCATTATATTTCTTTTTCAGCCCTGATGCTTTTGTCGTCCTTTACGTAGTTAATAAACTCCTTCATTTCTGAATTCCATGTTTCTCAGATGATTTCTCGTGGTGTTATGGCAAAACACCCACCTGTTGTTTAAGTTTTGCACACCAGTGTATAATAGATTAACATTTTCCACATATATGAAAATATTGAGAAAGGAAGTTTATTTAATTTTTTTTTCAAAAATAATCTGTATCTAACATTTTAATAATAATAACTAACAAAATTAAAGATACTTTTTTTCCTTTGTGGAACTTTTTTCTCAAATATAGTCCACAGGCGAAATCTTAATCATCTTCATCTCAATTATTTTTTTACTTGGATTACTATACAAAGAATAATTTCAGAAAAATACTAATAGCATTCATTCACTTTGTTCCTTTAAAATGCTATTTATAATTACCTTAAAGATTTCTTAAATAATCTTTTAACCCTTTAAAGAACCATGGTTTCGTAGTGAAACCACCTGTTAAAATATTTTTTCTCTTTTTTAGAGGTATAATAATGATTTTTTTCGGATGTTTTTGACACTTCAAACTATTACTAAATGGTAGTACTACACACGATTTATATTTTCTTTAAAATATATTTGTTTAATCTGAAAAGAAAACAGATATTTTATTTTTCTCTATAATGACCTCAGATAAATAGACCTACCAAAAACATAAATAGTTTAATCTATAAATAGCAATATCTATAAATCTATAAATGTAAATATATAATAGTCTAATATATAAAAAGTTTAACTATTTATCTGTTACATCATTGTCATGATAATTATGTAGTGTTCTTTAAATATTATTTAAATTTTATGAATGTATTATTTTTGAGCCGCAGGTCAAAAATAATACATTTTGACGATGTAGATAGTTTCACAGTTAAAAACCACCACCCTATCGAAATAATTTTAATATTTTTCACACATGTATAAGGTTTATAGATATCAACAATAACCTTATTCCATTAAATCCCAAAGAATTTTCAATAGTTAAAAGGGGTTAAGTTTCAATAGTGAAAAGGGTTAAAATGAACTTTTCCTTTGTTTTTCTTTGATTTTTTATGTGTGACGCAAATAGTTTGAGATATTTTGAGTCTACCGAAAAGTATAAAACGTAGAAGAACGTTAGTCTAGAGTTTTCCCAAGGAACTAAATATCATAGCTAAACTAAACTAGTTTTTTGCCATTAATTACATCCTTTAATATTTAAAGTAAGATGTTTAATATTTATTTGATATTATTCGCATCTTGTTAAGGTATGTTTAAATTTCCTCTTGCAATATACTTTAATGTCGTTTGTTTTCTCTAGGTATTTCCTAAATCAAAGAATATAGTTACTAGTAATATATAGATTAATTAATTAATTAGTGTTGCAAAAAGTGAACTGTATACTCCAAACCATAAAATATATATGAAAGAATTCTTACATATTTCAATTAAGATTATAATGAAGGAATTTCTCTACTAATTTAATACTGTTACTAAACTATATGTAGCTTCTCCACTTTCACTAAGTACCGTAAATAATTTATTTCCCTAACAGATTCCTCAGTAATTAGTTCATTACTTATAAATTACACGAAGAAGTATCTGCACATTTCCACAATTATTCTTCATTTTATTACTTTGCTTTCATAATGCAGGAATATAAATATATTATATTATAGAATATAAATCTCTTAAGTAATGATGACTTAAATTTTACTATAGTTTTTTTTCTTGTATAAATTAAAATTGCCATAATTCTAGACAGTACTTACATATTTCTAAAAGAATGACAGGCAAGAGATTAAACATCAGTGATTTATATATGAATTTCAATAACTCATTGCGTAATTATCCACAATGTATGTCTCATAAATTAATTATGATAGTGTTACATTTTTTATGATGTTCCAAAGTAACATTAAGTAATTAATCTACGTTTATAATCTCTTGGTAATGTGTGTCAACTCTACTTTTTATACTATATAGATATGATACTTGTAGTTTCGGAAATTTGTAAAGCCAATTAAAAATGCTAACATATCTGATTTAGCAAATTTGTTTTAAATTTCTTTCTATATTCAACGAAATCCACGACAAAAATTGTTTTAAAAGACCGGATTGGGTTGAAATGGCGATCTTTGATAAGAAAAAAGTAAAAAATTTATTTAATTGATTTTTAAAAGACTATAATGGTATATTTCTAATACAGGTTATTAGAAATGTATAACTCTTGTAACAATTTATGAAAAAAAATGACAACTTTTTTTTTCATCGGCAAATTAAAAGTTTCATTTAAACCAGCTTAACTTATGTTTTAATATAAATTTATTTGTAAAGCAATTGTCAAATTAAAATTTTCTTGTGACTTCAATATAATTCTAATTTATGAAACTGAGAATTTTAAGTGGATGCAATAAATATTTAATTTTTTTTACTACAACTAAAAATTTTAAATCGCTTTTTCTTATACTTTGTTTTACCGGTTTAATACTAAGGAATAATCTGGTTACAAGAAAGGTAATTATTACAATAATAAAATTATAATAGATAATTTACGTATTAATTTGCATTATATGAACTAAATGTTTGATTGTAAAATTAGTTTTGAATAATTACTTCTCCTGTTTTAAATTAATATATTCATATTTAAAAAAAAGCTGAATTATTCCTTTTATGGTTGATATCTCTTATAAATTTTTATATGTTTCATAACTAGTTTCATAACTAGTAATTAGATTTTGAGATGTCTGATGTGTGTACGTAAATCCATAAGCATATTTTTGTGGTTTATATATATTTTGTTTTCAACATATATGTATAACTTTTTTATCATTTTTCTAACAAAATTTTTAATTTTTAGATGTTTTTATATACATATACTCTAGAAAAATAAATATTAACACATTGGTGTTTTTTGTTTTCAAAATAAGGTATTCGAATCCAGATTTCAATGGATGTTTACTCAAAGCGATATAGAGTGAAAAGAATTTTTATGGGTTACTTTTAAAGACTTCTGGTTTCCAGTGAAAACAAAGGGACAACATCTGATGTAGACGCTTCACGATTATCTTTTACTTCATTAAATCTCCATATTTAATTTTTCGTATGAAATCAGAAGTTTCACTTGCAGGATGTCTTTCTTCAAAATGCAAAGTCAGTTGCTTTTCTCCAGGTTATGGTGACTTATAAGTAGAAGTATTGCATCTGAAGAAGATTGACAGTGTTAAAGCTCGCTGCATTAATATTTTTCGTTATTAAATTATTCATTTCTAAATCAAAACCGTTCTCCATTATAATACATTATAACATTCCAATAGTTTATACCGTTATTCTCTGCAAATAGTAATTTTTTTATTACTTTCTTAAGCATCGTTATATTGCATATGCGATGATATCATTGAGTTGCATTGTTGTAGGTAGTTCGTTACTCTAGTTTTAATTAAGATTTATAGTTACTCTTCGGATTGCAGTCAAGTATGTTGATGCTCAACTGTAATGCTTATTATATAATTACAAACACATTTTTAATTATAAACATATTCATGATTTCTTGTAAAAATATCTTTAAAATTTGATGTAGTAATTTGTATTTGAGGGTACTATTAATTATATAATCTGCTTCAAGAAAATGGTTATATAACTATATTATCAAAATTTTGGTGATAAATAACTTCATTGTTTAAACTTCCTCAATTTTCTCATTTTTTCGGATAAAAGCATTAAACTGTTAATGAAATAATTAAAGTCAATTAAACGAAAAGTGATCAGCAAGGTTATAACATATAAAAGTTAGAAGAAGTAATATTCCTTGCTTATGTTATTTGAAAATCCAAGTGCAACTAGATGGTATATTGTTGATAAAATTTAACTTTATTATTTTACAAGTTTAATTAAGGATTAACATATTGGACTAAAAAACTAACAATCAAAAATGTCCTTTTTACAGTCTATACCAATTATTTAGTTACTGTTGTTAATATGTACTTTTTGTGAATAAACTTTAATAATATTTATTACATAAATATCTTTCAACACATATTTCTGAAATAAATAATTATAACTCAAAACACAAAGCAATACTAAAATTTCAAGAATTATATCTTAAACCTTTGAGAAACAATTTAAAATAGCTTCCTAGACGAACAGCTTTATTACGGTAATCAAGAAAGAGATATTTCATAAAAATGTAAAACTGCAACTCTTTAAGAGAGAAATAAGAAATAAAATTGAGATTGTTTTACTAAATTATGTAGAATGGTGTAGAAATATATAAAAAAAAGAACAAAGCGTATTCTATGCATTTTATGAAATGCATAAAATTATTGCAAAGAGAAAAATCTATAATGAGAGAAGAAAATTTCGATGTTTTCTACTTCGTTTTGAGTTTAAAGAAGAAATTAAATAAAACTTCTGTGTAATCTAATTGAGAATTTCATCTGTAAAAATTTGCTTACTTTGGAATTGGATAGAAAGTGAGGACATGATATTCAGTTTTTATAAATAACTTTAAATAAAACTGAAAGTTTTGCCAAAAGGCTATTACAGTTCTTTAACTTTAACCCTGTCCCTTTATTTTCTTTCTTATTCTCTCTCTATATATTTAAATGTCAGTCTGGGTGCGTTTATGTAAAGTTGTTTTAAAACAATCGATTTAAAATTTCACTTGCATTCGTTAATAATTTTTAGGGATTCCATACGCAAAAAAATTTCTCTAACATTTGTGGAAGATCAATTTCTTCTCTTCTTTTTTACTATCAAACTGTGACATACATTAGCCATTTTTGTGTTGAGGAATCTATACTTAAGTAATCCTTATATTAATATTTCACACGTGTGCTGTTGTGTCCACGTGACCGTAATAATAATCTCTTAATTGGTAATCCCTCAGTCCCTCCAAAGGATTCATGATTGTTATGTAACATTTGAGGTGATAGCACAAAAGATTGTTTTACTTATGAAGTAATTTTTCAATCTAGATTTCACTTTTTTTCTTATTTTCAAGTTTTTTTCAAACTGATTAACTCTATTTATATTGTATTTATTCAATTAAAAACAATTTTTTCTTAATTATCTTGATCCTCAATAGTTAAGCTTTTGGTGGTTATGAACATTTCTGATTTTTAAAGTAAATATGAAAAAACGGTAACAAAAAGTATTTTTTTAAACTCATCATGTTTTACTCAATTTTAGGTGCCCAGAAAAATCTTGCTTCTGGAAGTTATTCATGTATTCGGTTACAGTTAAAAATTTCCTTGTAGTAAATTAAAAATTCTGCATAGATGTGTAAGAATATATAGTTGTTAATTATACAACAATTAATTAATGATTATAAACAGTTTAACATGTTGACTGTTATTTCTATTTTAATGATATTTGGTTACTTATCTCGCAATCAGACATTCACATATTAAAATATCATAAAGGAATATTTCTCCAGTATAACAATGAGCCGAATGATGGATGAAGGGTAGTTCTTGGCTTCGAATTCTACTACACACATGGCTGTTCGTTGCCATTCAAAATCGGCTAGTAGACAAATACTACCACTTACTAAATTTAAATTAGCAAAATTTAAATTATGTTTGAAAAAATCTATGAAACGGTCTTGGAGTTAAAACAATAATATTAACCATTAAATTTAGATTTATAATGTAGAAAAAAATTTAAAAAACAGCCATTTTAGAGAAAATGTAATTTCTTTTAATTGATTGATTTTTGTTTTAGACAATTCCTTAGAATATAAGCACAAAGAAAATATACATTCTATTTTCAGAATTTTATTTTGAACGCTATATGAAGAGAGTTTCTTGAAAACAATATTTAATTTTACATTTGTTATTTATAGTTTTTAAAGAAAACAGAATGAGGAACTAAGCGTTTCATTATGAGTTCGTGAAACATTCTTTTTTTCAAAATATGTGTGTAAAGAGAGAAAGAAAAACATCCCAATGTTAATTATTCAGCACGAATTCCAGTTCAATATTTGCTTTTAGATATTGAGTTTTTATGAATATGTTTGCTGAATGCAATTACCTCTTAATGATTAGCGTAAAGTTTTTTTTTTTTTAACATATACCTTTATCACTTAGTTTAGTTACAAATATTTAAGATTTTAATCTTTACTTTTATGCATATAGAAATTGAAAAAACATTATCCATTGGGAAATTATAGATATTTTATAATTCTTACGTTAAGGGGATAAGGGACCTTTATTACAAATTATTCAAATATTTAGTTTTTAACAGAACTGCTAACATGGAAG
Source organism: Pardosa pseudoannulata (assembly GCA_032207245.1). Lineage (NCBI taxonomy): Eukaryota > Metazoa > Arthropoda > Arachnida > Araneae > Lycosidae > Pardosa > Pardosa pseudoannulata. Next base: position 98,757,191 of record CM063498.1, on the reverse strand, counting down.
AAAACGCGATAAATCAAAATACTAATTCCACTGCTTCAAAAAACTAAACAGGGTCAATATTTAAAACTTTTTGTGTTACCTAAATTTCTATGCTAAAATATATTTTTCGCGTAATTACCTCCCGATATTGAGACATCGTTATAAGCCAAGTGGCGTTGGGGTAGCGCTTCGCGTTCTCACACCAAAGGCCCGAGGTTCGATCCCCGGGCTGGGCAAGGTTGACTCAGCCTTTCATCCCTTCAGTGGGTAGAGAAACTGAGGACCAAGCGTGCTTGGGAACTAAACACTGGATGTTCTGCGTAAGGCTGACCACCTAACCGGAACATATGCTTCGCACCCCAGGGCCCTTGGTCTAGAAAACGGAGATTGGCACCGCAAGCCTTGGCCCCCTAGGAGTGTTGCGCCGAGGAGTTTGAGACATCGTTTTAGGCGGGGCGCAAGATGTTTAATGTTTTCTGCAATGTATAACATCCTACACCCCTTTTTGGGTTGCAGCTTTCACTCCGTCGTTCGAGTAGTACCATGACTATAAACGTTTTTATATGAGATAAAAAGAAGGAAGTCACAAGATTAAATGCTCGGTCTATTCCTATTGTCTTTCCTAAACAGTTCTTTAGAAGATCGCACGTTTGTTTCCTTTTATAGGATAACTTTTTATCGATTAACGTGACATTACATTTTTGCTATACACTTCATACAACTCCCGATAAATTTCAATGAAAGAACACCTTTCTAGCCGCAAAAAAGTAATCACTGAACCAATTTCCAATTTGAATGCCACTTACAGCTGCCGTCACATATTTATAACTGACTATCAAGCAAACTAAAATTTCGTACGATATAGATAATTGTATGAAGCATTGCGATAATTTTTATCAAAACCATATTTCATTGAAAACTTTTTTTACAAAAGATTGCAACTAACATTCTGAATGACCTACGTAATATTATATAAATAAAAATTTTATATATAGTAGTATGGATATTCGTTGCCGTTCATAAAAGGTTTAATCAGTAGGTATTGGTGTCACTTGTCATCATGTAGCAAAACAGTAGACTCAGCCCTCCAAAGAATACTCAAGGTGTACGAAAATATGAGAGCATGTGAGGTCTTTTGTTACTTTCAATTATGGAAAACCATTCTTAATTTATAAAGTTATCCTATTGTTGCTAAAATTTCAGGTTTTTTTTGCCAGTTATCATGAGCTTTGTCACATATGATTGCAAATATAGAACTAAATTACATGTGTGATCACAATGGAATCACCTCGCATTTCACCTTCGTTTAAATGTCGAGCTATATAATGCATGAAAACAATTTTTGTATCATTGACTTAAACACGAATAATGTCCTTCTGTAAAAAAAAAAAAACAATTTAAACTAAGGGATATAAATTTCTTGTGTGTTTATATATATATATATATATATATATATATATATATATATATATATATATATATATATATATATATATATATATATATATATATATATATATATATATATATATATATACAATACATATCGAAAGTTATATTTAGTAGAGTAGAAATTACAAGCTATAATACTCAACCGGGATAAGCCATTACAGCATTTATGTGGGTTTTATTAATTCCGTTTGAATACTTGAAAGTTCGGAAGTTGTGCTTAAATAGCTAAACCAGGTCAACAATGGTTTTGGTCCCTGGATATTTAGAGATGATTTTACATGAATTTGATGCCCTGAATTCAAATACAGCATTGCATTTTGCCTAGCAACTCGTATTTCTGAGATTTACCATTTTGGTAAAACATACGTTATATTATTATAAGTTGAATCCATAAATGAAATAAAATAAACTAAACATGGGACTATACTAATAATATATTATAATATTATTAATATCTTATACAAACATATTAATTATTAATATGTTTTTATATTATTAATATATTACACAAATATTATTGCTTTTAAAGATAGAGGGAAAAAGGAATAGAGGAAATCAACTATACTGTCTCAAATATTTATGATAATGATAAAAAATTAAGCTTTATCTTATAGCAATAATATATAGGATAAAAAAAATATTAATACAATTAAATATTTAATAATTTGCATAGAAACTAGTGTAAATAGGCTCGCATGCCTTCCCCAATTGTATTTTATTAAGGTGAGACGTAGTTTAGTCACTGAACACTTCGGAAGCTTCTTTTTCATCACAATCTTGAATGTGTTTTGGTGCAGTCCCTTTTTAAACTCCAGCAGTAATCAGCCATCAAGTGCGTATCCTATCTTCCTTGATAGTGGACCTCTATAATTTTAATATACTGGTGAAATATTTCACCTTGTTCCTCACTGGATGATTTGCACAACTTCTTCTACTTGAACTCATTTTATTTCTATTTATCGATACAAGTACAACAATCTACAATATAGTACATTTTAGGTTAACTTTATAACATCGCTTTCCTAAACTCAAATATTACACTAGGCTAATTTCTATCTACCCTGCACAAGGAAAATTTCAAACTAAATTAAACCAAAAAGTGTTTAATTTATTACTTAAAATGTTTACTCAACTCAAAAAGGATTTTAACTGTAGTCGAAGGATTGAAAGTTACTTACATTACGGATGTTTAGTCTATCTGGTGATCTTTCCCAGAGCTATGTGGTTCACATTTCCTGTAGAACTGCACAATAAAAAAAGCTTATCTAAAAAGGTAGACCTGATAGAGAAAAACTGATGTCATATTTAGAATCAGCGCCCCAAATATAGCTAATTCCAGTTTTAAAATCTTAGGCACCAAAACCAAAAAAAATTTGTAGGCCTGTGTAATTGGTAAAAATATGTACTTTCACTAAGGATGGACAAGAAGTTTTGATTATGCACCCGCAGCATTTAACGATAATCATTGAATAGTTAATGATATATTCTATGACATATTTTAATGTATAATGTTGAAAATAGTGAATTTTTCCAATTTACTAACTTTAAATTTATTATGAGTCTTCCCATGCTCACAACATTTCTCGCATGTTTCATTATTTCTTAAATACAAAATTAATTTATCTTTAGAGTTTATATTTACCTTAGGGCAGATACAGAACTGCAGTAAAATCAGTGAAAATTCTTCAACACTTACCTAAAAAGAAACAAAAGTAAATTAATATAGTTTACAAACATAGAAAGAATAATTACAAAAGTAGAGTTGAGTTAATGAAACTCATTAATTTTTTTATATTACTTATCATAAAAATAAAATAAATTGCTGAAGATGCTACAATCATTGGGTTGATATGTATTTGAAAATATTTCTTAATTTTTTCTGTCAAAATTTTTTTGCTAGCGTTTTAATTTCTGACAGAATGACACTTTCTTTTAGCTCTGTATTTTGAGAACGGACAGCATAGTGACATTTCCTATTAATGTTATTTCATTACTTTTTTGTCTTCACATTTTGGAACTTGAATTGACTCAGGCGTTGATGTTCAATATCTATGACACTGAAAATTTATTAATGATGTTAACATTGCTCAATTTTATGCTATTCATAAACTTGGTGATTGAAACAAAACCGAAATTACAAAAGTGTTGAAACTACTAGGACAGAAGATGGTCAGATAATTTTGTAACAATTTCAGTTTATCAGTTAAAACTTGATGCAGTTCTATTTTAATTTTATTCAATCTGAGCTGTTTGATTTATCTTTTATGAATTACTATCCATTTGAATTGAAAAAAGTTATGAAAAACGACATAAAATATATTTATAATTAGAATCTAAATATAATGTTATAGTTCAAGGAAAATCAGAATGAACATACAATGTACGGCGGCAAAATGTGAACAAGTTATACATAGTTGACAAAGCTAAATTTTATTTAAAAAATAATAAAGTTTACAAATAATTTTAAAAAATATTGTTTACAATGCCATAAAGAACACATTTACTGACTATATACACTGTTTGCTTGAGTGACCATATCCTATTTTCAATTTAACTCTTTATATTCTGAATTAATTTATCAGCTTTCTTACTGCATTTTTGCATCAGTAGAAAAGTTTTAATGGTGAATAATCATAAAAATTAAAATTAATTTTTACTCTATTTTAGTAATTAATTTTGAGCTGGTATTTTCTAGTACCAATATATATTTTTGACTCTATGATAGAAAATAAAACATTAAATTATGAATAAAACAAATGAAATGCTTACCTGCGAAGTATAGAAGTCTCTAAAAAATAATAGTACCAAATAACTGGTAATAAACCACTAAATTTACTCAATTGAACAACACGTGTATCAACTCTACCACAATATGACCTTCAGGACAAAAGTAACCTCAGGACAAAGAGGATTCAAGCGTGAGTAGGTGCGCTTTAATGTGTTAGGTCCTTGTAATTATATAGGGAATCCCATATCTGCCATTGTTGTTCGTAGCCGTTCAGAATCACCTTTAAGCAGTAGATCCCGGTTTCATTACCAATCGTAAACAAAACAATAGACTATATGCTCCAAACCAAACTAATTACATAAAAGTTCAAACGATTCAAATCTAGGCTACTGGGAGGCAGAAATCGTTTTCACCAAATCATATGAATGTTGTCCGAGAAGCAATTTTCAACAAAATGAATTGTGTGGGAGTGCTTTGGACTTCTTCGACTATATGTACTTTGAGATGGCATCATACACAGTTGATCTCGCGTACCCTAACGATTTCTGTTACAGGAATGAAAACTTCGTGGCTATTTCATTATTCTCTACACTCGGTTCTAATAGTGTAATTGGTACAACATTATGTTGGTTTAATTACTTCCTTCGAGTCATTTGAACGCTAATCATAAAATCTACCGGTATCCGATATTATAGAATAACGAGAATTTTGTTCGGATTTTAACCCTTAATTTGACAAGATAAATTTTCTTCAAATTTTTTTTAATTTCCGTTATTTTCCCATGTTTGTATAGACATTAGGATCTCTGTAAAATAAACAAAAAAATATATCATTTTCTATTTTTGAGGTAATTAATGTCTACTGTGGCGAACACTGACAATTATATTATATAGTAGTTATAAATATACATGTTTGGTGTAGCGGCCAGACTTAGCCAAATTAAGGGTTAAAGCCGCAACATATTTTAGAAAATTTATATTTGTTTATTTATATAAGTATTTCAAATTCGTAATAAAAATTAATGATTATCCTTATAGTTATAATTATTGTGTGGTACTTATTCTTTTGAAATCAACACAAAGCCTATATTCAAATTAATACTGTGATAGTTACGTAAGATATCAAAATCTTAAAACAAAAACTAATTTTAAATTACTAACGCTTTTTTTTCTCATTTCCTTCTTAATATACTTTAAAAATGCAGATATAATTTGAATGCAAATGGATATAATTCTTATGCAAGCTTCATAATAGACAATTTAACAATAGAATAAAATAACTTAAATCCTATGTGAATGTATAATGTTGATATGATATTTCAAAAGTAAAGTTTTGATTATGAGAATATGAATTTACTTGTTACAATAGTTAATTTTACTCCCAAGATAATTTATTCGCAGTTACATTGGATTACATATAAAAAATCTTTTGTTATAACAGTTATAAATAAATAAAATAAATTAAAAAAGCGAATTATAATAGATTTGAATTTATATGACAATAGATTAAATATAACAGTTTAAAAAATAAAATGATATTTATTTCGATATACAATAGAATTGT
>CM063498.1:98701469-98743969 GCA_032207245.1 Pardosa pseudoannulata | reverse complement strand
CGTTTCTTTTTTTTTCTAAAAAGAAAAAATTGGTTTTCAGCGAATTATTTCTATAAATATATTACATCACCGAAATAATTTACCACACTAAAACATTTTCCTTTATATTGATGAAATACTTCTTTTATATTTCCATGAAAACAAAATCTTACAATATATAAATTTAAACATTAACCGTCTGCAAAATCGTATGGCCAGTTAATCCGTTAAAAAACTAAAATCGCTTCAGCACTTAAGTCCTCGCTCTAATACAACGCTTAATAAACCGTACCTTCGGATGATTCTGAATGGAAAGTGCAGGAAAAATAGCTGCACTTGCCTCAGTGCCATAGTATGCTGTTCTTCTCCAGTAGCTCATACATATAAAGCGTGATTTTCTATTAGTGCACAGTGTGTACACATAAAAATTTCTTATGTCTGTTTGCTTTTGAACGCTCTACGTGGTGCAGCATCTAGTTCCGCACGCATTGCGAGAATACAAGCAAGCAAATCATCATAATATTTGAATATATTTAATTATATAATAATATTTATAAATAATATTTATTATATGCCATATAAAGATAGATAGACATAAGTTCAGAAAATTATTGTCTCTCATAATTTTGCTAGTGTGTGCAGTGCACACCCCGCACATATGGACCGCACATATGTTATGTCTTGGAAAAAGTAGTCACGAAGATTCCATTATTGTCCTCCTAAAATCTTTATTTATTCTTGATAGTCCAGACATGAAACATCTTAAATACGAAGTACTATCTATACAAAGTCTGATATCATCTTGCTCTAAATACACAAGCAACTGAAATAAATACATAATTTAAACTACAATGACATATGCTTTAAATTTAATTAAAATAAATCATTAATATTCATGGTTGGCGATTTAACTTAATCCAAAGCCTTAAACTCAAAATTTATCTCAAATACAAAATACCTAAAGACTACTTATTAAAGATGTGTCTCTGTGCGCAAGCATAATATAACTTTAAGTGAAAAAAATTGCATTTTTAAGAGTAAGTAGGCAATTACGGATTTCAGGGAATTGTTTGCTTACATTTTTGTTGTATAACTGATGACCATAACTTAAATAATTTTCTTTGAGTTAAAGAAACCACCTTAATATTTTTTCGAGGGCGATATCATTTTTCCAGAAAATGTTCTAAAAAAGAGGAAGTAGGAAACGTCTTCAAATTACATTCTCTTATGGGATCTCTCGGGTCTGGAGAAGAATAGAAAATCTTTTTAAAATGGGAAATATAGTATTTTTCTCAAAGGAAATTATTCTGGTTAAATATTTGCCTGAAGCACACTGTTCAGCTATTTCCAAACAAAGAAAATAAATATGGCGTGACTTAGTCTTAGTATTTTCTTTATCAAAGTGTGTCACCAGATAATAGGTTTTAACTAGTACTATAATTGCATTTAGAAGACTAAATTTGTTTTTCTTTAAATTAGGTAATGAGATATACATTTAAATATTATTAATATATATATCAGGTCTAAAAAGGGGATAGTTGGAAATTAGTGAGTTATAAGCGATTTTAACAAGGTAAATCTTTTATAATAATAAAATAAATGAAAAAGATCCAAGCTCGCATAAGCTTTTGGGATCATCTGGTCAAGCGGAAAAATATTTGAAGCATTTGATGATTAAGCGAACCGATATGAGTTAGTGGACATGGAGCTGTCAATACCTTTTCACGCTTAGCTCCGCCAAGAACAAATGACAATAGCGTAAGTTTTGCTTTTAAATGAAACTATGATTTAATCAACTTATTATTATCAAGAAAGACTGTTTTCCATCGGCATTAACACTAGACTACGATATATATATATATATATATATATATATATATATATATATATATATATATATATATATAATGGGTAATTTATCGCATCACAAAGGTAAGAGAATTCAGATTGCTTGGGTATAATTCTACGCAAGGTGGTCTAAACAAACAAGAAAATATTTTTTAAATATATATATAGTTTATTCTAGCAACATCTCCCAAAGAGGTCTGAGGGTAAAAAACCGGTACATGTCAATTGATAGATGTGTGATCCCGTCAATCACGGTTCTTAATGTCTAGTCATATGCTTTACGCCTCTTGGTGTAGTTTAAAAGTCACCAAGCTAAGTAAGAAGAACAAAAGAGAGTAAGAATTACATTTTGGTGTATTCGTCCTCGCTAACTCTAAAGAAAAAACAAAATATGTTTTACAATAACATGGTTTGCCTTTAAAAGATAAACTCTACCGAAAATTATTTTAAGATACACTTACATTTACGTTTTTCAGTTTTAGTTTAAAAAATATTTTTACATACATCATTGAATGAAGACTTATGCCATAAATAAGTGCATTTAAAATGAAATCTGTCACGTTTTAGTTATATTCATCTTTTAAGGATTATCGTTTTTTGAGATGACTTGTAAATTTTTTTGTCATTCCTTTCTAAATAATATTTTTATTCATATATTATATTTTGATTATTTTGTGTCCTAAGCATGTTTGGTCGTCCATGCGACTACCCTCGGTACGTATAGTTTTGATTTTCCGAATTAAATACTAGTATAAGTTTGCCCATTTTTCAGAAAACTAGGATTTATCCCACTAGGAATTTGTAAAAGTTAATGTTTTGATTAAAAGTTTGACTTCTTATTTGTTGTACCCTAAATTTTCGTAACATTAAGATTGATAAATTCTACTGCTATTAAGAGATTAGAGAAACGTTTGTAAACATTTTTGGTTTGATACTACGCGACGGTGATGGGTTATTTTGTAAGTTAAAATTACCTTTGCACGAAAAGTAATATTTGAATACTATTGAATTACGTCGGAATATCATGCGTCTATTCTATGAAGATGTTTTGTTTCTACCCTCCCAGTGTATCATGTTTTTAGCCATTATTTACCCATAGCTAGTGTCAGTTAAAATTAATGGTTTACACCATTATATATATGTTATAATATATATATATATATGATAATATTATGTATATATAATATACAGAATAAATATATATATATATATATATTATATATATATATATATATATATATATATATATATATATATATATATATATAATATACATACACATGAGTGTGTGTGCACGCAAATATATACATATAGGAAACATAGCTTAGCGTGCCATGCTTCAGGGGATGTAACGTTTTAGAAGGGGTGTAGTCATCGGCTAAAAGAATAAGATTTGTCGTGTTTTTAGCAGCACCTTTATTTAGCAACTTCCAACAGCAGGCGGATCCCTTGGCCTTAATACTAGATCCTGCAGGCTCAATCGTGCTTGGTTTGTCCAAGTAGGCATAAGAAACAACAACGTCCAAAAGCAAAATCTCTCAATATATGGTCGCACGGCCTTTTATAAACTTTGGAGACGCACAGATGTGAGAAAAGGAATGGTGCTTAATCAGCAAAGTAGGATGGCTTGTTAATATCACCAAGAGGAGGGATAGTTTCTAAGAGAAGAATGTTTACGCCAAGAGGCTACTACGAGGATGACGATTTGGTAGTTTTTTATGATAGGATAGTAATTTTAGTTTAAGTATAAAGTATTAAATTTTGTATGTGTGTATATATATATATATATATATTTGCTATTAAGAGATTAGGGAAACGTTTGTAAACATTTTTGGTTTGATACTACGCGATGTCGATGGGTTATTTTTCAAGTAAAAATTATTTTTGCACCAAAAGTAATGTTTATTGAATTACGTCCGAGATATCATGCGTCTATTCTATGAAGATGATTTCTTTCTATCCTCACAGTATATCATCTGGTTTTTGACATTATTAGTTTAACGCCCTAGTTAGTGTAACTAGTTATATTTATATGTAATTGTTTTAACATGTGTATAAACAGTTTTAATCACACAGAACACTACATGTATATATATATATATATATATATATATATATATATATATATATATTACACATGTAGTGGTGTGTGTTTAAAACTGTTATATATATATATATATATATATATATATATATATATATATATATATATATATATATATGAGTGTGAGCAAATATATACATATTTGAAACATAGCGTAACGTGCCATGCTTCAGGGATGTAACGTGGTTGAAGGGGTGTAGTCGTCGGCTAAAATAATAAGATTTGTCAAGAGAACTTTAGCAGCATCTTTATTTAGCAACTTTCAACAGCAGGCGCACCTGTCGACCATAATACGAGAGCCTGCAGGCTCAATCGTGCATCTTTTGTTCAAGCGGCATGAGAAACAACAACAACAATAACAACGTCCAACAGCAAAATCTCTCAAAATATGGTCGTACGGCCTTTTATAACTTTGGAGACGCCACAGGCGGAGAAAAGGAATGTACTTCATCAGCAAAGTAGGATGGCTAGTTAATTTCGCCAACAGGAAGTTGATTTTCTAAGACAAAAATAACGCAAATGAGGCTACACTAATAAACGTACATATTCAATCTTTCTTGTTCATACAAACAATTTACTTTTACTTAAGATTGAAATAGAATTAACACAGATAAAAGCCGTTACTCACTGTAGCCTATTTAAAGCCATTATTCACTGTAGTAAAAACCTCAAGCATATATCAAAATTAAATTAAAAAGTAATTTGAAATAAAAATTATTTTTAGGAATATTTTTTAGTATACAATTTCCAAAATCATTAATATAAAGGAAACAACTGCTAAAGTTTCCTACAGAGAAAATTCAATCTTCTTGTTCATACAAACATTTACTTACTTAAGATTGAAATAGAATTAACACAGATAAAAGCCGTTACTCACTGGTAGCCTATTTAAAGCCATTATTCACTGAAGTAAAAACCGCAAGCTTATATCAAATTTAAATAAAATGTAATTTGAAGTAAAATTATTTTTAGGAATATTTTTACTATACAATTATCAAAATCATTAATATAAAGTACACAACTGCTAAGGAGTTTCCTACAGAGAAAGATCTATCAGCCATGAATAGAAATTTCTTATGACTAGTTCTGAAAAAATTTTTTTTAATCTTCCTTATACTTTAGATGATAAGCTCATTAATGATATCAGCACTCATTTGCTGCAGCGTTCATAGAATTCATTAGAGAAAGGCTCTCCCTGTGGAATATTCAACGAGGCTTACATTTTTTTCTAAATAATTTATTTAAGAACGATACAGTAAAGTTCCAATAATATTTTGAAATGTACGGGTTCTATTCTCCTTTTTAAACTTTGTGTTTTTTATTCCATCTCCCAAATACTTACAGCAGATTTTTTATTTGATTAATAGATAGCGGTCATTATGTTTTTTCGACTGGAAATTTCGGCAGTTCTTTCAATTATGTTTTAAGGCAAAAAATGTGGTAGTAGTTAATGAGGCCTTTTTACTTCACTTCTTTCCTCTCTTTTCATAGCTTGGGTCAATTTATCATCTAATTGAATATATGATAATGATGTTACACTTTTTTCCACGTTCGGGAAATCCCTCCACGTGAATAAATAATTTGTCGCTGGATTTACTTTTAAAAGATGGCTAAAATTACAAAAGATTTATGTAAAAAAACCGTTAAAAGTGTTGTAATAATTTTCTTAGTGTATAGCCTTTATTCCTATTGGAAGAAATATTGTTAAATTATTAACGGTGTTCATAAAAAGTAGAACAAAAATTATATTTATAATACGAGCAACATATTAAAAGAAATATTTCAATTTCTTGAAATAAAATTTTGTGATGACGATAATAATAAATACAATTTTATTAATGTATGAGTATTATCACTTATAAGCTTTAAAACGCGTGTTAAAATCCATAGGTTAAATTAGTGCGGTTTTTTACAGAGCATACATTTATTTTCTTCACTTAGTAAGATTTAGTAATCAAAATTGTAAATTGCAATTTATCCAATAAAATTCGCTATTAAAGAATGTTTCTACTCAGAACAAAATACCGATCTATCATGTAAAATGTATTGAACTAGGGTTAATTTTTTTTAATTCAGTTATATTAATTTTTAATGTTTGTTAAAGAGCATCGATTGCACTTTTGTACCAGATTAAGCTAGCTCATCTGATAACATTGGAGACATTTACCCGAGTATATTGCTACAGGTGACAGTGCATGCGATTTTAAAAAATAACTAATAATGGTAACTTATTAAGGAATTTTCATATTATTAATTCGAAAAACAAACAATATATCATAATGTTTACTTAGAAACACTAAAAGATATACGCATTGCTAAAATCTACCATATATTCGGATAATTGATTGAATGTATTTAATAGTTATAAAGCTTAATATTTTATTTCATCATGTTGCGTGGGTTAATGAGAAAATTATATAATAAGGTATTTTTCATATATAGTAAAATCTAAGAATTACTTTAATGGTTCAAAAATGTTAAAAAAAAAAAGAAAATTGTGAAAAATGTTAAAAACAAGAAAATTGTGAAAGGAATCGCAGAGTAAAATCTTAACAAAATTGTCTCGTATGGCAAAAAATTACTATTCTTAAATTTGGAAATTAGTATCAAAGGTAAATTATGAATTTATATGTGAATGTTTTATAATCAATTTGAACAAAATACATTTGGCAGAGAACAGAAAAATTTAGACTTGATGTTTTTGGCTCATAAATAGTCCTGCAAAGTAAATTAATTTTAGAATTACTTAATTCGCGTATTTTCTAACATATGAGCACATATAAAATAACAAATTATGAACTAAGTAAGCGGATTTATTTTGTAAATGAAACAAAGGGATATGATTCACTCTTAACCCTTCTTAACCCTTTGTATTCTTATTTTGTTTCCTTCCAATATATCTAGTTTAACTCTAAAATGAACAGAGATATATTTTTAAATTGCCCTCTACAGGGATACATTTTAAAGCTAATGCGAGATTCTTACCAGTACTTGGATTTCTTCCTCGACTATCTGGTTTTCCCTATAGTATTTAATAGCTGAGAAAAATTTGTATAAGATACTTTAAAAATATGTCTTTTCTAATATTTTATCGTACATTTTTCGGGTTATGACACCTATGTTTTAGAAGATAACTTTAAACTTGAATAAATATTATAGTTTTAAGATAAAATTAAATAGCATATAAGCTAACTTAATTTGTGTATTTTTGTAATGTTCAGAAACTGTTTATAAAACTTTATAAATAAAAAAATGTTACGGGTAAAAATATTTTCAAGCATAAAGTGTATGAAAAATTAAGGTCTTTGATGTTAATCATAATCCGCTTGGGTCTTATATCCTTGTTATTAAATTTGTAATTTTATTACATTTACTTTGACAGAGTTATGGTAATGAATTAGCTTTCTATCAAAAGTGTAAAGTAATAAATAATCTTTACGAGAAACTCCCGATTTTGTTCTGTAAAAGCTGTTATATCTATCATTTTACAGTTTCTTTAAAAATTATTTTGGATAGAAATGGCAACAAGTATTTTAACCCTCTAAGCGGTTCACAAGTACAATTCCGACAAACCGTCCACAAACGCTCCAAAAATGAATGTAATGTACATTTTTGCTTTAGTTCTTTCCCCCATGGAGTTTGCGGTAGGAGAGTCAGTCGATTGTTTAGGAACTCACCCCTCTTTGACTGGCATTTATTGATGGATGCACCCCTACCTCCTGAGGCACAAAGACGTTGATAGCTTTTCACGGCTTTGTAAATCTCTATTTCGAAGTATTTCGTTCGCGGTAACAAATATATCTCTAATTGCACCCCTTAAATATCTTGGATAACTTTCGTAAAAAATATAAAAAAGTCTCTCAAAGAATATTTTTATTTGTACTTTTAGAATCCATTATTTCTTATTTGATGATCTTCGAGACTCGACGAACTTTATGCATTTTAAAAATTAGTAATCTATAATATCTATCTATATCCGGAAGTAAAAGGACAATAACGAGGATGGGTTTCCCGTATTCCATTCTAGTCGACAAAGAGTGAAGAAAAAAATCATAGAATGCTTTGGCTACTGACACAGTTAATCTTTAGCGTATTTTTTTGGAGACTTATTCTCGAAGTGTTCCACTCGGAGGGTTAAGCAACGTTAGTTTGGATAACATATAAAAGAGAAACTTTTATTTCTTCACCACCAACTGGGGAAATTAAGACCGAACTGTATCTAAAGCATATTTGTTCCAAAATTAATTACGTCGATATTTCATACTAAATTCAACATGTAAAGATATTCAATTTATCATTTAGTGCTGCTATAATTGTCATAAATAAATAGAAAATAAGACTATATTTAATAATATCGGATAATAAAATTTTTTTACCTATTTAAATAACCTATTATGTTTGAAATTTTCAAAAGTATACATCTTTTATTTCTTCACCCTATTTGAAACTTCTAGCAATCAAACACTTTTTATACCTATTTGCATATCAAACGAATTTATTGTTAAAGCACATTCTTGTTTACTGCACTATTAAGAAAAAAAAACATACTTCCAATAAAATTCAAAGTGAATTCTTTAGAATTTTTTCGTTCAAAAGCGTTACCGGGAAACAATTTCTGTTCTTTTAAATGTACAGTCCACTATATTTTTCTTTAGAAATTTTTATCTGTAAAATGTAAATAAATTCAATTCACATCGACATTTAAAACTGCTACAAATTGTGTCCTTCGATTCGGTGTTTAAATAGTTTTAGTGAATAGATAAGAAATGTTTCAGTGTTGACACTTTTTTCATCTTGTTTACTGCTAAATCAATAAATAGATTTGAAAGTATAAAAATGATTGTATTGAAGTAAATTTTACTTTAATACATATTTTTAACTAATTGTTCATAATATTAATAAATTTCTTGAATTAGCGATCTTACTTTAGAATGAGACTTTATAATTTTTAGAGTTAATTGTTGTCAAATGAAACACCTTGGTTTGTTCACTCATACAGAAAATACTAGTCAAAAGTACGTGTCTTAATCTAACCTTTGGCCAGGCCGACTTCTCAACTCCATAAAATAGTCAGCTTCTAATTGGGTAAGGGAAATTTATCCCAACGAATTTAATAATACAAGTTCTTACTTAAGCGGTTCATTTTAACTTGTTTGTTGCTTGAGAAGTCGATCTGCGTAATGAGGAGTGCAAAACAACTTCGATTTATGAGGTTCTGCTCGTGCCTGGTTCTGGGTTAGCCTAAGTTTTAGTAAGGTCAAATGTATTCATTTTTGTAATCGTTTTCAATGTTTTTCTTTTACTAGTAGTAATATTGTTTAACAGTTTAAGTTACCAGTTTAAAGGATTCTATACCATGTTTATTTGCCTTAAACCTTTTCTTTGTATGTTTTAAGTAAATTAAACGTTAGTTTTATTTTTAAAAGTTTGTTTATGTTCATTTACATTTAAAACACATTGCTGATACTCTGCAACGATAACTTTTACAATTCCATTTTTTACAATTTAAGACTGTTTAAGAAGTCTGTTTAATTTTTAGTTTGACTAAATTAGATTGTCTATCATTAATAATAAATGCTTGGAGGAGACATAGTACTTTTACATAAATAAAATATTTATTTTGTCATCAAATAAAAAAAAGATTATGATTCTTTCATAAGGAAGTTCTTTATTAATGGTTGAGCTCAAAAATATTATTTTTGTTCGTGATTTCAAGAAGGAAATTTAATATGTACAATAAATGAGAAAAATTATCTGCATTATAATTTTAAAAATTTATATATGAGAGGAAACAATTTTATATCGATTCATAGATAAACATATTTTGCACTTCCTAAAGACTAAAATTCTAAAGCTGATTGTCATTTTAACATTAAGAAAAATTTAAGGAACTCTTGAGAAATTAAAAACTTTAAAAAATATCATGTTACATTAAAAATATCCAACATTATCATGTTATATAATAAAATGTATAGTTCACATTATTGAGGTTGACAAAATATAGAAGATAATTGGGTTCTATTTGATATGGAAAATAGTTTCTAATTATTAAATTTTAAAAGATATTTTACAGGTACGTAGAATTATTTTTTTTCTTTTGATGTATTTATTTTAAAGTTTAAAAATAAATATTACTTAGTATAAGAAATCTAAATAATTTTAAAAAATTCGATTCTATATTAGAATCGAATACAGTAAACAAAGCAGAGCATTTTAAAATATTTTTCGCATAAAAGCTACTATGTCCTATTATTAATATATTTATTTTAGGGGAAATGCTCTACATTTAATAAGTGTACAATATTAAACATAAATTATATAAAATTTCGCATTTAAAACTTTCATTAAGGATCATAACGAAAAACATTCTTAAATTTTCTTTCTTCGCCTTTTTGATAAATTTACCATCTAATAGAAATTTAGTATTTCAATACTTTAAAAATGTAAATAATTATAGCAAAAGTAGGTTTTTTAATTTCAGCTTTTAAAATGTATTTTTCGAAAATCATAAAAATAACATGAATAAAAATGTAGATACTGTTTACTTCTAATGCAGCACAGCATTAATAGCTTCATAATAAGAAATTTATAAACATAGGAGCATTTTTATTAAATGCATGATTTCTTACTCTTTGCGGAATAAATAATGAAATAAAGGATAAAACTCATATTGCCAAAACATTTCATCAGCAAATATATAGATAATTTTTGTAGAGGTAAAAAGTTGAAATATGATTTTTATTTGCTTGTACAAAATACAGGAAACATTATAAACGAAAAATCATTTGGTTATAAGATTTAACCAAAATATCCATTTTTGACTATCCCTCAAACTATTTTAACAATCATCTACATTGTCTTTATATAAAGAAAATTTTAAATTATTTAAATATCGTCTGCATTATTTTGATACGTTTTATTATTTAACTTAGATATTACCTAAATAATAATCTTTCATATTTGACTTAAATAATAGATTAGGTACATATGTCATAATTTAAAATTTAATCGTCGATTATTTTTTGTTGTAATGAAAATTTTATCGCCGGTATTAACAAATTCTATCTACCTCCAGGATTTAGTGGAAATGATAATTTCATTTCTTTACTTCCAATAATTACTGTGGTAAAAAAAGAATAAATTGGGAAGAACTTAACGATAATTTCGACGTAGCTAAGGAAAATTTGAATTATCCTTCTAAATGAAGTTTTGCTGCCAGGGTTTCAAACCGTAATTTTTTTGTTCCGGTTTTCGTTCCGGTTCAACTAAAAAATTAATATCGGTTCAGTTCCGGTTTTCGCTCCGCCAAAAATAACTGTGTTCGTTTCAGTTCCAAATGAATAATTTCATTTTATGTATATTCTTATTTGTACTAAAAATATAATTCTATCATAAACAAAAAATGTAATTCTATCAAAATTTAGAAGATTTTATTCTTTTTTTAATTGGTACACTATGTGAATTGATACAAACAGCAGGTACGATAAGAGCGGCGAGCATTGGCATTGTTATCCATTATCAAAATCGCATTTGACAACTAGGTTCATGATTACCCACATTCGTCGTTTGACTCTCACATCGTGCACTTGGCCTTGCAATAATTATGTAAAAATATATTATTTATTTAACATATGAAAATTGCCTCTAATTATTAATATATCTTCTAACGTGGTTTCACTGAGATTACTTCTGTTGTCTCAAAGAATAAATTTCAAACCTGAAAACGCTCTTTCAACAAATGTCAAAATAGGAAATCAAGAAGCAGTATACATGTAATGATAATTATAAAGTTGACGTTAAATTAGAAAATATTGATAAGTTGGTAACAGTAACAAAATGACTGAAAGATATATCGAACCGAAATAAACCGATATTTTTTTCGGTTCAGTTCCGGTTTTCGTTCCGACCAAAATAACGGTTTTTTCCGGTTTTCGGTTTTCGGTTCAGTTCCGGTTCGAAGCCGTGTTTGCTGCAAGGAAAAATTTACTCCCGTTATTAAGAACAAATTCTTTTTATAAAAGTTTAGGAGTCTATTATACGGATTAATAAATATCAAGCATTTAAGTTGCATATCTTTGAAAATTAAGAATCTGTGTGTTTGTTTTATATACATAACCACACGGTTTGACTAAATGAATTCAATGTGATTCTAAACTGCATTCACACTATCGGGAGACTTTAGAGGAATATGAAGATAAACATTATGGGTCGTGTACCAGATAATTCTCAGCCAAAAAAACAAACCGTTTTTTTACTTGCCTGATAGAGTACTTTACAATTCTGGAAAATAAATTTTACTGATCCCGTCCTATGACGGGCAATATGCTAGTTTTTAAATATTCATTTAGGCCCTTTCTGACGTTTTCAGATGTAAGTTCCTCTGATCTACTCTGAGAGCACCTGATGTTGTAAAATAAAATTTACTTTAAGCCTTTAAAAGAATACAGAAATAATAATTTTAAAAACGCGCCATACAATCAAAATAAACATTTGAATATATTAATAGGTATAAAAGTCGTAAGTCCTCATTTGCAGATAATGATGTAACTTTTGAAACGTTTATAAAGAATCAGATAACTTTTAAATTTGAATGGTTAAAAAATATGCAAAGCTCTTATTAATATAAAAATTTAATTTAGACTAGAAATAACCTATTATCATGATATCAGTTATACTGGGATTATTTTATTAAAACCAAATCACTGAACTTAGATATGACATAAATCATCACTGCACACTCTATGTATAGTAGTTGCATTAAAGTTTCCTAGAGGTCATCGAGCATGAATATACCGTGTCTTACAGATTTGTAGGCGAGAACCGAAGACATGGAGCATTCGAAGAGAGAGCAATGACCAAGAAAAAATGGTATATAGTAACTCATGTAATAGTTATATATTTCATTATAGGAATGCATTAGCCCTCGTGTTTCAAAAAATAAACCGTAGCACTTCAAAAACCAAACCAAACATACCATTATCGGAATGCTCCTAGAATTATGAAAGATATACATCATTTTAAAAAATGTGTAGAAATACTGGAGCTAGAAATTAATGTCTCCATTGGCGTATTTAAATGAAAAGTTTTCAAAATATCTAAATTTCTGAAAACAATGCTTTTTAGATGTACACAATTATTTTTTATGTTTTAATCACTTGAATAAACAATTTTAGATTTGAAAAATATTTTAAAATATCCTTAAATAAAAAAGTTTTGCGAGTATGTGGACTTATTTTAAAAAAAATTTCATGTGTGATATTGCTGTATGGTGTTACCTATTATAATTCTATATTTTACAGACCACATAATGTCTGAGAATGAAGTTAAGAAAGGAAATAAAACGTACTTATTTTCAAATTACCTAACACAAAATTAAAATAATGTATATTTGATTGATGGCGTAGCACAAACTTTATTGGTACTGCCTGTCAAAAACCATTCGATGAAAATTCATATGACGTTAAAGGAGTATCTAATGTAAGTGTTTCACAATATAAATAGTTAATATACTGAATTCTGCTTTCCATGTGCTTCTGTCTGATGTACCGATTTGCGGTCTCAACTTTTGTATAGGTACTTGCAAATTTAGATTATTATAACACATTGAATTCCTTTGTGTTATTTGTCATAATATTTGAGTCTAAGAGTCTCATACTAACTAGTATGGCATTTGCCGTGTGACAAAAGAGCTATACTGAATTCTGCTTTCCATGTGCTTCTGTCTAATGTACCGATCTGTTGTCTCAACTTTTGTATAGGTATTTTGCAAATTTAGATTATTATAACACATTAAATTGACTATTGACACATTAAATTTCTTTGTTATTTGTCATAATATTTGAGTCTAAGAGTCTCATACTAACTAGCATGGCCTTTGCCGTGTGACAAAAGAGCTGTGCTGAATTCTGCTTTCCACGTGCTTCTGTCTGATGTACCGATTTGCGGTCTCAACTTTTGTATAGGTACTTGCAAATTTAGATCATTATAACACATTAAATTCCTTTGTGTTATTTGTCATAATATTTGAGTCTAAGAGTCTCATACTAACTAGCATGGCATTTGAAGTGCGAGAAAAGTGCTATGCTGAATTCTGCTTTCCATATGTTTCTGTCTGATGTACCAATTTGCGGTCTCAACTTTTGTATAGGTACTGCTATTAAAGTGAGTGGATGTGCATCTTGAACACAATATTTAAATTAGAATAGATGCATGAATGGATCAATTCAATAACATAATAACATACTGCACGTGGTTCAGCAAAATTAGAACTTGACAAAGTAGAGTGGTAAAAGTAAAAGTGGCAGTAGCACATGAAGTGAATGGTTACTTTAACTCTCCATTGGATGTCAAGGGTTTAAGTTAACGATGTTATACAATCTTATACATTAATGGTGAGAGAGAGATATGTCTCTTAACAAAGCATTCACCATAACGCCTAAAATCAATCAATTAATAAACTTTTAGACATATTTTGAAAGTAATTAATTACAAAGTTTCACAATTATTAAATGATGTATTGAGTATTTTTTTTCCAAATGCGTAAATCCCAATACTCCTTCCATTAACAATACTCAAGATATTTAAGTCAAAGTGGTATTTTACTGATTACATAATCAATAAATCAAAAAAAATTCTTGTCAGTGAAACAAAGGATATCTTTTAAATCTTTTAGATGAAACTCTCACCTCTATTGTGCTTCTTTTCTTGCAAAAATCGATTTTATAAATATCCTAGCGTCTGGGAAAAGTTTAATTTCGTAGAAAGATACCATTATGAATGAAAGAGTTAAAAGTAATTTCCCTCCCAGTCAGCCAGGACAAAAGCATTTTTTAACCTCGCTATTGAAATTCTAGGAAATGATCTAGAGTTACATGCACTAAGTACCATAATGACTTTAGGAACACCTGTTATGAGAAAAGCCATTTTTCATCTTTATCTCCGTTCGGTACGAGAAAATCCTCAATAGATAAAGGGAACCGTTGTTTACGTGTTCCCTATGGATTAGGAATATCTAATTTATTGTGTCTTTTGTACGAATGGAAAGCCAAATTCTATTTCTCTTAAGATTTGAATTTATTTATGATACGAAAATTTTTACATTATTTTGTGGGGAAATGGAGAAGAAAATCTCATTCATTTATTAAATTATAATAAAAACACAAGATCTATTTATTTGAAAATACTAAAATAAAATAATCTAAACAAGAATTTCGAATGACAGTAAATAACCTCAATGGATGATTTGTATTACATTAATATTCAATATTTATTTTAACAATAGACATTTTAGACTGAACTATTATATTTTCTTCTTAATTAATGATTTGGTGCTATATTTTTGTTTTGATTTAACTCATTTATTTTATTTAAATTTAAAATTACATGATAAAGAGAGCTTTATTTTTCCTGTCATAAAAGTTTATTTTGCATGTATTAATGCTAGTCTTTGACTATGTATGCTTAAAGGGCATAATTGTAACATTTGTGTCTAACCTTGATACTGACTTTCAAAAGTTTATGTAAGGGAAAGATACTTATGTATTTTTTCTTAATATTAATGACAATGGAAAAAAGTAATATACAGATCAATAAGAAAAGTGCATTATATTATTTTACTTTTCTAAATAATACCGTACTCGTGCAGTTATTTTCTTTAATTCTTACGTACATTTTATCTTAATACTAATGACAATGGAAAAGAGTAAAATACAGGTCAATTTGAAAAGTGCATAATATTACTTTAATTATCCAAATAATACCATACATGTGCAATTGTTTTATTTAATTCTTATGTACATTGCATAGTGGCTAGGATAAGCTAATCTAGCGCCATTCATGTTATCTTCTAGAAGATTTTATATTCTGAAACATTTCGAGATATTTCGTTTTTGTTGCTCCATATGTCGTAAAAGATTTTTCAAATAAATATGGTACTCTAAATACAATTAAAATAGTAACGGTTCTCCGCGTAATTTTCATAATAAGCACAACCATGAGCAGAATGTCAAAGCACATAAAGAACAAAATGTTAACCGTCTGTACAAAGCCTTGTTGCATTAGATCAAGCAAATTGTATGGTGTTTATAAACTATACATAAAAGTCAACGTTGAATTTTTATAAACCACTTGATGTGCCCATATAGACGTCTTCAAAGTTTCGTGGAGCTGAGTTTCAAGACCTTTAATTTATAGAGATAATATTGAAAACAAACGGTTTTTTTTTCACTTATGTTAAATAATTTTATAAAAGCAACTACCGACTTGTCTGTAAAATTTTATTAATTTGTTTTATCGCTTCATACTATTTATTACATCCAAAAATATTACGCTTTAAAACCTAAAGTTTTATAAAGGGATTGAAAGGTAATTTAAAGTATCCTGGACCTTTTGAAGTCACTCATATGGTGCAATATGTAAAACTGTTTCTGTAATTTTGGGGAACCCTTCTTTTTTCATTTACGGATACCTGGTAAAGAATATATGAATTTGGTGCTTTCTTTGTGATATAAAATTTTTATGAGTTGGTGGATTTAATTTGTCAAAGAATAATATTCGCAAAATGAAATAAATATTGCACTGAACGTACATTATCAAAAAACTAGGTTAAATTAAACAATAACTATAATATTAAAATTTAAGTATATATAATTTAGTAATTTATGTTTAAAATGTTAATATAGATTTCTGAATTCTTGTCAATTTTGATACTGCATTTTTTAACTTTTTCATTGTATTGCTACTTTTTACAACTTCATTTAAGCACGGATGAATTGAAGATAATCGCAATTGGATATTCCTTGATAACATTTTTTCAAATTTTTTTACAATGGATTGATAATAAACTTGATTTAGTTCAGTTACTAAAATTAGAGAATGGTTATTATAATCAATAATTAATATGTAACGATTAAACGATGAGTAAAAACCAATAATGGATATCAGTAAACATCGATATTAATTGAAGTCTTTGCAATTTTTTGACACAACATATCTTTCAACTGCACACGCTAATTATTGTTATTAAAATATTGACTTACTGCTATTATTACTGGATAATGGGAACACAATACGCTGGCGAGAATATTAAAAGAACAGCTACAAAATTGTGTTTTTTTAATCCTATTGTTTGAGTTACAATGAATGGGATTCGTTGGTAATTTAATGTCAACATTACAAAAAAACTATATAACTTTGAGGCATTATTTTGAATGGTTATACTGACATATGAATGAATGAAATCGCCTTTAGGGCAGCTCTTGGAGGATTCCCCAAGAGCAGGGCACTGCGACCAGAGGTCTATTGTACTCAAACCCAAGAAGGACAAAACACGACCCAAGTGCGCCTAAGAGAAAAGGCCACAAACTGAGGCAAATCTCAGCAGACAACAAGGATGTCCTGCAGCTCCCATGGCTCAAGGAGGTGGCGACCAAGGTGCTCAAACCTAAGAGCCGAGAAATACTCGCAATCACACAAAATGTGGCGATCTGTCTCATCCTCAAGACAGCAGCCACGGCACAAGGGATCAGAGCTAATCCCCATTATGTTGAGGTGCCTATTAAGGGCACAATGTCCAGTAAAAAGACCAACTGCCTTCGTCAGACCATTCCTATGAAGCGACAAGAGTTCCTTACTACGCAAGCTGGGGCAGTCACGACTAAGCTCTTTAGCTTAATCGTGACCATTCTATGACCATTCCCAATAAGCCACTTGGATACTGAAGGTATTTAAATTGTCTAAAAACATAATTCCTAATAGACACCGGAGCAATACCAAGGACAGGCTCAGGTCCAGTAAAAGAAATGCTGGACCCCTTCCTAGCTAAATCATCAGCTTGCTCATTACCCTGAATTCCTATATGACCAGGAACCCAGTAAAGATTAACCTTGTTGTCTGAGGGAAGATCACGAAGAGACTCCAAACACTCCCAAACCAATGCAGAGGTAATACTACACCTGGACAGGGCTACTGACATACACATTTTACCAGCTCAAATGTGAATTTTGAAACAGAGATTATATTCTTGATTCTCATTTCGAAACGTTTATGGGTGCAACCGTGGATAACTTCCTTCGAATAGATAATAATGAGCATTCTAACTGCGCTGAACTCATTACTATTTACCTTGAAAGCATAAAAGTCCAGCAAATGAAGTGCCCTCATATTCTCCATATTTAAATCCAATAGAATATATCTGAGACACACTAGAGCGTCAACTTGCATATTTCCAACAAGCACATCACACTCTTGGTAAAGCTAAAGGCATTATTATTCATAAATACAACTTGTTATCCTGTTTTACACTTCTGAAAAACCTCATTCACAGTCTAGAAAATGACTACAAAGCTTGTTTTTCGGTCATGGGCGACAACAGACCTTATCAATTTTCCCTGAGTATCTCTAGAGATTTGTAACAGTAAAATATGATTATTATTTCACATATCATTGTGTTTTTTATTTAAACTGATATTTTGCAGAAATAAGCGTTTTATGACATCGAATATATGTCAGGCTTGACAAAACTAAAATCTTTTCAAAGATCTTTACATGTACAAATTATTCAAGTAAAATGACTTTTTTATAATAATTCTCGCCAATGTAGTAGTACTTGAATTCTTAAAAGAATAAACTTTAGAAATCAAAGTTAAAACACAATTAAGATGAACAATTTATAATAACTACATTTTCATTTCATAGTTAGGATATACCCAATATTTCATAAAAGCTATCGCAATGAAGTATTACAAAAATACTAAAATCTTTTTTCATGATTAAAATATATTCTAATAAAAAAATCACCATAAAAATAAAACACTAAGTAAAGATAAATTAAGAAATAAGTAGGGAAATACATGGTGGTTTTGACAGAAAGAGATTAAGTCAAGCAGTATTATTATTTCACCATGTTTGAAAAATCCAATTTTTCGGTATTTATATTCTTTTCTACCCAGAGAAAGGATAGTTGGATGTTAAGAATCAATATTTACTTACCATGAAATTTACTAGACAAAAGAACTTAACAGGTGGTTAGATTTAATTTATATTTTACGTAAATCCTGGAGAATTATTAAGTAAGAAAATTAAACAAGTTAAGTAATGTGCTAGTAAAGATATCATAACTATTGCAAAGGCAAATTTTATTTGATTCATAAAATGTTTATCTTCTGTTTGGTATTAAATATAATAAAATACTGCAAAGAACTACAAATTTACTTTACTTAAAAGTAATTTTTATAATAGTGAATGTCATTTAGAGGCATATTTGTAAAAAAAATAAAAAAGATGGTTAGTAAGTAAGTGTATTCTAATGAAATGACTGCTTATGAAACATTAATACGTTATGTGACTTTGAAAATAAGAAATAGTCTGTTTTATTTAAACTTTCTGAATTTTTATTTATTTAAAAGATCACTTAGTTTTATTAACCCCTTTACATAGAAAGAAATTAAGATTTAATACGTCCGAAAAATGGTAAAATAAAGGGTTCATTTGAATAGTCATGTTCAAACTAAAGAAAAAAAAGGTTTTGAAATTTTAGAGTTATGAAACATTTTATTGATTCAAACATTGTTGTATATCTTATTCGTCATATTATTTAAGTATGTTAATTTAAAATATGATAATCCTGATATTCTGTCCGAAATCACTGTTACACTAAATACTTGTTGGAATTAACAAAATGAACAATTTCTTCATCCGTGGTGGCAATAGAGGAAGAAATGAAAACGTTCGTTGCTTAGCGACGGCAAAAAGAATTTTGATTTTAGAGAAGAGTGTTGTGTATTACAAATTTCTTGTTGACTTTGTACTTTGATTTTTTGTTGGAAAGAAATCCTAAATAAGCTAAATTATTATTCTAAAAATATATTTTGATTTGTGAAAATAAACCCTGGAGAGGGTTAAGTAGACCCCAATCTTTTCAGACAGTTATTTGTAGTTTGGTTATTATTTCATTATTTTTTAAAAAACACGGAGATACAAGTCCACATCTATTAGATGGGAATTATAGGTCTGCATACTAATAATGGTTTTAATGTAGTTCTTCCTAGTTTACTGTTTTGTAGATGTAACTTTGTCTATTGGTAGTATTGTGAAATTAAGAGAGTGTGTCAGTTTGAACATTAAATATAAGCTAGAATTAACAAGTGTAGAAAAGAAGTAATTTAATAATAAACTGCATGGCTTTCTCCGAAATAAACTCTTGTTGTAGTAAGGTCTTCAATAAATACAAAGTTACATTAAATAAATGATGACTTCACCTTCTAATTGTATTAATGTGCAGTTCTGAGTGCCTCTTTGTTTTTTGGTGATATATTTTGGCTCTAATATCGCCAACATACCTCTTAAGATGGCTTCTATAAAATATAAGAGCAATAAAAGGCGTAAACAAAAGTATTAAAATAATAAAAATCACAGAATATATCAAATTTATACAACAGATTGAACCAAATTTATAAACTTGCAAACCTTTGGAGAACAATTTCCAACATTTTCTGAATCATACAGAAACTGATATCATACATTCTAAATCATACAGACTACTTACTTTATAAAAGCAATGAAAAATGCATTAACAAGAGTATATACTATGAGCATTAATATTTTTGTATAAATATTTGTATATTGTTTAAATATTTATATTTTAAATAATATTTTAAATATATAGTACCAGGTGACCGAGCTCCACTCGGAGAAAACAGGTATCGAAGCTAACTCGAAGATTTAAATTTTCAATTGTCATTTATCAAAACAATACATGCCATAAGAAAATTTGTGAAACCATTAGTGAAAAGATAACCGGTTAAAGTGCACCATTGTAAACTATTCTAAACAAAGTTGTTTGGAAAGGGAACTATTCTATACAAAGGTAAAGTTTGAAAAGTCATAGAAAATAAAATGTAATTGATAACAAAATATTATACAATTAAAGAAATGGTACAAAGTGAACAGTGTAATAAAGATTGAAGTGTGTTGAATGGAGAAGCATTCTGACAATGACGGTATCTTCTATTAGTCCATTTGCGGGTATAATTGAGTTGATCGCTTGTTGTTCCAAAATTCCGGCTCCTTGAAGCATTTCATGTAGAGGTGCGTTCTGCATGTTGAAAATGTAGCTTGAAATCTGATGAATGTTGAAATGTCGAACTTTGTTAACGGTGATTTGAAATCGAAATCAGTTCCTTAACACGTTCGCTGCCATCGACGCACTGGCGCGTCAGAGCGGCACCTCCTGGTATGCCGACGACGCACTAACGCGGCGACGGACTTTGATAAGTTATATGCTCTGTGTTTAGTGTGGCTTTGGAAATTGAACGGCGAGGTTGTTTCGGCACGTTAGTGAAGCATTATTTTTTAATTTTTTGTGGTTGGTTTTCAAAATTTTTGTTTGCATTATTTTTTTTTACTATATCGTTTATGTGTTATATATACTTTGCTACATTAATTTAATATTTAGAGTTGATAGAAAATAAAAATGGAAACCGATATCAAGGAATAAAGGCAAATCAATAAAGACTTTTATTATTATTATTATTAATTCGTCAGAACTACAGCCAATCGATTCCTCGTGGTCGAAAACCCCCGGGTACCAATTTTCACTTGGTTTGGACGCATGAGAAAAAAGTTTGCCCGCACCGGGGTTCGAACCCGGCCCTATCTGTAGCGCCGAACTACGTGACCTTAGCGCGTCAAAACCGATGCCAATCGATTCCTCGTGACCAAAAACCCCAGATCTCCAAGTTTACTACAGTTTATTAATTCTGGGGCGATTTTCGACTTGACAACCATTCCTCGTATTATAGTATAGGATATATTTAAAACAGTATACAAAATCTTTATTTACAATTGCAATCGAAAATGCCCCCAAACTGCCATACTGCAGTAAACTCTCCAACTTGACAATGATAAATATAGAACAAGACTCAAAATCCTGGGCCTAAACTGCAATGAAGCCGTTTTAAACATCTTCTTGAAACAAAATAGGGTTAAATGAAGTTTAACCATTTTAGATAGAAAAATGAAACTCAGCACTTAGCTTCTTTAGTTTCTTAGCTTCGAAAATGAATTATGTTGCCCAAGCAGTATTCATACATAGGTCTCAAAAAACAATTGTTATATGTTTTAATTCAGTGATGTCTATTGTTTTGGTACACGTGTGCTCATGAGATCTAGACTTACTGCTTAAAGCTGATTACGAACAGTTATCAGCATGCCAGCAGCTGATTCGAACCCGTGTACTCCGGTACCTAAAAACATCGCCTTATACATTCATAGGGTCATTTTTCAGCCCATGCACTTTTAGCGTTCCCCAAAAATACCATACAATTATTTTAATTGTGCATGAGTCTCTAAAGTTAGAAGACATACATGTAAGTCTTATTTTGTGTAGCAACTTTGATTATGTTCGTATTAAGAAAACAGTGATATGGTAAATATTTTAGAACTTCAGGTTTAAGATCCCTTTCCACCTTAAAAGCAAATACCACTGTTATTTTATGCAGTAATCATTCACATTCCCTACAAATGAAATTATATGTCATTCCCAACATTTTATCCATTTCATACTTTTACAGCATTTTATCTATTTCAATACCCAGCATTTTATCCATTTCATATTTAAATTAAAATATCACAATTTTGAAAACGCGTTTTAAACATTTTACAGCATTAGCTTGAACTGACTAATTAGACTGAAGTGCATAATTTTTACATTTAATAACTTTGAGAATGTTTCATCAATTGAAATCCAGTTTAACTCGTTCGGTTTTCACTAAACGCTGTCTTGAAATTAATTTGTGAGTCATTTGACCATATAAAGTAAATATGAATGACGATTTGCCGTCGTTATTGCAACTTTATCCGCTGAAATGGATTTCCAGTATTTCATAGAGAAAAATACTATTGACTTATTTGCGACAGTTTGAATGAATGAGTATCGAGATACGAACTAATATTAGACATATTAAATGCAGAAATTAATTCCTGGAATTCAGCGATAACTTCTCTGAATAGAATAAAGCGTATATTTTACTAAGAATTCTAAAATGCAGTAATAATAATATAGATTCGGAATGTAATTATATAATTTATGTATAGGACGTGTTAAATAACACACATTTTATATATACATATATTTATATATATATATGAGATGGTACTGTGTTAAGGCGAATGGAATGATTAGTCCTTCGTAGTAAAAACACTTCTTTATTTAGTTTGGATTTTCCGTTTCAGGTATGGCTTGCCCCATTTTCATTTATTCGTGGCGAAGCTAAACGTGGAAAGTCGTTGATAGCTCCATGTCCCTACGCTAACTGAACTTCTCTCTTGGTTAGTCATAAACTTCCTGTGAAATATCTCTACGCCTCACCGCATTACTCCAAAATGTTACGCAAGCGTGGGTCTTTTTCATTTATTTATTATTATAAAAGATTTCCCTTTTTAAAATCGTTTATAACTCACGTGATTTCCAACTACCCCTTTTTTAGGCGTGATATTAATATATATGGTTATGAAATAATATATATATATATATATATATATTATTTCTTCTTATCACTAAGTAGATAAAACACCTTTACCTTTTAATACATAAGCTACTTTCTCACATAGAACCCTCTAAGCAAACATCTTTTAAAGTGACAATATACTTCGAGTTTTAATATTTTGAGCTTTTAATTTTTAACAAAGTTTTATATTAAAGGTATATAATGTTATTGAAAATGGTGTTAAGGATATTAATGAAACATTTATTGACACATAAATCTATTAAAAAAGGACTTTTCATTAAATTACTGGACTATTTGATAAAAATTGAGTCATCCAACAATATTCCTTAAATAATTTCCTAGTGTAGAGTATACTAACCCATTACTTTTATTTTTCATTTTATCTTTCAAATGTATTTACGAAAAATATGTGCATCGGATTTCACTTACGTAATATACTTTTTATATAACACAATTCTTTAAATTTATACAATGTCTTAACACCTGTCTACGCTATTTATAGTATTCAATCTTCTGAGGCTCGAGAATATACTTTGTGAGTTTAAGAAACATGCCTAGTTTGATATGAAACATATTGTAGAGAATCTCCAAAAGTTTGCGTAAGAAATACATTAAACTAATACAACTGGAGCATTTCGAAACTAATATATTAGCGAAAGAAACTTATCTGGAAAATACAATTCTTAAATGTTTAAAAAAGGGTGTGCGGTCTAAAATAGATTTCAATGCAGTAAAATAATCATGTTATTTTTCTGTTAGAAATAATGCATATGACTTGTTGATTTTTTTTTCTCAAAAAAAAAATCATGGCAGATTTTTAGTTAAAATTTGTCATTTCGAAGGTACTTTCTCACTTTAAATTATACCTCACCTAATATTTAGCTTAATATAAGTCTAGTGAAATTAATGTCAGACATTTGTTGGATAAAATTATAAAGAAATTTTATAAGCAATAAAAAATTAATATACTTTTTACAGTGAAAACATTAACAAAATCTATCGAGATAATTTTTATTACAGTTTTCAGGACCTACTCAGGAATTTATGGTTAAATTTTTCTTTCAAATAAAGAGTATTTTAATCCTTTTTTGCTAAAATAATAAAAATATCTAAAAATACTATCGTTGAATTACAGTGTTTTGTTTTTTAACAGAAATAATTCTAGATATTCACAAACAGAAAATTCGATTCAGAGAAAACTGGACTCGAAAAAGTTAACACTTTAAAAATTATCAAGATTCATTCAAAAATAATAAATTATTTTCTATTTTCTAAAAGAATCATTAGTTTTTGAATCAATAGAGATATAAGTATTACTTTCAAAGCTATTGACATGAAAAATATAAAATTTTACATCCTTTTCATGGCATAACCAGTTATTATTCTATCTTTGTGTCACAGGTTTCTTTGAGAACAAGTAAACAGACATATTAAGAAAACATGAGCAATCCATTTCTTCTCCTCGTTTATGGCTTCGATAACAAAAGGTTATTCCTTCTGCAAAAGCAATAAAAGTCAACAGAAAAGTAAGTTTTTCCAAAACTTATTTGTGTCTTTTGTAATGTGCCCACGCTTGTGAAATTGCGCATGGAAATACGACAAAATTGCTGTTTAAAAGTAATTTTATTTTGCAGTATATCAAAACATTTCGGAGCTAAAAACAAACACGAAACAGAAAATCTCGGTTTATTTTTATCTCTGTATTTTTGTATTGTACAGATAACAACAGAAGTTTCTGATTTAAAAAATGATGGGTAATTATAATGTATATTACCAAAGAATCTGGAAAATTAAGTATTTTTGCAGTATAACATCGGATTGAAAAGTTTTTGATAGAACATTTGTTTTCTTATACTATTGAAAGAGTCTGGTTTTTCTCTAAACTAAAGTTTATCAACATCCGTTTCAGAAAAATTTTAAAGGGCTCAACAAAAAATTACCTTTTGAACTATAAAATGATCTCTAAAATTATTACCAGTCCAGTTACAAATATAATTTAATAATTAAATATGTATAACATTTTTTTACATCATTCAAATTTACAGTAATATACCCAGAATGACATTAATGTTATTATTTGGTTTAAATCAATGTTAGTCGTTGCTTTACGACTTCTTGGATTATAATGTAAATAGTGCTCTTACCATTTACTGAGAATCTAAGGTAATGTGACGGACATTATAAAAGATAAGATATATTGTAAAATACATTTGATAACTTATGGGAATGTATATAATTATAAATAATTTTCCGCTACTTCTCGTTTGTTATGTTTATTTCTTTCACTTCTAAAAGTTATTTTGAGTAAGAGGTCTTTATAAGAAAATAATTAAAAGCCATATAACAATTGAAATTATTCATTTCAACTCTATGATTAAATATCAAAAGAATGGTAAGTGACGAGTATACTCTCTCAAATCATGAGTGTTTGCTCAGAATTACCAGGATTGTTCCGAATGCAGTGATTGTTGAAAATTCCTGTACTAAAAGATTTTTAATAGATATGATTCTTTTGGAAATGTGAAGTCTATTGAGATAGTTACAAGAAGATAAATGCAAGAAATAAGCATAATTCTTTGACTACCAAGAAGCATGTGCGTAATTTTTAGCGGCAAGGTGGGGAGAGGGTGTCGAATCCCCTCAAAAATGTTAGTGGAGGGTTAAATTTGCTGTTTTGCCACTCTAATTTTTTGAGGGTTTATTCATATTTTATAGTTTTTATTTTTGCCCCCTCAGTTGAAATGTCCAAACTACGCCCCTGCTAACAAGACATATACCAGATTTTCAAAGTTATTTAGGGGATAAACATAAACATATAAACTCAGACTAAAATATCGAGGCATAGAACAATAGCAGTTATGTATTTTAAATCTAGATTTATCAAAATGACACGTCTACGTTTGCTATCAAGACTAATTTTCTCTTTGTTGAGATGCCGGTTTTTGCTAATTTTGATTAAGTAGTGAGTACAGTAATACTTTGTTTCAATAAAATTTGTTAGTTATTTTAAATGAATAACCAGTTTGAGTACAGAAAAAAAATTAACTATTTAGGCTTAGGACAAGTATATTTCTCTAGTATTATTTGTTGCAGTTTGAAACTCACCACTTTAAGAATATTTTTAAAAAAATTTGTATTAGAAACTATTAATTCTATTAAACAGGCAAGTAGAAACAGAAGTCTTATAAAAGGTTTAAAATTATATTTTATATTATTCAATTTCATCACATTCCACATTTAGAAATTGTTTTGTTTAATGACAAATTTTTCGAACACTTTTAATAACCACTTTAAAATAATCGAAGTTTAATTGTCATGCGTTTTTAAACGTCCTGTACACTAAAATATTGAAGTCCTTCCATGTCATTACATTGTGAACTTCTGTTGTACGAAGATAAAGTAAACATTTGAGACCTGTAATTAATTAAGGCTTTAATAACTTTTTTGGAATTATAAATCTTAAAATGTTTTTGAGATTGATGGTGGTTTAAAAATCATTTAGAATGTTAGATAAAGTTAGTTTATTATAACTTTATGTTTCAAAAGGGTATAGCACTCAATAAATGAAAACATATTTATCGTTGGACCCTTAGGTGCTATTAAACGACTGGATAGTTTATGAGTTTACTTTTTAAATATTATACAGCTTAATAAATTTAAATTTATAAATGCGTTAGTTTTGAAAATAATTTGTAAATCATAAAAGTGTTTTTGTACTCTTAAATGATGAACGTAGTAATATATGAACCAAAAGTGAAGTAGTGATTTGAAATAGTCATATATCATTAAAAGCTACAAAAATATAATTAAACAAATTACTTATTTTAATATATAGTGAAACTTCCGTTCCTTGAAATTCTGTTTTCATAACAAATATATTAAATTGGCAAATAATCAGGTGAAATAAAAATCATGAGCAGGGAAGAATATCTTACTTGTTCTGTCGCTTTTTTTCTTTATATATGCATAGCCTTTGTTGTTAAAACTGCATTATGTTGTGAATGCGATATGCCAGAAAAGAATGGCTCCCTTACTCCGTCGCTTCTCTTCTTTATCAACTGATACCCTTTATGGTTAAAACTACATTATGTGGTAAATGTGTTATGCCAGGAAAGAATGTTTCCTTGTTCCGTCGCTTCTCTTCTTTATCAACTGATAGCCTTTATTGTTAAATTATGTGGTAAATGTGTTATGCCAGGAAAGAATGGTTTCCTTGTTCGGTCGCTTCTCTTCTTTATCAACTGATAGCCTTTATGGTTAAAACTACATTATGTGGTAAATGTGTTATGCCAGGAAAGAATGGTTTCCTTGTTCGGTTGCTTCTCTTCTTTATCAACTGATAGCCTTTATTGTTAAAACTGCAATATGTTGTAAATGCATTATATTTTTAGTCTTTGCTTCGAAAGTTAACGGATGATAGCTTTCATAAGAAATAGTAATTATTCTTTTCTGAATTATTACTATTTCTGTTGTATTTATGTACTCTGAATTTGGTGACAAGTAAGTTTATTTCTCATTGCCTTAGATTGGTTTTGATAGATAAACTTCAGTGCTGTTATATAAATTTGCTTATGTCCAGCCTATTTGCTTATGTAAATATTTATATAAAGAAATTCAATTTATATACATTTTGAGTACCGTATAGCTAATTTAAGGTTTTTGATAAACTTAGTTGCAATTACAAAATTTAAACTTTGAAAAAGAAAAATCTATCTAATCTTAATAAATAAAATAGGACCCCTATCATCTGAAATACTTTTAAAAACTTGGTATTTTTTTATGAGTGTTATATAATTTTTATAGGAATAAAAGTGGTAAGTAGTTCTTTCTATCTACTATACAGTTAATAAAAAGTTTTTACAGTGATTTCATACAGTAGAAAAAGTTGTTTACCTTATTATACTAGATCAAAGTTTTCTAAGGTTTTTGAAAATATATATGATATAATTTTATACATTTTGCAAACTATAAGTTTTTGAAACTTAAACAATTGCAATTGCTAAACTTGAAGAAGAAAAATCAATAGAGTATCCAAAGTGGTTGAAATTCAAAATAAAGAGTTATATAAATACTTTAAATTGTATTTTTTTATGAGTGTTATAATTTTTATAGGAATAAAAGTGGTAAGTAGTTGGTTCTTTCAATAACTACTTGCAGTATATCAAAAGAGTTTTTACAGTGATTTCATATCCTTAGGCTACAGTCTACAAAGCAGTTGTTTACACTTTAAGAAAAAAAATATATCTCCAGAAAAGTTTTCTAAGGGTTTTCTTAGCCAAGGGAGAAACGAATAAATTCTTAAACTTTTTTTAAAGCAAAAACTGTCAATTTTCAAAGAAAGTTATACTTGAAGAAGAAAAATCAATAGAGTATCCAAACTCAATTCAAAATTCAAAAGGATATAAAATTTTTAATTTCTAATGTATTACTTTAAAGTTTTTTTATGAATGGTATCACAAATTTGAAATATTCTCAAAAAAAGGAGCGTTTTTTAACTCAAAAAATTCTTATTTACTGCGTACATTTTAGAAAAAAAATAAAGATATATATATATATATATATTTATATATATTATATATATATATATATATATATATATATATATATATATATATATATATATATATATATATATATATATATATTATATATATATATATATATATATATATATATAATATATATATATAAATATATATATATAAATCGTTTGCAGATTTTATTCTACAGCTGCGATAATTAAATTTATTAAAATAAAAGCAAATATTTATATTCGTCATTAATTTAAAAATGTTGACAGTAATGTATAACAACTTATCATTAAATCAAATAGTTAAAAAATTTGTGATAATAAAAAAACTTAAATATTTATATTATTTTAAAACAACTTTTTATATCGTGTTTTAAATAAAAAATTCTTAAATATAGACATAAATAATAATATATATATATAAAATATAAAAATAAATATATATATATATATATAAAGTAAAGAGAATTATCAACATCTACCTTTGTGTTGTACATGTTGTAATGCGTATTTAATTAGATTCGCAAACCAAACAGCTGCGATTAAAAATGAATAAAACGTTAAATATCATGAGTCAAGATATAGTAGTCATTTTAACGTAATTAATGTCTCCAGTAATTAACCGGGATTTATTATCATTAAATAAAAATTAAGTAACTATGTTTGTGGGAAAAATAACTGAAAATTAATTATCCTTAAAACTTTTTTTTTCTGGCTTGCTCTATTATTAAAAAAAATTAACGGTGTAGATGACATAAAAAATATCAATCCATATTCATTGAAAAAATAATTAATAGCAAAACTGTAAAAAGAAAAAAGACAATATTAAAATAATTATTAAAATATTAAAATAATTAATATTATGTAATCTTTTATATTTTATTTTAGACTTATAGTGTTAACAGTACTTATTTTAAAGTTAATATATTTTCTGAAATTATTTATACGAACATTATCTTAAACATATTTTAATTCATATGCAATTAAGCATATATTATTTATAAACCTACAGTTTAACTTATATTTCAACAAAAAATATTCTCTGGTAAAAGTTGATTTTAAATATTTTCTAGAATTTTATGTACTTAATTTTTTAGATTTATATTTTTACTTTATTTGTAAAATATTATTTGTATATTGCTTAATAACTATATGCATAAGTCTATATTACAGTCTTTTAATACATAGGTGATTATTTTAGTTTTATATCAGAAAGAGATATTTACTTTTTGTACTTTTAATATTATTTTTACTGAATAGTTAAAAAATTTATATTAATATCTTATTATCGTTAATTGATAATCTTAAACATATTTTTTTTTAATAGTATTTCATTTTTTTCACTGTTTTGATCAAATCAAAAATTCTTTCTTTTAAACAAAATGTTCTTTTTAATCATATATATTTTTAATATTTAAACCAACATTTATTGTTTTTTTCATACAATTTTTTTTTTTACTAAGTAAACATATTAATTTTAAACGACGGTCCTTGTTAAATATTTAGTCTTTACTGCTTAATATAGAATCCCTATTCTATTTTATCGAAGTTTCCTTTTAATTAGGGAGATTATTTTAGTTTTATATCTAAAAGAAAGAGATATTTTTGTTTTTAATAAATTATTTAATAACCCGAATCGTTAAATTATTTCTTAATTATCTAAGGTATGGTAATTTTGATCTTAAACTATCTTTTTTTAATTAGTAACTTTCCATTTCTTCCACTGTTTTGATCACATTAAAGATATCTTTTAAACCATTTAGTAAGATATATTTTGTAACTCGCAGACATTTACTGCAAAAATATTTAAACTCAGATTTACGAGGGTATATTCATACCAACGTAAGCTATGTTTTGATGCAAGATCTGATAAAAGGAGAAACTACAGTTATAAAATTTAAACCCAGAAACCGTTAATGTCTTAAATATTTCTACTGATTATATATGGATGGATATCATAAATCTACGTTATTTTAAGTTCTTTGAAGTAAAATCAACCTGCGAAAATTAAAAGTTCTTTTGTTAGATTGAAAGTTACAGTAATTCCTCCGTTGGGGTGAAGGTGTAATTTAAAATATATGTTAGTCACTGTGAAAATTCGTCATACATATAAGCATTCGGGTTAATTTTAGGAGTATACTTAAACATAAAAATATACCATGTACGTGACTTGTAAATCATAAAATATCGATACAAATCACATAATTAGGAATAACTAGAAATCGCATAATTAGGAAAAAAATGAAAATGTGTAGGATTATTTACAGATATAAATGTACCTATAATGATAAAGTAAATTAATTCAAAAAAGCAAAATATCGGCCCACTTATTTATCAACTGTCTGCGATTATGTAGGCGTTATAGGCTGAACTGCTGCAGCAGTTCATTATGTGATTTCTGCCAGGATTATTGATCGATTCTATCTTCTAATTTGGAGTTCCAAGCATTTTAATTTGTAGAGAGCGGTAAAAAGATTAGCAATTTTAATAAATGACATAGTAAAGTATGTTTAGAAATGAAAGTTTACTAGAACAATTTAATAAAAATTAATCAGAGTATTTTTGCTCTTTATTTTACAATGCATTTGTACTGAAAGATTCTAAATAATAAAATAAAATGGAAATACAAAAGTATATAGAAAATGGTATGTTTTTTGGTTTTTGGTTTTGGTTTGGAGTACAACGGTCTACTTTTTGCAACACGAGGGCTAATGAGACCGGAAAATGGTAAGTAAAATGTAATTAAAAGGGGTTGTTTCTAATGGTAATGGAACCAATTATTCTCAATAGATATGAATAAATATTCCCCGTAGGAATCCTGTTCAGCATTTTTCATTAACGATTTAGGATATCTAAGATACTATATTCTCAAAAAAAGGTGCCGAATGAGTTGGGCTCTACTCTTTTATACCACAAATCGTGAGTTCATATAACACTACTGGCTTGAAGGCTCGTAGCCACCAATAATTGGCATTAAGCGTTATGTCCTGGTCTTATTAGCCCTTATGTGGACCGTTGCCTTTTCCAATCAATTAATCATCTGGAAAAAGTAACATTTTTATTTTCGTTAAAGTAAACAATTCTACCATGTTTTTAATATGCAAGTTTCACAGTGACTCATATTATTACATATAGCTTTTCATGTTATATTCACTGTTCATGTCCCTTGTTATATCCGTTTATCACAGAATATGTTTTGAGAATATTGATGAGTTCAAACTGAAATTGCTCGAAGTTTATTCCAGTTTCATGAGTAAACGTTTTGCAGAAGTTATCTCATTCATTTGTGTATAATCTTCAATTTGCCTTCAGAAATTTTAGTTTGAATAAAAAAGACAAATATTTTTCCTCTGCGAATTTTCATTCTTAAAAGTCCTATTTTTAAACTTTAACACTTTGACTGCCATGGGTATCATATGTGATATCCAGTGATATTTCCGTTGAGACACTGGCTATCCGATATGATAGCCATGGTGTTTTAACATTTCAGGCCATGGCTATCGAAGATGTTATCAGTTACATGAAAATCGTATTGGAGTTTGATTGTTGGGCTCCCTACGATGTGTTAGGTATACGTGGTTTGCGCAAATTGGTATATGTGACGATTTTATGAGCTAAGTTTTATGAAAAATTAAATATTTGGAACATGCAACAAAAAAGGGAATATATATAAATAGAGAGAGTTTGTTTTAAAATATTGTTTGTTTTGAAATATTATTTTTATATATAGTTTTATGTTGAAAAAATACAAATTGCACAAAAAAAAAGTTTGGCCCCGTTGTGAACATTTGCAATTTTGGCTTGGCAGTCAAAGTGTTAATAATTAATAAAAGTTTTATGAGTAATATCTTGGCAAGAGTTGAAGATAAATACGAAAAAAGTACTTAATTGACTTGAGATTCAAAAGTGAAAAGTGACAGCGGAGTTAATCAAATTAATTTTACTTTTAACCGATCTGCTTAAAAATTTAATTTGCTGTTAGTGATATGTCTGTAATAATGGTTATGATTTCTATGTGAAAAATAAATAATTTAAAATTTTTATTAATTTTTAAATGCCTCTTAAATAAACTTTATTTTAAATGTTCTATTTGCTGCTCATTTATGCATAAAACGGTCATCACAAATAGCAAACCATTTAGACTATTCAATAAAACTTGATTGTTAAAGTAAGCCTTTCTGGAATTATTAAAAGAAAATAGTAGTAGTGACAATCTTCGTTTTTCCTTGTATAAAATGGCTGTATATGCACAGAACTGATGATATTTGCATTTCCAAAGTTATCAATTTGAGCTAACTTCTGATTTATCTATTTGAACTAAATTCTGATTTATCTATTTGAGCTAACTTCTGATTTATCTATTTGAGCTAACTTCTGATTATATCTATAAATAAAACTGACTGAAAATATGCATACATATATACATGCATACTTGCAGTCACTTTTATATATAGATATCATAGTCATATAGTCAGTTTTATATATATGCTCTTTATACAAAGCAGTACAATATCTCTTACACTAACCAACAGTTTGAGCAGACATTATTTAATACCACTACAAGATCGCTGCCAATATTAAAACATATTCTCTACTCTGTTTAACTTAAAATATAATATATCTTAATGTTCTCAATCGCTAACAGAAGGCAGTACTTGAGTTGTTGAAAAAAAGTCAGTATAGGTCTACAATTAAAAGAATCAACTAATATTTTATATTCGATTTAATTAATTCTAAAGATCATCAAATGAATACATAGTTTTCGACAATCAAGCAAATGGCTTAAAATTTATCCCTATATTGATTTTCTTTCAATATAGCATCTATTTAGTTATATTCTGCAAAGGACTGTTTTTAATTTTGTCTTAATCACTTATGCCTAAAACGGTCATCACAAATAGCATACCATTTAGACTATTCCATAAAACTTGGTTGTTAAAGTAAGCCTTTCTGGAAATATTAAAAGAAAATAGTAGTAATAGTAATTATCACTTCAAATTTATAATTTTTCTACCAGTGGTCCTTTAAGACTGCTCCAGTTCCAATACGAATTAAAAATTCATGTATACATGTATATATACTCTGTATACAAAGCAGTACAGTTTCTCTTACAGTAACTAACAGTTTTGAGGAGACATTATTTAATACCACTAAAAGATCACTGCCAATAATAAAACCTATTATCTACTCTGTTTAACTTAAAATTTAAATATAATGTATCTTAATGTTCTCAATCGCTAACAGAAGGCAGTACTTGAGTTCTTGAAAAAAAGTCAGTATAGGTCTACAAATAAAAGAATCCACTATAATTTTACATTCGATTTAATTACTTCTAAAGATCATCAAATGAATATATAGTTTGTGACAAGCATATGACGTAAAATTTATCACTATCTTGATTTTTTTCAATATAGCATTTATTTAGTTATATTTTGCCGAGGATTATATTTAATTTTGTCTTAATCTAATTATCACTTCAAATTTATAATTTTTCTACCAGTTGTCCTTTAACCCTTTAGCGGACAGTGGTTTCGTAGCAAAACCACCTATTACACATCTTTTTTTTTTAACTTTACTTTTTGGAGTACTTTGCTTTTACTTTTTTTTTGAGTTAAAAAGAACTTTTTGGTGACATTGATGATCTTTTGATTATATATATATATATATATATATATATATATATATATATATATATATATATATTTGTATTTATTTATTTATTTATATTATGTTTTTGATATTTTAAATTTATAACAGACGATAGTTCTACGTTTATCTTTTTTTACTTTTGAAATATATGTATTTAAACTTCCTGTACTTGAGAATTCAGTAATTCAATTTATCTTACTTATGACCCCAAATAAAACTATTTATACAAACAACACTTATAAGCTGTTAAGCTATTTATTTATTATACCAGTTTAAGGATTATCATTTATTGTTCTTCCAATATAGTTAAAGTTTTAAAAAGCATAATGTTCAAGCTCTACAAGGGAAGGGTTTAGTCAGTTAAACCCCTCCTCAAACCTTCCTTAGGTATCCTCTAAGGCAAACAATTCTAAGGAATCTAAAGAAAATTTACATTATACATTTACAAGGTTCATAGAACACATTTATAAACGAATTATATTAAATTACTATGAATTTATTTTGGTGACCTTTAAAGGGTTAAGACTGCTCCAGTTGCAATACGAATTAATTCATGTATACATGTATATATACTCTGTATACAAAGCAGTACAGTTTCTCTTACAGTAACTAACAGTTTTGAGCAGAAATTATTTAATACCACTAAAAGATCACTGCCAATATTAAAACCTATTCTCTACTCTGTTTAACTTAAAATTAAAATATAATGTATCTTAATGTTCTCAATCGCTAACAGAAGGCAGTACTTGAGTTCTTGAAAAAAAGTATGTATAGGTCTACAATTAAAAGAATCAATTAAAATTTTATATTCGATTTAATTAATTCTAAAAATCATCAAATGAATATATAGTTTGTGACAATCAAGTAAATGAAGTAAAATTTATCACTATCTTGATTTTTTTCAATATAGCATCTATTTAGTTATATTCTACCGAGTATTGTTTCTAATTTTGTCTTAATCTGATTATCAATTCAAATTTATAATTTTTCTACCAGTGGTCCTTTAAGACTGCTCCAGTTCCAATACGAATTAAAAATTCATGTATACATGTATATATACTCTGTATACAAAGCAGTACAATTTCTCTTACAGTAACCAACAGTTTGAGCAGACATTATTTAATACCACTAAAAGATCATTGTCAATATTAAAACCTATTCTCTACTCTGTTTAACTTAAAATTAAATATAATGTATCTTAATGTTCTCAATCGCTAACAGAAGGCAGTACTTGAGTTCTTGAAAAAAAGTATGTAGAGGTCTACAGTTAAAAGAATCAATTAAAATTTTATATTCGATTTAATTAATTCTAAAGATCATCAAATGAATATATAGTTTGTGACAATCAAGTAAATGAAGTAAAATTTATCACTATCTTGATTTTTTTCAATATAGCATCTATTTAGTTATATTCTACCGAGTATTGTTTCTAATTTTGTCTTAATCTGATTATCAATTCAAATTTATAAATTTTCTACCAGTTGTCCTTTAAGACTACTACAGTTCCAATACGAATTAAAAATTCATGTATACGCTTGTGAAAAAGGTTTTAGAGATCTAGAAAATGTTTTAGAACTATGATCTTATTATCCAGAAAAAATTAGAATTCCAAAATTCAGGCAAAAGGTTTCTTAAAATTTAATAATTCAAAACTATTAATAATACTTTAAATTCTTTAATAGGCTTAGAATGTATTCTGAATAATAAAATAATTAGAATGTTTATTGTCTTTTCCCTCTCAAAATAAAAAAAAATTGAAAGGTTATCATATCCATTTTAAAGTCCTCACTGAAAAATTTTAAACATTTTTAGTAATCGTTTTTTATGTAGAAGCTTTATTTTCCATAAAATCGCATGCAAAATCGTTGTGACGTATTCAGCAATCTCACACATTTCTTATACATTTTTTAACTCTCGGAAATTCCATTTTTTCCTTTTAGGATTCGGAACGGACGCATAAATAAGCAAAATAAACTTTCGGAATCTAAACAAGAGCTGCTATATTTGGGGAACTAATACTCACTTCAGAATAAAAACCGTTCTCAAATTCTGTCTCACGCTTCACAGACTATGATTTACATTTTTGAGACAGGAGACGCTGCCTTAACTAGATACATATATCACTATCCATTGAGATGAAATACATTATAAAAAGGATTGTATCAGAATCTGGTTAACATACGATTTAGGGTTCGAGAAAAATTTCTTGTAGCCGTGAATGTTTGTACAGATATTGGATTTCAATAAGTGGATATACCATTTGATAGAAACGATCACCGATTAAAGATTAGATATATTTTATAAATTTGAATATAATCGAATATTTTGTCGAAAATGTAGAGAATGCTTTACCTTCCCTTTATTTTTATATATTCAGTTTTTACTGTTTCTCCCAGATGATATGTTTATGTGCTTAAATCAAAGCAATATAGTATTAGATGTATCTTGAAAACGAATTTTTGTCTAGCAGTAACAGTAGATATCATCTCATAAAATGTCCTCTTTTTTAAAACAAAATTCGTGCAAATATTTTATATCAACTACAAACAGGACTACATTCTTCTGGTTATTGTTTATGAATTTTTAGAATCCTGTTCTATGTTTTATCCTTAGGAATTACCTTTATATATTTTAGATTATTTTTATCCTAAGCCAACATAACTCGCAATTAACATAAATCGCAATTAACTTATTTTGAATTAATTTATAATACATCTAAAAATTGAAATAAGAATAAACATTACTTTTAAATATAACATAATAGAAACGATGCTAAATTCTTATATTTGCAATAATAAGGTAAATCAGTATTTCTATGATGCTGCAATTATACCACTCTACTCTTACCATTCTACTTTCACGTGCGGACAACATTTATTAACTATATAAAACCGAAATTACTTCTACTGTGTATGAGGGATCTTAACAAAAAGGGAATTTGTTAAGCCTTTTCAGAATATTTAAAACTGCTGATTTCATTATCTGCGGTTAAATGTGAAAAATCTTGCCATGTCTAGGCCTTTTAAAAAATTTTTGTTGAATGTTAACTTTAGTGGTTCAGCAAGGTTAATCATCGATTAATGTTCAAACCTGTTACATATAAGATTAATTATGACCACAAGAATGGGTCAAAAGCAAGTTTTAGCTACAATTTACTCTCGAAATAATTTATAATGGCTTACTAATTTGCTGTCCCTTGTATAAAGTTCATCAGG
This sequence comes from Pardosa pseudoannulata, assembly GCA_032207245.1. Classification (NCBI taxonomy): domain Eukaryota; kingdom Metazoa; phylum Arthropoda; class Arachnida; order Araneae; family Lycosidae; genus Pardosa; species Pardosa pseudoannulata. Next base: position 98,706,139 of record CM063498.1, on the reverse strand, counting down.
CATCTTTTTTTTCCATTTAAACTTTCAGTTCTTTTAAAAATATACTCATGTAATTTTATCCACTAACAAAAGGTGCAACTCTTGAGATAGAAGCTTTATCTGACTGTTGGACCCCAGACATTTACAAAAAGCAGAAACAACATGCATTTTACAACTCCTATTATTAACTCATTACACTACAACAAGAAAAATTTCGTTTCAAAGATATATTAGCCTTATACAAACCTAAATCGATTAGGCTGTCAGAAAAAAGAGCAGTTTTCATTAGTGCATTTGTCTGAAAAAAAAAGAGTGAACAAGAAAAAAATTAGGAGGACAAAGAATACGCACATAATTAAACAGGTAATTTAGCTAAAGTGTTTGGAATGAAAAAATAGATTTTTGGTTCAAAAAAGTTTACAAAAAAAATTGGTGGGGGACAAAAAAGAGCAAATTGTTTGCAGTTTCTCCTCATAGTTTATCATCAAAAACAAGAGATTTCAGTGAAGGGGACGCCAGGAAAAAACAGAAAATGACTAATTTTTATTCATGGAAGGGAAGTTTTAGCACGCATATATATATATTATGGCTGCAAGAGAATAGAAAATTACCCTGTTATTTTTAACGATGTTAGGGCGAATCCAATTATTTCCATCTTCACCAAGAATGTATAAAAGAATTATGAGATCATTTACATAAGAGTGCTTTTTAGAGCAGAAAAAAATTGAAGAACATCACATTAAAACCTTGTGTTGAACGTTTACGAAGTTTTTTCTTCAAGTTACATCATGCAACTGGCTATAAACAGCACAATCTGACGTCTGAAACATGTGTGCATTATTACTGCATAACTCACTAAAATGAAAATTTCCAGCATCTTCCTTCTGGCATTAAGTGTTTAATGAGCAACACATTGTAGTTTATCGTTCACTTAACGTCAAACAAAGCCGAGTTTTCCCAGAAAAATATTCAACTTTTTCAGGTTATTTTGGAAAGCTTTCATACTTTAGAAAGATATTTAAATATAAATAACGTATTAATTTAAACAATCGAAAAGACTAGTTTCTTAAAAATAAGATTTTAAATGTATTGTTATTTAGATTAAAATATAATATCAAATAGAAAAGAGTTTTACACATTATTTTTAAAAATTATGTTAAACATAAGATATCAAAACGAATTTTAAACAGAAATTTCTTTTTCTAATGTTGATTTAATTACACTTTATTCATCTGTAAATGTTTCAACCTGCCATATACATTAATATAAGTTATTTAAAATTTAATAAATTGAAAGTCTGCATTTAATGCTTAGATTTTCAACTGGGGACATTTTTCTGAAAACGACGATTTTTATGTCCTGAAAAATAAGAAAGATTTTCCATATCTCCTTCACTAGCTAATTGTTACAACATAAAACTATTGAATTTATATATATATGCATATATATATATATATATATATATATATATATATATATATATATATATATATATATATATATATATGCGTATATAAATAACAATCACTTTTAAAAAATGGAAATTCATTTCGTTGTTGTTCAAACACTTTGTGAATAAAGTTTCATAACTCCTAATATATGTTTTGTATTGTTCACCGTGCCTTTAAGACAAGATTATTAGTTAAGTTGAAATGTCTTGAAAGAAGTAATTCTATTCTCTGCATTTATTAAACCACAAAAGACAGAATAAAAAGTAACAGGCTGAAATTAAATATATTAGAACGTTAAACAAACCTTACTTAATCTTGAATAATAATTCAAACAATGAACATTACGTAATAAGTGATCAGTATTTATTGCGGCTTTAATGGTATTTTAGCAGATTCTGCTAACTAAAAAAATGTAAAATTTATTTAAAATAGTTTAAAATATATTTTTATTTGCGTATATTATAGAGAATATATTTTTTCATGAAAATAAATGTCTTGGTTGTTTGAAAAAAATCATTAAAAAACATCAAATTGTTTTTTACAAAAGAAATTTAGAATCTTTTTATAAATTTTTATATTTACTTTTTATAAACACTTCTAAAAGCTAACGAAGAAATAAAAAATGTCAATTAGTGTTTCTTTTGTAGCTTTTATCAATAGATTTTTCTTTCCTTCTTAAACTAGAAATTAATACTGTCTGTACCATCTACTTAAAATTTGCATTATTCATAATTTTTAAAATTATATAGAATAATGCATAATTTTAAAAATTAAAATCATGCATGTTCTTATATATTTCACTATTCACGTCGTATGCATCAAATTATGTAGAAATGTATATTAAATAATTAATCTATGCATTATTTTCAGATTAAAGTTATGAACAACAAACAATGAAAGTACAAATTTTAATTCATTTTTATTCAAAATAATCTATTTTCCATGTCAGGTATAATAAAATTCTATCAATTTTGCATTCATGGAAATAATGCTCAAACTTCGAGTACAAAAGTTGTAAAAAAATTAAAAATTGTAAAATTTGTAAAATAGAATTGCTAATAAAAACAGTGAAACTAATTTTCATCATTTTTTAGTTCAAAGAAGTTTTATTTTGAGTCATGCAAATTTTATCAACTTCCCTGTTAGTCAGTTCTTAGCATCGTAGTCTAATACTTGTTTCTATTCAATAATATTATAATTTATTATTTAAATAAAGAGTTTTATAGTTTTATTTTGTCATTAAAATATAAATGAATTATGTCAATTTGTTTGGTAAGTATCCGTTAGATTATGTATTTTTAGTATTTGACTCTATCAATATTATATTTTTATGTATAAAGAGACGTCATTTTAATAATTATGTCAGTTGGCTATAAAAAAAGTTTAAAAAGACTATATGTTCCTGGTAAGTATCTTTCATCATCTGATATTTGTTTGTATTAAAAACGGTCATTATGTTATTATTAGCGAAAGATGCTACTTATATGAGTCTAAAAGACCTAACGAAAAATCGTATGTTTTTGATAGAAATTATTTCAGCTATATTCAATTATTAACATATTTTATCAATCTTCCGGTTAAGCATTATTTCAGTATCTTGCTGCTCTGATATTTGTCTGTATTAAAAGCAGACATGACTGTTATTAATCAAAGACGATACTTATAAAAACATGTCTGATAAGTATAACAAAGTCTTCTATGTTCTTAGTAGAGATTACTTCAGAGTCGCATTCTGATGGTTGATTTAATGAAATAACGTAAATTTACATTGTAAATACCTCTTGAGCTATCAAAACTCTTAATTAATAGCATTGAAATAATTTCCGCAATCACCTCAGAGTTTGTTAACACATCATTCATGAAGGGTTTTAAGTTCCTTAATTGCATTTTAGAATAATAGTTGCAGTGAATGCTGGCAGCATAAATTAGATCTTCTTGTAAGTGATTGGCTTCTTAAAAAGCAATAAGTCGTTGCAAGAGAGATAAATGGCTTTAAAACTTTCAAACGAATTGCTATCTTAAAACTTCGAATTTATCTGAAAATCATTAAATCTTAAACGTCTTAGAACTACTTTTACTATCGCTGTATCTTTTCCTTTCTCTAGTTTTAAGTAAAATTGCTTAGTCCATTTACAATATTTTACGTATATATGACTGCCATTTTACGTTATCAAATATTCAGTAACACTTTCCAAACTTTCTCCAAATTAATGAATTATCTTTTGGGCCCTTTTTCTTTACTTGTCACTGCCGTAAAAGGTAGAATTCCTATTTTCTGTTTCATCCAGGAAGAAAGAAAGGGGAAAGTTTCTAGAACTACTATGATCTGCTATAATTTTTCTAATATTCTACTGGAACATTTTTACATTAATATCTTCCATTATGTTAAGAGCACTTTTAGTTTTTTTTTTTTTTTAGTTTTTTTTTTTTAAAGTTTCAATCTGCCTTCAATATTTTTAATTTATTCTTTTTTTTTTTTTTTTTTTTTTTTTATTTTATATGTCAGAGGGTGAAGCACTTTCTTTTTATCCACTTATATTTTTTTTTTCTTTCTTGTATTTTTTTTTTTTTTTTTCATTTTTTTATTTTTTTTTTTTTTTTTTTTTTTTTTTTTTTTTTTTTTATTTTTTTTTTTTAGTTTTCTTAGTTTTTTTTTTTTTTTTTTTTTTTTTTTTTTTTTTTTTATTTTACATGCGTCCTATTTTTATTTTTTTTTTTTTTTTTTTTTTATTTTTTTTTTTTTTTTTTTTTAATATAAAAATAAAAATAAAAAAAATAAAAATTATTTATAAAACATTATAATAAGGAGATAAAAAATAAACTCATTAAAATATCTTCAAACAATAAGATATTATTATCTACGAAACTCCTTTGATAGAAAAACAACAAATAAAAATTAAAAGTACTTCTTAAACATACACATAGATAAAAATGTTTTTAAAACTAAAAATATAATAGGATCCTTAAAATACAATACAAAATGGTTTAAATTTTACAGAGATAAAAATACACAACCCAAAAAATAGTTCGTTTTTGTAATAAAAAAACCTGAGAAGAAAAACTGTAGAAAGATCTTAGATACACCCAAGTCACAAATGTCAATGCACTTGTTTTTGTAACACAAAAGATATCAATTTACAATTAATAATAAATATAAAATACAGCTAAAAAATACATCAAAAGCATCAAAATACAAGAATGCGTCATGTCAAATGAAATAAACTTTTCGCACTAATAAGC
>CM063498.1:98681469-98696469 GCA_032207245.1 Pardosa pseudoannulata | reverse complement strand
TCCTTAATTGGAGTCTACTTGAAAAATCTGATGTAGTTTTATTACGGAAGTAATATTTTTGAAAAAACTCAAAATATATCGGAATGTTATTTTGAGTTAAAAGAACGCTCTGAAACTGTAAAAAGTTTTGAGAAAGAACACAGAATTTTTGTGTCTATGATGATATAAAAAAGTTATAAATATTTTAACTCTTAAAGATTGCTATGTTCCCTTAACTGAAGCTCATACATTTTGAATTCAAATCCTATTAATTTAATGAGAGTTTTTAAAGTTAAGTATAACGATTAGTGATCTTTCTAAACTATCCCAAATGCCAGTATTTAAAATAATTGCATGTTATAAACTAAAAATTATATTCTTAAGTTTTGATATATTATGCGAATCTATAAATTTTTATCTTCAGTGCACTCAAAAAGCTATCATTTTTAATAAGCTAATTATTCTAAAGGTTTTCCTACTAAGAACATTATTTTATCCCGTATTTTACGGTTATTGATTGTTACGAGAGCATGTTTAAACATCTATCAAACACTCGTAAAGAATTTTATTACCCTATGGTCACGTTTCAGTGTATAATCTTCTGTAACTTTTAAAGTTTTCTTACCTGAAATAAGAGGAAAAGATTATTAATATTTCTTATTAAAATGTACCAATAAATATTCAAAATTTTAATCTTCTTAAATTAAACTGTAACGATACAATCATTATATTTATAATTGACTAGCATATAGCCCGTCATATTACGGGATCAGTAAAATTTATAATTTTCGAGAAGAGTACCCTACGAGGCCGGTAAAAATATGGTTTGTTTTTTTTGGCTGAGGATTATCTGGTAAAAGCTGAATAATTTGTTTATCTACATACTCCTCTAAAGTCTCCTGATACTGTGAATGCAATTTAGAATCACGTTCAATTCATTTAGAAAGATAATTGAAAGTTTTCTTAGGTCTGTCGAAAATATAGTTAAGTTCTTACCAATATTTTACCACAGTAGTTAATAGAAGTAAAGGAAGGAAACTATCATTTCCACTACACCGTGGAGGTAGATAGAATTTGTTGTTAATACCGGTAATAAAATTTTCATTGTGACAAAAAATAATACATGATTAAATTTAAAATTATCACATAGGTACCTACTTTATTATATTCCGCCAATAAAAGACAAAATTATTTACGTATATCTAAATTCAGTAATATAACATATGAAAATAATGCAGACGATATTAAAATAAACTTAAAACAAGAAATGATTAAATGAGATAGTTAAAGTAATGATGTTGTAATGCTACAAAACATTTTTACCTATTTCTGTGACAAATTGATATATTTGAATGCCTGCTCTTAAATGGGAAAAATAGAGCTTGAAACAATGGCATTAAATGACAGAAAAGGGGGGAAAGGGGTGGATTTCGAACGTTTCTAATCCTAATTTATCAAGGAATCCGATATGGATTCGTCTATTCCTTCCAGGTACAACTGATTCATAAATTCGAGAACAAACGGAAAGATAACATAGGCTATTATTTTATATGAGATTGTTTTCGTAACACTTCTTAATTCCTATAATGTCATTCATTGCTGAAATCAAAGTTTTAACACTTTCTTAAAGGAACATCTTGTTCGGAGAATTTAAACAATTTACTATTACATAACAGCATTTCAGTTTGTGCTATGGTACGTATGTACTTCAGTAAGCGGCATGTCAGAATAAGCCCCTGGCATAATATGTATGGCCTGTATATTTTACCCGAGGAGAGCCGATATGAAACACAATTTAATTCAAGGACCAGGTAAAGAGGAAGAAATGAATTTTTAAAAAATGACGTCATTACACAATTCGTCAACTTATAAGACTTACGAAAAAAGCACTCATTACTGATTACCATTTTTATTGCCGCTAGAGTCAGAAATCTAAAGTTTCCTTGATAATACGAATTTCTAAAGGAACGAAAAGAATGTAAAGCAGACACATTCAATTTGTCATTTAAATGCACAAAAGAAGAAAGAAGCATTTACTCAGTAACGTTCATCAGAGGTATGGTCTACTAACATATATGGTTCCAAGCATGCAGACAAATCTCTCGAAGAACAATCTTAACTCTTAAATACTAAAATGATTTTGGCCTAATATATAATGGTGAATAGCTCAAGTATTGGTTATTATAATGTGAATGGAGCAAAACAAATTATAAAATTAAAGCATATTTGATAGCTTTTTTCAGGGGTTAAGCTCTCAATCCGACCTAACATTAGGTGTGTTCGTTAATGGTGTTTGGGCACGTAAATTACGTTGGTGATTACAATGTCCTCCAAGTTCTCAAAGGATACTTCAGAGCACTGAAGTTTTCTGCTTGGTCCCTGCTTCGAAATTACCAAGACCAACTTGTGTTAAGACATCCTTTCACCCTAGCGGTGCTAGTCAAACGGAAGGTGTACTCTTACCCCTATATTTTCATGGCCTCAGGCCCAAGTGCTTGGATCATCCAAATAAGTGCAAGCATATGTGAATAATACAGCTAGTTCTGTTTGGGAATCAGTGGTAGTTTCAAATATCGTAAGATACCATTTACACACACAAACACTAAAAAAAAATGTATTCTAAGTTATTTATTTGGTATTGTTTGTAAAGATTATTGTATAGAGGACCTTTGCAATAGACAAAGTTACACTTGGGGGACTTCTTAAGAATCGGGTTCCAGTTGACAAATTTCGCGAAAATATTGGCAATATTTAATAAAACGCAAAGGTAAGTGCGCCATCGTAATAGAATTATATTACTTAATTAAACAAAAGTACTTGGAAACCGACATTTATATTTATGGGTAATTAATCCCTTAACAGTTTACAAAGGCAACAGCTCCAAATTATTAAAAATCAGCCATAGCGAACCATTAGCGGTTTGTTTTACTTAAATTTTTAAGCATTGGGCACATTTAATATATAAGAAAACAGTTACACAAGGAGAGTTTGATGCAAATACCATATAAATTATAACAATAGGTACAGATTGTTTGGACGCGGTGAGATCAGGAGAAAATGTTAGGAGACCATACTTAAAGCATTATCGCCAAGTTGGCGGAGGAACCCAGTTCTTTAGTCAAGCTTACCCTTGGAAATTCCTAAAATGTTGATCCAAATAACAAAATTATAAATAATAGCAAATACAAATTTGGCAGATTATTTATTGAATTACCATCTAAATTCATTGAAAAAGAAAATATTTTAATCATTCTTGGACTAATCTTATTTAGTTTCCTCTTGACGTCTGTACATACGTACTTATCTCACATTGCACAAACACGATTAGTTGTAAGAGTTCAAAATTTTATATAGAACTGTTATAACTTCTAGTTATGCATTTCCCCTGTTGATTGTAATCTGCACTTTATATAAGGAATATTTTTTCATATAATCCATCGGTGTGAGCCAGAAATCAAAAACAATTATCCGTAAAATGTTTCATTTTTGTTCTATTATCATACAAAATTTTAATCTTCCACTTTTAACCACTTTTACCCATTTATATAAATAATAGTTTCAATGTAACATATATAAACGTGAAAACTAAATGTATCTATAAAACTAACATTAACGTTCTCGTCTCTAATTGTCGTCTCTAGATGATATTGATACCATGGTTACAAGTAGAAACGATCTTTCAATGTTGAAGAGAATGTGCAAATGAGAAATTTGTTGAAGCATCATACAAAACAAAAACAAAAATTTATGCTACAATAGGTGTTGAAAAAAGTCGCAATGATTGCCATTCCGAAAGCAATACTTTGACAGATGTTTGTAGCCAAAAGTCACTCTCTTCATGAAATTGTTGTCTCAGCATTTTTGCCAACAGACTTCAACTCCGGGTGGTACTTGGTTCTCTCAAGCTCAAAGTTGACGTTGCGAGATCTACTGAAAGTACATTCTAACACTCTCGTGTTTAGATTTTCTCTGTATTTTGTCCTAATTTTGATGAGATGAAATAAAAATGACGTTAGGCCACGACGTGTAATGTATTCATGAAAGGACTCTTGGCTGCTCAGAATGCGCAGGCTGGGGAAAATAATAGGGGCCAATCAAAGAGGTTTTCCCTTATAAATGTGGGTCGGTTCTCCCATTATTCCATATATATATATATATATATATATTATATATATATATATATATATATATATATATATATATATATATATGTATATGTATATATATATATATATGTATATATATATATATATATATATATATATATATATATATATATATATATATATATATATATATATATATATATATATATATACAGAGAGAGATAGAGAGAGAGAGAGAGAGAGAATATAGGGTTTATAAACTAGATGAATCGAAAGATTTGTCCTGTTTTAACGTTATAAATCAAAAAATTGTAATATTTTTTTAAAATAAATTATAAATTAGACCGTTTTGGTGGAAAAGTGAGGAAGAAAAATTATTTTAAAAAATACTTGACTTAATCACTCGTACAGTCATCCATCACAAATGTAATTAAATTAAATTCTCACATCGACTGTACGAGGATTTGATCCTGGGACTTTTCGTAATGAAGCCCATTGCGCTGATCACTGATCCACATACGTTAGCAGTGAAGGGTTTCGAGCGGCATTATAATAATCTCAACAAGCCCCCAATTCTGGATTTTTAATAAAAAACATTTTCTATCTGATCAAATTGTGAATCTAAATCATTCTCGAATGAAATTAATTACATGCACAAAATTTCCTTAAAATCAGTGCAGCCGTTTAGGAGGAGATCTATTACAAACACATGTATAAAATGATTTTATATATAAAGATACATATATAACCGCCTATTAAATAAATTCTCGCATCTCACATTGGTATCCAATTTACGAAGTACACAATGATGCATATACTTTTCATTTCTTTCTTTTTCTGCTGTTTCAATACAAACAAAAATTATTAAAGTTTTCTCGGCGAATTTTGAATTTCATCAAACGATTTCTTGCATGACCATATCTCTTTTATTATTCTTCCTAGATTATGCCTCGTGACAAAATTTTTAATAATAAAATGTTGATAAATTTACGCGACGGCTGTTTTAGGTTTTTTTTTTATTTGGTTCCTTTTACGGGGGAAACAAATGAAGAAATGAAGAAAACTCTTCGAAAATCAATAAAAAAGCGGAAATGTTAGGTACTTTGAGCAATCTAATAATCTTTGTGCTCTCAAATGAAAATTATGAGACCAAAGAATAAAAGTTAAGTATACTTCCGCTCGTAGCATTTTTTTTTAATATCCGAAATCATAATTCAGTTTTGATTATTCGTTATTTAATCGAGACACACTCATTTTCTTTTTAAGATTTTTGAAACTACATATTCGGTTTTAAATAATTCAAAAATAATCTTTGACGAAATATTTAAAGAAAATTAAATGTCATGTACTGCTCTGTATTAAAAAATTGCTCTTTAATAAAGGGCAATTGTAGTATTCATTTTACTGTCATATCATGTTTAGGAGGACGGGCGGCAGAAATATTTTTATTGATAGTGACTATGGTATAAAATAGTGTCTGTCCAAAATTTAGTAACTTTGTATAAAATGTATGTTTGTTAGTATGACTTTGTAAAAAATACGTAGAAACCTTTATTATATATATATTTACATACACACACACATATATATATACACATACATATACATATATATATATATATATATATATATATATATATATACATATATATATATATATATATATATACATATATATACATATATATATACATTCATATATATATATTAATATATATATATATATACATACATATATATATATATATATATATATACATTCATATATATATATATATATATATATATATATATACATATATACATACACATTTGTGTGTGTGTGTGTGTGAGAGAGAGAGAGAGAGAGTGAGTGAGTGAGTGAGAGAGTGATTTATACATACAAATATAGTTACCTATATATAGAGAGAAGCTAGTTTACAAGGGTCCTAAAAATACTCGGCAGTTCTGTATTATTGAGCAACAGCATTTATGTGCAAGCATCTATATGATATATAATTAAATTAAATTCCCACATCGACTGTACGAGGATTCGATCTTGCTACTTCTCGTAATGAAGCCCATTGTTCTGATCACTGAACCACAGATACGTTGGCAGTGAAGGGATTTCGAGCGGCATTATATTAATCTCAATAAGTCTCAAATGTAATTAAATTAAATTCTCACATCGACTGTACGAGGATTTGATCCTGGGACTTTTCGTAATGAAGCCCATTGCGCTGATCACTGATCCACATACGTTAGCAGTGAAGGGTTTCAAGCGGAATTATATTAATCTCAATAAGCCCGCAATTCTAGATTTTTAATAAAAAAACATTTTCTATCAGTTCAAATTGTCGATCTAAACCATTCTCGAATCAAATTAATTACATGCACAAAATTTCCTTAAAATCAGTGCAGCCGTTTAGGAGGAGATCTATTACAAACACATGTATAAAATGATTTTATATATAAAGATACATATATAACAGCCTATTAAATAAATTCTCGCTTCTCACATTGGTATCCAATTTACGAAGTACACAATGATGCATATACTTTTCATTTCTTTCTTTTTCTGCTGTTTCAATACAAACAAAAATTATTAAAGTTTTCTCGGCGAATTTTGAATTTCATCAAACGATTGCTTGCATGACCATATCTCTTTTATTATTCTTCCTAGATTATGCCTCGTGACAAAATTTTTAATAATAAAATGTTGATAAATTTACGCGACGGCTGTTTTGGGTTTTTTTTTTATTTGGTTCCTCTTACGGGGGAAACAAATGATGAAATGAAGAAAACTCTTCGAAAATCAATAAAAAAGCGGAAATGTTAGATACTTTGAGCAATCTAATAATCTTTGTGCTCTCAAATGAAAATTATGAGACCAAAGAATAAAAGTTAAGTATACTTCCGCTCGTAGCATTTTTTTTTAACATCCGAAATCATAATTCAGTTTTGAATATTCGTTATTTAATCGAGACACACTCATTTTCTTTTTAAGATTTTTGAAACTACATATTCAGTTTTAAATAATTCAAAAATAATCTTTGACGAAATATTTAAAGAAAATTAAATGTCATGTACTGCTCTGTATTAAAAAATTGCTCTTTAATAAAGGGCAATTGTAGTACTCATTTTACTGTCATATCATGTTTAGGATGGGCGACAGAAATATTTTTATTGATAGTGACTATGGTATAAAATAGTGTCTGTCCAAAATTTAGTAGCTTTGTATAAAATGTATGTTTGTTAGTATGAGTTTGTAAAAAATACGTACAAACCTTTATTATATATATATACACACACACATATATATATATTATATATATATATATATATATATATATATATATATATATATATATTATATACATATATATATATATATATATATCATATATATATATATACATATATACATATATATATATACATATATATATAGATATATATATACATTCATATATATATATATATATATATATATATATATATATATATATATACATACACATTTGTGTGTGTGTGTGTGTGAGAGAGAGAGAGAGAGAGTGAGTGAGTGAGTGAGTGATTTATACATACAAATATAGTTACCTATATATAGAGAGAAGCTAGTTTACAAGGGTCCTAAAAATACTCGGCAGTTCTTCTGTATTATGAGCAACAGCATTTATGTGCAAGCATCTATATGAAACTTATGTTCAGTTATGATTATATATATATATATATATATATATATATATATATATATATATATAATATATATATATATATATATATATATATATATATATATATATATATATACATATATATTGTGCATTTAAATGAGTTTACACGTTTCTACGCTTAAAACAAAAATAGACGTATACTTAGTCATATTTATTAGCTTTAGAGGAGTATCTTTTATATATTTGCAAAAAACATATTCGGTTTATATTTTAATATGAATGGCTAATAAAATTAATGCAAATAATGTGTTGATATAATTCAACATTCTAGACAAAATGTAAGGAAATTAATTTAATATGTATTTTACAATGGTTAAAATTGTAAATATTAAAATGTGATTGTTGAATAAGAGATTTTATAGAAATATAATTGTAAAAAAGCTTTCTTGAAATTCAAGTTTCTTTGACATATGTTCCTCCTGGTAACGATTGTCGGTAAAATTATCTAATGATTTAATTTTTATTATCTGCAGAGAAATGAAATTTCTCCATATGGTCATCGTTTATGTATAAATTACACTGGTTCAAAAAGCTATTTTCTTCTATTTTTCATCATGGTGAGTGTAAAAATAGTGTGTCACTGGCAGCACTTATTTCATTACAAAATTCACGTCTTGAAGGAAATAACAATTCTTTTCTGGAAAATTCAATCAATTTTCTGCAAAAAGATGATGTTTTGACATTTTTGTAAAACTTGATAAAATTATTGTACTTTGCGATATTTTCCTGTAATAAGCTTGTAAGTTTCGAAATGCATTCTGTCTTTGTACTTTTTTATGTAGTGTCCTTCTTAGAGTTTAATTTTTATTGTAGTTTTAATATATAGTATATTCTATGAAAAAATTTTTTGAGAAACCCTCAACTTGCTGAGTTCCGTTTGTGATAAAGGTTTTAATAAACGAGGAACAATAAGACAAAACCTACTGCTTAAAACTCATTACGAATGGTTGCTTTCATCCAGGAAGTCAACGAAATTTTAACCTCGATGTTCAATAAGAAATGATATTTCCCCATATGGTCATCATTTGTGTATAAATTACACAGGTTCAAAAAACTGTTTTGTTCTATTTCCTATCAGGGTGAGTGTAAAAGGTAGTGCCACTGGTAGTACTCAGTTCATTACAAAATTCCTATTTTGAGGAAATAACAATTCCTTAATGAAATTCCATTCACATTTCTACAAAAAGATGATGTTTTGACAATTTTGATAAAACTTGATAAAATGTATTTTACTTTGCCGAAGTTTTTTCTAATTAGCTTGTAAGGTTCTAAATGCATTCCTCTCTTTGTACTTTTTTATGTAATGTCATTCTTAGTCTTAGTTTTTAATATATAGTATATTGTATGAGAAAATTATTGAGAAACTCTCAACTTGCTGAGTTCGGTTTGTGATAAGATAAAGGTTTTGATAAACGAGACAAAACCTACTGCTTAAAACTCATTACGAATGGTTGCTTTCATCCAGGAAGTCAACGAAATTTTGACCTCGATGTTCAATAAGAAATGATATTTCTCCATATGGTCATCATTTGTGTATAAATTACACAGGTTCAAAAAACTGTTTTGTTCTATTTCCTATCAGGGTGAGTGTAAAAGGTAGTGCCATTGGTAGCACTTCGTTCATTACAAAATTCCTATTTTGAGGAAATAACAATTCCTTCCTGAAATTTCATTGAAATTTCTGCAAAAAGATGATGTTTCGGCAATTTTGATAAAACTTAATAAAAATTATTTTACTTTGCCTGATTTTCCTGTAATAAGCTTTTAAGGTTCGAAATGCATTCTATCTTTGTACTTTTTTATATAATGCCCGTCTTAGTTTTAATATGTAGTATATTCTATGAGAAAATTTTTTTAGAAACCCTCAACTTGCTGAGTTCCGTTTGTGATAAAAGTTTTAATAAACGAGGAACAATAGGACAAAACCTACTGCTTAAAACTCATTACGAATGGTTGCTTTCATTCATGAAGTCAAGATAATTTCAACCTCGATGTTTAATAGCAAACTTAATCCTACCATAGGCCCTTTTCCCGCAATCACAATTATTGACAGTAGAAAATAAGTACATATGTACCGAAGCATATAAACAGCTTCTGTTATGAACAAATTTATTATAATCATCTTCGAAAATTGTTACACTTTAATTTTCAATAAAGATAATTGAATAAAACTGTATAAATTGAATAAAATCTGATAATTGAATAAAATAATATATCAGAAATAAGCTTATTATAAAATCATAAAAAGTAAATTTTTGTAAAATGTAAATTAATTTTGAATTAATTTTTAATTAAATGATAATCGCGAGCTTGAAATTATTAAATTAAATTATAATACTAATTTCAGAATCCAATTTACAGTATCCATTACATCAAAAAACAAACACAATTATTATAAAAGATTTATAGAAACATTCTTGCTGAATTTAAAAATAAAAATAAATATGCTTAGTTATTTAAGACTTAAAAATTATATTTCATTTTAGGCAGCATAAATTCATATTAATATGATTTAATATCTATTCCGGGTATAGTTAGAAGACATAAACAATTTTTCCTCTTTTCAAAATAGGTAGAAAGAATCTATTAAATTTAGCAATTATGTCCGTTAAAAACTGCTTTATATGTCGAAAAACAAAGAACGCTGATAAGTTAAATTTTACATGAAAAATCATTTTATGTATTAAACAATGAAAGCAATATAAATTTGTTTCTATTTATGCTGGAACAGTTAATTTCTTTAACGATATTCTTAAACTTAAGCACTAAACATATATATAAATAATAAAATAAAAATATAATATTACTCTATACAAAAAGAAAATAGCATTATAAATAGTATATTCATTATTTTCTATTATAAAAAGTCTCCCTTGAAATAGAATATGACTATTATATCCAGTAAAAATATTATTTTAAATTTTCTAGATTGTTTTTTTTTTAATTTTAAAAGATTAGGCTATATTTAAATGATTTGTTAAGTAAAAAAGTTTGTAATAGACTTGATGTATAACCATTAAAGTTAAATAACTATTAAAGTATTTTCTAGACTAAACCTATTAGTATTTAATTAGTATTGAAACTAATTAGTATTTAATGTAATTATAAAAACATAATCATTTATATTTGTGTGCAAAGATTGCATTTATAATATTAGAATTGTGGTAAATTAAAGTTGTTGTAGGAATTGTATTAAAGGAAATTCTTAATGACACTGATATATCCTCTAGATTCTTCCTCCAAACTGAAAGTGCCGAGAAGAAAATTAATATAAATTATATATTTAAAGAAGTTTTACGCTTATTGTTATAATCTTCAGTATGTAATATATATATATATATATATATATATATATATATATTTATATATGTATATATATATATATATATATATATATATATATGTATATATATATATATGTATATATTTATGTATATATATATATGTATATGTATATATATATATATATATATATATATATATATATATAATATATATATATATATATATATATATATATATATATATATATATATATATATGTATATTATATATATGTATATATATATATATATATATATATATATATATATATATATATATATATATATATATATATATATATATGTATATATATATATATTTATATTATATATATATGCATATGCATGTATATATATATATATTATAAAATAACTAATATATAAATATATATGTAAAAGAAATGTATATTATATATATATGTATATATGATATCTTTGTAAATATAAATTTTTTTATTTTTATATATATATATATATGTATAAGTATATGTAAATTATATTTTTTATTATTAATATAATATAAATGTATATTGTATATTTATATATATATTATATATGTATATTTTTATATATATATATAAATAATATGTATGAATGTATGTATTAATATTTTAACCAAACTAATTAGGCTAATAATCTAAAACAAACATTTTACATTTCCACACCTATAAGGACAATCGTTTGCAATGTCTTTTTTTTCCTTTTAATAACGGTAGCCTTTGCCAACCGCCGTTGCCTTAATTTTTGCTTAGGTTAATTAACCTTAACTACTTTTTCTAATTTAGTTTCAGATTTATTTTTAGTTTTTAGACTATTAGCACCCCACGTGATATACTCTTAATAAAATCCTTTGCGTATTAATGCATTATATAAATTAATGTACAAAGTATGTGCAGCAGAGTACCAAACACAGGTCTCAATTTAATATTTTAATTTCTTAATTATGCTGTTTGATTTCTTGCATGACAAAATGAATGTTCTGTATACAAAAAGGTTTAATTAAGACTCGAAAATTTAAGTTACTGTAGTGAGTTTTAAAAAATTGTATTACTCACACACACGTACGTCATCAGATTCATAACGATGTAACACAATCTCAATTATTTAATTCAAACTTCATTTTTCTCAGACCAGGAAATTAAATTTTATTCATAAGGAAAAGATAGCATAAGTAAAAGATAGCATATTTAGAAGCAAAAGAATGAGTCTCTATTTTTGCCTTTAAATTCCATACTAGCAATATCGAGATACGGCTGTGCAGTACCATACTTTTTCACAAATGTATAAATTGGACCATCACAAGTATCTCGCCCTTATTTTTCCTTCAAAATGCTATGTTCTTCGTCTTTTCCTTTTTGTGAAACTTTCTTAATTTAAATATTATGATAAAACATCGTTGAAAATTATGAAGTTTCATATAATTTCAACGTTATATTATTTGTTATAATAAATATTATTTGTTATGATAAAATTGAACATTATTTTTTGTTATGATAAAACATAGTTCAAATTATGAAGTTTCATATACATTTATTATTGCAAAATCTTTCTGAACTGAAAAAAATTGTTTTTTTTTTGTGTGTAATGTATTTTAAAAATACTGTTCCAATAAATAAATAACAGTTATATATATTTTTTATACTTTCTTTTGAAATTTTCCTGTAATATATAATACAGTTTTATATAAAACGTATCTGTTCCATAATCCTTTTGTTTAAAAAATTAATTACCCTCATTTCTTCTGTAGTTAGTTTCAGAGAGTACATAAATTAAAACCTCGGACTAGAACAATGCTTCAATGTTATACACTTAGCATATTTTAATGCATCTAGTACCAGTATAATACGGAGAAAATGGGATGAATTGTTCTTTCATTTTATCTTGTGTCATTTCAATAAAATTAAAATATAATTTTGTGTTTCTTATTATTTCTTTTATTTTAATGTCTTAAGACCTAGGCTATAAAAGAGTTACATTTTTGAAGAATATTTTTTGCATCTATCGTCTGCTGCTGTCCAAAAACTTTCAAAATAATCTACATATAGCATATATTCGTGAACTAAAATAATAAAAATAAATATTTATAAAATTATAATTTAAAATTATTTTACTATAATTATTTAAATATAATTTAAAATTATTAAATAAATATTTATGTAGAATCAATTTAGGGATTGAGGTAGCTAGTTATAGGGTTTGCTCTGGATATTTTTTTTCAAATTCAGAAACATAATTTTAGTAAAGAGAAAATAAAATCTGAATCTAGTGTGTGTTTACTTTTCATACCACCGTGTTACAAATGTACAATTAAGGCAAAAATCAATCTTTAAGTTAAGTAGTAATTTGTCTTCAAGCCAAAATATGTCGAAAGTAGATTATTCCTTCTGCAAAAAGTGGATAAATTGTCTCACATTCAAGAACACACTTTAACAAGTGTTTACACAGTTAAATCTGTATGAAATAGTGTGTTTACACTTTATATCACCATGATGCATATCTGTAGGTTACACAAAATTTAATATCATTTGTTCATCAAGTGGTTTGTTTTTATTGCTCTCAATTTACAATTCTGTAATTAACAGTGTGTGTTGTTAATTTTCTATCGACACTAAATTTAATATTACACTCCCATTTACCATTTGACAAAATGTAAATATAAATAATGAGCTTTGATTAATAAAGCTGAAATAAAGTTTAGATTTCTTAAATTAAAAAATTATAGACCCCAAAATCAAATTTGTCACAAATGTAGTTTCGAACGTAGTTTTCTGTAAACCCAGATATTTTTTTAGAAAAAAAATATTTAAATACTTGTAAGTAAGTACCGTTTATTGTGGATAATTACTTTTCAATATTTATTATGTTTTAAATATATATTATATTTACACACTATAATGTTATACATTTTGACATTTGAGAGATATTTTAAATTTTGAAGATTTAAAAATTAAAAAAGATAAGAAAAAAATTATTAATTGGATAATGGAAGACAAATGGTAATTTGTGGAAACAATTGCAATTTAGTTTAAGTAGAACAAATTTAAAGAAAAAAAATACTATTGACCTGAATAACTTCAATTTCTAAAATTAGCATATCAAAACGAAGCTTCAACTCATGCTATTGTATTAAGAATATTCACAGAATTTCGTTGAAAAGTTGATGACTCTTCGTGGAGGAAGAACACGCATGGTTAATCTTGTCACTGTAATCCCAGAAAATGTGTTTACCTTATGAAAAATGCTAATCAATGATGATCGCTACATTTATTGATAGATAATATAGGATTAGGATTGGATGTAAATAGTGTGAAATTAATTTATATCATCACCATACCTTAAAAATTCCAGACTTTCCTCGCAAGCTACTGTTCATTTCTGTAAATCAGTTAATACTTCGCTTGCGGGCAACGTATTTTTACGTTTTTTGCAGTCTGTCACTGGAGCACGGGTCACGTAGAAATACATATTTAGTAGATTTGTGGTGGATATCCGCTAACCACCACATATCTACTAAATAGTATAATTATATGTATGTGTGACATTATATGCGTGTTGTTTGCGATGATATGCAGCGCTTTGCATTTTTTCTTTCCTCAAGTTATGATTGTCGAGTTACTCGGTCTTTTGTTGCATTATTTCGTCTTCAATCAAATTCTAGCTCCAGAACGCACAAGTCTTGTTTTGCCAATTTGAAGCTTGGTTTTTATTGTTGAATACAAAATTGATAAAAAGAGCATTTGTGACAAAAATAG
The DNA here is from genome assembly GCA_032207245.1 of Pardosa pseudoannulata. Lineage (NCBI taxonomy): Eukaryota > Metazoa > Arthropoda > Arachnida > Araneae > Lycosidae > Pardosa > Pardosa pseudoannulata. The sequence continues at coordinate 98,681,593 of CM063498.1, read as the reverse complement.
TGATGAAAAAATATGCGCTGACAGATTATCGCACATTAATTTTAAAAATAGTTTATTTTTGGGATTTCATAAAAATATTTTTTTTTGTTAAATAATCATACAGTATATATTAAAGTGTAAAATA
>CM063498.1:98643969-98676469 GCA_032207245.1 Pardosa pseudoannulata | reverse complement strand
ATATCGCCAAATACAAATCCTTTGAATTATTGAGCTTATATTTTTTAAGTTTGTTAAATATATTAGATTTAATTAGGTTGTATTCATTTAATGAAAATAATTTGTTTTCAAATTTTTATGTTGCTGATACGTAATACAATCTATTGAATGTTTTGAATTTTGAAATCCATATATATTAATTTGGTAACATTACCAGGTTAATTACCCGGACTGAAAGCCTGGTCATATATATTGATTTGTTTTTTAATAATAAATGCTAAAGCAAATGAAAAAAAAACTGAGCAAGTTCTCTTCGAAGCACTTAAGCTTAAAAGAAGAACTATAAAGAAAAAAAAGAACTATAAATTATTTTTTGCTTCGCTTACAACTATCGGATCATCTTAAAACTTTGTCAAAGAACAATAAAGATGTCAAAAGGTCTTTTAAGTGAAGAAAATTATCAAATAAAAAAGGCATTTTTATCGTTTTACGGTAAATTAAGGGTGTAGGGTTTCTTCTTGATGTCTGCTAAGAGAACCAATGACTATTTTGGAAGCTATTACATCGTATAAACCAGTGTTAGATATTGAAACGACATATTTCTTCATTTTACCAGATAAAGTATAACTCAAGAAAATCGATAAAGAATGAGGTGAAGTATGTTTGATGGTTATGTTCCAGAACATCTGCTCTTAATAGCCATCGAGGTGTATTTTAATAGTGTTATAGAAAAATGAAGTATTTGGTTATTCATCGAATTTTCCAAATGAAGAGAAAACTGTTCTATGATAATCTATTTTCTTAGAAGTGTATTTAAATTTAAATTTATATTCTGAAGTAAACTATTTTTTAGGCGTTAGGGCATATTGGTTTGGATTTATTAGCACTTGTTTCATAAATTAATATTGATAAAGAAAAAAAATTCCTGAGGCAGAATTTATTAAATAGCAATCCAATTATTCGGATTAAATAGAGCTATACATAAATAATATGTTCAAATATTCAGAAAATTAGGTAATGAAGGAAAACCAATACATGGTATTAACTTGATTGAAAGTATAAAGTGAGTTACAGTTCATATACTTACCGTACCACTTGAAAATACCCCTGCTTTAATGTATCAATCAAGGTTTCGTTAGCCATACTATGCCTGAATCGATAGGCGGTACTTAATTTCAAGGATATCAATCTTCTGGTAGCACAAATGTCTATAGCCGTTTAGAATCATCCTTAAACTATAGATCATGTTCTAACTACCCATCGTGAGAAATATTTAAAGTCATTTCACTTTCTTTAATAGTTCGTATGTAGCGAACACTTGCATCCGTTTACCAAAGAGCGGATATAGATGGTAACACAATATAACCACTCAATTTTAGAAATCACAAATACCTTTTCGATGGTATTATGTTTTTTGGTACTGAAACCGGTGGGTTGGAAATCTTTCTGTTAGTATAGGAGATTCATAACCATTCAGAGTTGTTTTTAAGCAGTCGCAAACTAATTAGCATTTCTGTAATAAAAAAAAATTACTCCACACCATACTACGCAAAATTAAATCAGCAAACTAATATTTTCCATTTAACACTGGATCAGGTATGCAATATATAAACTGCCGTAACCCAATCTGGTCCAGTATATATATCGTGGTCATTTGTTAACTCAGTAATTAGACTCAATAATTTACACTTGTGTTTATTTTCTCTTATAATGAGAAATATAGTCCAATCACTCGCACAATTTTTTTGGATTGCTAACTGATCTTCTATCACTGTAGAAAGGTTACAGAAAACATATTAAGGACGACACTTTTAAATATTTATTTCCCACGGAAAGATTTATTCTCGGACACGAGACCTAAATATTACACTAAAATGTGCACCTTCATTTATGACATTAAACAGCATTTTATCTAAGAAAAATTTTAAAAATAACTGATATTAATGAAGTCAGTTTAACAATGTCAATATTAACAAAGTCAGTACCCTACAATAATAAATAGAAAGATACCAATTTATTCATACTCAGTTGAAATAATGCTTTTGAAGTTTATTTAAAAACAGAAATAAAAATGTCATTTGCGGATATAATTTGCAGTATTTAATATTTAATTATTTCCTCATACTGTATGAAGGAACAATTTCAATTGCAAAAAAATCGACTTCTAATGAAAAATCTATGTAAAGTAAGTGGTCACTGTGAAGGATATTAATACAGTCAGTACCGGCTATATGGTCACCCGCTTATAAGGTCACCCGGCTTATATGGTCAGTTTTCTAAAGTCTCGTTTAACTTAATAGGGAACATGTGTTAAAGCGCACCGCTTATATAGTCATTTACTTTTTCTTGTTACCGGTTATATGGTCAGTTTCATGTTTTCAACTATTTTCCGTTTTTTTTTCTTTTTTTTCTTTTTTTTAAGAAGTCAATGGGAAATCGAAGATGATCTTTCAAGCCTTTCAAGCCTTTTTTTCTATCCCTTTCTCCTTTTATTGCTTGTGTTGACTCATCGTCGGGGTTTTCCACCTCTCTCAGTTCTCTTCCCCCCTGATAACAAGTGGACATCTCTCTGTTTATTGGTTCAAATTATCTCTCTCATACATGACCTCAGGTGTTATTTTACTAATTCCAAAGCAGCAGATAAACATTTAAAAGCTATTATGAACTTCGAAAAAGTTGTGTTAATAACCAACAAAAGGAAGCAAACTTGTATATCTGATTATTTTTAAACACATTGAACATGAATGTACGTATGTACGTGTGCTGTACTTTGATTAGTACGGTAAGCTAATAAATTTCCCCAAAAAAATATTGCATATTTTTAATGTAGTTTTTACTTCTCGAATTAATTTTTAAAATGTTTTGAAAAGTATAATTATTTTTTTATTAGGTGAATATAATCCTGCCACAATTCAATAGGGTTGTATTGTTCCACTTATATGGTCACCCCGCTTATATGGTCTGATTTTTCTGGACCACTGCGATGACCATATAACCGATACAGACTGTACCACGTGTCACTTCAAGATAGCAGTATTTAATCCTTAATCAAACGACACAGGTACCCTAGAAGGAAAGAATTAGAAATAGAAAATAATTTTAAAACCTGAATTGAATCAACAAATAATAATTCTATTTACTCATCTGTCATGCAACATAATGTGTATAATTTAATAAGAGAACAAGGAAATCAGGTAGTGTCCAAGACAGATATTTTTATAAAAGTGATTTGAGTAACTCTAGTTCGGATAATTGGATTTGTAAAAGAGACCTAAATATTACACTAAAATGTGCGCCTTCATTTATGACATCAATCATCATTTTATCTAAGGAAAATTTTAAAAATAACTCATATTAACAAAGTCAGTTTAACAAAGTCAGTACCCTACAACAATAAACAGAAAGATACCGATATATCCATACTCAGTTGAAAGAATGCTTTTGCTGTTTATTTAAAAACAGAAATAGAAATATCATTTGCGGATAATAATTTTCAGTATTTAATATTTAATTATTCCTGATACTATATGAAGAAACGATTTCAATCGCAAAAAAAATTGATTTCTAATGAAAAGTCTGTATAAAGTAAATGGTCAGTGTGACGGATATTAATACCACAAGCCTCTTCAAGATAGCAGTATTTAAGCCTTACTCAAACGACACAGTTACCAGCTTTATGCCGGATTGCCGCATTGAAAAGTAGCATTCGAGTTTCCATAGCTAAATGGTCATCATACAGTCTCGTAATCGAGAGGTTGTGTATTCAAATCCCGATGTCTACGATAGGATTTAAAATCCTTGTAAATATTTATTTAATTCTTTGTGTTCTACTTTGGTTCGTGTTCCAGGAGATTTTGGAACTTTCTTAAGTTTATTAGATAAGTGCTCCGGACATTATTTTACTATATCCAGAAAAGTATTCTGGAATATTCGCCATTTCTTCAGGAGAACTTTCATCGCCTTTCTAGGCAGATTTCTGGAATTTCCAAAGATCTCTCAGTCAGAGTTCTGAGTACAGAATTGTGCAGAGCTTACATTTTTCTTCGTTCTTTGAGTTGACTTTGTAAATTAGATTAGCTCTACTTTCTATGTATTATTGGGTTCCCAATTAAGCCCCTACGTGACATTATGAATATAGATACCTTAGGCAGAAAAAGAAATTATATATGGTAAAGTTTTAAAATGGAAACCAACATATAAAATAAATTGGAGCATGCGCATGAATTGTAAAGAAATGCAAATTAAAGGTTAATTAAAACCCTCACAAAATCCATTTTAAACAATAAACCTTTCACATATCGAAACTTTGAATAAGCCAGAGAATTTCTATTTCTATTTATGAAAATTCAATGGTTAGTGATGAAATTTATTGAATTGCAAATATTTATAATGAGAGAATAATTTTAATGTATATACTTTTATTTAATTCATGAAAGTAATCTTGCTAGATTTTGATTTTATATAATTAATAAACTACTGAAAGCTACAAAATATTGAGAACTATTCCTCATAAATTTACCTTTCTTCTTAATGAAAAATGTTAGATATTTATGCCCAAATTTTTAAAAAATGCATTCAGCAGTATATATGATTTAATGCAAACTGACAAATAAACACATACCCATATATATATATATATATATATATATATATATATATATATATATATATATATATATATATATATATATATATATATATATATATATATATATATATATATATAATATGCAAAATTTTCCTAAAAATTTATTAAATGATTTTACACAATTTTAATTTCACATCATGATTAAAAATCACATATCTAGAAAGCGCAATAACTTCTGTTTCTGAGGAGTAAAATCATGAATTTGCGATTTTTCTTAACTTTATGTGGTTATCATGGTGATTTAATCGGACTTCAACAAAATGTAACAGATCAAGCTTTCAACACATTAGATGAAATATCTAATGAAACAAATTCTTTTTTACAAGGTTTTCTCTAATAGTTACTGATTTTATTTTGTCTGTAAGTTTGATAAAAGGTCTGAAACTGAACTAAACTGACGACTCTACCCAATGCAAACCAAATTTGAGTTGGACTATTTTCCTTAAATTTATTATTTAAGTTTTAAACATGTCATATCATCATTGATACGGCAGATACTCCACTTGATATTGCATCCTGATTTTTAAACAAGTAATCACTGCCGTGAGACACATTTATGAGGTAGTGATTTTTCAAATGGGATTTGGCAATAATGGAAGGCAAATATTAGTGGTTGTTAAATATCTTCGGTACATATGTGTAGCACTCTTTACTACAAGAGGATATCAACACCTCGAATACTTTAATATGGAGACTTAAAATCCTTTTGCATAAACGATTCAACCAATATCACCCAAGTTGTCTGTCTGGCGGCAATTAATCTCATTTTTTGTCATTGCACTATTTGTCTTTGCAAAATATTGTCCAAAATCTGGCTGGAAAAACGGGTACAGTGACAGGTGAGAAAGTCTTGCCCACATTAAATCAAAGAGGTGTGTTATCTGTAATTAACTTTATCCAGAGTGGCGCACTACCGCATTGTGTCAAACCAGTGAAATGTTTCCTGTTGCAAACCTGTTGTCTATCTTTGATCAGTCTCGAACGCAAGATCACATGCCTTTTAATATTACCTGGTCTTACTCTGTCCTATTTCAGTCTGTAGAGTCGTATTTGAAAGCATTAGTGTACCGTCCCACCCTTTCGATATTGGACGAACTTAAAGATTCTAAATCGAAGGATGTTTTTCTACTATTCATTCCGACATGTTTTATGTTGCTGTAACAGTTGTTGTAAGTCTCCTTAGTAATGACGTAAAATGTTATATCGGTCATGTTCAACACTTGCTATTACACGAATAAAGGAAACCAACGCGCTGTTGGTCGTTGTGTTTTAAGTCTTCGGCGCCCTCTACCAGTAACATTTTTAACTACTTCTGTAAATTTTCTAAATAAAATCCACCTTATTTATTTTTTATTTCTTTTGAGAAAACCGCACATCTTTACAATTATTTCTTCATATTAATATATTTTTTAAAATTTGAACAGTCTTTTGGCTCACCCAGTATGTATGGGTATGTATATAATATATATATATATATATATATATATATATATATATATCTGCGTATATAATAAATACAAATGTAAATATATATATTAACCAAATTAAAAATATTTCAAGAAAAAAAAATCAAAAATATTAAATACTTTGTTTACTAGCTTTAGAAGATTTATTCGTTAAATAATAAAAATAAAAATATTAATAATAAAAATAATTAATTAATAGTTTGATTTGAAGTTAATAAAGAAAATGGTATCCATGCAACCCTTTCTAATTTGAAAACTAAACCAAGCAAATCTGCAAATATAAAATGTAAAAAATCCGTACAAGTCAGTTTGAATCAGTATCGTCAGTTAATGAAAAACAAACTGCATTTGCAATTTGAAAAGTCTTATTCAAATATGCCTTAACAGTGTGCTTTATGCCGGATATTTGCTTACAGTTAAATGGATAGAGTAAATTAATATCGATTTCAATTGATAAAAAGAATATCAAATTCCCATGAATAGAATTACCATCTATTGAATAAAAGCTGCGAGGTATTAAAGCATTGCAAAAGGAATACAACACAGGAAATAATTTCCACCAAGCGCATTAAAAGTAAAGAAATGTAAGTAGAGGGTTAACTAACAGCGTCCGAAATTCTTTTTGAAAAATACAGCTCTTTATTCTCGAAATGTTAAATAAGCCAGAGGATTTTACGCGGAGGTTATCTCCATTTGCATTTATGTGATTTAAATGCGACGCGATTGAATTTATTTAAGTGGAAACATGGATACGCAAAGAGGAAAAATATCGGTTTATACAAATTTCAAATCCTGAAAGTATTTTATCTTATTTTTTATTTCATTAATACGCTGTTAAGGAAGGAATAAAAAAGTTTAAATTGTCTTATTTAATATCCTTTTTAAATTTAACAAGAAAAAATGATTGTTTATCTGATGATGTGAAAATTATTTGGGAATATAGATCCATGTCGATACATTCAAATATATATAGCGTCTCTTCTATAACAGCGTGCCGTCTATTTCTCTGAAAATACAAATTAGTTAAAAATACATTTGTACCGTGTAGTATACATATTAAACTGAAATGCATTTCACCTAATAAGTTGCCCAGTCCCCCTTATTATAGTTTATGCAAAAATCACTTTAACATTCGATTTTGATGTTTTACGGCGTTTACCCCTTTCCGGTAGGTCGTATATATTTTGTACCGCTTTAAAACGTGCTACCCAATTCTTGAAGATCGACTCTGACTTTCGCATGTACCGGACTGCAGCTGTACAAGACATTTTGGTCCTTTTGAATGGTTACTCAGAAACACTGTTTCAAAATGGCTCTCATACGCTGTACTAATTTTAGAATTGTTGTTTAAACACAGAAAAACAAATTGAACCATAAAGCATTAATATAATGAATATAACCATAAAGCATTCTTCTCTAATGTTTGAATAACACGTGCAATTAAGCCCGTTTCTGCGCGTTATCTATTGATGAAGTTATGAGCGACACGCTCTTATAGAACAGACTGTGTATATATAATATATATATATATATATATAAACATATATAAATATATATATATATATATATATATATATATACACACACACACACACATATATATATATATATTGTATATAATATATATAACATATATATTATATATATATATATATAATATATATATATGTATATATATATATATATATATATATATTATATATATATATATATATATATATATATATATATATATATATATATATATATATATATATATATATATATATATATATATATATATATATATATATATATATATGTATATATATATATATATATATATATATATATATATATACATATATATATATATATATATATATATATATATATATATAAAATATATATATATATATATATATATATATATATATATATATATATATATATATATATATATATATATATATATATATATATATATATTATTAAATTTCTTTTTTCAGAATTAAACATATTTATTTTTAACTCGGTAAGTGTGTTCAAATCAAGAAATAATAAGTTCGAGAAATCCAAATTTATTGCGAGTTTCACACACATGTAGAGTACTTTTATTTATTATTATTATCAAATTTCTCATAAGTCTATAAATTGGAGCATGTAAGAGTTCTCTGTCTTTCCTTTTCATTCTCGCGTATAATTGCTTGTAAAGCGTGACGTCTAGGCTTGTCTGTTAAATATTAAAATGGCATTGCTTTTGTTTATCCGGCGAATAAAATAGTAACATGACTGGTGAAGAACTTATTTGTGGGACTAGTGTTTTTGTGTCTATAGATGTTATAATTTGTGATAGTAAAATTTGGGTTACTAAGCTGGCTTTCATATACTAACATTCAGCCTGCCATAAACTTCATAATACTTTGATCTCTTTGCCTTAATAAATGTCTGGTAAACTAAATGTATGCCTATATATGTGTGTATGAGCGCATTTATTTATTGGTATATATGAGCAGAGAAGGATAATGTGTAGCAAGGTTCCATTGCTGTTTTAGTTAAAGGATGTGATAGATGGAATCTTGCATAGATAGTGAACACTGTGGTGATTAAAGGACATTTCTTACTTGCTTTTATAGAAGATCAATTATGATCAATTTGATTCACTGACCTTGATTTAGAAAATTAGAGAAGATATCTGTAATCTTCTTTAAAATATTCAAATTATTTATACTAATGATTTTGTAATTAGCATAAATGAATCTTGTCTGTATAGAACCACTCGTAAAAGATAGGCAAAATGTCTAAATCAATTTTTGTTAAAAGGAAGTTATGAAGGAAAGTACATGTGCAATCCTTCGATAAAATTTGATACATAAAACCCTACAATTTTGTAGAAGTGTACTTATGCACCATTTGGTTTTTTTTAAGTCAAAAACAAAGTAAATTAAAATAAATGGAAGTCATTTCTTTTATATCCTCTAATTATCGTTTTACATACAGACACACACGCACAGTATAAAAAATGTTGTTATCGGACTCTTGTAGATCTCAAATATGAAAATTATCAAAATCTCAATGTTTCGAATTTTTGAATGATTACAATATTTTTACTATAAGTTTTGAGAAAGTAATAAAAATATTAAGTTTAAGACAAAATGTAATTCATTAAAAAATTAGATTATATATGATAATTAATAAGCTTACAACATACTTAAATTTCCAAAATAATACTTAAATTCATTTAAAAAATGACATTTATCAATTCACACTCTAGTTTTAGTGTCTCTAATATTTGAAAATAATAGTCATAAAAGAAATATTTTATTTTCTTCTCCTTATAAAGACGTGGTTACTAACAAAGCACTCTACTGTCATCATTATTCTTTAATTTTGTAGTAGCCTGAAGTGCTGCGCATCAAAATTCTAAATAAAATTTCTCGAGGAAGATAATTTTTAAGGCTTAGTTATATCCTGTCGTGTGTTGTCGAAGTTTAAAAACGTTTTTATTTTTAACAAAATTGTTTTCAACCAAAATAAAAATTTTCATTTTGTGTAGATTGATTTTTATCGAATACAGCAATAACTTATATATTAAAACATATTGTATCTCCTTGTACATAAAGAAAATATTTTCTTTAAGAAAAACTGCAATACAAACTCATTAAAATGGAGTGTTATTGTTTAGTAGCAGAAGTAAGGACTTAATTTTCTATAATATATGTACAATGAGAAATGGTTAAAAATTAACATTTTTAAGATTTTTAGTTATGTATATGAGGAAAAATTATAATTAAATTCCTCCTATAAACAACATCATACAGACGGGTGAATAGAATGCAACGAAATTTTGTATATGAATCACACACGAGATACGTTCACGGAATATCGAAAATTATAATTTAGTTCTAAAATGTAAACTAGAGGGCGCCTTTTCGGGATAATCATAAAATTTAAAACAATAAATAGAATACAAAAATACTATTAACAATCCAGAACAAGAATTAGGAGTAATAAATACAAAACTGAGAAAAGCTGTCAGATGTAGAAGAAAAATGTCGAGATCTTGGGAAGAAGAAGAAGCTTTATGCACAGGTTAGGGTATAAAGCACGTCTGCAAATGTTGCTGTTTATGAAAACAATTGGAAGTTTTCTACTACAGCTCGGGAATTGCGTCTTAAAAAAACCTGTGGCTTGGACCAATGTCTACTAAAATTATCCGGGTTATGACTTTCCTGTTGAATGAGGGTGGTCACGTGGACCAAATTTCCTTTCATCGTCCTGTATACGATTAACAACTGCTCTTCTTGTTCAATTTTGTCCCTATCTGTTCCTGTTTCTGAAAACTGAACTGTTTTTGTTTCTCTCTTACATTTACTTAATGTGGTCCAATGACAAGATGATCACAAACCAGTCAGTAAATATTAATATTGTTTCTATATTCCGTTTCTGTAATCGTTTATTGTTTTAAATTTCATGTTTTACCCAAGAAGGAATCCCCAGGTGGACGTTTTGAAACTTTTTTTCGACATTCCGAACAAAACTTTGTCATTCCGTTAACCTGATTAAGCTGTAGGATGCCGTTTATAGGGGAAGTTTAATTTTATATATATATATATATATATATATATTATATATATATATATATATATATATATCTTATATATATTATATATATATATATATATATATATATATATATATATATATATATATACATATATACATATATATATATATATATATATATATATATATACATATATATATATATATATATATACATATATATATATATATATATATATATACATATATACATATATATATACGATATATATATACATATATATATATATATATATAGATATATATATATTATATATCTATATATTATATATACATATATATATATTTATTATATATATATATATACATATATATATATATAATATACATATATATATAATATATACATATATATATACATATATATATATATATTTTATACATTATATACTATATATATATTAGATATATATATATATATATATATAGTATATAACATATATATATATATTATATATATTACATATATATATAGATATATATATATATGTATATATATATATATCATATATATATATATATATATATATATATATATATATATATATTATATATATATATATTGCTGTTGTTATTTCAAAGCGTTTAATAACCTAAGTTTACTTTATATCGTCTTTAATTATAGTAAAATTCCACTGACTTATATTACATTCAAATATTGATCAAAAGACAAGGAAATATGCTAAAAAATATTTTTAAAAAATTAAAAATTAAAAGAAGCCCTCCTTTTGCTATGCCTAAAAAATTGCTAATGTCCAAGATAATGCTGCATTCTTTTCCTTCCTTCTTTCTACTCCGGCAACCTTATACTTTTTCCATTATCTGTGCTGATGCGTTCGTTGTTCCATTGTCCTTTTAACAATGCGTCCTTTCCCGGCTCTTCCCTGAAGGACCGGGATTCCAAGTATGGCCCTGAATCGCCTAATGGAGACCAATCACACTTCTTCAAAACTTGGTGAAGTTTATGTGCAATCGTTTTCACTGGCCACACCACACCATACGCTTCCTGGAGTCGCGATTAAAACTTAAGAATTCAACCCACAACGTGTGTGTGCGGCGAGCCAATCAGTTTCGCAAACCTTATGTCAAAAATAGCTGCACTCTCTTATACACACACACACACACACATTATATATATATATATATATATATATATATATATATATATATATATAATGTATATGTATGTGTGTGTGCATGTGTGTAAAAGTACCTATTTATTTATATAAATAAAAAATTCATGCAGGAATCGTATATATAAATCGTAAGGCTTATAAACATTAATACCCTGTTACTAATACTCAGCTGAATTTTTAATATTTTCAAAGCAAAGATAAGTTTTTCTTTCTTTGGAAAATTTAACAATACTCGTAGGAATTTTATTCAAAAGGTTACAATAAATTTCAGCGTTACTATGACGTTAAACCTAAAAGATTGATTTCTTCTTTGAAAAGCATCAAGCAGTTTTAGAGGGGCATAGGAGAGGATAAGCTACAATCACAAAAATAGCATTAAAACCCCTTAAGAGTTTCAAGTAGAATTTGGCGTACATTTTTTAATAGGATACTCAAGATTTAAAAGTAGTATTAGTTCGAAAACTGATATTTTATATTTAATCTGTATAAAAAATTATTGCTCCGAAAGTTCTTCAAAATCTCATTTTCTACTTTGAATTTACGTTTAATTTTTAAGTTTTGGAATTTTCTGCCTAAATTAAAATGAAGGATTGGATTAATTGAGTATGCTTTCCGCTCACTAACTTAAGCAATAGCTTCTACCTGACCTTTCTTTTCTAAACCATCTGTCAGTTCTCCCCAGAAAAAGGCATTATTTATTCAGTTGTATACAGATTTTGCCTCTATGTTTGTTTAACAAACTAAAACAGAACCGTGGACTTAAATCACTTTCATGGGAAATTATGTACATGATTGTCCTATCCACAAGATAAAAATATTACAAATCGACAGATGCAAATATGTCACTTTCCTGTACTAGAAACACAGTAGAAGAAACCTTTGTTATGTTGTCCAGATTTATATGATTCAATCATTAATAGACTCATGATATAAATACTGGTTTCAACAATATATATGAAAACATCGCATAAGACAAAACTTTTCATTGATAATATATAAAGATTACAATTAGTTTACTTTTACTAATAAATTTGAAAAAATTAATAAAGAACATAAAACTATGTATGTGTTTTATACTGTAAATATCAATAAATCTATTTAATTTGAAATTGGATAGGAATACATAGGTAAATTGTTTATCCATTCTCTAGTTTGAAAATATCTTTAACAATTATTACTCATTTGCATTAATTAAGAAATAAAACTGTATTATAATTTACTGTAAAGCAATATTAGATAAGATAATTTTTTAGACAGAAGAACTATTGAATTTCTAATGCAATTTTGTACAATGTATTCAAATATGCGAGGCGTTATCCGAGTTCTACAGTAAGTTTTAGCTGTATACATATGTTTTTATGCATGAATGCTGTTTCAGTGCTGAAAATAAGTAGGGAAAGATTTTCCTTGTAGAATTGAAATAGCGAAACTGCTAGGAATATACCTAATAATTTAACAAATTTTCACAGAGATTGGATGCATGGTTTTTGAGTCTATCAAGTACAGACAGACACAAATTCATTTATATATATATATATATATATATATACATATATATATATATATATCATATATATATATATCTAATATATATATATATATATATATATATATATATATATATATATATATATATATATATATATATATATATATATATATATATATAGATGTATTTAGTCAAATACCATCAGTGACTTATTAATATCAATGAAGACTTACAAAACCATCTAAATTATAACTTTGTACTGTAGCTAAGTTTGATGAAATAAGATAGATGGTTTAATTAATTTCAGTCAGAATTTGTTAAGAAATTAAACAAAAAGAAAAAACTTTGCTTTGTTTTTACTTTATAAAAACAGAATCATTACATCAAAGGCTTCCAGTTGGTTTAAAATAAGAAGGTAAAGTGCTTAAAAGTGTGGATTTAAATCTAATAAACATTTCTAGACAGAGGATATATTGCCATATTTTACTCTAAAAACAATTTCCGAAGATGGAGTGTTCTCAAACAGGCCCTACAAAACATCCTTTCATTATGAACATTAAATATTCTCTTTCTAAATTAATATTCTTAACTTTTAAATCTTTTATGTGAGCCAAAATAGTTTGCACTTAAGTTCACATCTCCATGTACGTTTACTTAATTTAAACGTGCTCTAAAATAAATAGAGTTAATAACTTTCTCTCTTTGTCTTGTATAAGAAAAATTTAGGGAAAATACAGAAAAGAATTAAAGAAACTACCCAACTGAAATTTGTTAAACAACTGTAAATTAATAGAAGATCTCTAGATAAAAAAAAATATTTAAAAAAACCCTAAAACAATTTAGTTTGTTGACACACTTTTGCGAGACTTAGCATTTAGTGCTATCACCTATTTACTGCTCTTTGAATATTTTACCTGACCAGTTTAAAGAATTCTTTAAAATTTGGAAAAATGCTCATAAAAAAACAAAATTTAAAAAGGAGCATAATGCAAAAAATTGGAAAATAATTTAATACAAACTCTGTTTTAATATTTGATTAAAATCATACTGGTAACACAAATTTAATATTTTATGAAAATAAAAATTCAGTTCTATTTAACAAATATAATTTATACCAAGGAAAAATCATAAATTATCGTTTGGTAATTGCTTTATATAGATTACGTATTAGGAAGTACAAGTATAGCATTTACGGTCTACAGTAAAATAACTCGTGCTGAATTTTTATCACTTAAGTGTATTTGCAAACTTGACTCCAAACCAGCATGGAACATAACGAAAAGTAAAATAAATAAAATTCTATAGTTTTGCAATTAAAACTATTTATAAAAATGTATATTTTTAACGATTATTATTTTTCTCCTCTATTATTTCTCATTTTCTATGAATACTTTAATTTTTTCTAAGAATCAAAAATAATCTTATAAATTTAAATGAACATACTATCTATAAAACAAATGCCCACGAATATTTTAAAAGGAAAGTTTCCAAACAATTAAGATTCTAAACACAATAAATATTTTATATTCCACTTTTAACCACTTTACGTATATTTCTAAGTGCAAAAAGCTTAAAAATGTTCGTTCTTTTACTTTTAATTAACGTGTTACGTTCTTAATTTCAACCATCTTTAACCGATAGTATTTGTAAAACATTTGAACTAACAATTTTCTTTACAGCTTAATCAAACTGGTGTCCAAAGAATCTTAATTCTTCCATAAAAGTTCTATGTATCGCATGAGAAACTTTCTAAAGTGTCTTTTACTTTGTAAGGTTGCTTTTATAGCTTCCCCGTTAAGTATTAATAAATCTTTTGGGATATACTTCAGCAGAAAAGAAATACTGGATGCAAAATGAGTGATATGCTGCCACCCTTAGCATGTAAATTGTTAATTATTATTTTATAGCATCTAAATAAGAACAGTGTATTTATACAGAAAACATTGTAATAATAATTTTATATTTTATTACATTAAATAATTTTTTACATAATATATCATTTGTATACGTAACTTTATTTCAGTAAACAACATTTTAGAGTAATTGTTTCAAATATTCTTATATTCAAACCTTAATTTGATGAAAACTTTATTTTATGTATCTGTGTTATACGTATGGCATATTTTCATATATTTAATACATATCTAGCTAAGGATATTCCGTAGATGTGTTAAGGGCTTTAGTGCATATCGAACTAAAAATCTTCATTGTAACAACCTTGTTTTAATTCAATTCAGAATGAAAAATTCACAGTTTAGAATAAATTTTTTCCTGGATCATTCATTAGGATATAAGTATTTAAAAATTATTTAGTTTTATTACATACATTTTCGATAAACATAAAATAAGTAAATAAAAATAAAAGGCCACTAACCCGCAAAATATTTTTGATATTTGAATATTCAAAGATGATTTTTAGAGAAAGTAAAAGCTATTTCATTTTTTGTTCTGAGAATGTATTTTCCGATACGAACATTATATTTAACATTCAAGTATGACAAAGCCAAAAATTTTAAACTTTCAATTTATTAATATGCTTCCACTTTTTATATTTTAAAATATAAGATACTTTAATTTTAGTCTACAGAATAAAGCTGATATTTTAATACAATTTGTTAAAAATATTAAGTTTCTAATAAACATATTTCAAAAATTGTCTGGTAGGCCAGTTTTGTTTTTTATGTTTAGTGTTTTTTTTTTCATTATTTTAACAGATATCCTATATAAAGTAACATATACAGTTTTTAAGCAAGTGGTTTTTTTTTATCAAAATTTACTCTAAAAGTGTATAATATTTTTTTTTTTAGTTTTTATAATGGAGTTAAAAATGTTCTGTTATAATTATTTTAAGTATCAAAATTTACTACGTTTTCTTTAAAACCATATATTGTTCGAGTAAAAATGAACATTTTCTTTTTTTGATATTTTTGAGAAAAAGAATTCCCCCACGCAAGCGGTATCCATTAACTGTTTAGAAAACTGTTATGTTCGAAGTAAGAAAAATTCTTATTCTTTATACAAATTTTTGTAGAATAAAACTCGTATGAATCAAAAGTAGAAATAAATGTTACTAGTAAAATAAAAAAAATTATATTACTTATTTTTTATTATTTTATTCAAAAGCTTAATATTAAAAAAATCATATGTCATTAATGATGATATCTCTTACAGTGTTTCAGAATTTGTTATGAAGCACTTTTTCATTTGGAAAACGTGCCAATTCAAAATTTTGCTACGAAAGGCACTTAATCATACACTGTTTAAAACGAAGAAGCGATATATCTTCGGTATTATGCTTTATGTGCTTCGTACTCTTGATTGCACCGAGGGAGTTGCATTGATTAAAAAATTCATCATCTTTTGCCGTGTGTTTGAAAATGAGGGTCATAAATATCACGGTAGCTTATTATTCATAAGTCTCCATTTTCTGTTGATTATATTGATATCTTTCGAATTAAATATTTTCTCCTTGTGCTACATAATTTTATAAAAAAGAACAGTTTTATTAATTTATTATATTTTGAAAAAACATCAATTAATGTAGAAATGGGGAATAATTCATAATACTTTAAAAGTCAATAAAAAACACAGTGACTTAATTTTTAAAAATATGACTTAATTTTTATAAGCATACCAAAAGAGCAGTCATATTTGTTTTTTAATTAATCGAAAAAGAGCTGTTATAATTATTCTTTAAATATCTGTAATAATTATAAAAGACTGTTATAATGATTAATTATAAAAATAAGTAGAACATATAATCAATTATGGATCATATGTATTGTTTGTCTCCAAATTAAAAAATGGTTTTTTAATTTTACCAAAGAGTAGTAAATTTAAACTTTATTATTGTTAATAAGTTTATTTGAAAATGTAAGTAAATAGGAACAGTGTTAAAACTGGGAGAATAAAATTTTTTGGAGCTATTAAATATGAATTCTTAGATAAGTTTCGTTTGGTTTGGAGCGCTACGGTCTATTTTTTTCAATACGAGGGCTAATGAGACCGGAACCTAAGCATAAACCCGATTCCAAATGTCTATGTATATCCATGTCACAGTGATATATGCACCCACTTACTTTGGTACTGAAGATCAAAGCTCTCATCATTCGGTCATTAATTCTTTGAAAATTAGTTTTATTAAAAAAATGTTATTTCTATATACCCTTCAGACATTTGGGCATTGTTTTTGTATAAAGTATATTTTAAATCGTACAATCTGTTACATTAAAAATTCATGCGATACGTATATGAGAAGCAAAAAAAATAATATAGTAGTAATCCTTTTTGTCCTAAGTCTAAAGGATTAAAAGTCTAAAAATACAGAATTGGCATATGATGCCATTTGGATTATTTAACGTTATCTAATTTTCATTTCATATGCTATATAGCCAATAGGAGATAGATGTCAAGTTGGTAGAACAATTGAAATGCGTATATAATGACCTTTATATTCACAAATCACAAAATTCTGATTCGAAAAATATATTTCAAATAAAAAAAAATATGTATCAAATTATGTTTGCATAACATCCTCTTTTTATTGATTCCAGAGATAAAATTAACCCACAAGGTGGAGAAACTATCATTAGAGCATCGTGTTTTCTTCTGTCAACTCTTGAAGTTGCGAGGTATTGTATGGTTTTCGAAGTTAGCGATTCATTTCACTATTAACTTTATAGACACCATAGAAGCTGTAAAATCAGAATTTTATATCCCATACAATACATACCTCAGAAGTATTTTAAAGGACTCGCCTTTGTGTAGTCGGGCAGTATCGTTCGATCCAGTGATACACAGCGGAGCTCATTATAAAGCTACTGTATACTGAGATTATCGTTAAAGCCTGTAATATAGGGCTATAAGCTATATATTTCTGTAGTTATTTCTAGTTTGGATTCACGGTATCTTCTTGAAAAATTTGTTAAGTTTTATAAATTCATAAACTTTTTAGTCTTAAAAGATTATTATGTAAATTTTAAAATACTTAATAGAGGAGATTTAAGAAATAGAGTTATTGCATTTCGTTTCGTAACATACATAAATAAGAATATATTTATTATCCTATAATTAACAAGTAATCTCAAAAATCCATTTTAAGGAGAAAATTAATAATACAGTATTCTTTTTTATTTAAGAATTTCAAAAATTGGTAGATATGAAGAACCCTAAAAACAGACTGAAATTGTAACTAATCTTTTATTAAAAATAAATCTGAAAGTTTAATCATGTGAAAAATATTTATTCTACAGATAATACAACTATCTTCATACAAAAAAAATCAATATGGCTTACTTTTGAGTAGTATGTTTTAAAGCTTTAAGGGCGAGATGTTGTATACATTTTATCTTCGGTTAGATAAGCTACATCGGCTAGATAAATTGAGATTTATCGTCAGCTGATTACCGAGACGGTTTACCTGAACGAATTAAATTTTTCCTGATATCTGTCGAAAGGCTTATAATTTTGCTATTAATGTATTAATATAAATATTTTTTAACCAAATGTTTTTCACTTGTATCTTTTCCACGATTTATACGGGCCTTTCATAATATTCGATACAGTATCAACACTTTATACAGTACCGTTCATTATCAGTGAGTGTTATTTCTAGAAAGTGATGATGTGTGAAAAACGTGCATCGCAATGCTTCACTGGGAAAATTTTAATACGAGGAGAGATTTATCGGGCAATTTCAGAGAGAACTAGAATTATTGTTTCAGTTTGAATTGTTATACAACGGACAAATGTTGCTACACGAAGGCAAATAAAACCAGGACCTCCTGCTTAAAACCGGTTTTGTGGCGAATACGTAAGGGCGGATAATCCAATGAACTTTTGCTTTTTAAATCAATCATACCGTGCACGGCATATACGACGCACATATTTATTATCTTCCCGAAATTACGATACTTTTATGTTATTTTATATTATTTGAACAATAATTTTACTGTAATTAAGAGTTATAATTTCATAGTTTTATAAATTTTGAAAATTAATACATACCTGTCCAATTTATACAAGGGCTGGAACTATAGTGGTAACTATTTCTTTATATGGAATACAAAAGTGATTCATGTTACAATGTTTTACAGTTCTTCTATATAGTCGTCAGCATTCTGAATAACTCATTAGCAACGATGTAGAAGTCGCAGAACACCTGTAGAAGCGCCTGTTTTGTTGATAGTTTGAATGAGCCGGTCTATTGCCTCAAGAATCTCTATAACATTTCCGAAGCGAATGCTACGAAGTGGTTTCTTCATTATAGGAATTAATTTATAAGAGCTTAGTTTGGGGAGTATATTGGATGGTAAAGGACTTCCCAGCGCCATCGATTGAACAAATCAGTCAGATCGCTGTATGTGGCCGAGCACTGTCCTGCAGAATGAAAGGGCCGTTCTGCAGAAAGTGAAGAATTTTTCTCATGCTCAGGTGTTCCTTTAGAATGTGGAGCACGATTGTATGCTCAAATCCTGTCTTTCGAACCAGATCAAGAATCGTTTGACATTAATCACTGTCCATTATTGCGGCAATAGCATGTACTTCTGCATCGCTCACACTAGGGCGACATGGAGGATGAATGTCTGCCATATTTTGGCGTTCTTCATTGAAGACTTTTATACATCTTGCTACAGTTCTGTTCTTGCAGGAAATCAGCAATGCTGATTTTCTGCAAGCCTCTTGAAGCCCTAGATAACATTGTCGTGATGTACTACCTCTGGCTCATTGAATTTTTATCCATTTTCGTTATTCTTGTTTTGAAAACATCCTACCATCACTTACTTTAGACCGCAAGCTAATAGAAGAATCAATTCCTAGCGTCACTCCGCATTTGTATGACGTAGAAAGGACGAGTCTTTTTTGCTGAGAGGTAAGGTAGGTATGTAGCTTATGTGTGATATACACAACATTCTTTGGTTTTGTTGCGTAGCGTTTTTACAGCAGTGTTGCTACTATTAAAGTTCCAACCCTTATATATAGCTTTACTAAATATTAAGTTTTGAAATCAGCTACGTACTAAAATTTTGAAAACTGACCCATTTTCCACTTGATCTAAAATTCCTTTAGACATTATGGGCCCTCTTAAATGAGATTTGTGTCAGAGACATATCATCACTCCAAATCTGAAACAATGTAGCGAAAACGAACGTTGGGATAGTAACTATATTCTTGATAGGGAGCTGAATTTTAAGAAAATCTGATTTAGAACTCCTAGAATGTTTTGTAGGCTTATTAAGACGATGTATTTTACTTCGAAAGTGTTATACGTTGCAGTACTTGCATTGTCAGATACATTGTCAGATTTACTTTTTCTCTTTCCAACTTCTTTTTTCTGGGTAGAACTTAATTTATGCCATCAACTGGTACCTTGCATGAATTTGTAATATTTCGTAAAAAATCTCTGTTTGGTATCCTTTGTAAAATTTTAAAATTAAATTGCCCAGAGATATCCGATTTTAACACAAATTTAAACAAAACTAATGCGGAAATTCATCTTCAGGGAATAAAATACTAAATTGCATACACTTTAAATATTTAAGAATTGATTTACGATGCATTCGTAATTGGAACATGTCATAGTAAACATGTGCCAAGAAATGTAATTACATAGGATTTGCTTAATTGCTTTGTTGTTTTCGATTTTTTTATAAACGTCGTTAAAATACAACACAATATCTTGCATAAGTAATAGAATTTGTGTTGCATTAATTGACTAAAAATAAACAAATTAATATCAGAATTGGAAAACATTTGTTATAAAGATCTAACAAAGTAATTATGGATGTACATTATTTTAATAATAATGCACAGTCATTATTTATGCACAAGCACAATGATTTTTTATGACAAAATGATTACTTTATCTATGCTTTATTGTTACCGTTAATTAGTAAACGCATGGAAGAGAGTATAATTGTTTTTCGAATCAAGTACAATAAATATTAATTATGTATTATAATTCTTTTGAGTGAGTATTTAAAAAGCAAAATTTTCTTAGCAATTAAAAACGCATATACAATACTGTATGTGTACTTTTAGAAACAATGATTAACAAATTTGTTTAAAAAAATACAGTAGAAAAAAGTTTAAAAGACAGATTGGCATTTGTTACCAATGTTATGATATATACTCATTAAATGTTCTGTCAACTTTAAATGATCTTTAAACTGGTGCCATTTCATTTAATATTTCCTATTTAATACTTTTATCATATATTTTGCAAATTAGTTGGAAAATTTTTAACTTAGATTTATTATCTGTACGCGTAAAATTAGAAAGTCAGGTAACATTTTTAAAAATTCAATTTAAAAAAAAATTTTAAACTGTCTCTTGCGTTTCTATTTTCATATATTTTATTTTATTTTTCAAGTATTATTACCTAAAAATATATTTAAAATTGTTTTAAGTATTATATTATGAGCAGACTGAAAAGTTAATTTACAGAAAATAATTTTATCTGTGCATTGATTCTTCCCTAAAATTTCGAACGTTTATACTTCTGAATTGGATTTAATAATGTAGATAAGTCAATAGCCGAAAGGGATATTTAAATTTACTTATTGGGATGTACAAAGATGTACATAATTACCTTCAGGGTTTCAAATCGCTAAAGTAAAAAAATCGAAATCGAATATTTTAAAACAGGAATTTTACTTTAAATATATAAAGACTTCAAGTTTTTTATTTAACCAATTGGCAAGATTTTATTCAAATTTCTGTGTTATTGATTTGGATTAAGGGAGCTTTCTAAAATGACGTAATTTTGTCGATAGATCAACTAGTTAATTTACTGACAAGATTTCTGTCTGTATGCTGATTCTTAACGAAAAATTCGGACAGTTATAATTTTAAATAGAATTTAATAGTCTAAATAAATTCCAGTCCAAGAAAACAAATTTTGCTTAAAATAAAAAAGCATTTCAAGTTTTATAACAGATTTTTTATTCAAGTTACTACTTTAGATTACTACTTTAAGTTACTACTTCAAGTTACTACTGATTTCGATTGGGCATTCTTTAGAAGTTACTCTTTTAAAACTGTGTTACTTTTTCGCGTGCGACTGCGTACAAAACCTTTTTTTCTTACCCCATTTCTTTGTGTATAATATCTAATCTGTAATTTCAAAGTAGTTGGAAAATAATTTTGACAGTGTTTCAAACAGATTTCACAGTTAATTTTTATTGTTTGATAAAAGAAAAATGTGAACAGTAAATCATAACTAACACTAGTTATCTTCCGTTTAAATCATGTAATATTTAAATAAAAAATAAGTAAAATAACAATTATAAAAGAAATATAGCAGACACATTATTTAAGAATAAAAGCCATATTCGAGAAAAATACCAGGTTCACTAGATGCTAAATAGTTAAATTCTGAGATATTAATAGTAAAGTAGGCATTATTTCTATTATATACCATGGCAGTTTTCATATATTATTCTCCAAACTATAATAAAAACTTGCATTTTAATTTTAGTAAAGTACACAAAAACAGGAAAGGAATTTTAGATAAGAGTAACAAAATTAGAATATCCTCGTCAAGAATGTCTGCTATTAGTAAACAGGCACAAAATAGTTTTAACAATGAAATCTTTTTTATGTATAATCTTTCAAATATGGTTTTAAACTAGTGTATATATTGTATTTTAAAGAGCAGCTAGCTGGGATATATTTCTTAAACAGGTTACGGAAACTTCTTTTTAATTTTCAAATTGAGAAAACTGTTCAAAATCATTAGTAAGTAACACATTTTTCATAATTTTTTTAATCTTCCTTTAAATAGGCAAGGTATAATGATTACACGATTAATCACAGAATCATTCTTTTACGGCTTGGAAACGTGGTGCAATATAAAAAATAAACGGTTAAGAACTAAACTACCCTAATGCGCAATAAATTCTTTTTTATGATGATAGCGTATTATTTGATTTTTCAAGATTTAAAAAAAATCTTCTTTAAATAGTCTTGTACAGTTAAGAATAGGAAAAATATATGGAAAAATCAGGATAGTGTATTAAAGTTAGAAAATCCCTTCAAAATCATATAAATTGACCAGAGACGTGAAATATACATAGTGATTTGTATTAGTGACTTCAGAACAATCCAAGTAGATTATGTTACTCTTTGTATATCTCATTTTTTGGGAAATTATCTGTAATACATTTGTAATAAAACTGGATATGAAGGAGTATTTTGATGCTTTATAGGATATGGAAATTCAAAAAGAAAACTAAAAGACAGTGCATTTATAAATAAATGCTTTAGAAACATTTGTTTTTATCAAAAAACTCGATATGCAATTCAGCTTCTATGTAAATACTAAACACAATAGTAAAACATTGAAATTATTTGTGTAACACACAGATTACCAGAAACAGTTTTAAGAAATGATTTTAGATGATTCAATTTCTCAATAAATTAAAATGGTTAAATATAAACTAAATTTTAATGCTTTACTAATACTACAAACATTAAATAGAGTCTCTGCTTATAAAATCAAATTCGTTGCATTGTATAGATCTTAATTTCATCGGTCATGGAGATTTTCTAATATAAAAACTAGGATCTTTTCATTTAATTTTTCTCTATTATTTTATACGTAATCGTTACGAATTTTCTTTATATGCACTTTATTACCAAAATTTGCCATTTCAGATATCCTGAAAAACTAACGCGTCAATCATCGTATGTTAATCATCAATTTTATTGAGGTTTATAACAGCAGAAAAGAATATCCCCTTAATGGTATCAATGAACTTGTTTTTAAACGCGAGAGCACTTGCCTAGTTAAACGTTTAATTTAACAACGCTGCGGAATTTGTTAACCATTTTATAACAGTCTACTAAACTTACTCCCTGGAACAACACAAACAAAGTGGGTCGTCGTAATTTAGAAACAGGTAGGAAGTAGAATAAATCCCACACCCGCACGGGCTTGACATGTCATCTCTAGTGGTAATGCTTGAGAACTGTGAGTACATTGGGACCACAGATATATTATGCGTGCACTAACCACCATTAATATATAGGAGTTATCTCTGGTATGATCGAGCCATACAGAACCTTCAACACTTGCTGCTTTGGTCGACTGAGCTACCGTGGTTCTGCAATAAACTTGTACATATGATTTTAAGTTTATAATTAATACATACATATTTAATTGTGTATTATAAAAGGCTTGAGATATTTGGTATATTTCCAAGTATTTACGTTTGTTTGCACTCTTATACCTGACAAACTGAAACACATGGACAAGAAAAGAGGTGTCCACCATCCGTAGATATTTGCCCATGTTTATCTTCCTGGCAATAAATTCGAAGATATCCTGGCAAAGAAACACTCTCCCAAGTCCACAACTGCTGAATATTCTAAAAGTTTTCTAGAAATCATCTCTATAAAAAATAATACGCAGGTTTACATCATAGATATGGCAGTAAGCGCCGACTTACCGCATTGTGTTTTGAGACTCCCAAATAGCTCAAACTGCTATTTCGCTGCTTATCAGTAAACATTTCAAATGTATGACTATTAATTCTGGTCCCAAATTGCAATAAATGTAACTGAAAGGCTGCTTCTCCTGGTTATATTCTCAATTGTCTGGGATTAGCAATGAAAGGTGCTTAAATTTTGCATAGAATCAAGATTCCATTTATTTATTCTTGCTGCCGTTAGTTTGCGAGGAATAGGTAACAGTAATAGTATTTATATTAATCACTTATATTTATACAAAATGCTTATAAAGTATTGAAATCGCTTAATACTTCGACCACCGAACGATGACTGAATAGAGAAGGCGTTATATTTTCTTATTCAGTACTGCAATTCGTAGGCACCTTCATATGGATACTCGTAGTCATTCAGAATTTTCTTTAAGTAACTTGTCTTGGTTCGAGTAGCACCTCGTGTTACAAGATTTTAATAACAGTTTAACATACAAAACAAAGTCTGATGCGCAATAAAATGGCCGATTCTTGAAAAGAAGCAGTATTTCTTAATAAATATTAAAGGTGTATTTAATAAATTTTAATATAAAATATATTTTTGTATGCAATTAAGCATCTTCCTGCAATACTAAGAGCTAAAAAAAGCAAATTAATTAACTGGGATAGACCGCTAAGTTACTTTTCGTAAAACCAACGAACGTAAACTCGTAAAACTACAAAAAGATATATGTAACAACACCTACAAATTTATCACAACTTTTCAATAATTTTTTTCATCTTTTTTTAATATTCTTCACCAGTCATAAGTTTTATTCCATAAAAGATGAGACAGTTTTTAATTAAAAAATCTTACATAATTTCATCTTTACCTATCTAAATAAAATTAAAAAACAACTAATGCAAAGAAATAATTTTAGAACTCTCTTCACACCATGAAATATATTCTTAAGCATACACAGTCGCAATTTTAAAGCCTAGAAATTAAACTGACTTCAAATTAAAAGAATACTTAATCACATTAAATCGCCTATCCAACGGTAGTTAATCTTATTATGTCGAACATACAATGTTGACAGCGTCTCTTTTAAAGCAACTGGAATTTTCATGGCCCTTTTTTTACTCATTCGTCCTATGAAGTATGCTCGAATATATTGAATTAAAGAGATGTGAAGTGAAGAAATTGCTTTGATAAATCTAATTACTTAATTGCGCCAAGAAATATAGAGGTTTCTCGAACAAAGTAAAATAACTGAATGGGGAATTATTCTGAAGTCTAGAGATTTATTGCGAACAACTAACTTTTTGTGGCAAAAGCAAAAAAATGTGCTTTTCTAGAAAAACTTTAATGCATTGATTTTAAATGAGGATGATTTTAATGTGACATAATGAATATTAAACTTTTTTTTCTATTATAAGTATTGCAGCAGGCATTCTAATTGCTTTTTTCTCTAGAATATAATTTAAATCCTATTGTAACAAAGAAGTATGCTAAAATAGTTCGTTTTATAAAAATAAAAATTTTTGGATTTTTTGAAAGTTTTAAAATTTACCAAAATCTCATATTTCTGCCCCAAAATTTTTATAATTCTTTTAAATTCTTTTACATGAGATTATGTGAGGTATTTAAGATATGCTACATAATTTCAGAATTATATAATATATGATCTGATAATGATGCTTTCAGTGAAAAAAGATAAATTTTATAGTTTCTGCTATATATTTTTACGTAAAATAAACTTTTTGGTAAACTTAAATATCTAATTGTAATTTTATATGCAGTTTAATTCATTGCATTATAAAATATCTATGTAAAAACTCATTTAACGTGTTTATCTTAAATATTATTGGAATATTTTTAAGGATAGATACACAAAATATTTAAAGTTTTAATTTGTCTCCTAGCAGAAAATCATATTCTTAAATAATTGATGAAATATTCACAGACACAGATTTAAATTATTACATGTATGTGCCAAAATGTTAAGATAATTTAAGCCAATAAAAAATTCAACAATTTAACTAAAAGAGTAGTGACCCTTAAATAAAACTTGAGATAGTCAATACTTATAAGTTTTAATCAATACAATAAAATAATTAAAATAATATTAAGTTTAAAATAAAGCTCACAACTAATTTCTATTTTATTACATATTATTAATAATATGATTTTTTACTTAGCTTTAAAACGCTTCTTCAAATATTAGTGTAATTTTCAAGTAAAATATATTTTCAATATATCAGCCTAGAGTCATGTGGTAACGGTTTCAGGTTATGCCACCTTTAAACATGTATTCCTCCAATAATATCGGAAATTCAAAACTTATTTTATATTTTCATGTACATGATTGACCAACTCTTTTGTGAATAATTTAGAGCTTGAAAATATTGAATTTTACTAATATTGAGGGTTACACGGGATTTAATCTAGAGTGGGTAATGTATCGGTAAATGCAATAATTATATATATATATATATATATATATATATATATATATATATATATATATATATATATATATATATATATATAAACTTATAATAACGTCCACATAATTTAAAAATACTGTAAAATTTAGTAGCCGAGCAGATTGATACAGACGTTCACTTACAAAAACATCTTTTATTTAGAACATTAGATAACACACAAATACCCATAGGGAATAAGAACACAAAACACAGAAAGTATTTGAGCATATATTACATCACGATCTCAAAGGAAAAATCCCGAAATCTGTGTGCTAGCCTTTTTTTCAGCTATGGGAAGGGGAATGGCTCCAGGAAGGATATCATTCAGGTAACCAATCATTTCACTTTAATTATATCAAGTTTGTTCTAGAATATATAATAGGTCACAATGCACGGGAAAAGTGAGTTAAAATGGTACCAGGAAATGAGTGTAAGCAGTCATCATTATGAAAAATGTGTTTTAGAATGTGTTAATAGGGAATCTAGATCTTCAATGGAAAACAAAAAACATTTAATTTAGGATTTTACGTTTATTTGTAATATTACGTAGATTGTTTATGATATTGAATGAACAATAATGGATGTGAATTAAATTCATTTACAAGAATAATGATTCTTCATTTTCGTGCAGATGTTTTGACATTGTAACATCACTTTATTATGTTTAACAACCATTTAAATGAGTGGTTAACAAGCCATGTCTATGATTTTACCTCATCATAAATAAGAAACACTCATTTATTATACGAGAGTATACAAGAATGACATATAACAAAAAATAAACTTATTTAATTAAACTTATTTTTCTATCGATTATATATTTAATGAATTTCATAATCAATATTATGTTTTATTGCAGATTGTTAGTAAATTAAGAGTGAATTTATAATTCAGTTTAAAATTTAGTTTAAAGATTTATAGAGAAGTTTTTAAATTATTGGGAGTTTTAAATTTTAAAAATTATAAATAAATCATATCGAATTATTTTTAAACATTGCATATTTACCACATTAAAAAAAGACATTAAAATTTGCATGCAGAACTCGAGATATAGAGTATAATATATGTATCAGCGGTTATTATAACTTTATGAGTGATTTTAGCTTAACTATAGTTTTTACCGCTATCTATCAGAGTTATAGAAGCTTATCAATAAATCTGTTCAAACTTTTCCATACTTGAATACATAATCGTTATCTATAGAAATAGATGTGCTGCGATCTCGATTTTTATATTTAAAAATGAGTACATGTTTTGAAAATTAAGGAAAATATCGACCGCATAATGAACCACATTTTAGATACTTACTAAAACCAGCTGTATGATAAGGTTTATTTTCTTCTTCTTGTATATTTTGTATGATTCATCTATACTAATATAAGCAAATCCAGTTTCGGTCATTTAAAATAGATAATGCATAATAATATGTACTAGAATCTAAAAGCGTGAAAGTAATAAAAACCTTTTTGATTGGGTATTTTCTACGAAAATACTGGCATTTTGTGAATAAAATGCCAGTATTATCCCATTTCGTCCAGAGTGTAACAGAAAGAGGGTAAAGTATATTGTAGATCTTGATGTTTACAATGACCATCTTCATTTTTTATGTAATTTTTTTTTATTGATTTCAAACTTTAAAAAAAAGTATATAAATATAGTATATTTCTATAAAGTTTTCATACATATTATTTAAATATTTAAAATTTTTTTTATTATAACAAAATTATTTTACTGATAAATGTTCTGTAAATTTAGCAAAAGGAATGAAATACTCTGCAAACTTTGTACGATAAATTTGGAGAAAATTATGAAATGCTATACATTTTTTAGTTTTGTTTGGTTTTGGAGTGCTACGGTCTAAGTTTTGCAACATGAGGGCTAATGAGACCGGGACCTACTGCTTAAAGCCGATTTCGAATGGCTACGAACATCCATGCCACATTGGGATTCGAACCCATGAACTCTGGTTCCGAAGGCCAGCACCCTAACTATTCGGCCATCGTTCGGCGCTATACAGTATCGTTTATATTTATATATATTTGATTTATGTTTAGAAAAAAAATCTTTTAAATAAAATACATATTTATTTAATTACTATGATTACAAATCATTCTCAGATTTTGTAATAAGTTTATACAAAACTCATTCTCAATTTCTAGATATTCCCTTAAAGTTGATAGCATCTAAACATTTCGCCAAAGGTTAAGCTTTGATATATTCCTAACTTAATAAATATGCACATCGACTAGATTACTAGTTTTTTATTAAAAAAAGCATAATATTCAATGATCCACATATCTATGTAGTAATATAAATATATATATATATATATGAATGAAACAAATTTACTTAAACGTTATATAAGAAATGCGAGCATAAAAAAAGGAGAAAATATTGCTGGTTCTTTTAATAAGTACAGCCAATAATAAAGTCAATAGATAGAAAAAAACAAATATTTGGTCAGTACTAAATAAGTGCAGAAGAAAATTAATATTTATTATTCATTGAAAAAAATCTAGAAAAATGTTTAGGGACGAAGCATAATGAAAATGGTTCTAATAGGGAATGTTTTTTACGACTTGCTGTTATTTTCTTTGTGAATAAATGTTTGCTCATTACGGTTGAGAAAGAAAACAAATTTTGCTAAATTTGATGACGTAATTATAATCGTGTTACGGCAAAAAAAATTTTACTTATAATTATACGTTTGTTTAATACTTTTTGTAATTTTACTTGACACTTAAATTTTGTGTATTTTCGTTCCTTATTAAACTGCGTATTTATAGTCTAAACACACATACATATATGCATACATATATACATATATCAAACAGACATCCATAAATGAAAGAAACATGTATGAAGTAGGTATTTATGCAATCATCCGATAGCAGTGTCGGATTACAGGAACCAAATATTCTAGAACAAATGTTTTTACAGCATAAAATAAGGTTAGAAAACTATATTTATCAGTTATGAAATAAAAAAAATCTATTTTTAAAGACGAAAGTTTAATGAATTGGGTGCCTAAATTGGAAATGATGTTTTTGTCATTTTCTTTTTAAATAAGTATCTCCTCTTTATAGATATTAAAAAAAACAAATGTTAGTAAAAATCAGGACGTAATTAGATAGTTTTATTGTGAAAATATGATTTTCATTATTAAATGTATTCGCTCTTTTATTTGCAATTTAAACCTTTTAGGTTACCTAGTTTAGTGTTACACAAGTATATAGATAATGACATATGTAAGACTGAGAGATATAGAGATAGTAAGAGATTCCGTAAGTCAGTCAAATAGAGCTCAATAACTTACTGAAAAAGTACTGGATTTGACGAAGAAAAAGCACAAAATTTATCAAACACAGAAAGAATAAAGTTGATAACGCGTCTAAAAGATTTCGAGTGTATAACTCCATCCACATAAAAAATATTAGGAAACAAACATACAGTGCTTATGTACAATCATACTGTGTAGATATATTAAGAATGCGACGCATGCAGTTAACTCTTTGATGGTTAGTTCTAATGTGCTAAAATGTTTAAAAAAATAAAAGAAATGTCAACAAATGAACCGTCATATTTCTACCAAACATGTAACGTGTTTTAGAGTGTATAACACGTATAACAGATAATTTTAAAAATATAAAAAACTGTTATATAAAACTTTTTTTAAATTGTATTCCTCGAACTTAGTCGGACAAATGAAAATCAAGACTATAAAAATCAAATAACAGATTCCAGTCTGCAGAATGAAACTAAAAGTTTTCTTTTATCAGATCCATGAGATGTATTTATATTTATAAAAGCGTGTTTTTCTGTGGAAATTCATATCTCAATCGCCTTTTCTGATGTTATGAAGATTTAAGCATCATAATTAATTAAAGCATTTTCAGTGGTAAACAACATTCAGTAGAAAACATCTTCTTAATTGGAGAAATTTCTGTTTCAAGAAGAATGTCAAGAGCATCCATCTTAATTATTATTGTAATTATTTGCGTCATTCAGGCAAGAAAATGAATTAACATAAACGTGATTAAATTACTTGCTTATTGTTTGTGTTTTTCTCAAATCCAAAATATCCTATCTAAAGATAAGAATTGAAAGTAATGAAGATTTAATTTCTAGGTAATTACACTTATCCTCGTGAGGACAGGCGATAGAATTATAATCAAATACCTTTGAACTCCAGGGAGCTGCATTTTACTCCCGAAAACGGAAGTTTCTGAATACAGTTTCATTAACGGATATTAAAATAAGAGACATTCATAATCATCAGATATTAAGATTAGATTTATGAAATCAGATGGATTTTATAAGCCATGTGTAATTAAGCGCGTTATGAATATTCATTATGATTTGCTTGTTATTAATGTAGAGATATGAATACATCTTTCTATCACTGATTTATCTCCACATGATTGCCATACAGATTAGAAGCTTATATGAAGTCTTGAAATATTTCTATTTTTAGAAAATATTCCATTTAATAATAAACTTAATTGATGTTGTGTTTTATCAATATATTTAACTCTGGAAAAACATATATCATGGATAAACAAAATGAAGGAAGCTTAAAAACTCAATATTTTTTTCTTTCGTATTCAACTTTTCATGATATAGTTTTCAAGGGTATAAAAATAAAAGCTTGGTTCAATATATGAAATATTAAAATGTAGAAGCAAAAAACTTAGTAGAATACGAAAATTTTCATTATCATTGAGAAATTCATATGCTGCGTATGGTTTTTTTTTTGCGTCCATGGAAATCATTAGAAGTATATAAAGTGTAGGATGTGAGAGTTCACTTTTCTACTTTTTCTATGGCTGCCATTGTGTTCTGAGCGCTACGCTCGTCTGTAAAATTTAAAAGGATTTAATTCTACTATTTCGATAAAAAAAACAGTGCTAGCTACAAATACTGGAGTATTTACTATCATGTCTATTGCTTCAGTTTCTATCTACAAAATTAACCCTTAATTTGACAAGATGTTCTTTCAAATATTTTCTGTTATTAAAAATTAAAAATAATTTCTGTTATTTTCCCAAGTCTGTATATACATTAGGATCTCTGTAAAATAAACAAAAAAGATATATATCATTTTCCATTTTTGAGATAATGTCCGCTGTGGCGAACAATGACAATTATGTTATATAGTAGTTATAAATATGCATGTCCGATGTAGCAGCCAGACTTAGCCAAATTAAGGGTTAATAAAGAATCCACAAAATGAATAAAATAAGTATAAATAAGATCTAAGTCATCTT
>CM063498.1:98616469-98638969 GCA_032207245.1 Pardosa pseudoannulata | reverse complement strand
ATAATTAGAAATTGTGCTTATTATTAATTCTTTAGATGATGGTTGGTCAACTTTAATTGGAACTTCAATTTTAATAGATTTCATCATAGAATTCACTGATTTCCTCAACATAGATACAAAATTGGACAGGAAATGGTATGCTGCATTTTTTTTTCTAGATAGAGTGCAGTACATATTTCCAAAATTGAATTATCGATCTTGCCAATTTATGAAGCATTTGGAAATCTTCATCTTCTTCCATATCCATTAATTCTAATTCTTCTGTCAATTCAGGAAATAGACATTTATACATTGTAAAACCATTATTAATCCCACTAGTTTAAACTATAACAAATATTTTTCATTAATTGGATGCACCTCAATTAACATATTCAAGAGCCACATTCGACTCAGGGACCATCATTTGGTGTACACCCATACAGAGTGTTTTTAAACTAGTCTAAGTAACTCAGGATTATTAGTAGTATCAAGAGGAACAAATATTGATGTGCACACAGGGGCTGAAACCACTCTGGAAGTGCGGTAATCTCGAAAATGTCGCTGAAAATATAAACATAAAGGTGGTAGAGTGACTACAAAAAGTTTAACCTCACATTATTGCAGTCTACAATAATGCAAAACATCGGTCACAGAGATAACAAGTGTGCTTGGTGTCATGATATATAGTGATAGTCATTGAGAGCCATCACAATACTCATTGTAGAACATAACTACTAGACGTGACAACTGCACTGGTGCAAACGCATTCACTTTTTTCCTCTTGGTGTCTAGCTTCCATCCGATTTTCCCCTTATTGAATACGGGTTACTTCGATACCATGCTTCAAAGCAAATTTTATTTCTCTTCATGTCTATTAAGAACCTTCTGAGCTTATCCGTTCAGTTAGTATTTTAAAAACACATACACTCTTTCTCTCTCTCTCTCTCTCACACACACACACGTGTGTGTGTTCGTGTGCACGCGCTTGTGAGTGTGTGTGTGTGTGTTCGCGCTTGTGTGTATGTATGTGTGGGCTTGTGTGTGTGTGTGTCCCTATTGGTTGAGAGAGTGAAGGGAACTGGTAAAGAGACGATTATGATAATGTTATTAAAAGTCAATGACACTCATTAAACTCCTTTAGATGATTCACTGATGTAGTATCTTGGAAAACTAACACTATAAATATTCTTCTTTGTGTCACCAATGTTTAAAGAGGGTGTTCTGTGGGGCGAGTCCCAAATTTTAACTAAAAAATACCTTCTGACTTATGCATTTTAGAATGTTTTCCCACGCCCTTTTCTATATATCTGCTTATTGATCTACTTTAAATGTAAATTTTTAGAAATTTTTTTTATTGATTCCTAATGTTATATAGGATACTTTGTATAATTTTAACATACAAAGCCATAAATACGCAATAACATAAATGTGTAATTGTATCCATTCTGTTCTGAATAGGCTATGTAAACTGTATGAAAAACAAAATAATTTTTTATAAAATCTGGTAAAAATAAATGTTAATATATAAGTTTTAAGTTAGGTTTTAAGTTAGGTTTTGATAACATAATTACACGATAAACATATTATTTTTTTAATAAACGTAAGTAGGGAGGATATTATTTTGTATTTTTCAAGTAGAAATAAGTATGTGGTTCTTTAAATAAAAAAAACGGTTATTTTGAATTTAAAAGTTCGTCACTTTAAAGCTATTACTAACTTAATACATTGGCCTTATTTTGAAATATGATAATTATATTGTTAAATTACTAAAATCATTTCCTTGTAAACCGTAAATAATGTTAAAAAGGTGCAAGTACGAATTTACCTAATATCAGTTAGACTACACACTTAGGCTAAAATTTATGGGCACTTCATTACTTCTAAAATAATAGCAATAAATTCGAACGTGTGGCATGAATATTTATGAGCTGTTCGCTCGCTAAATGCTTGTACTTACTTAAACAGTATTATTATTAGAAGAAATATGTATTTATTGTAAATTATACCAACCTCAAATAACTGGTTTGTTACCGTCTTATTACTGTTTAAAAGTGCGATTCGAAACACGCTCTACTGTCTGATGAACTATGTTGTTGTTACCTAGCCTTTCAGTAAAAAATAGTCTCGTTACTTATGAATCTTTTATTTATTTCAACATTCAGGGAGCTAACTTCTTATTTGGTGATGGTCATCCAAAGAAAGAAGTAAAATAATGGAAATTTATTATCATATTAAGACGAAATGTTTGATTTTCATTTAGTAATATCGTTATTATATCATGGAAATTTATCGACTAATCCATTATATGATTAGAATTTCCTCTTGACTGAACTAATACTGGAAAACTGGGTATGAGGTTGTGAAGTATCAATATTTAGAATATATTCTATATAAATCTTAAATTAGTATATTTTATTCTTAAGTGAAATGTATACAATTATCTTTAGGTATTACTACAAAATACTGTATGCTAAATGTATTTATCTATATATATCTCTATATAAATAATCATAGCTATTGTGTACGTTTTGTACCCTATAAAGACTCTATTTTTTAAATTAAAATAATATATCGATTTTATATAGTACATAAGTACACAATATATATCTATCTACATGTGTTTGTGTGTGTTAATAAGCCAGAAAAGTCACCAGTATAGACATCACAAATTTGATTTCTTGAAAGTATTTTTATGTTAATCTTCAAAGTGCATACGTAAATAAACAACTGTAATTCTTTTTCCTAAAGAAACATTATTGTTATTTAAAGTAAAAGTTTTGACAAATTTACTGTAATTTTTCCATATTATGAAATTAGAATAAAATATAATAGTGATGTGATTAAAATTGCTAAAAGTTTATCGTTTTAATTGTTATAAAATATTTTTTCCGTTTAAACAGAGTAGGTTTGATTTGATGTGCATCAATTGCATTACTTCCGTTAAAAATTTATTTCCGTTAATTTTTCTGAATATAATAGAGTATCAAACTGCAAATTCAGCTTGGATATTTATAAATTGATCGCCCTTAAATTAAAGCTTCTAAGTCAGGAGAAAAATATAATCACTCAATTAAACCAGTGGAATATATCAGTCCTCTCTTATCATTCTCTAAATGTGTGGGCAATAATTATTCTTGAAATGTTAATATGATTTTATTAATTCTGAAACATTTCATAAATTCCACAAAATGTGATTACAACCAACAAAACCGATATACATAACACTGCAGCCACTATTACCATATTGAAACAAAATGTTTGATTTTTGCGTTTTAACTTATTACGATGTAAGAAATTACCAATTTTGATACATGCACATACTATTTGCTCTCAAACACCTGGAAAAAATATAAAAGTTTATTCAAATAAATTATTTTAAGGTATTTTTAAGACAAATCAATGGGAATATCTTCCTGTCTTCTCACAAGATTTGTAGACGTATAAACGTGTAGGTAAGAAATTATATTTCATAGTTCTCCTCTTTTGAACACGTTGAGCTTCAGTTTATATACTCACCCTCCCACCCCCCCACACACACATTATTACCAAATTATACCTCTGGAGTTGACAGGACATTCTGTTTAGTTCCTGCTTCTAAATTACGAGCATCCGCTCTTTTAAGTCGAATATTTTGATTCAATGACAACTATCTTTCCATCAGAGCCCTATTACTTCTAAAAGAACACGACACCAACCAACTAATCAACCATTCGGTATCACTTCTAAACAGAAAATTGTAAAGTCACGCTTTATAATATACAAAGCTATTTAGCATGATTTCAGTCATTGTACCTATCGAGAAAATAAAATTTTTGCTCGAGGTTAAAAAAATTATAAAACTTTGACCCGAGTTAGAATATTATAAATAGCACCTCGTAGACAAAAAAAATGTTAGCTTCTTAATAGGACTTTTTAACTACCATTGCTGTAAAAGAAATATCAATCCTAGGAGATATAAAATTATAAGTATAAAAATTATATATGTATGTTTAATCTTTCCCTGAAAAAGATAACTAAGCATAAAAAAAGTTCATCTATACATCACAAATTTTTATGGACAACTGAAAATACATTCTATAAAATTGCTTAGTCTAAAACGAGGTAAAGAAGGTATTATACCTGTTAAAGAGATATATTTCAGGCCTATAGATTAACTTTCATATTGAAATATCGAAAAAATACAGGTAAATGTTTGCTTTTCATACGACGTACAGAAAATGTTATGTTAAAAATTATCTACACTTTTCATTCCCTCTTTAACAGTAAACTATAAAATCGGGAATGTAACATTAATATTTATGAACTGTTCGTTCAATAAACTCCTACCTTTACTTAAACATAATTAATATTAGGAGAGATACATTCACTGAAAATTACATCGTCGAAAAGAATTTTCTGGTCTTATCACTGTTCAAACGCACGACCAGCAGCCAATACTGCCGCCTGATTACTTACTGCGTTGATACTTAGTCATTCATGTGAAAGAAAAATAGTGGAAATGATCTCATTAATTATGAATCACTTAATCCTTTCCACAACCAGGGATTTAACACGTTGTAAGACAAAACCAAGAAAGATGATAACGTAGTGTCTATTACCATATTAAAACGAGATGTTTGTTTTCCCCTTACTAATTTATTTCGAGGTAAAGAGTCGGCGATTCCATTATGTGACTTAAGTTTACCACTTTCGCCCGAAAAAGCACTAAAATATCTAATTGAAGATGTTCCAGATTATTTTTAACAATGTTTTATATAAATCATGAACTAGTATATTTTTAAAGTCAAATATATTAATTAATATACTAATTAATAATTATTACCGTCCTTTATTGCTACTTGATTTTGTGGCCTATGAATTTGATAACACAGTCGTCTTCCAATACGTTGGCATAAAATGCAGGAATACAGATTTTTTTTTCAATTTTTCTGTAAGCGACAGGGTCCAAATGTTTGACTATCAGGACATACACAAATATCTACACACTTTCCAAAGAAAATATTTAATTTTTAATTTTCTTTATGTTGAAAAATAAATATGAGCTAAAATTTAGTGTCATATGTAATACCAACTTAAACAAAAAAATTATCATGACTCATATCTATATATATATAGTTAATTTTGGTGCCACAGCATTATTTTTCATTTTTAATTAATCTCTTTCTACTAATTGTAACTTTATACTTCAAGTAATTAGAAGAAAATTCATGAAAATCGTTCATGAAATATATATATATATAATACATACATACATACATATGGGGAAATATTTGTTTTAATAGTGTAGTTGCATATGTCTAAACAGTAATGTCCAATATATCCAAATACGTATGTCTAATTGCATATGTCTAAAATATGCATATGTGATGCAGATATTTAATATATCAAAAAAAGTAATTACCTTTTTAATTAATTGAAAATTCGAAATCCAAATGACTAAACTGACTTCCTGAAGTCATTTTCCATATTTTGGTATATTTGGTACATTTCAGCGTTCACCTGCTTATTAGAAAATAGTAAGACATACGTAGTTACATTCAGTTTTTAACCAAATATTAACCGGAATAGGCATGTAAGCTGCTACTTTAGATCACCGGAAAGATTCCAAAAGTGATAGAAATCTACCACATTGCTGTAATCTACTTATTACAGTTTTAGTTTCAGTAGATCGTAGCGCTACCAAATAAACCAAACCAAACCAGTTTTAGTTTCACTAAGTCAGAATGTACGTCCGTTATTGTATTCATTCACTCATACACACATATACAATTCTATAAGTGATACTTCGGACAAAGAAAGGTTCTAAATGTGTAGATCCAAGTCGAATATGTAAAATATTATAATGATTTCTCTGTACTACGTATACAAGAAAAAAAATTTAATTTAAAAAAAAGAGAAAATTGTTTAATGAATTAAAAGTTTAAATTTATGCACAGAATATGATTAGAAGATCTATAACATTGATTAACAGAATAAACAGCTGCTACAGCAACAAAGAAATTAAAATTCTTAAAGAAAATTTTTATTATGGAAAAAAACGAAAACTTTCAGAGTGCTTAATTCATTGTATCATAGTTTATACACTGGAATCGGATAATAAATTACTGATTTGAATTACCAATTAAGAATATAATTATTTGGTAGCTTAAAATGGGCTTTAAAGCATTATTTAAATTGCAATTTATTACAATCTGACATTTATAATGCTTCTTTTAATTTGCAACCCATTCATGACACACTTAATCCCCTAGTGAGCTTAAAAAAATGAGTTTTTTTTAAATAAAAAAGCTGTTTTTAAGACCACTAAACTGATCTAATATGTAGCATTGCTTCAAAATATAAAAAATCTTCTAATGGTTCTATCTTCAATTTAATATGGAAAACATATTTTTGATGCAAAGATATGTTAGCAAAACATGTGTTTACATTTTTCGCTTTGTTAGATCCCATTCATGTTTAAAATTTATTTATAAATCAAGAGCTCTGTTTATACCACGTGACATGAAAATGCAAGCAGTGATAAATCGGTGGAATATAATAAAAATAGCGAGAACAAATAATGTAATATACCAGCGAAGATATTTTTATACATTATTTTCCAAGTCTAATCTTTGAAAATCTCGTATATTTATTTACGTTTCTATCTGTATTTCAGAAAATACAACTTTCGAAAACAAAATACAGAAGGAAATCGTATTTCTTAAGTACGGATGCAATATGTTGCGTAGAAAGATCTTAGTATAAACTTAATGACTGGAATAAATCTAAAGAAATATTAAAATACACATTGTTTGCTGATATTACTTTAAAAGCAGAAGCCGCATATCGTAGGTAAAGAAGATTTGAGAAAATACAGTTTCTCTAAGTACGACAGCGGTTTAAAATATGCTAGTACGGAATTTAACTTAGCATGTTTAGAATTTTGATTTCTATTGCTTTTCAGTATGAAAAGAATATACTAAACAATGAAAGTGAAAACATAAATATGTATTTTATTGTACTTTTGTCTATATTTTACTTTTCGGTTGTTGTTTCTATGGAAGTGTGGTGGTGTGTATTGCCTAAATAATATTAAACTTCAAAATTTACATATATTTAAAATGGTATTCTAAATATTCTAATTTCTAGACATTTCCAGTTGTAAACAAAAAGAACAAACTCTAAAATCTAACGAAAAGGGGGTACAATTTATTGAATTACGTTTCATGTATTCCCCCATGGTTAATAAGTGTTGGTTTTGCGAAAATGTTAAGTGGATCCTTTTAACAACTTAAATTTCTAATCGTTAATTATTTCCATATATTAAAGGAATAAATGATCAATTGAAAAGCAAATTCGGGATGTTTCCGTTAATATTTTAATATTAGGTTACTATTTTTGTAATGTGAGGTAAAAAAACATAAATGATGTGACATTGGAAAAATGTAAAAGAGTACTGGTGCTGAATTTGAAGATGAAAATTTAAACATTATTTAATTATTTTATTCCTTACGGATCTGTTTCAACGATTCAAACGTATGTATCAATATTTTTTTATATAAACGTGGTTTAAATTTTACGATAAAATGTTATTATTTTAAGTGTAAAATATGTTTAGCTAGTTGATTTTTAAAGCTATTTTTTCACTTTTATCTTAATTCAGTTCACTTTAAAAGTCACATATTAAGCTAATTGTTCTATGAATTTTCCTTTTTTCCTTTCTAAGATGTCTCAATTTTGAAATTATTGATTTTTACATACTTAAACATCTATCAAAAAAGCATAAAAATTGTTACCTTATGGGAACTTTTAAAGCTGTAACCGTCTATCAACTTTAGAAAATATTTTTTTTTACCTGGAATAAAATGAAAATGTTATTATTATGAGAACATACATATAAAACAATATCTTAATATTTGAAGAAAATACTAATCAAAAGAAAAGTTACCGTATTTTAGAAATTAATATATTTCTACCATTTGTTATCTTTTTATTACATGTCATTATTAGAATCAAAGATATTAAACTGATGCAAGCAGGTTTTCAATTTTCACAGTTTTTTAATTGTTCTACTTGAAAATTTAACTTGGATGTAGCAATAAATTAAAATTTACTTGAGTTTCAATTTAAAATATTTATCATTTAAAATTATTAATTTTTATTTCTTTCAAGATTAATTTCATCAAAAATAACCCATGCCCTTATTTATACATTAAATGGTAATTTTCATTTTTTTATAACTTTGTAGATCGTAGAAAAACTTTTAGCAATATTTATAAAAAATTTTTGAAAAAACCAATGAAAAAGTGCCTTAGCCAGTAAAAAATGTGTCTAACAAATCTTTTAATAACATAGTTAAAACATTAATTTCGGAAAATTAGTTTTAACAATTTATATTTTCCATACTAAAAATTAAACTGTTAACGAATTTTATACGGAAACAACAGTTGCAAATGTGTTCAGAGAATATGTATTTATACAACTAAAAATTATTTATTTTGAAAAGAAATTTTTAAAATACTTTTAGTTGCACATAGTAAAACACTGTCTGTGTGTGTGTGTATACGTGCTTGCATACGTGAGAGACAGGGAAAGTAAGTGAGTGAAAAAACGATACTTGGTGTATAAAAGAAACTAGAAACTTAAGTGCAAATCAACAAGAACTTTTAAAAATGATTCCTAAATTAATATAAAATTAGTTGTTTTCATTTAATTCACAGTCATGGAGCTTCCATGTTGAGTGTATGACATAAACATCAGATCTGCTGCTTCGAACTATTCCTAGAGTATTTAAACTCTAGGAACTTTCGTATTCTAGATCATACCTGACACTAAAAGTCTGACAATTTAAGTCATGTTGATCATTTCAGGAATAAGCTTTAAAGCAGCAGAATTTTATGTCCCCGTATTTTTCTTAGTTTTATCAAATATTTAGAGATTTCATTTTTAGATTTTACATCCTAGTGAATTTCAACTTTTTCACAACCTCATCGCAATATTTATATATAATGATATTTTTAATCTAAAAAATTAACTAGTCTGTCTTACAATAATTTTTTGCCAATTCTATATCCTTCTAGCAATCTCAGAGATTATCTTTGTTTTCCACTTTAATCTGGCCGACTTTAAACCACCAAGATTTCTGTTGCATAAATCCTTTAAAAATATCACGTGACTTTTATACTACGTAATCGACATCATGTCGTGACTGGCCATTAAAACTTTTTATTGTTTGGCTCATTCAACTATATAACCTAGATGTACATGTTGTGCTGGCATCCGTGGGAAAATTTGCATCAATGGACTCATTTGATTCTAAAATTTTCTTTGCGTTTTTATTCAACGGTGATTTAGGCGTAGCCGACCGACTGCATTGGATTCAAGATGAACTCTCTTCCTTTTAAAATGAGACATCATACCTCATCACATATATATGAAATTACATAAGTTTAACTTTAATAATTTATATTTACTTCTCATTAATGATTAGATTATTTTACGAACCCATTAATTATTCTGAATAAAGTGCTTATTACTCTCTGACAAATGAAGTAAATAAAACAAAAAATCCCTTTGTGTACATTGCAAAATTACTGACGTATATAAACGTATTCCTTTGAAAACATTTTATACACTTTTGCAATATATTTTTTCCTTTTTTGTTCTTATCTTGTATTTTACCGATATAAAGTGAAGAATATGTAAATGGGAAAATAACATTATTTTCTGGAATAGAAAACAAAAGCAACAAGAAAAAGTTTAGAACAGTAAAAAGAAATCGTAATAAATATTGCAATGTAATCGCGTATGTAATTTTGAAAGCCAATATAAATAAGTTTAGAATTATATGTTAATTTTAATATACATAAAAGCATACTGAGAAATGTGTTTGAACAATTGAAATGTGTGTTATACATTTTTGTATATGATTATTCTTTTCTTTATCTATTGTATGCTCTGAAAGTATGTTTAAATACTAATCTTTCTATTCAAAAACGCTCTTTAGAGGCATGAAAATATTAATAAATGAAATATTAACTTATTTTCTGAATTCAATAATAAAAGTAATATGAAATATATGGAAATGCTAATAATGTTTTTCTCAGTCTTACTCCAAAAGGATATGTAATCCTAAAATTTAATATAGGTAAATTTAGAATTAAACACATGTACTCATGTGTAAATAAATAAAGAAAAATATGCAAGACGCCTTTGAATTTTCAAATTATATTTCTGTGCTGTATGATTTCACATTTCGAAGCTGTTATTTTTATGGATTCTTTATTAATCTCAAACTTGGAATGGCATCGCTTTAATAAAATAGAATTCATTTATAGATATGAAACATAAAAGTAAATATTTCTAAATCGAAATTAAGTAGTCTGAATATATGTTTATAAGCGGTAAAAGAAGTCACTAATCGCATTAATTCTACTATTGACATAGAATAATTTTTTTCTTTGCTGAAAAATAAACGAGCTTCCTAAACGCATACATTTTTATTTTGATAAATATGGGATATAAATAAGAGATATATTTTATATAAATATGGAACAATTCTTTTACACCGTTATAAGGAGATGTAAGTATTAATTTAATAATGTTACATTTAGAAATAAATTATAAAGTTGTTTAAATTTCAGAACTGCAACAATGTTAAAGCAAAACGATAAGAAAAATAAGTGTTTCAAAAAGTAAAAAGTAAATAAATAAAAGTAATAAAAAATATTAAACAAAAGTCATAATAAATGTTAAATAAATTTTACAGTCATTTCTAAAAGAAATATATAGTTTTAGTAATAATATCCTCTATTCTCCCATTTTTCCTGTTTTATATTTTTAAAATTTTATTCATACCTTAATTCTTTACCTTTTATCTAACACATAATATGTTTTTATTAAGTTTTACTTGCTTTATCTCATCATATAACTCGTATGTAACAACTTCTCATTTTGACTTACATAAGGTTTTTATTTCCCTTGTGACTTATTTCTACCATCCCGTGCACTTAAAGCTTTTTTCCCCTCTGACTTACTTTACTAGTTCGAAGCACCTTGCATTCTTTGCTACAGTCCTTAACTTAGTGGCCTTGCTGCCGTTTTATTGTTGCAATTACTACTGCGACGATAAATGTCTGTCATTTCCCACGTTATGCCGTGGATATATAGTATTTACTCTGACCATTATATAAACAACTGTCATTTTAGTGTTATTAAGATAATTACGTCTAGTACCTATTATATACTACCTATACACAATAGAGTGTTTAAATATTAACACCGATGAGTTAAACAAACGAAGCAGTTTTATTTTCTTGAAATTATATTATTAATTATATTTAATTTTATCCAATAAATAAAATTATGCACAATAGTGTCTGAAAGTTTCTCAAAATATTGTTAAATGAAGAAACATGCTTTATCTTTTAGGTCTTTAAAATGCACTTGCATTTAACAGATATAAATTTGATGCACCCTGTTTAGATATTTATATTGAGATTGAGGAACGAATATGAATTACAGGATATGCATGTAAAATAACAATAAATTCTTATTTTAAAATTGCAAGCAAAAATATGTCTTACATATGATATTCAGGTGATTTCGCATCGTTCTAGTCAATTTATTCATTATTGTTTAATGTCACCATACTTTTTCATTTTTTATCTTCATCTTTATACGTCTTGTACAAAATGTGTTTTTAAACTATAAAAAAAATAATCGAATAGTAATAAAAATTCTAGAAGAATTTGTAAAATGAAACAGAAATCTTTCTTCACTCATGTCTTCAGAATAATCCGGGAAACATTAATCCTTTTTGTGTGTACAGAATAATATGTGTAGAGTTAACTATATATAATTTATGCAGTTGACTATAAGCATCATTACTAACAAATTTCAACTATCTGGATTAGAAATAAGGATGAGAATCACAATACATAGTGAATAAAGTACTTTATTTTATATCTCTTAATTTTTTTATATGTGAGTTTGTGCGCGCATGTACATCGGAATACCATTGAACATTTTCCATTTGAACATGTGCATTTTGTTTATATTCTACAAACATGTTCTTCGTCGAACTAGTCACATTTTGCACAAAAATTTATTCTAACATCCGAACGTTATGTCTGTACTTTAAAATGTCGCTTTGAACGCTTTACACAACATATTTTTAAAAAGGCTACCCATCAACATAT
The DNA here is from genome assembly GCA_032207245.1 of Pardosa pseudoannulata. Lineage (NCBI taxonomy): Eukaryota > Metazoa > Arthropoda > Arachnida > Araneae > Lycosidae > Pardosa > Pardosa pseudoannulata. Next base: position 98,626,811 of record CM063498.1, on the reverse strand, counting down.
ATATATATATATATATATATATATATATATATATATATATATATATATATATATATATATATATATATATATATATATATATATATATATATATATATATATATATATACTTATTGTGTACCTCGGTTTAGGACTATTGCATCCCACCAAATCTTTTTTAATGTTCTGTAGAGAAAAGGGTACGACAACGTCCTTTTATAAGCAACGTAAACTAAAGACAGAAATTCTTATGAAAATGTGCATTTCCTATTTGTTTTCTTTCATACTACATTTATTTCACCGATAGGAAGCCATAATCAGTAATTTAATTGTGTCTCTTAAAATTTGGGAATACATCTCCAAATTGTGTAAAAATAATTTAGTTATTTAATAGGATATATATATATATATATATATATATATATATATATATATATATATATATATATATATATATATATATATATATATATATATATATATATATATATATATATTTATTTATTTATTTATTTATTTATATAACCGGTAAAATTATATTTCGCCAATCATACGTCAATTGTTAGCCAAAATTTTTAGTTGCCAGATCTCACTTTCCAAAGCAAGTTTTATCGCAATCATATCGTGGAAGGCAATTCACTCTGACTGTGTGATCAGACAATAGCTTAGCATATTTTATTAATCGCTTTTACTTAATTTCACTTTTGTGTCAGCTCCTGTATTGAAATCCATTTTTAATTACCTTCCCGACTTGCAAAAGATCTGAAATTTTGCAAATAATCTCATTACCGGTGACAATACAGTATTCAATAATAAAAAATTAGATTCGGAAATTATAATTAAATCAGCTTCATAAGAGCAAATTGCTGTTCAGCGTACTTGGAATCCCAATTGCAGAGATTTCAAGCAAGTATCCTCATCTATATGCGAGCGGCATAACTAAAAATTAAAAAAAATAACATTTTTCTTTTTAGTGCCTTTTTATCTTCTTAAATAATTTTTTAAAATTATTTTGTATTTTTGTTATAGTCTTAAAGTAGAGGAGCTGACTAGAAGCATACGTGTATAATTGTGAAAATGGTATTTTGAGAAGGGGGAAATGGCGGGTATAACTATTCATGAGCACATTTAAACACCAATGCTTTACGAATAAGTTTATATACAATTTTACTAACCATTGAAAATGTAACAATTTTAAGAGTTTAATGCTTTTTCACCGTAAAATGCACATTCTAAGTAATAATGAATATCAATTAAAGACAATGGGATAAGTGATCGTTGGTTGTATCACGAAGTAGTACCGTATAACCAAATTTATCCTATTTTCACATAAACATCATGCCGGTAAGCGTATAATGGCTTTTAACTAATCTAAAAAATCCAAGCTAACTGAATTTAGAAGAAACAATCATGGCAGAAATGTACATCTGAAAATAATGAAATCTGAAAATATTTGCAAAGTTTACTTTTATACAATAACTGTCAAACGCAATAAATGTCCATCGGGGAACAGAAATATTCTTCATAATTCTTCATTAATTGAATTGTGTACTGCACGTCGAACAATCTGAAGAAATTATAGAAACTGTCTATGAAACAATAGAACGCTTAATATACGGTTTACATGTTTTATCCATTGGTTACTCTTTTATATTTTTTAAAAAATACCACGGTATGACAAATATTATGAATACGACGGTTTCAATGTCGAGTAAAAGCTGAAATATCGCTGTTTCTTTTGCAATTAATCTTTTTAATTAATAATATTGTATTTCTTTGGGGATATCTACTTTCTGACAGATCCTGGCAAAGAAAATTATTAAACGAATTCATCTCTTACAGAACAATGGCTTCTCTTACCTTACTTTATTTTCTTTTTCTCTTACATTTGTCATTACAAAATATAACTTGTATTGCTTAAAGAATTGGTAAATTCATAGTTAATATAATCTCGTTAGTACAGTTTTGTTTAGATGCAGAAAACACGAAATTGAAGCTAAGGAATAAAACCGTAGGCATAGTAAATTTTATTTTTTCTTTGTGATTTATACTTAAATATTTTCAAACTCATATAAGTTGAGTATTCCACATATGTATTTCTTCCTTTTGATTTTAAATGCGTATCTATCTATTTATCTATCTATTTCTCTTTCTTTCTCCCTCTCTCTATATATGGATATATATATAAGCTTCCAATCATAACTAAAATTTCCTCGTAAGATCTTTGATACCAAACATCCATTTGATTCCAGCGATTTCGAAATATTTCCGACGTCTCTCCAAATATGCACCATTTATTTCCTCCTAACCACTTTCTAAATCACAACGTATCTGTACACTATAGAGAATGTATAACTTCTCATAGTGAAAGATGGAGCACCCGCTTAAAGTAGGGATTTCGAAAGGGAAAACTTCTGTTGTTTTCAATTTTTGCGGTGGATCGAACATCAAAGAAAACAGATGATACAATGCACGTGGAAAATTCATTGGCGGGGGATATTCAATTCTTCACCCGTAATCTGGCAGTGTACAACCCTGCTGGGCGAGAGAGAGGCTGGCAAATGCTTATCACGTCCGCGTAGGCTCTGGAAATTCGGGATGAATAATCGAAAGTTTTCCGTTAAGAGGGAAGATGCATTTACTTCTGTTCTTCTAGAAGTTTGCTGTATCGCGTGGCATGACTTAAAATGTGTTTTATCAAAATTTATACTCTTCGTAAAGTATTGTGTAATTTTGAATTTCGGAATGGAGAGTTTATGATAGTAATAATAATGTTCTCTTCCAATTTTTCAGAAACTGATTTTTCATTTTTAGATATGAAATATATTGAAGAGAAAGGTAGGAAGATAAAGGGGAAAAATATTCATTACTTATGATGTCGTATGTTGTAACTATAAAAATCTACAATAGAGAGTATTTACAAACAATATCAATATTAAAGTCTCAGTAGCACATCCTCACAGTAAACATCATATTTTAACTTATATTTACGTTGTTATCAAAGGCAGATGGCAGAAAAAAAGTTATCTATCTCAAAATTTAGTGAGCATTAATTTATGTGAATAAAATCTTAAAATGTTTCTGTATTTCAGTAAAAAATGAAATCATTCAATCTCATATAGAACATTAGTGTAAGAGTCGTGTCCGTCTCTGGCGGTGGTCAATGAAACTTTTGTTCATTTCAACAATTGAAAATGACAGTATTGTCCCCGTAATGGTTTTCTTCAAGTACGGAGGTGTCACGCGTGTCTTTTTTCAACGCATACACAGAGAAGAGAAATTTTGCTTTCATCGAGTCGTACAGGAGTCAGAGGCGATTGAGCTACTCCTAGCGCCAAGGGTCAAAAAGGGGGGGGGGTGAACCTGCTTTAAAAACCGAGGTTTCCTGTTTGGAAAAGAAGAAAGTGGGAGGAACTCCCGGTTGAACTTCCAAGAGAGCAGGTTGATCTAGAGTTATCTCTTCTCTGGATGTTAAGTTACATCTCATTGATGCTATTTTTTTAACTTTTCTATTTGTTAAATAAATGAACAGTTGTTAAGTTTTAATCATCTACAGCTAGTTATTTCGTCTCCATACCTTCTCATTATACGAGATCCATGCGAAGACATAGCTAAAATGACTAGAGTATGACGGACATCGGAAATAGAAACATCGCAACCGCTCGGCGAGGCTAAAAATTAGCATAATGAATATCACCTCAGCTTAACTGCTAAAATGGAAGTTTAGTTTGCAAGGTAGTATATTTTTTAATTAGCACTAAATGTTTGTAATCTCATTCTCTTTATTGTATCTTATACTCTAGTGACCTGGCATTGGTTGCACTCTTAAATGGGATTTCTCAAAAGTATTATAATGAAATAGCATGATTATAATATACTGAAATTAGAAACTTTTTATATTAGGGAAGTATAATGATAAATCTCAAAGTATTGCTCAAAATATTGCTAAAATAAATAAAATTCTTGCAGATCTTGCAGATTTTCCATGATACCTGTACCATCACCTTGTTTATAAAGGTATATTTCGACTTCTTAATAGCTAAATAGGTCAGTTATTGATAAAAGTGACTGATATATACTTTTATACAGTTATCTTTCAGGTGTCCTTTCTTTTAGAGATTTACTATTCGTAAAGACAGTTGTATATCAAACAAAACATCGCACGCTATTCAGGTAAAAATGTCTTTTCTGAGACAGACAGAATAAGTTCGCTACTGCTCAGTAAATGATAAATGAGATGAACGATAAGAATTGGAGGCATTCGATTCATGAACTCCCAGATTTTCCAAGATCCATCGCAGTTCGCCATTTCCTCTGGAAACCAGTCACGATTGCCTTGCCAAACACCTTTACCACATAAAAATCTATAATAGCCCCTTGTGCACTCTATGCAACCAAAATAGTGAAATGGACAAAGGCAACCTTGTTATGTGTCCATCTTTGAAAGAGAAAATCCCCTATAATCGATATTGGGAGGAAAGAGAGAACACCCAGTTGACTCCCAGAGATTGATTTTCTTTTGTTTTTAATGTTAATCTTTTATTGTTCATGTTTTATTCTTCTTGTTTTACTGTAGTTTTTATAAAGTTTGTTACTGTTTTGCATTTTTGTAATTATTTATGGCTTTAATCTCATCTCTGATGTATAGAAGCCAATAAATTGCTATCAAGAGCTTCTGCAATTAACAAAAAATCTGCTAAGTAAATCTCCGAGAATAATTAAAGTCAACTAGTTGTTTCAAAAGCTGTCTAACGTTGTAATTATCACTAATCTGACATTAAAAGGGTTTCAAGTATTTGCACAGATTACCAAAATATCGCAATTAAAGAACTGTCCACGACTTGAAATTCAACCCATTTCCCAAAATTTCTCTGCAAATTTTTTGTCCACTATCCCTATTTTCCAGCTGTCCCGGTTCTCTTTGCAATTATCTCAGCTCACTATTCTTGTTAATAACGCCGACTAACATACTTTCTCTTGTGAATTCATCTCAGCGTATCGATCTGGGGTCTAACCTTACTGTAATAGTTTCGATGTTCATTCTGACTTCTGTTTTTGACTGTGTACAATATGTCGTTCTCTTAACTAAAATAAAATGCAAATTCAACTTGGACTTGTTATCCTTCTTTTGAATGTGGGGTCCGACTGCAACATTTTCAGTTAGTCTAGGTACATAGACTTCTCCTTCCCCAACAAGCCTGGACAAGTACAAACAATTGGGACTACAATAATTATTTGTGACCAGTACATTTAATTTTCGATTATAGATAGATAGATATTATAGATTATAGATAGATGGATATATATATATATATATATATATATATATATATATATATATATATATATATATATATATATATATATAACCATATAACAATAAAAATATAACTTCATTAAGCCCAGTAAATTTAAAACGGATAGGAAGAAAGATGGATTGGGTGTGGTAGGTTTACGACTTCCATACACGGTTAAAACAATTCTGTGAACAAGCCTGAACGTTCCTGTACACCCAAAACACCTGAATAATATGAAATAAGAATACGAATCAGAAAAACAAAGCATCCATAAAGCTGTACAAAGAGCCAACGCATCCAGAATTCATGTTGCCTCAGTGTCAGTTAAAATTGCGTTAAAATTACAGTTTGAGATTGTGAAACATTAACTTAATCCTATTAATATCTACTTGAAAATAATTATTTAATTGTTTATAAATAAAAGGTAGGGGATAGTTAGCATTTAAAACTAATTCTAAATAAAGATTAATATTAGAATAAAATATAACAGTATTACTATGGAGACGTTCACTGAAGTGTAAAAAATTTAATATATTACGTGTAATTTGGGTGGATAAGTATGTATTCCTGTTACAAATTTTATTAATAGTAAAGTTGTAGTTAGTTTTTTTATTATAAAGATTATATAAAATTTTATTATTTTCAATTTTTAAATTAATAACTCGGAATCGGAAGTAATCTTGATTGATTATCTTACATATATATATATATATATATATATATATATATATATATATATATATATATATATATATATATATATATATATATTATATATATATATATATATATATATATATATATATATATATATATTATATATATATATATATATATATATATATATATATATATATATATATATATATATATATATATATATATATATATATATATATATATATATATATATATATATATATATATATATATATATATATATATATATATATAATGAAAATTTTTCTGTTTTGTTAAAAGAAAAATTTTTGAGGGATCAATAAATCTGCTCATTAATCCTTATCATATGCAAACTTAAATGTAGAGAGGAGTTCGTACAAAGAGAACATCTTCATTAAATGAACGTATTATGAATGCACAGAGTAGAAGCACCTAAATTTATGAATAATTAACACGGTGCAACTTGTTAATGCTCCGATATCGATCTCAGATACAAAGCAAACGAGGAACGAGGGATTTAGATAAATGATGCTTTCATACTTTTGCCGTCATAAATAATGAAATCTCCTCTCTGGAATATGAATTCGGTTGAGACATGACAATCACGCATGTTAATATTTGCCAACAGGATTTCTTTTCTCCTTTACAAGAAAAAGGAAGGAGAGATTTGAAAGAGAAAGATTCGACGTATTGTTTATAACTACACACAGACATTCACATATAATATGTATATATTTATACACATATACAGTGAGAGAGACAAAAGTTTTAAAAAAATGTTTTTTGTTAATTTACAACTTAATATGCGTATTTTTGCAAAAAAAAACAGGATTTTTTCGATGAAATATCAGTATTGTTTATATAGATTTTTGTAAACAAAAATAGAAACCATCTACTATACAGCATATATATTATTTCACATAGTGTACACTAATATTTATATAGTGTACTATTTTATAAAGACCCTTTTATAAATAAATGTTTACCTTTTGATCTAAAAAGTATTAATTATAGTAGCCTTGTGCCAGTTTGTTTAATATTAAGATATTTCTTTCGTTTGAGCTACATTTTAAAATTAAAAAATAAGACATTAACTTTTAATTAATGCATTATTTAAAGTTAAAATTAGTAATTTTCCATATTAAGTATATCAGTATAATTTATGATTTTTTTGTAAACAGAAATGGAAAGCCTCTATTAAATGGAAACAAATATAATATTTCATAGCGTATACAATATGTAATATTCATATTAGTGTACTATTTTATAAATCCACTTTCTGAATATATGTTATTACATTTGAGCTAAAAAATATTTATTATAGCTACCTTTTGACAGTTTGTTATTAAATAAATATTTCTTTCGTTTAAAAAGTAATATTTTACAAGTTTAAAAATAAGAAATAAACTTTTATTAAAATGTTTAGTAAAAGTTAAAACTATTAAATTTTAGTAATATTAGTGATCATTTTAATTAAAATATAAATGACTAGCAGTAATAGCTTTGCCTTAACAGTTTCTTTATGAGCTATGCTTTATTAAATACAAGAATAAAAATGGTTGTTTATTATATACTGATCCCAGACAGGCAAAATAATTTATAATGCAAAAATCAAAAAACAGCTTTAGATGAAAAAAATACAGATTTTGACACTATGAAGATTGTTAAATAATATGGTAAATTAGACTACCAACACAAAATAATCTAAGAAACAATTATTCAATGCTTCTTATACTAGAAATAATATACTAGTAATTATGATTACTTATACTAGTAATTGATGATTAATATTTATCATATAATAATAAGTCATAATTCCAAAATATGATTAATAGAGAAAATGCTTAGAACACAGTTAATATAACCATCAGAGTATTTTAGACTAGGAATACAAAAGATAAGCGTAGCAATTAAAAAATTAAAGGAACGCCATATGTTACAGATTTCTGACAAATACAATAGATCACTATCTGCAGAATTTCCCCTTTTGATAAGTATATACATGTACAACGTTTAGCACCAATGTAGTATGAGAATATAAGTAGTATAGAATCATTTTTATTAATAATATGAACATTTTTAACAAAATATTTTAGATATCTCCTGAAAGCCAAAACAATTCAGGATGCATGTAAACATATAGTTTTTCATTCCCTGACTTTCCATAAAATCTTTTTAAATCCTCATAAACTGCTTCGGATAATTTTTAACATACTAAACTATTCAAGACTATACTTAAAATAAAACCTGTAAAAGGTATTTACGATTCTAAGATTAAAAAACGTTTTAAAATCCTAAGCTATAGAAAATTTTATGTAGTTCATTATTTATAAAACTACGAAATAAAATATGTTGCTCATTTTAATATAATTGATCTTCAGAGAATAATAGAAGTATTTGTCTTCGATTTGATTTAGTTTCTTAATTATGCTCTTTAATAGTTACCTTAAGGGGTTCGTATATTTATTTCTTTTATTTGGCGTACATATAATTCTAAATATTACTGGAATTAACAAACTGAATAAATATTTCAAAATTATATTTTTATAAATGATTTATTATATAGGAAGCAGAGCCTAAATTAGAGTGCATTGCAGCTCAGAAAAGCTATCAGCGATTTGTTTCCCGTATAGCAATTTGTTTTATTTACCTTCAGTGGTTTGGGAAAATGTTAACAAATATCATGAAAATATTGTAAAATCGAATTTTATAACATTATGCAATATGATGCACAAATTCAAACAAGCATAACAAATCGGCTATTAATGCTACATTATTTTTTATATGTTGATCACGTTAAACAATATTATTTAAAACAGAATTGATCTTTTTCTGGCATTGTAAGCACTATTATTAATTTATGTAAAACTGCCTGATTTACGCACCCTACAAAGCCAGAACGAATGCAAAACTCTCATCTAAATGCAATTTCTAATGATTCGATTGCTATATGCTGCAAGTGCAAAAAGAGCAGCTCTACGTAAATTTTTCGCCGCTTAAAAATCCAAAGCCATAAAAAAATATTTTTGTACATTAGTCTGAGTATCTAGTTTCAGCCATATTCCATTTGTAGGGTTTGTATAACATAATAACAGTAAACAAAAATGTGGCTGATTAAAGCAGTTAATCAACTTCACCTTACGGTATTTTATATATCTTTATGGGGATGACATTTAGAATAATTGTAAGGAAACTACCTTCAAAATACATTATTTTGGACTATAAGTATAATCTGACATTCATAATTGCACAATATTAAATATACAAATTTGCACAAGATTAAAATTTGCGCAATATAAAATATAAAATTTTCCAATTAAAATTAAAATTGTAAATTTAAAATTTAAAATATCTATTCCTTTGTTGTCTACCGCTATATTTAATATTAGTATTGTGCAATTTTGTATATTTAATACTGTGAAAATATAAATATAATATTATATACATAGTCCAAAATAATATAAATTTACAGCAATTTTAAAATTAAAAATTATTTTTTGAATTACCATCACAAGAATTAAAAGTATTTCTAACCTGTTTTAAACATAGTCTTATCTAAAAACTTAGTCTATGTAATGATATTTGAAATTGATTTTAAAGGGAAACTTTTCTTGTACTAGAATTTTTTCTCATCCTTTAAAGGATTAATTTTATTAAGATTTGTGACTTCACTGGAAATGTACCTGGTTTATCCAATGAAATGAATACTGTTAAATTTAGTGACCGTCTACATATCTTTTTCTGGTGACAAGCAACACTAAAATCTTTGCATTTCATATCAAAATATTGGTGCATAAAAACTATCTGTATAGTTAACCTAAAGCCAATGAAATAATACAATAGAAAGGATCTTTATTCCTATATTATTAATGCGTTAAGCTTAAAATGTTAGAATTGTCCTTAAAATGCTTATGATGGTTAACGAATGTGGACGAATGTTTATGCCTTTGCTTTTTGCAAGACATTGGCACAAAGAATTCTTTTCAGTGAGTTCCTGGCCATTAGGGTAGTTTGGGAAATGAAAAAGATGATAGACTGGCTAAAAAGGAGCCTTGATAGATAAACCCAAGAACTGCCCTCTTTCATGTCATACAACAAAATTCTTCGTTAATCTGACTCTTAAGAAAACTCTTAAACAAGAAATGGTTCAACGTGCGACGAATAAGAGATGGAGGATTTTCGGGAAGAGAGTGCTCTTCCCAATTTACCGAAAAAGACTGCAGAGGCCTTCTTTAGGACTCTGACAGGGCAGGACTTTTTATAAGACTACAGAATTGAAGTAGTGGATTCACCGGACTGTGTTTTGTGTGACTTTAGTCATCCAATGACTTTTGAATATTTAAATAATTGTGTTGTACTTTCTCAGTATGAGGGCATTGTTAAAA
>CM063498.1:98578969-98611469 GCA_032207245.1 Pardosa pseudoannulata | reverse complement strand
GCAAAAACTCACGATTCGCGTTATGCATGAACCAATTTTTACTGCTTCAGGTAATCACCCAATATACGTATAAATAAAGGCATGTATTAATAAAAAATTTAAATAATAGTATTCGTCATCAATAGAATTATTACAACATCTTTATTTCATTGCTTTTGAGTACTGTTATACAATATACCTAGCAATTCTTTTATTAATATTTGAAGCTGAATATTCTACTTGTAACACAAATACCATTATCTGTTGAATTTTAAGTTATTTGCAATATGAATTCTGCAGTAGAACTAGCTCACTTAACTGACTTACTCGGACATTATTATAAACGTGTTCGCGACCAACGTCTCGTATACGCGACACATCGATTCAAATTTCATCATCCCAGCGTCGCCTCCAAGTTATGATCTCCGGCTGATATTGAGAGATCAGCGTCACGTATGCGTAATCGGAGATCAAAACAATCTGTTTAAACATTTAAATTCTAGATTTAATTACTAGATGGTGTTAAACGGAAACGGTTTTCTCAACGGTTGATTCTTATAACATTTAAGTGCTGGTCCTCAAGGGGTTAAACACTTTGTCTTACAGAATAAAGAGTAATAAATCAAGTGCAGTTATATGTATAATATCGATTTTAAAAAAGATGGTCTTGTACAACATCTTTATTTTAATCCCTATGTTCGACTCCGAGTAGTTGAAAACCCTCCAAATGGACTGCGACAATTGATAAGAAGCGTGAAAGGTGTTCGTCAACCATGAGTTAGAATATGTATAATTGCCATGAAGTTTGATTCATTAGTTTCATGTAAGAATAGATTTACAATATGATAAGTCACTTAAACGTCAAAGTTTAGGTTTTTATTATTAGAAAGATATTTTAAGCCATTCTCTTTTGTAATGCCGAACGATGGTCGAATATTTAGGGTGCTGATCTTCAGTACCAGAGTTCTGTACTCGAATCCCACTGTGGTATGAACGTTCGTAGCAGTTCGGAATTAGCTTTAAAGCAATAGGTTTCATGTTGCAATAAATGTAGGTAGTGGCGCCACAAACCCAACCATATTTTTGTAACTATATTTTTATACAACTTTTTATGTGAATCATCAAATACATTTGAATAAAATAGCCAGCCATTTTTAAAGAAGATATAAAACAATTTTTATTCCAAAAAATCATAATCATTTGTTATTACAAATAGGAAAAAATAGACTCAATTTGAGTGTGCATTTTTATCTTAAACTTTCTCCACTACACATTTAATTCGAGTAATAACTATTTGCGTGTGCTACATTTCATTTGTTCTTCTATTTTCCGTTAATTATTAATTATGAAATTTTATATATTTACGTTTTGCCGTAAGTTTTTGAAGTCTTTTGTTTTTCAAGTTCATTTTTCATACAAATGATTCGATATTTCAAGTTCAAAGTTAATTAACGGATACGTAGGAGGGAAAGAGAAATAAATTTTAGACAAAAATATACAAGAAGCTTATTAAATTTCTTTTTCATTGGAATGTTACTATGCATTACAGAAACACTCGAGTTTACAGAAACGCAGATTTTTGTTTTTATTTCTGAAGTCACGAGCGTAATGAACAATTTTGTTTTTCCAACGGATAAAAGAATACTGTAAGAGCTCTTTTTTTTACCAATTAATTCAAAATTACAAATTGGTTTAAATTTACAACTTGGTAATTGTAATGATGAAACTTTCTTTTCCGTTATGCTTATTTATATACACCTGAATCAAAAGAATGCTATATAGCTCTAAATGTCAAATACATACTCAATGTGTGTGTGTGTGTTTGTGTGTGTGTGTGTATGAGAGAGAGAGAGAGTGAGTAAATGAGTGAGTGAGTGAGTGAGATATACACAATGACATATAAATTCATAGTAATTTATTTAAATATGTGTAAATACGTTTTTAGACTAGGGGCATTAAGCGGGAATGTTCAATTAACCAAATATAAATTTTATCAACATTATAAGAAATTCATATTGAAAAAGATTTATTTCAAAAACATATTTCTTCATATTTTTCCGCTTATTAAAATATTCAATTATGATTTTTTTATATTTAATTTTCTATATTACATGTGCAATGAAAAAAAATAATTATTTGCAAGTCCTAAATTTCCTTTGTACTTTTATTTTTCAATAATTATTACATTTAAATTTTTATCTTTATGCTTTCTTTATGTTTTTTATGCTTCATACTCATATATACCTATTCCAATGTGTGAAGGGTATTAAAGCACAAAATTAAGATGATAGAAAACAGGTGTTTCTAAACCACAAATGAGCTACTTTATGTATTCTGAATTAAGGAAAACATAATTGACTTAAGCAGAACTAGGCGTATTTTTATTCATTCTTATGCGTAACTTATGTATTTATTTTGAAGACTTAGCCTGTGTAAGGATATGAAACATCTTTTCCATCACCCTGTTTTTAGGTTTCTTCATTAATCTTTTTCACTTTTATTCCATATTATGTCTTTAATTTTATTATTAATAAAGAAATGTAAAGCAATTACATGTCATTCAATATAACGTTTTTATATTTTACTCTAAAATTTCTTTAGTATTTCTTAATGTGTTTCTATATATTAAAATTTTATAAAAAGATATTTATCTGTTACTTCTCAATATATTGATCAGTTTGTAAAAGCAAACTAACAGTTTACAAACAAATATTTCAAAGTTGCTTCATCAAAATACACAATAAATTTTCTATACCATAAACGCAATTTTACATTTATGACTAGAGTAAAAACTTTTTTCCTGAGTATTCAATTTCATCTAACTAAACAGGAAGAATGAAATTCAGCCTTTTTTGCTTTAAATCTGGAAAATAAAATTGATCCTCTAGAAATGTTCTTGAAAATGACAAGTTTAAATGTTTTTGACAAGCATCTTCTTGGTACTTTTATGATTCAAATAAGACATAGGGAAACGATTTTATAGAAAGGTCTCTTTTTCTAAATAACTGTTTTATAACTTCTCGATAAATTAGCCATAATCATGTAAACATACGTGTATTTGATTGTATATACATGTAATATGAGCGATACTCATTCAAAAGCACAACATACTTTATTTCTGGTGAGATACATGAAATCCATACAACAGGCAAACACTTTTACAACCTCCTGCCCCCAGACAATGTGATCCTGCACACACACTCTTTTCAAATAGGGATTTCTCCGCTAAAAAGATTACGAATTATCCCTAAGCACAGTTGATCACGTGATAAAAAATACCCATGTTTAACCCCAGCGTCCGAATTTAAGGACAGTCAAAAAATGGTTTGAAGAGTTTTTGTTTTCTTGAAACGATTCTTCCTTTTAATGGAAATATATATTAATCTTATGAATAATCTCCCAAGTTTTCAAATATGATCTTATCTATAATTTTGTCATTTCGATCGGCATTTTATGATTTTCAAGCTTAGAATAGGAACGTATTATGACCGGTATTCTGAACGTATACCGATCAAAATCATGGCGAATAGCCATATCTGTAATAAGTCATCTCTTTTCAGTACTTTTCTCATATATGATAGCAAATAAATCTCTTATCACGCAGTTTTCCTTTTTTTAAAGATCTTATGTTTTAAAATGACACCACCTCACTAATGATGACTTGATGTCATATTTAAAGGTATTTAATTTTCATATTTTGTTTTACTTCCACGTATCTATAATAGCTGCTATGTTAGGCATTTACTAATATATAGTCATCAGAAATATCCGGGCGTTAATGGATTAAAGAAAACGCGTTAACTATTGGCTAAAGTAGTACAGACAGAGGCTGGATTAAGTCTATAGCATGTCTAGAGGAAAAAATCAGAATTACCGGGAAACCCCCAATGTACGTTATGAACAAAAGTTATTAAATTAATATTAAAATATGTAAATAAGGGATTTTAATATTACTTACATGCATGTAAATATTATTGTTAATTAAGTAGTAGTAGTACTATATAGCATGTAGTTAAATAATGAAGGACATACCTGAGAGTTTCGTATTTTCTATACTTTTGAGAAATTAGTACTTTACTCAAAAGTAATTTCTTTACTTTTGAGAAATAGTTATCTTTCCTCATAGTTATCTTTTATTCAGTATTGCTAGTGCACCTTATTTCTGTTTTAGAATGGTGGCATCAATTTCATACAACATAAGCTTTCAAATAATTAAGGTGAATTATAGTTTGGTAGTCATTTGTTTAAAAACTGCTATTCTAGTAAGGTCATAAAGAATAATTTAGAATCATTTTTTGCAAGTTTTATTTTCTGCCACAATAATCCAAATATAATAAACGTTTGTTTTTAATGTACTTTAGCCACATTTTATGAGTTGGGTATTTTCTTGAATGGTTTGCCGTGATATTCTCGAAGTTCTTTTATTACTGTAAGGAAAACAATTTAGACTCAACTTCAAGAATGTGTATAAATATAAAAAATATTATTACTTTAATCATCATATTCCAGAATAGACCTACTAATTTTTCAAGTGTTTAGAAATTTGTTGTTAGCGAAATTAAAATAAATACCCTAAAAGTGTTTTGTAAGAAAATGTGGTTAGAATAAGAATCCTCGGTCGTATATTCTTGTACCTGTCGTAAAATCTGGGATATATGCTTCTGTAAATGGTGAATAAAATGTGAGGAATATCTGACAGAAGCTGAGGGGATTTCCCGAAGTGAAACTAATCGGTCATAGGTATATCAAACTATCACAAATGTTTGTGGGCATGAAAAAGCGACTGCAATGGGGCGAGCAACATCGCAACGTGAATATTGAAAATAAATACGAGTAAATACAATTTGGTAATATATGAAAACAAAATGGGAAATATGAAAATATGCACTATTAATTATTATAAATTTTACGGTTATGTTAATTCAGATCAAACAAACTTTGATAATGTGGTAGGCAAAATGTTGTTAGTCCAAGGACACTTCAGTTCCCTAAAGACAGGCTTTGGTAGAGAATTAAGCACTTGATATCTACCAAGTGTTTAATTCTCTACCATCATACAGAAAAGTAAAATAAAATATAGAAAAAGAAAAGACGGAGTAGCTTATGGGGTTGCCCCCAGACAAGAAGTATTAAATATATGTATTATATATCAATAAATAAATAAATATACGTATATATATATATATATATATATATATATATATATATATATATATATATATATATATATATATATATATATATATATATATATATATATATATATATATATAATGGTACGGACTTTTCGATGGGTGGTTCAGTCATGGCCATACAAATGATACCGTTTTATCTAAAGACCTTTATTATGATAACGTTGGAGGATGGGTTCCCACTTCATCATGCCGAACGATGGCTGAATGGTAGAGCGCTGCTCTTCGGAACCGTTCGAATTCGCGGGTTCGAATCCCGCTGCTGGCATGGATGTTTGTAGCCGTTAGGAATCGGCTTTAAACTGTAGGTCCCGGTCTCATTAGCCCTCGTGTGCAAAATAGTAGACCATAGCGCTCCAAACCAAACCAAATCCCACTTCATCATAGGGACAGGACAAACTGAAGGGTCAGCTAGCATGAGTTATACAAGACCCTTAAAACCTGGGTCAAAATCTGGGGGAAAATATCTCTAGAAAAATCTGTCTCCGACAGCGTGCATCTCCTTTTTATTTGGAAATTTCCTAAATTGTCCTCTAGGGCCACTTAGCATTATAATTGGTCAGGCCCCCATCTCTGAGGGCGTAAACTGTAGCCCTAGTGGTCAGTTTAGGTTAGGGGTTAAAAAGAGGAACGCAAAATGACGCGGTAATTTTTAGCCCTTGATTTAAGTTTTGAAAACCCCTGGGAATTTTCCTTATATATATATATATATATATATATATATATATATATATATATATATATATATATATATATATATATATATATATATATAATTGCACAAACAGGAATTTACACATATATACTTTACATATAAAAACATTTAAGTACATGCCAAATACTTATTATTTAATTAAAGATGTAAACTTAATTTTATAGATAAGCTTATTTATACAATAAACATTCACAGTTATGTATCCGAATTAAGTAATATACTTATTTATGTAATTAGAAAAAAAATTTAAATAAAAATTCTTCTTTATTCTTGTTCTCAAATCGAGAAAATAAAGTTTTTTCATTTACATATATTTTCTTTCTTGCCTCTAAAATTCTTATTTTGAAAACACAAATTGGTATTCTAAAGATAATTAAAAAATGAAAGAAAAAGATTAAAAAAACATTCTGATATATGTAAGTGCCTTTCAAATTCCTTTTTAGAGTTGGGCATTTTTACGCATGTTAGAAACACCCGAGGTTGCACAAACATTGGTTTTCGCCTCAATTTATTCCTAATGTCATAAGCGTAATAAATAATGTTTTGTTTTACCATTTTGAATGTTTTGTTGAATATGCAAATAAGAAGGAAATACAGTTAATTAGCTTTTGTTAATGTGGTCTGCGAGATTTTTGTAGATAATATGTAGTAATTAAGATATATATCAAATTTACTTTATGCTAAAAAAAGCAGTTTATCCAGATTTAAATTTCTTTATGAATAGAATGTTTTCGGCTAAACATTATACACAGTATCTCCATAGTACATATAAAATATAGATTTTTCATATAAATATATGTATTATGTACATATAAAAGATATAAATGTACATTTAAAAAGAGAATATAAAATCAGAACTATCGGTGGCTATTCAGAAAGATTTTTATGAGAAATACATAAATTCTTGCTGAAATTCCTGAGGATTTTAAAGTAAGGTTGTCAACAAGTATTAGCTAATAAATAAATGTACAGCGCTTCCATTGTTATTAATGGATCTAGAGACGAAATTCCAGTCAAATACCCTTAAGGATATTTCACTGGACATAATAACAGCATATAACAACATTATACACCTGGCCTGAATTTACGAGTACCAGATTTGAAGTATCCCCAAATGAAAAACTTTTTTAATTTGATGGGATTTATTTCCAATCTTATTGACCTGATTATTGTCTGTTATTGACACAATGGACGGCTCGATAGAAATTGCCAAATCAGGTCATTTGACCTCGTATTTCACAAGTGCACTTTTAAAACTGATGGAGCGTCTTTGATGACAAGGTGTGGCATGGCGTGTGCATAGTTTCTGTGATTTAGTCTAAAAAGTACTTCCATGCATGACCTTTACGTAAGCATCCTATCAACATACATATCAACCACATATAACAGATGTATATTTAAAGAGCGAATATAAAATCGGAACTATTCATGGCTACATTCATTAATGCCATTTCACAAGTGCACTTTTAAAACTGATGGAGCGTCTTTGATGACAAGGCGTGGCATGGCGTGTGCATAGTTTCTGTGATTTAGTCTAAAAAGTACTTCCATGCATGACCTTTACGTAAGCATCCTATCAACATACATATCAACCACATATAAAATATGTATATTTAAAGAGCGAATATAAAATTGGAATTATTCATGGCTACATTCATTAATACCATTTGTGCATTCCGATGGATTTCCAGCAACACAACAACAGTCGAAATTTACTACCAAGTGACTCTAAGAAAGTCTATCTATTCTTCTTATTTCAAAGTCCATCAAAATTCAAAAACATGAATTTTATCAAGCTTATATGGAATGCCTCACAACGAGCATTATATATAGAGATTTACATCACCTCGGCCGTCTTTGTATTTCTGAATTTAACATCAAGATTAATGATCTTCGCTTGTCTTCATATTGCACATATCGCATAATTTTAGCGGCTATTTTGTGTGCATGCATTGGACCTAAACAAAATTAGACCGGATTACAATACTTCCTTCTTTTCAAATGATTTTATCCTAAGATTAAAACTCGAAATTTTTAATGTATAAAAATTTTCAACAATCCATCTACTCCATACTTATATTTCTTACAAGCTTAGAAATTTTCTATTTTGGTTCAAGGGGATCTAGAAAAATAGTTTTATTTGTAAGAAATAATCCATGTAGCATCTATGTAGACATATGTTGATAGATATACTGTCTCTTAAACCTTCTTTTAGGGGTCGGGTGTTTAAAAATGTAGACATGAGAAATTAAATTGCCGTATTTAGAATTTAGAATTAAGAAGCATTCTTTCTTGAACTAATGGGACACTTATACTTTTATGTCCATGTAATACCATCTAATGAGTAAATATTAATGAGACTTTACATATATAGAAGAGTTTCAGAAGATATTGTTTTTTATAGTATCCACATAAGAGAGAAATACAATAATATCGAATACATATTTGACATTTCAAGATACTACAAAAACTTGTACAAACGTTCTACAGTAAATAAATTATTAAATATTTCAGACACAGAAATAAATACACATACATAAATATGTGAAATTAGTATTTTAATAGTAACAAAAAACCTAAATGTAAGTAAAATTATATAAAAGCTATGTTTATAAAAGTACATTTTTCCGTCAACAATATAAATACTAAGTATTTTATTCAATGTAAACGATTGACTTGAGATGTTACATTGATATGCAACCAACACGTTATAGGTCATCCGAATGAATGATTATATAGATAATTATTGCTATCATCCCTATTACTAGCTACCATTTTCCATAAGTACGAGAAGATTTTAAGCTCTTAAATTCTAGGCTGAATGGATAACGATTTCTCGGTTATTTCTACTTCATATTTCTGATGAAATCGTTGATAATAATTATGGATTTTAAATTTAACACATTGGTTTCAACATCTAACGACTGTAAAGGACGCATGCTTAAAAATAGTGTTATTACGAGATCGCTCTTAGTGATTAAGTATGCTTACATATATTTTTAAAAATTTTAATGAATTTTAAAAGTTATTTTTGCATGAAAAGATTTCTGTTGCTTAGCAGATATGTTTGTGACACTTAGCTAAAATTTATTCTTTATTCCTTAGATATAAAGTATTAGCATTTTGTATGTAGAAGTAGATTCATTATTCCACGCAAAATGTAATGATAAACCTTAGACATTAAAATATTTTTCGAAGGAAGTTACTGATTCTATAAACACTCACTTACCTAAAATCATTTTATTATCGATGATTAATTTCAGTTTATTATGATAGCATATTGATAGTTTTGTCGGATTGAACTCGGCTTGCACTTATAATTTTTAAAATAGTAATGTAAAACTACTTGAAATCGTTCAAGGAAAAAATTAACGAAATGCTACATTTATAGTTTAGTTGTTAATTTAAACAACTGCTAAAAGTCACAGCTCATAATAAAATTGGTTCAAATATCTACAACTACATTTTTAAAAATACCTACTCGACACTAAATATAAAATTTCACACAAACATATAATTTTAGTAAAAGAAATGACACGGCAGATATCTAAGGATGGATAACGGCTGATCAAGTACTACAATGCATCAAATTTCTGGAGTATATATCTTCGAATCTCACTTCTAGCATTGGTGTTTGCAGCTGTTTAAGGTTGAATACTCTGGAGTTTTAGTTAAAGATAAACCAGTGCGCTCCATACTAAACAGTCTTTAATCTAGATATGAAATGGGAAAACATTTTAATGACAAGGCCAGATTTAAAAAGAAATTAGTTTGTAAAGTTTAATACACATCTTAATACCTCTAATACGTTGTAAATTCTAATACGTATATCTTAATAGATATTTCTGTTCACCGATAAATAAAAATGTATTTGGTTTTAAAAAGATATATATTTTTTCCATAAAAAAATAACTACAATGTTCAATATCTACATTTCCCTCTGGGAATCTGTAATAGTAGTGGCCATGTCCTATTGTTTTGCAATAATCCGCATGCGTGGAGTGGGCCTACACAAAATCAAGGTTTTTTTTGTTCTTAGAATTGATATTGCTATAAGAAATGCACTCGAAATTTGTAAATGATTGTAACATAGAAACAATTCATCAGCTTCATAATCCTCTTTTTTCACACATGCTTTGAAACTATCTAAATTATTTAAGGGGATCTAAAAATAACATGTATGTTAAAAAAGTTGGTTTCATAAAATCCATGTCATGTAAATCCAAATATAAGTACATGGTTTGGAATTTTACATAGGGTGAGCTAAAGCTAAACTGGAAAGAAATGGCATTCCCTTCTTTACTGAAATATCAACACACATTAAATTATTAGAAATATTGGTTAATTATGATTATCCACTTCATCCTCGTTTTATATATTTACTCAAGTAGGATTAAAACCAGACGGTGGACCTAATTTATCTTGCAGGTTGTATTGTCTAAATCTGATTTAGGTTATTTTTCTGTTATCGAATAATATAACAGACAGGTATAAATATATTAAAATGCTGTTAAAAATTCACTATAAATATAAACTTAGGACTTTAAAAATTATAGATAATCATTAAAGTAATTTCTGTAATTGTAGTCAGTAAATATAATAAATATTAAAGAATATTTTAATTTGAAAATGTGTTTCTTATGATTTTCCATCGTAACCAATCGTAAAATGTAGTCTGGTATATATAATGATTCCAAGTATATATTCTCATGCACCAGTCAAAAGTTCGAATTGTGTTCTTGTTATATCTATATATTTCTAATTTAACTTATAAGCATATGAAATATTAAAGAAGCATATTTCTAGAGAGTATATTACGTCAAACCATATACCATATTTATGATTATTTAATCACGTGAACATCAATTATGTACACATCACACACACCATATTTTACACAAGAAAAGATATATATGTGTGTATATATGTAAAAACAAGAAAAAATATTGGGAGCATTTTTTTTCTCGTACATAATGTTCCCCATCAATTTGACATGCAAGTGACTACTGAAATTTAAGTTTATAACATGAGCCAAATGAATGAACTTTTAATTCCCTTGCTTGTTCTTCTTTAGATAATTAATAGATCCTAAATTCCAAAGCAGCAAATGTATTAATATCTTAAACCTTAGAGACTGAATAATATTCAAATGTTCGTTATCACATTCGATAATTTCTTAGCATAGCTATTTGAATAATTATGTTAGGGAATAATTTTACAAGCTGGTTTAACTTGGATTTGGTGCACTACAATAAGAATTTTGCTACATTATAACTAATTAGACAGGGATCTATTGCTTAAAGCCGATTCTGATTAACTACAGAAATCTATACCAGCATATACACCCTAGTGATGTGCTAGCATGGTGGTTGTACTGAAGATTTTGAAATTGGCTTTAAGAATTTATTTCTTGTCTCATTAGCCCTCGTGTAGCACACAAGTAGAATATGATGCTCTAAAAGCAGCGTCCTATCATTTCGCCTTTAAAATATTCTGGTATAAACTGTACTATGTTAAGTACATATATTTCTATTAAATATATTTTTCCATTTCTTTTCTTGAATACTTGTCATCATTCATAAGATTACAGCACTTAAAGCAATAACAATTATCCCGTGTGTAAAGCTAAACAAGAGATTTTACTTTATATTAAAAGTACAGTTTATATAAAAGAAAATTTACACTCATGTCCATAAATTAAAGATAATTCAGAATCACACAGAAATTGAGCTCAAAAATAAAAATTTCACCTGTAGAATTATCACACACATCTTGAAGAAGAATATGCAAATTGCAGGAAACCACCAGATGGCGCGGATAGTACGTCACAATGACGAGAGTGTATGAAAGGGGTATATAAGGAATGGTATCAAAGAAGTAAAATTGTTCACAAGCGCTATAAAAGCCTTTCAGTGCAATAACCACATAGTTATGGCACAAAGGAAGCATTTAGATGATTTTTTACGTGGTAAAATTATCGGACGACTGGAATGTGGACATACCCAGCTGGAAGTATCCGAGGAACTTGGAATCGCCCAGAGTGTCATCTCCAGGCTTTGGCAACGATTCAAACATGATGGTAATGTGAGTAGATGTTACAGCACAGGTCGCCCCCGAGTTACTACGCCGAATGATGACCGGTATTTGGCAGTTACTGCCAAAAGAAACAGACGGAGCACAGCATCAGACCTGTCTCGTCAGCTCTCTTCAGGTACCGGTACGACAATTTCAAGGCAGACCGTATACAGACGTTTAGGGAACATTAGTCTATATGCTCGTAGGCCTGTCAGATGTGTTCCCCTTACTGCAACTCACTGTCGCCTGCGAATATGCTGGGCTGGAGAGCATGCATTGTGGACACCGCAACAGTGGTCTTGTGTGATGTTTTCCGACGAGTCCAGGTTCAGTTTACATTCTGATTCTCACCTGACTTTCATATGGAGAGCGCCAGGTACCCGTTACCACCAAGAGAACACCATTGAACGACACCGTTACGACCACAGGACCGAACGACCACAGGATGGCTCGTTTGGGGAGGAATTATTCTTGGTTCGAGAACTGACCTGCATGTTCAGAGTGTAACGATGACAGGCCACATCTATCGGGATGTTATTCTGGAACAACATGTACGTTTGTTTCGGGGCACCACGAGTCCTGAATTTCTGTATAAGGATGACAACGCCCGACCTCGCCCTGCAAACATTGTAGACGAATGCCTTCAATCGGAGGATATCACCCGTATGGATTGGCCAGCATACTCACCGGACTTGAATCCAATAGAGCATGTGTGGGACATGCTTGGCCAATGAATTGCAGCCCGTCAACCCCCTCCCAACTGTCTATCGGAACTTCGGAGCTCATTGCTTGATGAATGGTGTAATTTTCCCCAAGATCAGATTGATAATCTGATACTCAGCATGCTTAGGCGTTGTAACGCTTGTATTGCATCATCCGGGAGACATACTCCGTATTAACCATCATACTAACCATGTTATACTGTTTTCTGTAAGTAGGTTCTTTTTTTAAATTTGCCCCAGGGAGTGAAAATCGCAATTATTTATTAATATATGTTTGACATAATTATTTATTAATTATGTCAAACATATAGCATCTTTTTTGCTCTTTACCTTTTGTTTAATAAATAGACTTTACAAATAAGTCAAATTCGTTTTGCTTTTGTCTCTTTTATTGCCTGAACTTCATTATCCTTAATTTAGGGACATGAGTGTAGTATACCATATTATAATTATTAAAAACTTTTATAAAACAAAGTAAAACAATTATGGAATCATTTCGAATCACTTAACAAAATATCAAAATGTTTTCATTTTCAATCTAGTAACAAAAAACCAAATAAACTTGCAATAAATAGTCACTTTTTGAACAAATGTCCAGAGTAACAATATGATATTTTTTAAATTAAATTATTTGCAAAATATATTTCTAAAAAGGAATAAAGAGATAATCTAAAAATATTTAGATTATATCCTTTTTATAAATCAGCGTTGTTCTTTTTATTTTACAATTTAGACAAATATGATACAAATTCTAATTTTCTGACTCTCAACGTCAGCTAAATAAAAATTTCTCTTCAATTTTTTTCAGACATATTTTCTGTTTAAAATAAAATATTTCTAAGCTTTTAAAAGATAGGGATATCAACAACAGTCCTTTTTAAATTAGAAAATTTAGTACTTAATGTTTATTCTAAATTGTCTGTCGTCTTTTCAAAATGTCATTTTGGTTTGTTTGCAAATTTTTATGTCAAACGAATTTTATTCATTTTTTATGTAATTTACATAAAATTTGTATTGTTTGAACAGAAATTTATTTTTAGATATTGGTTATTCTTTTTAATAATTGTTAGTATTTTAGTACATAATTTTTTCGATGCTCTGGAAGAGATGCCTAGAAGTGATAAATATATTTTAAACTAATCAAACAGACTAAATTTACTTCTTTTCTAATACGCATCACATAATTTATTGCATATATAATTCTTTAATATCTTTCATATGCAAATTGAAAGAGAAAAATTTTATATAAATATTTGTTATATGTAAACTTTTTCTCTCATATATATGTAAAGAATTCTATTCGTTGGAAATTTAATTTAAGAGTATCATAAAAATATCACTATCAGTTTGTACTTTTTATTGCAGTCTAGCATTTTTATCATATCAAATATTCCTTAAAATTTTTCCAATATGTATTACTTTATTGTATCGTTTTTTTTTTAACTGTAACTAATATATAAATCATCTGATTCATTTTCCTGCTTCTTCGAACTTTACACACACACACACACACACACACACATATATATATATATATATATATATATATATATATATATATATATATATATTCTAGTGAATAATATTTTGTTAGTTCTTCAGAAAGGAAAATATTCTTTTTTCTGTTGCATTGAAAACTACATACTTAACAAGAAGAACTTAGAATAAATATAAACGAAATTTTCAGCCGTAAGCATATATGAAGGAGTAAACATCGCAAATTAATATTTTTGTCATTCTTTCTCCGTGAACCAAAATGCAAATATTTTAAACTTGAATTATAATTATTGTATACATTTTCATTTGATTATTTTGGAGGAATATTAAAAAAATATTTGCTAATATTATTTACCAGCGTCTACATATTTCTAAATACCAGTTTTAACAATCGAGGTCAAGAATGAATGTTGGTAAGCTAAACTTATATAAACAATGTCACAATTAAGACTGTTATCATCTGAGATAATTCGTTCTCGAAGATGTAGTCATAGAGGATGGTAATAAGTCAGAGATCTTTGATTATTGCAACTTTAGGAAAAACCATTCATATTAATGTCATCTTAATATTGAAAGCAGAATATCAGAAATTATATTGCAATAGTATTATTACAAAAAATCTTCTTTGAAATGGGTTCTAGTCAACTCCATGCTAGCCTTTAACCCGTCATACTTAAATTATCACATTTGCAAGAAATCAGTAATAAAATTCAGAAATAAAGCCCGTATTCCCCATTATCACTAACCTCAAACTGTTCTTTTCCTTCAAAGACTTTTTCTTCAAAACTGTAATACTTATATCTATATTCGTTGTCGAATTATTCTGTTTTAAATGTGTCCTGTATTTTAAATCACACAATATGTACAAGAATATTTACATGTGTACGCATACATACACAGGCAAAGACATATGTGTGTATTTATTTAAGGTTTTCCACTATCCTTAAGTGATAGAAACATCAATTTTTTATAAACATATGTGTATAAATGCCTAGGAAGTTTTGTACAACTGAAAATATTTTCTAAAAAAAAAAATCCTGTAACTTACACAATTGGAGACTAAACTATATAAGCTGATTCATTGAAAATATATGATACACTAAATCTTTAAAGGTATTTTTTTCAACATGCGATTTTTTAACCTTTATGCCTTAGTTTGCTCATAAAGTGTTGCATGCGTTATGATTCTTCCAATTCGTAAAATCAGCTCTAATTTGAACCTAAATTTAAGGAGTCTAGTATCAAAGAACAATCTTTATACCTTTTTAAAATAATTAAAAATCTGCTATTTTTCTTATCATGTTAACTAGTTTTTAACATATCAGGACTAAAAATAATATTTTTTAGGTTTATTTTTACACTGGTACATTAAAATATATGGTGCATGTAATATTTCTCATTTCCAATTCAAAATTAAGTTGTAAAGCGCAAGTAAATATTATATATTTTATCTTTAAATAATGGTAACTACTTTTTATTAAATTTTACTGATATCTAAAAGCTTCATATTCAATTACAATTTTCAGAAAGTTGGTATTATTTTATTAAATTTTAAGCATTCTATCCATACTTTTGGAGTTATACGAAGCTAAAAACTAGTAATATTTGTTTTAGAATCTGGTCTTTTAGAAACCTTAAACCCTCGAGGACGCGCGCTGGGCCTCTGAGGCCTGAGTGTTATAAAATCTGCCTCTGAGAGCCTAGTGTCTGCACAAAATCACAGAATAGAAATAAATTTCACAAATTCTCACTAGCTGTCTTACAGATCTTATGGACCCCAATAACATGGATTTTCGCAATTTTCTTGGACTTTTTTTCTAAAAGATTCTGTTAATTTATTCGGCCTCTGAGGCTCGAGTGTTATAAAATCTGCCTCTGAGGCTCGAGTGTCGTTTGCACAAAATCCCAGAATAAAAATAAATTTCCCAAATTCTCACTAGCTGTCTTACAGATCTTCTGGACCCCAATAACATGTATTTTCGCAATTTTCTTGGACTTTTTTTTCTAAAAGATACTGTTAATTTATTCGTCCTCTGACACCCGAGTGTTATAAAATCTGCCTCTAAGGCTCGAGTGTCTGCACAAAATCACAGAATAGAAATAAATTTCCCAAATTCTCACTAGCTGTCTTGCAGATCTTCTGGACCCCAATAACATGGATTTTCGCAATTTTCTTGGACTTTTTTTCTAAAAGATACTTTTAATTTATTCGGTCACTAGAGACTTAGTGCTTGTGCATACACTTTTGCATTTTTATTTAGTTTTTGTGGTCGGAGTCGAGAACCTATCAAATACAGATCCTCATATGATTAAAAGGATGAAATATAAAGATATGGTTTAAGTTTTTAACTCTGTGTGTCTTATGTTTAGGATTTCGAAACACTGAACAGAAAAAGATCTACAGTCCAAAATACATTTAAAACTTAATATTTCAAACAATATGGAATATATTTTAAAGTTTTAATAAAGTATATTTGGCAATACAAATTTAATGTTCACCATAACAAGCAATTTCATTGTTACTTTGCTCAGAAAATTTACACCGGCCATACCAGGTCACACATGCATTGTTAGGTAACTCAGGGAAGCAGACGTCCTCGCGGGTTAATGGTTTTACACTTTTAAAGGAAATCGGTACATACTGAAAGCGTTTCTATTTTGACTGCTAATTTTCTGAGCATGTAATAGAAATATACAAAACTTTGTGAGATTTACAATATATTTCATTTTTAGAATTATTAAATATTCTTTTTATCTTAGTAAAATAAATAATTGTAGAAATTAAAAGAATTTTTTAACACTATCCCTAAAATATAATACATTCAATAGATAACATAAGCTTAATCTTTCTCAAGACTGCGTGAATATATTGTTGTTATATATAATAAGTTAATATCATTCTGATAATGAAACAGGTTTTTTTAGTGAATCATTATTTATAACTCCAAGCTTCTAATCTTTTTCTCGTTTTAATGAGTTTTTGAACTTTAAGTTGTGTTTTAATACCCTTTTTATAAATTAAGTCTCACCACGGATCATAATATAAATATATATAGTGGTTGCAAATATAGACACCCTAAAAACACGATTGTGTCAGTCTAGAAATAAACAAGAAATCAAAACAAGATATCAAGGTTTACAACAATACAATTTTATTTATAAAGGTAAAACAAACTGAATGTAAAACAAATAAATATATTTAAAGTTTGAAACTGCACATGAATAATTACTGACTCACAGGAGAAATTAATAAAAGCGGAAAACTGAAGGTAACTACGGGTTTAGGGACGAGATTTTTGATCATGTAAAGAAATGCTGTGAATGAGAAAGCTTCACCTTTGTGTTCGTCTGGACTACTCAGGAAAGCGTAGTTTGCAAATAGAAGGCGATTTCTACCGTAAGACAAACTGAATGCAAAACAAATAAATATATTTAAAGTGTGAAACTGCACATTAATAATTAGTGACTCATAGGTAAAATTAATAAAAGCGGAAAACTTAAGGTAACTACGGGTTTAGAGACGAGATTTTTGATCCTGTAAAGAAATGCAGTGAATGAGAAAGCTAAGAAAGCTAAAGTAAGAAACTGCTGCACCATGCTCTTAGTAAGGTACTGTCGTGTATAAGGCTCATTTCTTCTTTCTTAGTTCCCATTGACCCGCAGGTCATAGTTTGTATAAACATTTGCAAATTATAAAAATTAAAGTATAACTTGTTTCAATTGTAAAAATATGTACTATTGTACATATTTTTACAATTGAAACAAGTTATAATTTAATTTTTATAAGGTTTCTATTTTAATAAGGTAAATACTGCATATACCTATTTTACAAAATTTGAATGCAATAATTATTATACTTAATTTCATTAATAATTATTTGAAATGAAATTCTAAAATTTTATAACAGGGACAAGTCACATAGGCGCACTGATTATTTTTAATTTTATGAAGCCAAATAAGACATATGTTTTAGAAACAGACACATTTTCGGTATGAATCAAAATTCCTTTAAGGATTATTACACTTGTAAATTAGAAACATGTTAGTATATGTTTATTTATCAATGCATTTGTACATGTAAATAATAGCGTATATGTACAAAAAATGCGTAAAATATTAAACATTGAAATATTTACATAAAATCCACTCCGGAAAACTTTTAAATCTCACCTTTCATTGTAAAGCGAAATTTTAAAGCTTTCCTGTCAGAAAGTCAAAATGATGAACAGCGAGATTTAAAAGCTTTTCATAATGCAGGAGATATGTGTTCGAGTTGTGACAAACGCCGTCTGCAACTAGATGAGTTTCTAAGTTAAAGTTCTATTGCATAATTTAAAGGAGTTTATATTTTAGTCGTAGAACTTTTAACGTAATACTTATTGAAAATTACAAATAGGTCTCATTTTAGCGACGAAACCCTTTTTTTCTCATTTATATATTGAATTGTATAGACTGCATATTCGGTTTTCTGTAATAATTTCCTTAGTAAAACCAGCTTCATGGATGGGTAATAAGGTATTTAGGAATGAGAAGGGGGGAAACGAGAATATTGGACATATATTTTAGGGGTAATGGCTTTGATATTATGCATATATACATATATATGTAATGTAAGCGAGACTCATTCAAAAGCACAACACGCTTTATTTCTGGTGAGATACATGAAATCCATACAGCGGGGAAACACTTTTACATGTAGTAATTTCTCGTGAAACCAGACAATCTTATCCTGCACACACACTTTCAAGTAGGGATTTCTCAGGTAAAAAGACTATGAATAATCCCTAAGCACATTTGATCACGTATAAAAATACCCATGTTTAAAGAGAAAAAGAGCTAAAGTAGTACATACAGAGGCTGAATTAAGTCTATAACGTGTCTGGGGGGAAAAATCAGAATTACGGCGTAAACCCCCCAAGTACTTTAAGAAAAAAAATTATTAACTTAATATTAAAATATCTAAATAAGGGATTTTAATATTACATACATGCATGTAAATATTATTATTGTTAATTAAGTAGCAATAGTAGTAGTACTATATGGCATATAGTTAATGAAGGACATTGCTGAGAACTTCATATTTTATTTGCTTTTGAGAAATTAGTACTTTACTTACTCAAAAGTAATTTCTTTACTTTTGAGAAATAGTTATCTTTCATAATAGTTATCTTTTATTCAGTAATGCTAGTGCACCTTATTTCTGTTTTAGAATGGTGGCATCAATTTCATACAGCATAAGGTTTCAAATAATTAAGGTGAATAATAGTTTGGTAGTCATTTGTTTAAAAACTGCTATTCTAGTAAGGTCATAAAGAATAATTTAGAATCATTTTTTGCACGTTTTATTTTCTGCCACAATAATCTAAATATAATGAATGTTTATTTTCAATGTACCTTTGCTGCATTTTATGAGGGGGGGGGTATTTTTTTTAATGGTTTTCCGTAATATTCTCGAAGTTCTTTTATTTCTGTAAGTGAAAAATTTTAGACGATGTGATCCTGCACACACACTTTCAAGTAGGGATTTCTCAGGTAAAATGACTACTAAAAATCCCTAAGCACATTTGATCACGTGATAAAAATATGCATGTTTAAAGAGAACGCGCTAACTATTATCTAAAGTAGTACAGACAGAGTTTGAATTAAGTCTATAGCTTGTCTGGAGGGTAAAATTAGAATTACCGGGTAAACCCCAAATGTACTTTATGAAAAAAAAAGTTATTAACTTAATATTAAAATAGGTAAATGAGGGATTTTAATATTACATATATATATATATATATATATATATATATATATATATATATATATATATATATATATATATATATATATATATATATATATATATATACCACACGTGTAATACTGAGAAGTGAAATATACCACATCATTGCTTTTGTAATCTATACGAGAATTCTTCTTGAGAAACAAATTTCTTTTATGCTTGTGTCGCTCTGTGTCCAATCAACCTTTAAGCAGTCAAGATTCTTCAATAATGTTTTTTCTCTATACTTGTTCAAGAACGGTTTTCAATCCCATAGGATTTAATAATATATTAGCAAAATGTCAAACTTTCTGATATTTCACGTTTGTGGTTTATATAAATAATTTCCTTTTTTCACATTTCTTACTGTTAGTTACAAAACTGATGAAGGAAATAATTATTCACTTGAAAATATATAAAGGTGTATTTAAAACATTTATTAAAGAATAAAATCGGTATGAAGGCATTCCAAGATTATCTTTCATGAATATAATAAAACATATGTATTATATACGACATGGACAAAAATCGTTGCGTAACAAAATACATTGATTAATAACATCGCAGCTGTTATTAATTCCCCAGATTCCGAAGAATGATTATATAATATAAACAAGGTTTTAGGAGATGGTTATATTCATAAGTTAATCTGAAATTATATGAAAACATATTTGTGATTTAGATGACGCTATGCAATTATAGTTTTATATATGTACCTTTATGTCATCCAAAATATTTAGAGACTGACTCTAAAGCAATATTAATAAATTTATGGTAAAGTAATGAAATACGTAAAGAAAAAACACTTAAATATTGTGTGCCCCATTCACTTAGTTGTGCTATTTTACAAATATAAAAATGAATATCTTTCAAATTACATCACGAGTTCATGAAAAAAGAAAAATAAAATGCTGTTATGTAGTGTTTTAGTAAACTGATATATATGACAGAGTTAACGCCTATTAAGTGCATTTATTTTAAGAAGTTTTTCTGAAATTTCTGTAGTAATTCAAAAGGAAGCTTTTAAGTACCAAGAGTACAATAAAGGCTTTATCCAATTGCATCTTATTGCTGTGCTTTTTTAGGTTTTGTAGCTTCCTTTTCAAATTTTATTTAATACTAGACGACCCGACAGACATAGTCCTGTTTTAACACTGTAAATCCAAAAATTGTAAAATGTTTTTAAATAAATTATAAATTGGACCGTTTTGACGGAAACGCAAGGAAAAGAAATATTTTAAAAATACTTGACGCCACCACGCGTATAATCATCATAAATGTAATTAGATTAAATTAAAATTCCCGCATCGCCTATATGGGAATTCAATTACGGTTTTACGGATTTATACACTCATATTTATTTTCGTTTGGTATAATGCTGTCAAATATTAAGGAATGCAATTCCAATTTAGTAGAAATATCCTATTTAAAGGCAAACACGAGCATCGATGGCAACTGCTGGATTCGAACACATAGATTTTGATAATAAAGAATATCTAAGTTATCTGTCCTCCAATTTATGAAGCGGTTGGACCTGGAATAGATAGAGACATCCATATTGGATTCTTGATTAGTTATAATTAGCAAAATTCAAAGTATTTCTTTAAAATGTTCGAAATACCCCCTTCCCTCATTTTTGAGCGTTTAATGCCATTATTTCGACCACTATTTTCCTCGGTTAAGAACAGGCTATTAAGTCTATCACATATCAATAGGTAAAATTAACATTTTTTATAGCATTATGACGTCATTCCTTTAACCATAACATTTGATCATTTCTTATTTTAAATTGTTTAAATATCTTCTCCATTATTTTCATACATTTTATTACTGAACTTAGATATTCCGAAAATAATTTTCTTTTATATTTGGCTAAAATAATAGATTGGGTACATATGAGATAATTTTAAATTTAATCATCGATTATTTTTTGTTGCAATCAAAATTTTATCGCCTGTATTAATAAATATCTAGCTTTTAAGTTATATATCTTTGAAAACTAAGACATTTGTTCGTTTGTGTGTTTGTTTTTTATGCATAACCACACAGTTTGACTAAATGAATTCAGCGTAATTCTAAACTCCATTCACAGGATCGAGAGATTTTAGGAGAGTATGAAGATAAACAAATTATTGAGCTTGTACACGATAATTTTTACCCAAACAACAAACCCTTTTTTTAACTGCCTCCTAGGGTACTTTACAATTCTGGATAATTAAAAATTTTACTTATCCCGTCATATGACGGGCTATATTCTAATTTGCAATAAACGTGTAAGCTCCTCATGGAAGAGAATTGTTATTGCAGTCCTTTATAGTAATTGTGCTCATTTGAGGGCTAAATACAACCAAGCTGGCAAACCATTCCTTCCGTGTATAATTTAAGCCAATTGTAATAGACTTTAAAAATAGACTTCTTCAAATATAATATAAATAAATAATATATAATACATAATAATAATATATAAAACAAATTTTGAGATTGTATCTTGCATTTAACTTAAAAATCTATTTATTTTTTAAATGCTAAATGTGTTTAACTAACAGTGGCACTTATAGCTATTTTTTACCCTAAGCATGAAAGTTTATATAAGAATTTGATATTAACTTTTAAAGTTATGATTTGAGATCGAGTTTGTCTGAAAACATACTCATTGCTTAATCCTGGACTGTTGTATTATTTCTATTTAAAATTCGAAATTTATTGTAATGTTCTAATTATATCTAATCAAAAAGTGATTTTAGAATTTAAATTAATTCCTTTAGCATGTATATTATTATGCAATAATTCCTCTTATTGTAAAAAATTGAAAATAATCCTCCAAGTAACATATACCATGGCTATAAAAATCTGATACATAAAAAGAATATACTCACTCTATGTAAAGAATATACGCACAGAATGTAACTATATCAAAATGACAATTTCGGAAAGTTTTCCCTCTTACAGTGAAATCTTAAAATTTAAAAAAAAATTGAATTCATTATTAAAACTAATAGTCACTCGCATTTCGTTATCCTTGCTATTTTTATAAAACATATTTTGAGATTGTACCGTGCATTTGACTTAAACATCTATTTATTTTTTAAAATGTTAAATGTGTTTAACTAACAGTAGAATTTATAGCTATTTTTTACCCTAAAGGTGAATGTTTATTTAAGAATTTGAGTGATATTTACTATTACAGTTATGACTTAAGATTGATTTTGTCTCAAAACATACTCATTGCTTGTTCCTGAACTGTTGTATTCTTTCTATTTAAAACTGAAAAGGTATTGCAATGTTCTTATTATATCTAATTAAAAAGTAATTTTAGAATTTAAATTAATTCCTTTAGTCTGGGCATTATTATCCAATAATTCCTCCTGTTGTAAAAAAAATGAAAATAATTCTTCAAGGAACATATACCATGCCTATAAAAATGTGATACATAAGGAAAATATCCTCACTGTATATACACTGAATGTAAACTATATCAAACTGACAATTAGGAAGTTTTCCCTTTTATAATGAATTTTAAATATAAACGAAAAATTGAAGTCATAATTAAAACTAATATTAGCTCGTATTTAGTTATCCTTTGCTATTTTTATGAAACAAATTTTGAGATTGTACCGTGCAATTAACTTAAACATCTATTTATTTTTTTAAATGTTAAATGTGTTTAACTAACAATAGAATTTATAGCTATTTTTTACCCTCAGCGTGAATGTTTATTTAAGAATTTGAGTGATATTTACTTTTACAGTTATGACTTGAGATTGATTTTGTCTCAAAACGTACTTATTGCTTGATCCTGAACTGTTGTATTCTTTCTATTTAAAATTCGAAAATTATTGTGATGTTCTAATTATATCTAATTAAAAAATAATTTTAGAATCCTGTATATTATTATGCAATAATTCCTCCTATTTAAAAAATTGAAAATAATCCTCCAAGTAAGATATACCATGGCTATAAAAATCTGATACATAAAAAGAATGCCCTCATTGTATATACACGATGTAACTATATCAAAATAAAAATTACGGAAAGTTTTCCCTCTTCCAAGGAAATTTTAAAATTAAGAGAAAAATTGAAGTCATTATTAAAATTAATAGTCGCTCGTACTTCGTTATCCTTGCTATTTTTATAAAACATATTTTGAGATTGTACCGTGCAATTAACTTCATCATCTAGTCTTCATCATCTAACAGTAGAATTTATAGCTATTTTTTACCCTAAAAGTGAATGTTTATTTAAGAGTTGGAGTAATATTTACTTTTACAGTTATGACTTGGGATTGAGTTTGTCTCAAAACATACTCATTGCTTCTTCCTGAACTGTTATATTCTTTCTATTTAAAACTGGAAAGGTATTGCAATCTTCTTAATTTATCTAATTAAAAATTAATTTTAGAATCTAAATTCATTCCTTTAACCTGTATATTATTATGCAATAATTCCTCCTATTTAAAAAATTGAAAATAATTCTTCAAGGAACATATACCATGCCTTTAAAAATGTGATATATAAAAGGAATACCCTCACTTTATATACACAGAATGTAACTATATCAAAATGACAATTAAGGGAAGTTTCCCTTTTATAATCGAATTTTAAAATTAAAAGAGTTGAAAGTCATAATTAAAATTAACAGTCGCTTCTATTTCGTTATCCTTTGCAATTTTTATCGTTCATAACTTATTTTCGCCGCATTTAATTAGCTTATAGGAAATGCATTAAGCAACCTTATATATTATTTTTTAAGAGTATAGAATTTCCAGTGTAAGCTATATCAAACGAAGAACTTCAATTTGATAGGTTAAATTTATGATTGCTTATTATATCAAAATTTTATATTATAAGACTGTTTTATTAATTTATGACTTTCTTCTGGGATATTTAAGATAAAAGTAGGTAAATTTAATCATATGTCTGGAAGTCATATCATCTGCACTGGTATCCCCTACTGAACCAGTAATTCAATTTTATCTCAGTTGTTCCTTCTTTCATTTCCAGTCTTATTTAATGAGCAGGATAGCTACATATCCCCATTCCTATAGATAGAGAACCAGATTAAGGAACTTGTTGATGAATATTACCCAAGAGTGAGGAAGAAAAGAAACAAGAAATTCCTTAGTCCAAATATATCTATACTTATATTTTTAAAGGAATTAATTTATTTCAAACTGGAAATTTTATTAAATCTTATAATATTTTGAGAACTTTCGAAATTCTGTTCAGCAATTATATACACATAAATATTGATTTATAAATTTCATGAAGTCATATCAACAGTACTTGTACCTCTTAAAGATTTATCATACACTAAACTGTACTCAGTGAAAACAAAACGTATTCCGTTTATGGTTGTTTTACTCATGAGGAACACATGGATTTCGCATCTGATAGTGAAAAACTCTCCACCTATTAATTTTGGTTCAGATTGACGTGTGATTAGGTATTTCATCAACTGAAAATGCCTCCTTATCACACCGTAAATTCGAGCATTCTTATCAGAAAATTCGTAAACTGAATACATTTCTTTTGTAATGTTTACAAGTTTACGTATGATAATGTATTTACTAAATCAAAAGAGAGTTGTACCTCAATCATCTTCAACATACTTCGAGAAATTCATTTCTCCCCAGTTCCTTTCATCAGCAACATTATCCATCTTCATAATAAAATTCTGAATACAAATTTTGCTTGACATTTCCCTATGACGTTTATAGGAAAACATATTCACAGAAATCCTCCAAAATCCTTTTTATTCTAATAAAAATTTAGGATAATTCCTCGTGTATTTTTCTAGATATTCAACAAAACGTCTTAAATTGCAAGTGACCGGTCATCATTCGCCATGAAGTGTATATGGGTTTGTTGTTGGTAAAATTACCCTATTTACGAAATTACCCTAAATTTGTAATGTATAAGGTATAATTTATTTTTATATGTCTAATGTAATGTTTGTATATATCTCTGCACAGAAGAATATTGCATTTTCAAAAGCAATGAAAAGCATTGTGAAAGTAATATGTACTTAGCATTTATAAAGTAATCTGTTCTTGCAAAACTCAATATATTTACATAATATCATAAGTATCCTATTACTAACTAAATGGAAAAAAAAATTGCATTTTTCCGGGTTTTTTTTTACGAAATTTCAAAACATTAAAATAATCCAGATAGCGGAGTTCCCGATAGCTAGCTATGGGAAAAAAATAAACGCTTCAAATTAGGTTTCTATTTTATTTAAAACGTTGTAGTTTTATGTATATTTCATTATTTAACTGGATAACATTTTCAAGTGTCTGATTAGAATTAATTATTGTATAAGCACAAAACCGTTATTGGAATGAAAGTCCCTTCCACATCACTTAAAACACTCGAATAACAAAATTTCATCTATCTTTATTCTAGGAATAAAATTGTGGTTATACTGTAACCTCTCGTTTTTAACGGACAGAGAATTAATTTGAATAATTCATGGCAAAGCATTTACACGTTTCTTGCAATTATGGCTTAATGCGGTAATTAAATTCCCGTGGGGACGATCATAAAATGACTATTAGAACCATTAGTGAGGAATTTATACGGGATTATCCAAGAGCATTAAAAGTTAACGGATTGTACTCATTAATTGCCAACCATTTTGACAGGTTTTAATTCCTTAATGCTTTAAAATGTCCCGTTATTACTCTCTATCTCCTTTAATTAGAAAAAATACTCATTCTTAATGTTTTTCTAAGGAAGAAATTCATTTTCATTTCTTAGATTATAGGTTTATCTGTATTTTTGTCTCATTCATCTTATTAAAAGAAAACATTCCCTTTTTATGCTTCTTTCATATTAACTATTTTCAAATACTCTCACTCTTTCTTTGTTTTTCTTCATATTCGCTCATATAAGAGTAAATTTTATTTTAAAGTCTTTGAAACACAGGGAATTCCATTACTGTGTGTGCAAGTAAATATGTATATATATATATATATATATATATATATATATATATATATGTATATATATATATATATATATATATATATATATATATATATATATATATATATATATATATATAATGGAAAAAAATCACCATTATAAACGGAATAATATCCATGCCGGATACGGTGCAGTCGTGACTTGAAACTTAGTTGAAATCAGAAAATAAAAGACTTTGGGATTAAGAGTATCGGAATTTATTCTAGCATCTTCTCTCACGGATTTCAGTAACGAAAAACCCAGCATTTCTATTTATAGTTATATGAGCCGATCAATCAGGAGTCTTAATAGCCAGTCACGAGGTGACGATGTGACGTAGTTTAAGGGTCACTAGTTATGTTAAGCCTGTATGTAAGAGGAATTTTGGTGTTCTTGAGATCACCAAGTTAATAGAAAGAATAAAAAATAGACGTTGCCACAAAAAGGACAGAATCACTCGAAAATTAGCCGATCGATGGCCGAATGGCTAGAGCACTGATTTTCCGTACCGGAGTTCGTGGGTTCGAATCCCACTGTGGTTTGTTTATTCGTAGCCGATCGGAATCGGCTTTAAGCAGTAGGTCCCGGTCTCATTATCCCTTGTGTTGCGAAAAAGGTAGAACGTAGCGCACCAAACCAAACTGCTAGGAAATTATTTTGAAATAGGCATTGAGTTGGTTATTTTTTAGGGTAAAAATATCATTACATATAAATTCCGCGAATAATATTAAATATATACTTTCATTATAAAATAAAAGAAAACTGTTGTACTGACATCTAATTTTCAACTTAGATTATCGTATCAACTTAGAACAACTTAATAATTTTCAAATGACAGGACAGGTGACATAATATTGACAGAATTTTTACAGTGCTGTAGAATAGATATTGAAAGTGAGATTTAGAATATATTTAACCATGGTTTCAAGCATGTGATGAGTGATAAACTGACAAAAAGCAGTAGCAATCAAACTCAGACAGATGTGTTTAACAAAAGCTTTACTTTCCCAAATTATAGAATTTATCCGTTTTACTTTCACACGTTCTAAGAATGTAACTTTAAAAACACAACAATGTACAAGTAAAAATATCCATAAAAAATCAAAGTTTCTGAATATAGAGTTCTAAAAAGTGATTATATGACGTTATATAGCTCTACGTTTTGCTATTGAATAAGCTAGCAGGCAAAGTTTAGCATCTCGCGTTATTTATTATTGACTCTGATTAAATGTTTACACCGAATTAAAATTGAATAGTGTCAATTGATTGCCGATGAATTATATACTGTTGGATTATATACTAGTCCATATTTATTCAGTCCAGTAATTAGTTGTTTCATAGACATTTATAAAATTTTAAGGTAGGTTATATCAACTGATCGGTCAGTACGTGGAAAAACGTCGAATGTGAACTAATTTTCCTCAGTTAACCATTGCTTAGTATTATAAATTGTGACTCATGACTGTAAATTTAATACAAATGCTTGTTGAATATCGCAGTGTATTACGATATACATCAAATATTTCAAATTTAACTAGGTAAAATGCAATCTGGCATTGTAGATGCAAAGGAAAATGGTCTGCATTTTACTGATACAGTGAAAATAACTCATTGGTGGCATAGTTATTTCTCCCTATAATGCATTTCGAAAAAACTCAAATCAAAGATATTATGGACTACAGGGAGTAAGTAGAATTCTTCCTCTGACCCATCTAAGACATACAGCAGCCAAAAACTGAAGACCATTCACCACGACAGCAACTACAACAGCTATAAAGCTGCAGCTGACCTACTCGAGGTCGTTCATGGTTCGAAATTAATTTGGTCAATCCCATTAAGGAGCTCTGAACTATGGCCGAATGGTTAGGTTGCTGACCTTCCGTACTGGAGTCCGTAGGATAAAATACTACTGTGGCATGGATGTTCGTAGCCATTCGGAATCGCCTTTAAGCTGTAGGTCCTGATCTCATTAGCCCTCCTGTTGCAAAAAGTAAACCGTAGCACTCCAAACCAAATCAAACCCAGTAAGGAGCAAACTGTACAGAGGTAAGCTCACTGCAGCTGACTACAGGGATTAAAACTAATGTGAAATTTAAACAACTTTGAATATTATAGAGTGCTTTGTTAAAGATCAGCTCTCATTGTAGCACCATAGGGTACAATTTATAAAAAAATTTTAAAAAATCGTTATAATAGATATATTTGGTATCATGTGTAAACAAAGTACTGCAAGGCTAAAACAAATCATAAAATGTCGATCGAACTAAATTATAAATACTTCCAAATACTTCCAAATTTGGTAGATTGTTTACAGAATTGCTATTTTGTTTAAAAGGTAAATGCATCAAGAGTACATATCTAAAATCTATAAACTATTTTTAGCTGTTCCTAACATGAATCCTATACATTAATAGGAATCTAGTGTTTAAAGCCAATATCACCGTGGTAACAGATCATCTATGAATCAGCAATCTAGCTAATCAGAGCTAATAATTCTACCGGGGCATGGAAATCTTAGACTCTCACTACTCTCATGGATATTCGTATTCAAACTTGAGCAGTTGGTTTTTACTTTTCTCTGTTGTCTATATTCATTGCATTTTTTTATTTTTGCATTGTTTACATTAGCTATCGTCTATTAAATTATTGGTCATAGCTTTTGCAAAGGAGAGAGGACCTATAAAAATTAATTGAACGGATTCGTCGTGTGTGATATTCTCGAGCGGGGTTCTGATCCCAGGCCCAGATTAGAATGATGTCTCCTTTTCATGACACTAAATAAGAATGTACCTTTGTGGAGTTATTTATGAGTCCCTTAGGGTCAGCGCCCAATTTGAAGGGGTAAGCATTTCCCCATGTTTGCGGCTTGAAGGCGGGAAAAAGGAGACCAATAGAAATATAGAGCTCTGCTGATTGGACGAAGAGAAGTAAAAAAGGACAGATATAAAAATAATATTGCAAAGAAAAGTTAAGAAGAGAATTAGAGTTTGGGAATCGGAGAATAGTTTTCGAGGACCAAAGGAAGAGTTAGGTCTAAAACAGACTCATCTCGCAAACGACCAGAAGTTTTCCATTCCCCTTTCAGAATCACCCCAGTTATTTATAAGGCCCCAGTGGTGAGACTGCAGTCAGCAGTGTCTACATCCTTTCACCAAAAGTTTCCAACCTGATTACCGCCCTGGCACCTCCAATAGAACCTCAAAGGTACTTATTATAAATATTTTGAATTTGAAATTAGGTCCTCTCTCTTCTTTTTTTTTCAACCTAAAAGTTAGGATATTATTAATGTTAAATCTTGAGAAATATGGCACCTGTCACAAAGTTTGGAAAAGCAAATTTTATGAAGTTTGAATCAAATTTTTGTACATAGACATGTAAATAGTATAATAATGAAGTTGCTTATTTTTTTATTTTAAATTGTCAACCTTGAATGTGTTTAAGTGTGTAATATTTGATTTTAATAACTAATTGATATAATTAATATAATTGATTAATCAATATAATTAAAATAAATTAAAAGAGAAGTGAAATGCTTGGGATCTAAATCTCACCTCATCACAATAGCACTAACAACTTAATAACCAAAAAAACATGTACTTACAATCAGATAACTGAAAAATAGTAAAATTAAATATATTTATCTATAACCAATATTTCTATAGACTTCATCAGCGTAAAGACACACACAGAATGTTCCATTACCAATTTCAGATATGGTGTTTATATCTCAAATACAACAAACTAATTTCAGCTGTAAAATACAAAATTAAGTCCATAGAATTAAGTCTCCTTAATAAAAATTAAATTATGTACAGAAAAGAGGTTTTTGATCAATCGGCAAAGTGTATTCTTTCTTGGAAAAACAGTTAAGTTTTAAGATTTAGCAAAAGTAAATCTCTTTATAAAACACATGTAGACTATAAAATATTCAAAATACTTTTTAATAGAAAACAGGAATATTAATAAGAATTACATTAAATACGGCCGTCATATTGCTCTTTTTTATTTTTATTATTTTAATTTACATATATATGTAATGTAAGCTTCGGAATTTTATCTTAAATATATCATCTGTAATTGTGAATAGAAATGTTTATACAGCTTTTTTTAAAGAAAATACTTCGGTGATATTTAAATTAGATTTTCTTTGAAATTATATTTTCCTCGATTTTAATAAGGTATTTTTAATACTTACATATTACAAAAGATTTTATTGTTTTTGCCATTTTAAAGAAATTTATTTGTTTACTACTTTGCAAACTTTGAAAATATGATGTCTTAAATTTATATAATACATATATTTCTTCAAATCTTTAATACTTTTTAGTAAACACGAATTTTCAAATCATCTTTCCCTCCGTAAAGTTTTCTTAAATGAAGAAGGAATTTCTTTCTTTCGAAAAATATTCTTTGGAAACCCAACTGCTGAAAGAAGTATCTGAAAGAGGATTTATTATGAATCACTGCATAATATTTGTATTCTTTCTAATAGAAAAAGTTGCCTCAAGTGAAATTTTCTATATACAAAATGATCAAGACTAGTTTCATATATTATATTTCTCATTTTCATATACATGGAAATAAGATTATTTAAAAATCAATATTATCGCTTAATGTTTTCCGAAAACTGTTGTTGTTTCTTATGTTACTTTTTTGGATAAAATTAGAAATAAACATTTGTCAATAATCTATATTTACATATGCTTTAAAATGTTTGTATCCTTGAAGGTATTACGGTAGGTTCAGCTTAGCCATTTAGCTTTAAATTTAATCATTTGTTACGCAAAGAAACCGAAGACTTTTTTCCAGGGCTTCGAACCGGAACTGAACCGAAAACCGAAAACCGGAAAAAACCGTTATTTTGGTCGGAACGAAAACCGGAACTGAACCGAAAAAAATATCAGTTTATTTCGGTTCGATATATCTTTCAGTCATTTTGTTACTGTTACCAACTTATCAATATTTTCTAATTTAACGTCAACTTTATAATTACATATCCGCACTTGTATAAGATTGCAATGGTGGTTTTGGCAGCTCCAGCTACACAAGTTAGTGTTGAAAGAGCGTTTTCAGGTCTGAAATTTATTCTCCGAGACAACAGAAGTAATCTCAGTGAAACCACGTTAGAAGATATATTAATAATTATTTTCATATGTTAAATAAATAATATATTTTTTACATAATTATTGCAAGGCCAAGTGCACGATGTGAGAGTCAAACGACGAATGTGGGTAATCATGAACCTAGTTGTCAAATGCGATTTTGATAATGGATAACAATGCCAATGCTCGCCGCTCTTATCGTACCTGCTGTTTGTACCAATTAAAAAAAGAATAAAATCTTCTAAATTTTGATAGAATTACATTTTTTGTTTATGATAGAATTATATTTTTAGTA
Organism: Pardosa pseudoannulata; assembly: GCA_032207245.1. Classification (NCBI taxonomy): domain Eukaryota; kingdom Metazoa; phylum Arthropoda; class Arachnida; order Araneae; family Lycosidae; genus Pardosa; species Pardosa pseudoannulata. The sequence goes on along the minus strand of CM063498.1, from coordinate 98,579,160 downwards.
CAAATAAGAATATACATAAAATGAAATTATTCATTTGGAACTGAACCGAAAACCGTTATTTTTGGCGGAGCGAAAACCGGAACTGAACCGATATTAATTTTTTAGTTGAACCGGAACGAAAACCGGAACAAAAAAATTACGGTTCGAAGCCCTGCTTTTTTCACATTCTGGCAGGTTCATTTTGTGCTACA
>CM063498.1:98566469-98573969 GCA_032207245.1 Pardosa pseudoannulata | reverse complement strand
AGTATCTTGAACATTGTAAACAAGAAGATAAAAATAATAAACTACATTCATCATCTACAGAAAAGAGATCTTGATTAGGTAAATTCAGATAAGTGTAACAAAATTTGAATGAGAACCCCGTCCTCGTCATTGTATGTTAAGGTTTTAAGGAATCTAAGTCATTAACTTTACATTCTGGTACTATCAAATGTTGTCGATAACTCAAACAAATTTAAAACCACATATGAAGTTTAGATACATAAGAGGTAACACTAACCTTTATCATGGCAAAGATTGCTTTTTTGAAGAAAAGCAAAAAAAAAAGTATATAGGTAGCTCCTCTGGGCTACAAAAAAACATCAAAAAAATAAATAAATAAATCGTGATATGAAAATTAAAAAAAAACAAGATGTATACTCTTCTATTCATTGCTACACGTGGTAAAAGTTGTAAAGTTGTAAAATGACACTTAGGGTATGCTGTACAAAATGAACATAAAGGTTAAAGAATCACTTTAAATATTTTTATTAAATAATTTATAATGTTTTTTAAGTGTAATCAAATATTAGATTCAGGTGAATGAGAGGGTAAATTTTACTAAGGAATCTATCAATATAAAAAATGTAAAATTCATACAAAGATATGTTTGTTAAATTTCATTTGAGATTAAAATGGACTTCTAGATATGCGAAACCATTTTTCTTATATTGAGATCAGAGGTAATCAGAATAAAAGGTATACAGCCAGATGTAATCCAGTCCTATATAAAAATTTTGAAAATCTACGGAAAATCGTTTCTAAATTATGTGATATATATATATATATATATATATATATATATATATATATATATATATATATATATATATATATATATTATATATATATATATATATATATATATATATATATATATATATATATATATATATATATATATATATATATGCTTACATACGTACAGACGGTATTGAGAAATATTCCATGGATTAAAAATAATACATGGATGATCAAAATGAAAACTTTTTTAAGGAGTAATAAAAAGAAACAAATTAAAAACAGGAAAAGTTTTTAAATTAAAATTTTCCTTTATGTACGTAGGCGCGTACTGCTAGCTGAAAGTGTCCCCTAAAGTACCATACACTTTAATGGATTCAAGAATGATTAAAACGGTTATTTCGTTTGACATCTGAATATCGTAATTTGTCGTGATTAAAAAAATCCTTTACTTCATACAAGAAAGGATAAATTAATTGAATTTATGAATGTTTACTCTCCATCTCACTCCCTCTTTCTCACTCTGTCTTTCTCTCGCTCTCTTTCTCTGTGTGCTTGTGTGTGAGAGAGACAGAGAGTAAGAAAGGGAGAGTGTTAGTGAGTGAGGCAAAAATGCTAGCTTAAAGATGATATGTGTATTGCATAGGTGAAACTATTAACGAAATAATAGTTTCAAATATTTAGAATTAAAATCAATTATAAATTAAATCTTATGTTACAGTTACTGTGATAAGTTAAGAAAATTTCTGAAAAGTATAAATCTCGTGAATTCCCCCATTGTGTTTGTTGAGAATTTAAAAATAAATGTTTACCTAATAATAAGAATACATTTTTTAATATGAACAAATTTTAACAACTGTCAGATAACAAACTAAATAAGTACAAAATAAATCAATTATGGTTAATTGAATTACTTTTTTATATTTTCGCCATTTTAATGCGTTTTAATCTCTAATTCAAGGAAAAAAAAATTGGGAATATTCTCATTCGAAATCCGTTTTCTCTAGAGTAAATAGAAGCTCTCAATCTTCATTAACAAAAAATGCTAGCATTCTAAATCTCCATTACATGTTGCAGGCATAAATAATTATGAATAAAAAATTAAAAACGATGAAAAACACAATGGAACGTTTAATGCTCAACAATTAAATGTTTTAACGAGATTAATTTTTAAAAGTGTTCTGTTATTATTATTTGTAAATAATTAAATGAAGAAATAAAAAGATAGGTTGAATTATTATGAAGAAAACAAACTGTAAAATATTTTCGTTGTATTTTTTTTTATTTTTTTTTAATTCTTTCGATGTCACTTGATGGACAATGAGGAAAATTCAAGTCAGGAAGATTAATAGTGCATGAAATATGTATAAAGAAAAAGACAATTATAATATTTGTAATTCTAATTTTTCTGAAAACGAGTGGTTTACTATTATTTCAACTCTATCAAGAATATGCATAATTGACTTAATTGTTCTTAACCGTCACTAAAATGCAAATTTAAAAATATAACGTTAATTTATAATTTTCATAAGAATTTCTAAAGATGAAAAATAAAAGTACTAAATGAAAAAACATATTTTTAAATTTCTTTCACATTACTTGCTCATTAAAAGAAGGCTGTGGGGTTAGAGTTATGTATATGGAAAATATAATGTTATGTATTAAAAATGTAATATTTTTGTTAGATTATAACTTTAACTAAGAATGAGAAGCAATCAATTTTTATTATAAGATTATATAATAAGATATTTTTGTTATAAGTTTTTTTTAATATTCATCACTACATACATTACTTAACTTTATCAATAATATACTCTTAGTAATAGATTGATTAGTATTTTATACTCAATAAAATGTGTATGAAAGAACTAAATTTTTTCTAATTTTTAGAACTTTAAAAGAATGAAAGCAAAAGTATTAAATAAAACATAGATCGTGAATTTACATTCATCTAATCTGCTACTTTTAAGAAAAACCTGAAGTTAAAATTCGACTGCCGAATCAATACTTTTCTCTCATGAATTTATTAACTGAAAATAAAATCAATGTATTTTTATGAATTAGGTTTTTTAACGTTTATAACTATAAAATGAATATAAATATTACCACATTATAAAATAAAATTATTACAGATAATAATTTTTGTTTAAAAAAACATTTTTATATTGTATAAATGTTTAAAATTCAGCGTGTTTATTTCTGTGAAATTAATTTTATTTTCAAAGAATGAATGCAAAAGTATTAAATAAAACATAGATCTTGAATTGACATTCATCTAATCTGCTACTTTTAAGAAAAACCTGAAGTTAAAATTCGACTGCCGAATCAATACTTTTCTCTCATGAATTTATTAACTGAAAATAAAATCAATGTATTTTTATGAATTAGTTTTTTAACGTTTATAACTATAAAATGAATATAAATATTACCACATTATAAAATAAAATTATTACAGATAATAATTTTTGTTTTCAATAAAATAAATATTTTTTTTAACTTTTATAACTCTAAAATGAATATAAATATTACCACAATATAAAATAAAATTATAAATATTATAAAATAATAACTTTTGTTTTTAAGAAATAAATTTTTTATATTGTATAAATGTTTAAACTGCAGCGTGTTTATTTCTGTGAAATTAATTTTATTTTCAAACAATGAATGCAAAAGTATTAAATAAAACATAGATCTTGAATTGACATTCATCTAATCTGCTACTTTTAAGAAAAACCTGAAGTTGAAATTCGACTGCCGAATCAATACTTTTCGCTCATGATTTTATTAACTGAAAATAAAAACAATGTATTTTTTTATATGAATTAGTTTTTTTAACGTTTATAACTCTAAAATGAATATAAATATTACCACAATATAAAATAAAATTATAAATATTATAAAATAATAACTTTTGTTTTTAAGAAATAAATTTTTTATATTGTATAAATGTTTAAACTGCATCGTGTTTATTTCTGTGAAATTAATTTTATTTTCAAAGAATGAATGCAAAAGTATTAAATAAAACATAGATCTTGAATTTACATTCATCTAATCTGCTACTTTTAAGAAAAACCTGAAGTTGAAATTCGACTGCCGAATCAATACTTTTCGCTCATTAATACAACTGAAAATAAAAACAATGTATTTTTTATGAATTAGTTTTTTTAACGTTTATAACTCTAAAATGAATATAAATATTAGCACAATATAAAATAAAATTATACATATTATTAAATAATAGTTTTTTTAAAATAAATTTTTTATATTGTATAAATGCTTAAACTGCAGAGTGTATATTTCTGTGAAATTAATTATATGATTATTTATCTTAAAGTACATGAAAATATTAGTTAAAACTGACATGTTTTCTAATGTTTTCTAATCTTATTTCATCAATACGTATAATAAAATAACAGTTGTGATATTTTATATAGGTTTAATAGATGTATTTACTATTACGTTTATTTCTCAATAATTCTTTCTCAAAGCGTATTCTGGCGTATAAATACATTTTATAAATAAGAATGGTAGCTTTATAAAAGTTAAGAGTGTGTAGGAGAAATTTTGACGAAGCTACTTTTAAAAAAGTTAATACTTGATAACTTCAAAAATAATCAATAATTTACTCTGAAATCATAACCACTTTTACTTTCATATATCCCTAGTACCATCTTAATCATTTTCAAGGAGATTGAATAAAAAAATAAAACTTTTACATTTCATTTCAGAGACAAAGTGGGTCAACAGTCGGAATATCATGTAGTGTCGTACGTGCACTGATGAAAACAGAATCATATATTTTTGTTCTTCAAGAGCACTTACATATTTACCTTATTGAGAAAGAATATTTTTTATAAAATAATGACGTAAAATAAATTTTCAAGATAATTGTTATTTCTGAGTGAGGAAATCATAAACAGATGTCTCAAGAGTAGCCAGTATTGTTGCATGTAATTTAAATAACTAAAACATTTTTTTAAATGTATTGTATATTTAAAAATATCGATGAGTTGAAGGTAAGTAAAATTTAATATTATCTCTACGAATCTAATTTTTGTTCACCACTTGTTTGCACACTGAACTTAAAGTTCAGAATGTAACAAAAGATGGAGGCCTGAGCAAAACTAGTTTAACAATAATGATGAAATTATTGCTTCTTCCAAGGGGTGGAAAGAATTCATTCTTGTTTACAAAAAAGGAAAGCATTTTAGGTCTAATCTGGAAACATTCAAATGAATACCACCCATGAACGTTCAATGGACTAAAAACATCTATGCGTCTTGTGATAATTATCAATAGATTAAGGCGTAATTTATAGAGTGAAGTTTACTTCAGAATCTTTAAAATCTTTATGCAAACCATAGAATGCTCTCAGCATTACGAAAGGAAGTCTAAACTGCAGTCTTAATTTTCTCTATTCTTGTATAATATTTCAATGAAAGCTTACACGTTAAGAAGTTTTATCAGATGTTCTGTTAATTCCATATTATTAAAAGCTGATGTTGTAGAATCCAAGATCACTCAAACTTCGTGGTGTTAAGTGTTTACAGTTTTTATGTACTGATATCAAGGCAACGTCAAACTCTTCTAATATGTAAACTCTTGAATATGTAATACTGTATATAATGTATATAATGTAATAATGTAATATACTTTATATAATGTATATAATGTGTATAATGTAATGTACTGTATATAATGTAAAACGATCTATTACTATAAATAACATTCGCTAAACTAAACCAGATTTAGTTTGAGCTCATATATTCTCTAATGAAACATAATAATCTGCAAATTGTGCAAAATTTACTGTTCTCTTGTAGAATTAATGTTACTACTCCACTAATGTAAAAAAATAGAATTTGTGTGAAAATCCGTGAGGTTTGTGTTTTATGAAGAAATTCTCTTGACATATTAGCAAACTTTATGCTACTCTATCGTTTATAGATAAATCTGTAAACTAATTAGACTGTCATATTTGGACAGGTTTATTGACAATATGTTACTCGTATTGCTAAATGCAAATTTAATGAAGATAACTTCTTGAAAATCTGTATTCGGTTTTAATATTTCACATTCCTGCCTGCCGTTTTATTTAGTTCTAATACATTTTAAATCTCATGCTATATGATATTTTTTTCAAAATAACCTTGAATTTAAATCACAAATGTAATTTAAATTACAAATGTAATTGAAACAACTCATATTATGAGAGCAGATGGTGTTATTATCATTTTTCTTATCCCAAAATTTGATACTGGAGGAAATTTCATTTTTAATCCGCTGTTTTACAGTTTGTAAAATGATTGTTTGAAATCAATTTTTCATAATAAATGAAACTGTGGAAAATTCCAAATGAGATTTCCGAATTCAAGCTTTATATATAGATTTATACTCTTCATGCTTTAGCAATTTATATATTATGTGAGCACAAGAAGACTCCTGAGGTCGTAAATATTCCAGTTAACTGAGTCATTTGCATGTGAATTCATGCCAATAAATCTCAGGTAACGTACGGAAAAGAGGTTCATTATTTCGAATCTTTTATTAATCATTCGGTTTTCAGACAGTTGCCTTTAGAAGTAATTTTTCATTACTGGCACATATTGAATAAGAGTTTGATATAAAGGAACAGCATCTCCATCTAACCATAAGTTAATAGATAGAAACTGGAAAAATTATAGATCGGAAGGTTAATTTTTTACCGAGCAATCATTTGCCTTCACCGGAAAGACAGTGAAATGCAAATTTGACAAATGGGAAATATACGTTTCTGCCGTTTAGAAGAATTTATTCATCATCGAGCATTTAGACGGAGACATTTTTAAACCTCGTTATTTTGAAGTAAATTTTCAATCACAGTAAGACAGTTAATTCATTTATCACAGTTTGAATATTTTATTTTGGTTGTTATAAATTTTAGATAGAACATCACGCAAGGCTTGCTAAATTTTAATTCTATTATCTGTAGTTTTCAGATTAACGCAATGTTATATAGTTTATTGAGCAAACAATTGTTCTTTAGTATTAGAAAATTTCTTTCGAAATAGGTTAAATCTGAGTATCTTATAGATTTTAATAGAAACACAGAAATATGTAGTAAGAAGAGATATTAAATGGCATCATTTACTACTATGGGATTACAACGTTATTTTTATTCGAAATGCAAGATATTGGCAATGCAATTAAACAGTCATAACAATTGCAAGGTGCCGTGGTGTAGTACACTGCTGTTGTTACTTCTATCCTATTAATCTACATTAAAATAATAACCCAAGTTTTCTTTATATCATCTTTAATATTAATTAAAGCAAAATGCCACTGATCTATATCACAATATACAAATGTGACAGTAAGAAGAAAAAAAAAGGGAAAATGCTAAAAAAATATAAAAAATAAAAAGTAAAAGAAGCACTCCACGTGCTACACCTGAAAGAAAAATTGCAAAGGTCCAAGAGCACACTGCATTCTTTTCTTTCCTTCTGAACTACTCCAGCAACCTTATACTTTTTCCATTATCCTGTGCTGATGTGTCCGTTGTTTCATTGTCCATTGTGCACAATGCCTTCTAGGCTATCTCCAGATTGACCGGGACTCCAAGCATGGTCCTGAATCGTTTCCTGGCGACCAATCACAGAACTCTCCAAAAGTACAGTCATTTTCACTGGCCCACACCTCACGCCTCCTGGAGTCTCGAAAAAATACGTGGGCATGCAACCCACAACGTGTGAGTGAGGCGAGCAA
>CM063498.1:98543969-98561469 GCA_032207245.1 Pardosa pseudoannulata | reverse complement strand
AATGGGTTGTCAGCTGAGCCAGTGTCTGGCTCCGGTTTACCTTCACCATGCGAGACAGTCTCCGACGACCTTCTTCTTTGATAGCGTGTGGACGTTTTACTGCTGGTTTCACCGTCATTCATCCACTTTGCATAAGTACTAACAACTGTAGATCGCGAACAACCCACGAGTCTTGCAGTTTCGGAAATACCTGTTCCGAGCTTTCGAGCCATTACAATCTGCCCTCTATCAAAATCACTTAGATCCGCAGCCTTTCCCATGACACACAAAAGTAAGTGAAAGAATGATCTTCAGACTCTCCAGCAGCTGTTAAATACCACTTCCACTTACTTATTTATTTTATCTCCATAATCAGAATTATATAATGGTGAATAAATGTGTTCTTTATAATTCTAACAGTTATTTTCAATTTCGTTAATATATTTGAACGCAGATCATAGTCTTTGGTATGTATTATATAAAAAAACACTGCTAGTCTTACTTGGTGTCAGATAAAGACGAAATACATTTTCTGTTTGAAATTTATTTGCACCTACTACTTTTCTTTTTTACCCCAAATTTCTTTTTAAGTATATAAAAAAGAAAAAAACTACGAGATTATTATGGTCCCAAAATGTTTTGTATGAAACAGTCTGCCATCTGGCGTAACTTACAGTTTTCCCATTCAAAGTACATAAATTTCTGATGAAAGTAAATATTGGATTATCAGTTAACAAAAATAGTTTCAAATAAGTCTGGAAAATCTGACAAAAATGTAGCTACCGTAACAATTGCTGCATTACGCATAAATTGAAAGTAAATTTTTCATGCGCAAGGAAATGTAAATTACCAGATTATCTAAAAGTTATTCCTAAAACAGCATTCATTTAAGTTTACTAGTGTTCACTGGACTGTGTGATCGTGCCACCAGGTAACATATATAAGTAATGGAATTTAAGACAGGGATGCATTTTAATCCATCTATTTTGCACATATCTTTATTATCCAATTATATCTCAAGAGTCCCGTATGACCATTAATTGTCATCCATATAAACAAGATCTGGAGAAATGTTACCTCGGAAAGCGCTCGTGATAGAGACCAACATCATCACATTTAAAAAACTCCGCTAAATAATTATTTCTCGTAAATGAGAAGCTTTGTACATCTGACCGTTCATCTATGCCTCACTATACATGCACATCAGAACGTCTAAAATGGTGTTTTCACTTAACGTTAAGGTACCGTCGATAGGAGGATCTGATGTCTTAGAATGGTATGCAGAGTTCAGGACGGTGGGCCACATGTTTACGTTTCATTATTCGACCAATCCAGAAGTGCATGATTAAGTAGTACCGCAAGCATGCGATTGGAGCGAAGTTATTTTCACAAATGAGTTCAGATTTGCTCTACAAGTCATGGTAATAGTGTAAGGGTTAAGAGAAAAAATGGATTACGCAATCTACCAAAGAAAATCACTGAACATTCGATGGTAGAAGCATCATAGTCCGAACAGGGATGTCATTGGAATGTTGCAATGGCCTGCATATCTACAGGTGGGGTTCTGTGATGTATACGTTATCGAGATGATATTCTAGAACCAATTCTAGAACTGTGCACTGCCATCGTTAACGACTTTCTGGAGAGAGAGAGGGTGTTGTATGTATAGAGTGACCGGCTTACTCGCCGGACCTTAATCCGATTTAAAACCTTTGGGATGCCCTCAGTGGTATTATATGTATACTTTTCCCATCTCCCAATACTGCTGGGGTTGATTACCTTATAACAAGCATCATCACACTCTGCAAACTTTATAATGTTATTGGTGCTCAAATACCTTTTTTATGTGATATTTGTTGTTTGTTTCTGCATTTAAACATCATTTTGTTAATAACTCAAATATATTGTCATATTATAACTTATTAAAATTCAATATTTTCTTACATCTTTGTCTGTAATTTTTATTTTGTCACATGAATAAATGTAAAGAATACTTATTTACAGCATTTCGTGTCATTTAAAGTAACACTTATCCAGTTTTTTATTTTTGCATTTTACCACACCGCCTAACTTCTCTAAGTGAGTACAGATGTATGCATGTTTATGTATGTAAGCATATATATATATATATATATATATATATATATATATATATATATATATATATATATATATATATATATATATATATATATATATATATATATATATATATATATATATATATATATATATATATATATATATATATATATATACAGGGTGTCCAAAATGCCGTTTACAAACTTAATATGCTGGTTTATCATATCAGGATGCACAAGATTTACATAGGAACTTGTGTCCGAAAATGCAAGTTGTGACCGCTAGAGGGCAATAATTGCAGGAAAATCGCTGGATTGGTAGAGGTGGAACGCCGCGATTCCCCGACTTTATTCCGCTGGATTTCTACCTGTGGGGACACATGAAGTCCATGGTATACGATACACTCTAACATCGGACATGGATTTTATCCCCAGGATCGCGGAAGCGGCAGCACGTGTCCGTAACACTCCAGGCCAAATTGAACGGTTTCGTGAATCCATGCGCCAACGTTGTGAAACGTGCATTGTGAAGAAGGGAAACAATTTTGAACTCGTTCTGTGATGTAATCCTCATCTGTAAGAAAAATCATATTAACCTCTTCCGGTACGATTTAATAATGAAAAACTGTGCGTGAAGTAGCCATTTATTTTTTATTTAAAAAACTTGTTTCATTTTACAATTCTTACATATTCCTAATTAAAATCCACTTTTTACATAGTGTTAAATAATATCAGAAAAGGTATAATTAAGAAAATATCAAATCAAAACATTAATAAGGTATACAGATAATAGTCTTCAAGATAGTGGTACTTTTCAAAACAAAGTGCAAAGGAATACTGAATTGTTTACACCGCTAGGGAGTCTCACTTCTAATTTGATTCTTGTAACACACACGGCATTTCTTAGTAGGTTTTCTTTTATTCTGACTCATCAATTTGGCAGTGACTTGTACCAAGTAATTCTAAATAAACAATATGTAATAGTGACCTGGTTTTTCCACAAGTAACAAAAGTCTTGCTAAATTCAGTATACTAGAAATTATAAACTAAATTAATTATCATATTTAACATTAACTTCAGTCGCATGACGAGTGTAGCTCGTCATTGTGCGGTATGGAATGAAAACCCAATGACAAGCTAGACTCGTCATTTTACCGGAAAGGGTTAACATCGTGATCACAGCACTTTAGCAGTCGCAGTTTGCATTTTCAGACACAAGTTCTTATGTAAATGTTGTTCATCGTGATATGACAGACCAGCATGCTAAGTTTGTAAACAACCTTTCGGGATACCCTGCATATATATATATATATATATATATATATATATATATATATATATATATATATATATATATATATATATATATATATATTTTGCTTGTTCTGATTATTTTCAGATTAGTTTGCTTCGCCTCCAGAAATTCATTCGACGCATTATATTTCATATGTTCTAATCATTCCCATGTCTGTAGTAATTCAACAAAATTGCTTGTAGTTTATTGCAAAGCGATAATTTATTCGGAAATTTTGAATTTAAATTAACGTGTTAAATATGAGAAGTACTAATTCGCTATCTATGGATAAAATAAATGAGTCAGCAGTAAAAATGAATAGAAATACCTGCATTTAACGATTAAAACAAAATCAATATATCTTACAGGTGAAATATAATTCCATAAATTTCTTATTACAAGTCATTATTTAAAAGCCATCGCAATGCATATAAAATTGGAAAAAAATCCGATTAGTTAAAAAATGGTACTTGAAATCATTTTTTAAAATACTGTAATAAAAAGCTGAATACAAACAGTCATATTCAGACACGTGTTCTTTTACTAGAACGTGTTTTTTGCGTATTTTGTATAATTCTCAAGCTGTGTTGTCAATTGAATATGTAATCGTTTGGAACTGGTTTTATTTTGTCAACAGTCCATTAAGGGGTCATACGACTCTTAAAATTCGAAAAAATGTAAATAAATTATCAATTTCGACTCTCATACCTTTAAAACAACCTGTTATACAAGCATAGTTTTTTTAGTATAGTTAGAACAAATTCTTATCTTTATACACGTATCTCGTTACTCTTTGAAACATAAAAAATATCTTTCTAAAAAAGTTTTAAATACGCACTTTGTCGTTTAAAAAAATGATATCAAGTCTAACTCGCAGGATTACTAAAACTCATTCTTTTAAAACATGCTACAATGCCTCAAAATAACTAAAAACTTAATTTTTTTATATTTAAGATAACATATTTTTAAAAAATATTTGAAAAAATTTAATTTCTTTTCCTTAAAAATTAAAAATTATCATTGCAAAAGAGAACATATTTTGCTAATTATACAAGACAATTTACATTTAATCGGATGAAAATTATATTGTATACAACCTATAAGAATTTCAAGAAAAAAAGTGTTAAAATCTGTTTGATATAACATGCTCGTTACATAAAAAGAACCCAATTTGAGAAAATTCAAGTGAAACTTAAATTTGTTTACAGTAAACAGATGACACGTTTTCATTCATAACTTCTCTCAATAGCAGAATTTTAAGTGCATTATTTTAAAATTTCCATAACTAAATTTTTTAACATATATTTATTCCGAAAAAGCGAATTTTTTGTTGATTTAACAATCCCTTAAATAATTGTATGAACCCTTAAATCAACTATCTAGCCGAAAATGTTTCATAAAACCGAATTATTTAATTCCAAGCACGTTTAATAGATGATAGTAATTTAAACGAAAAGTAACCTATTGAGATATGTCAGTTTGAATCGATAATGATCTCTTTTTCTTTCGTCATATGCTCATTTCCTTTTGTTTTTCAGTTAACTCCTATTGTAATACTTACCACAGTTTGACGATATGGAATTCCCTTGTGACTTGCTTAACCCCCTGCCTGTAAATATATTTGAAAAAAAAGCGCCAAAAATGGAAAAAAATTCCCTTAATTTTATTCGTGATTATCAACAAAATTTTAAAATAATTTTTTTTAATTAAACAATATAACTACTATTTTCAATATTTTTTACATATACGCGAAATGTTAATGGATTACAGTAATTTTATCTCAAATTACACCAAAATAAATCGAATACAATAATTTTCTGGATAGATATAGTAAACTCATACAACAATATTATTATCTATATAAAATGTGATGGATTCCATGATCTCAGATTCCTTTGAATTTCACAAATCATTTACAGTATCCAAGAAATAAGGACAAATGAAGCGCAACTGCAGAATTTTTTGCAGGAAAGTATCTCTATCTCTTTGGTAAAATGGCAAATTGAATATGGATTGGACGAACCAATTTTGGGCTTCACGGAATTGAAATAACGTGTTTTCATTGCCCGAACTGAGTTCGGGCATCGTAGGTAAGGGGTAAAATTCTTCCCTATGAAAGAAAAGTACAAACACGATCCAAGCCTTTTGTGAAAGTTGAATGCAACTCATCATCGTGGACTTCGGTATGTTAATCGCTATTTAAATGAAACACTTAGGGCATCACTTACCAATCAACCAATTTCCATACTTAGATGATTAGATGACAACTAAAATTTAAACAGTATTTAGTATATCATACTTATCTCACGATTAAAAAATCGTTGAAGATTAAGAAACCATCTAAGATCATTCCTGTTTTAGTTTCTTAACTTTGTAGTATATCAAAAATCCCGAATTGAAAGCTAAACGATAGAATATATCAAATCAAGAAAGTAAAATAAGTAAAGATAAAAATGTATACGCTAAAAAATGCACTTACAGTCTACAAAAAATGTACTTATTCCTTATAAGATGACTTATTTTGAGTTAAAATATCTTTTTGTAGTGAATTTGAATCAACTTTTATAAGAAATATTTTGATGCCTCAAGTATTTTTTTAATTTAACAAAGTTCAGGTTATTTTCAGTAATATACTTATGCATCTGATCACAAAACTGATATGCAAAAGTAAACTTAGTATCCCTATTTGATAGTATAAATTGTTTGATAAATTAATAAATTATTTTCAATGTATGGTTGAAGGAGAGTGACAAACATAAAATAGACTTTTCAATCTTACTGTCGAAATTGCATTAATTTTTTTAAATGTTATAGATAGTTAGAACAGTAATTCAAAAGATTAATTCTCTGGCCAATTTTAGAAAAACATCTTTTAACCATCCTTTAAGAGCTCAATAATGTAAATTTCCTATGATGATCCATTCTCAATTTTTAAAGTGAAAAAAAAAATTGATTGTATAAATAAATGATTTCTCTAGTAAGAGTTCACGTTAACAGAAGCGAAAATTTAATAGTCTAAACAGTTATAAACATATGAAATTTAAGTAAGTGGGAAAATAAATGCTCCTTTAAAATATTGATTTCTCTAAGGACAACAGACTAGTCACGAAAATATTATAAGTCGTCGGGGAAATACCGTAAAAGTTTGTCACTTTAACTATTCATACAACTTAAAGATAGACAGACATTTCCTTTAATGTCTACTAAAGATAATTTTGGGAGCTAAAATATGTCTCAATTACCTAAATTAACATTGATCCATAAACTTGTAAAGTTCAAACTGATAATAAATTCATAAATTATGAATATTCGTAAATTCATAAATATATTTTGCTTTGTTAAATTTCTTCTGACATTACATATTTATTTGCGTAGATAATTTTAATTGTAAAAACGAGTCAGAAAATTATAGAAAATTATTGAATTAAATCATAGCTTTTAGCATTTTATTTCTTTCATTCTAAGAGACGTACGTGTTGAGGGAATACATATTTATGCAAATATTATTTGTTTGAATGAATTTTAAAATTAATGCATTTATGTCTGATTATTTTGTTAACTTCCAAAAACCGTGCTTAATTGTAGCACTAAAGAATGATGTAATAGGTATTGCATCTCTTCTCCTTAAGAAAATAAAAGAAAATATTTCTTACCTGCAAGAAATATTTTAATTTCCGTAAAATTATCATATGATTATATAAATTTTAGAAGCTAAAATAAAATACTGGTAATGACGTAATCAATGCAGTGTTCCGATATAAGATAGAGCAGTTTCTAAAATGAATGTGACAGATACTCTGGAGTTTTTTTAACCTTTTTTAACATAAAGGGTTAAATAAGCATTTCATAAGCAATGACTAATGGGAAAAGAACTTCAGGTCATAGTTGACTGTCAAGACTAATATTTTTGCTTTTATGTACCATGATTTAATAAGTTATTTGTACTATATTTATGCAAAAGTAATTCTAAATTCAAAATATTTACAATTTCAAAACTTATTATTAATTTATTTTAAATGTTCTCTAATACTGTTATATCATACCTTTATTGAGATCTTATGATGAAACTTAGTAGTTCACGTAAGCATTCTGGGATATATTAGAGAATAATAATAATGAAAAATTCGTTTTTTATATAGAATATGTCTAAAATATTTTTTTAATTTCAGAATGTACACATTTATGATGTTCTAAAAATTTTGGTTTTAACTAAGTTTTATTTTATACTCTACAATGTAAGTAATCTATAAACTTCAAAGTGTATGATTGTTTAAGTGCATAAAATTTTACGAAATTTGAAAATTGATGCTTAAAACTATTTAAATTATTAGAATGCAATGCTAAAAGCAAGAAAAATGATATCTCCTCTTGCCATTTACTAGCACTAAAAATGTATAATCAGTTGTATGAAACTATGATATTTACATAAGTACAGCTTTTACCTCCCTGCTCTTATAACTGTATTTTTATGTGACCCTGATCATCAGTTAATTTAACGATTTATACATACACAAGCACACACACAAAAATGTATATAATGAAATATATTTTTAACACAAACTAACCAACTGAATTACAAATATATTTTAAAATAAATTTTGACGATATTATATTTAAAATTACAACTTTTGGCGAAAGTCTTTCTTTCTCTTTAAACTCTTGAAACCTTAATCGATTCCGTGAACAAGGAAATTTCTCCTCCATTTAACTAATCCTATATAACTACTTTACGTAACTTAGTTGTTAGAGTTCCCCTCGATGTATATCCTTAACAACTCCGATTGGCTCTATCTCATAGTACTATAAAAGCGAATGTAAAAAGTATGGGCTGCAGAGCATCAAATTATTTTCCCTAATTTTAATTCCCCTTCGCGGTGAAAAATCAAAAATTGCTTAATTCAAAGATCACAATTACTTCATTCTTTGATGAACTAATTTATTTACTGGAAATTTGTTCCATATTTCAATGAGGTTCTAATGATATCTAATAATTCATTAATATTTTAACACTATTGTGGCAACTTTTTCCAACCATCAGGTATTTTCCTAGCACCCAAAAGGGCTTAGTTAAGATACATTCTCAGTTATAAGGGCTCCATTTTTCTCTAGGTTTACACCAGCTACAATGTGGTGTCAGAACTTATGGAATAAAATCTTACGAATGATTTAGTCATTTAGTTTGAATTTTATGAGAAAAACATTCATCATTGTAGGTCTGAAACACATTAGTTTTACAATATCTACCCATATAAGGGTTGGTTGATTGCACGTCAATTTCGTGTATGAAATATAGGTATATATATATATATATATATATATATATATATATATATATATATATATATATATATATATATGTCTTTTTAACTTTTTATATGGGTAATACACAAGATGTTATCATGGAATTTCGAAAAAAAAGGTTAGTTCCAAAATAGAAACCAGAGGGAGCCTTTTCGAGAAAAACATAAAAATTTAACACAATAAACGACCAAAACGGAATACAGAAATAATATTAATAATCGAGAACAATAATTCTGAATAATGAAATTCAAAACCGGGAAAATCTTGCAGTTGTAGAAGAAAAATGTCGAGATTTGCATGCTTGGGAAGAAAAGGAAGTTTTTTGCAAAACAGGTTAGGCTATAAAACGTTGGTAGACGTTGTCATGTTTAAGTCGATGTTTCCGACTGCACTTATGACGGTATCTTTAGTTGAATGTGCGTTATTGGTGAAGCTGTTTTACGAGAACAAAGTAAATGCTTCTGCAACAGTTCGGAAATTTCGTCATAAAAAGAACCTACGGCGATAAACAATGTAAAAACTAAAGGTATCCGGGCCATAATTAAGATATTTGAAGAGACTGGGAAATGAGGAGAGCAAACTGAAAAAGCACGTAAGCGTGTCACACTGGTACTTGTTGATACCGTCAAAACAGATGTTGACACACAGTAACAGATAGAGTTTGGAGCGCAGTAGCGCTAGTGTAGTTTATCGACAGATAGACTATTCTTCCAGCAGCATCCGAAAAGTACTCAGAAACATAATGCACTGCCTCCCATACAAGATCCACCATACCCAAGAACTGCTTGATAAGGACAAGTCACAACATATCTCATTCTCATCTCATATTCTCAAAAGAACCACACTGAAATTCCCCTACAGTCTCCAGAGGTCGCTGTCTGGTGTGTATTCACGGAGACATTCATCCTTATGCCATTTATCTGTATGCCATTTTTCTCTTGAGGTAATTGGTGAATGTTTGCCTGACACATATTTCTTTACCGGCAGTCTGTACCATGATATACTGCATAAGTTTGTTGTGCAGCAACTATAGCAAAGTCAAATCCTTACATCAACTATTTTCATGCAAGATAATCATGGATTCATGACGACGCTATTTCTCCGACACTTCACAGAGGAATGTGTTATTAGTCGCTCCATTCCTAATCTATGGCCACCACGTTCTATGATCTCAGTCCGTGCTATTTCTGTTTAAAATGTCTATTTAAATGGTTATTTATAATGTCTGGCATATCGTGCAAGTATTTTGATGTTGAATGACTCAAAGAACTCCATAATCCGTGTGGGAAGCCTCACAGCTGATCTCCCGTTGAACACAATTTCCATCCACTTGAAATTTTACAGCTAAAGGAGGGTGGTCAAGTGGAGCACCTTTCTTTACATCGTCATGGACATGATTAACAACAGCTCCTCTGGTGCAATTTTGTCCTAATCTGTTCTTGTGTCTGCAAACTGAACTGTTTTTGTTTCTCCTCTACCTTTACTTGATGTTCGATGACAACGTGATCAGAAGCTAGTCGATAAATGTTAATAATGTTTCTGTATTCCGGTTTAGTCATTTATGATATTAAATTTCATGTTTTCCCCAAAAAGTGCCCTCTGGTGGAAACATTTTGGAACTTTAAAAAAAATCCTTGACCGCATCTCGTGTATAGCCCATATACAAAACTTCTTTGCCTTTCGTTCACCTGTTTGCGTTGTAGGATGCCGTTTATAGGGGAAGATTAATTATTACACAGACTTTCATATATATGTGTGTTCGTGTGTTATAATACATATGAGTTTATAATACATAATATATTTGTGTGTCAAATAATAGTCTTGTAAGTCTTATTTCTAGTAATTGTTCTTTTAACTATCTTTTATCTTCAAATTTATTCTGATGGATTCAATTTATCGTTTTTCTATAAAATTATCCTTAGAAAATTCGATTAATGTTTTTTTAAATTTGAAAACGGATTTCTTTTACATTTTTGACTGTGATTTCGAGATCATTAGTATTGTTTCTAAAAAAATCATTTGTACTCTAGAATTTTCTAATTTAAAATATCATTTAACTATTAAAATATAGTTAGCGATTAATCCTGGTTCTCTTTCAGGCATACATACACAAGTATTTTTACTGCAAGTTTAATTCCTGTAATGTATATTTTCCAGTAATTATTTACTGAACATAAAAACTGAGCATGTAAAACTTTCTGCATAAATTTTGGAAGTTGCAATTTTAAAGTAATAATGATTCATTAAATACTTTATAAAAATAATGAACCCTTGAATTTTCACAGAATTATGGCAGAATTAAAAAATTATCCTTTTTGTGTTAAAGTTTTTATAAAAATTATCTATAAAATTCTAAATCGACCAATTTGAAAATTATATTTTGCTTAATTAAATGTATATTAAAGGATGTAAAATTATACATTATTTTACCTATTATTTAGCTTTTCTTAAAGTTCCAAGTAGGATGAAAACTTTTATTGTGGTCTATAAAAAACATATGCATTTATTTCAGTAAAAAAATGTAAGTAATTTTTTTTTTGTTTAAAAACTTATGTAGTTTTAAAATGATGCGCACTATTATGTACAAAACAGGTTTGCGTTTGTTCAACATAAATAATATTTTTTCTTTAAAAATTAATTTTTTGCACATCTATAAATTTTAAATATGGTATACATTGGCCTATATTGCAATATGAACCATTCGGAAGTGCGTATTATGCTGTGATTCTTTCTAAATTGTTTAGGCCTATTACCTATTATTGGTAAATTCAACTGTAACAGACATAAGACAACTTGTAGTAGTAATAAAAGTATTTATTAAATAAGCCATCTAAACTAATTCATAGAAAGTATTCCCTTTCGAGTCCACTTAAAAGGTCATTGCCTATATGACACGTCCGTCCTCAAAAGGTAAAAACTAATATCTCTTTTCTCTAAAAACATTATACGAACGTGATAAAAATAAATTGGAATTTCCGTGTCTATCTGTAGCAAAAATGCAACCCTTTTGAGAGCCAGACATGACGATAAGGAGGTTAAAACATCAGAAAATAATTACTGCCACTCTTTCATGCATAATTTTAAGCATTACTTACGATAATATTTTTAAAATGCATGAAAACGAAGGTTTGTTGCAAAAGTGTATTTTTTTAGTAATATTTCGTTTAATAGTAAACATATTAATGAATTTGCAAGAAAAATATTTTTCTTTTATCCCCTTTTATTGTAACATAACAGAAAAGTTTCCTTTCAATTTTTGTTTCTTTGCATTCAAAATTTAAATAAATTTCTTTTAAATCAAGAGTTTCTTGACTTTTCGAGTATCTATAAAGTTGGAGACATTATATCAATAGCCCTATATTGTAAATTATACAATAATATATCAATTTAGTAACAAACAGATACAGACGTGGTAAAAAATTAATATATCCATGGCTTTCTATAACAAACCAGTAACTCGTATGAGAGAAAAGCACGACTATAAATGTATATATATATATATATATATATATATATATATATAATTTGTCAAAACAATTTCAATTTTTCGAGGCAAGCCATACTTTTTTTTAAATTTAAAAGCTTAATAAATTTTTGCGTATGTATAAAGTATGAAAAATCGTGTGCGAAGTCTACATTGCAAACTATAAAAAAATGTATCAATTCAGTATCAAACTCATACGGAAGAGGTAAAAACAACATTAGAAATCCCTTGGCTTTTTATAGCAGACGTGTTGATCGTATGAAAGACAGATGCGACTATTAAGGTGTTAAATAGCAGAGTAGTCATTATCACATTCTCATGCAAAGTTTCAATCGATACTTACTTAATAATAATGATTATAAAGAGGATAAGGTTCAAAATTTAAAGAAAAAAATGTATTTATAATAGAGGGATAGCAAATATTAAAATAAAGTTTTTAATAGAGGAATAGGAAATATTAAAATAACGTTTTTGCTGTTATATTTTATTCGATGCTAATAGCAAAGTCTCACTCAATTTCTGCTTTATGTTACTAATTTAAATTTTGCCAAACGATGACCGAATAGTTAGGGTGCTGGCCTTCGGACCGAGAGTTCGTAGGTTCGAATCCCACCATGGCATAGATTTTCGTAGCCGTTCGGATTCGGCTTTAAGCAGTAGGTCCCGGTCTCATTAGCCCTCGTGTTTCAAAAAGTAGACCGTAGAACTCCAAAACCATCTAAACCATCTAATTTAAATTTAGAAAAGAGAAATTCTAGTGACGCAAGTAATGCATCCTAGTCGTCTCGAAAAGCGTATGATAAGAGATAAAATTACTTTCAGAGTATTTGGTATCTAGCTGATATCAAGGTCAAAAAACGATGATTTTTGTGCTTTTTTATTTTCTGAATCTAAATGATTGGAATAGCAAAAATCAATTTATTTCGTCGAATGGGAAAGATCACATGGAAGAAAAATCCATCGTTAGAAACAGTAATTACGATTTTTAAGCTTTCCTAGTATTTATATTTACGGTGTCTATTTTAAATACATGTATTTTTTTTTCAAACTACTTATTTTAAAGTATAGATTTCGAGTAAATTTCAAACTACTGAATTGCGTAGAACTTAAAATAAATTTGAATTGCTGAGCAATTTGTTTAAATTAAATTTTAAAAATATGTCTAAAAGAATATAACAACATATTTATGTTGTCTTTCGTTCAAATGAGGTAACTTGTTTCTTGATTTAAGAGATCGTAATTCATGTTACGGTATATGTATATTGTATATCAGAAGTAAAGAGCACTGTCTATTTTTATTTACTTGTACTGAACTTTACTATGAAAGTTCATATTTTTAAATCAATTTCTAACTACCTTCTTGACTAGGTAGATATCTGAAATCCTGCACATACTTTCAATTCCGTTGATAATACAATAACCAATCCACAAAAATGAGGTTGGCGAAAAACTTAAATAAGTTTGGTAAATTCAATAAGCTGTTCAGTTTACCTGAATTCCCTTTTGAGATCCCACTGCAGAGATTTTAAACTAGTATCGCTATCTATTTCCAAGTTGCATAACTAAACGTTTACTATTTAATATATTTTTATCACTTTTCTTGTTTAATAGAAGTGATTTTTTAAATAAGTTTTTATATTTCACTTGTTTTAATTATGATTTTTACATAATCTTCTATGATTTGCTCTTCTACATAATTTCATAAAAACATTACCTCTCTTTCCTGAAATTGAGATATTAAACGAATCGGGATAGGATATAAAAACTTTTAATTAGGCATAAAAAATTCTTCTTTTTATTATTTTTTAATGATTACAGGCACGGTGTATTCCTTATTGCCTCAAAAAGGATAATAAAGCCTTTAGCTGAACGCAACTCCATCCCAATTAATATGTAAAAAGTCTTTTTGTTTACCTCTGAAAATTATAATTTGTAACATAGTACTCTTTATATCCGATGTACAGACTGTCTATCAACTTTGACCCCCTTCTTTCTTGTAATATGATTAAGATTATCCCAAATAAGGTTTGCTTTCCATTAAAAACTTATATTAGTCTTAGACAATATTGCACATCAGCAATAAACAAAACGCATTTTAATATGAATGATAACTTCTAATAATAATCTGTCTAACGGGTTTAGTGATCCATATATTTGGAAGGATTGTATCCTGCAGCGGAATTCATAACGATCAACTAAACAGTTAAAGGCTTGATATAATAACGACTCGTATATTGTCTAGAAAGCAGTATATTTTTAACAATTTTTAAAAGACTCTAATGATTTTTCAAGGTGTAATATGCGGCACGGCACTCTCAATTATACCAAAAACAATTAAATTAAAATTAATATGTTAAAAATTCAGATTCGAATGACTGAGTGGTTTCTTCAGTTATGCCTGAAAAGCATAAAACATTATTCCGCAATATATGATAGTGTTTGTATTCTGATAGTAGAAACTAAAAACAGAATGTGTTTGTGAAAATGAAAACAAAGGTTTAATGTTATGCCTCATCAGCAGTTCCCAAAAACATAATAAAAGATGTAATTTGTACAGTAAAAAAGTCTTGGTACTGCACAATCCATATATAAAAAAGAACATAAAAAGCAACATTTCATTCTACAACGATAAGTAAAGATGGCTTAACTAGATAACAGCTAGAGAAGTTAATCGCTAGTACAGGCAATGGATTGGAAAAAACGAATAGTTAAAATACAAGAACATTAATAGTAAAAATACTAACACATAAGCATTATACTATGATACTAAAATCCCATTTTGCAACCTAAGCATAAGAGAAGTTAGAATAATTTATTTAAATCTATAATAATATAAATTTTCATTATATTATAACATACATATTTTGTTTTAGATAGTGAAAAATTATGTCGATTATTTAATTATTGATTAATTATTCGTTAAATCTAAAACTGTCAATTATGTGTTTGGTGGGACTAACCGGTAAATTATTTTTATACAGAACGTCACTTAAATTTTCAACATTTTTGTCAAGGTTAATTTTCTTATATATCCATATATATATATCTATATATATATATATATATATATATATATATATATATATATATATATATATACATACAAAATAAAAGAAAAAGAGGGTAGAGTGGGTGATTTTTGTGTCTTGAATAATTTGAAATTTAAACAAGAACACATATTTCTACCTTAATTTATCAGTTCTATATTTTATAAAAAACTTCTCTTATTCGTTTTTCTTACTATTATGGCTTTCTATCCTGTACTAAATTATTTAAAGCCGTTTATTTGGGCATTTTAAATATATTTATGCATATAAGTTATCAGTTATATTTTTAGATATATTATAATCTTGAAATTCATTTTACATTTTGTTGATAACTTTATTATGACAATACATACAAATGAGCTTTTGAATTTTTGAGTTGCAAATTATAGTACGTTGATACCAATTTTAACACATGAAACCGTGTTTAAGTCAAAAATCATGCAAGAAATTTCATGTATATGGCTCTGACCAATGTAATAGGAGCAAGCTAGTCTTCTGAGTTCTAGAGTAATACTGTAAATTAACGATTAGTAAATATTGACATAAATTTTGTGCTTTTAACAGTTGTCTCTTAATGTCATGATATATGAATGATAGGTCCAGTTTAAGTTTTTTTACGAATATATCAAAGTAGGTTCCTTTGGTAAATAAACTTCTTCAAAACATGTTTCGTTTTAAATGTTTTGAAACTGAAGATGTAATACTATTTACATCATTTTTCGAAGTTAAAGTGGATTTTAAAACAAGAAGATTAATTGGACTTTTTTTAAAATTTATTTATTTATTTATTATCCCGAAGTTCATTATACATTGTTTTAATAACTTTATTACGACAACACGCACAAAAGAGTTTTTCGCATTTCAGATCTGCCAATCACAGTACGCAGTTCTCGACTTTTAACACCTGAAGCATCTAACTCAAGAATCATGCAAAACCTTGACCTAGTTTTCAGCAACACATGTTTCTGTCCAAAGCAATAGAAACAATCCAGCCTTGGGAGTAACGCTCTATAAATGGGCGAATGGTAACATCTTGATGGAAAGTTTGGAAACCTTCCACAATATGTTTAGTTTAAATGAGAACTAGATGATGATGAAGGATGGTGACGCATGAGATTATTCAAAACTCATAGAGATTTAGACTCCTCCCACATTATTTTGAACCAATGATATGTGTAAAGCATTTTCTTAAAAAGCTCAAATACCAAAGGTCTCAGACTCGCTCCAGACGTTGGAACCATAGTTGTTTTAGACTCCGGCCTGGCAACACACCGCTATGCAAAGCACGTGGTACTTTACTTGTAAATTTCTGTTCCTTTCCGAACATTGAATTACTATCGATATTGATTATTCATTTATCAATATTTATTTGATATTATAATATATAGTTTATGATAGCAATTAAAAATTAAGTATTTTAATTTATAGCAATATTTTGCTACTTTTTTAGAAAAAGAATTTTTTTTAGTAACTCATTTAGTTTGATAATATTAATATTAACTGAGAAAATGGATGTATTTAAAGCTAGCTAACATTATAATATTGTAAAATTTTTTACAAATATTTTGTTTCAGATATGTTTAAGTGAATTCGAATAATATCACTTTATTACTTACCTGTGGATTACTTGATAGTTATTCCGAGATATTTCACAGATAACATATATTTAATAATATTGAGTTAAGCATTATTTATAATCTTAAAACAGCTTTAAAATTCACTACAATCATACTAACAATCAAAGAAAAATATGTATAAATATGAAGAATAAGTTTGATTATCTTGAAGCATACAATGTTATGTACTCGAAATTATTTTTCCTTTACACCAGAAAAATATACATTATTCCACCGAGTCAAAAAACCTCTCAAAAATCTACCGCAAATTCTATTTCCCTTTTAGCATCGGCATCGAAACACGTGCATGTTTTACATATGTTGATCGCGACAGAAAACAACTCGGGAAGTTGCTAGTCCCGGAATGCAAAACAAAATTCACTTACCTGAATTGCAGTCTAGCACATAACGTCCAGGTACGGATAGTTCAGTTCTGAGCGCCAATGTCCGAGAGATGTCAACAGACAAAACGCAGACTTAATCACACACACTGATGAAACAACTTCGGAAACGGGAGAGCACTTTCACAGGAAGGAGTAGCTTTGACGTGCGCTTATTTTAATCTGAACGAAACATCCTAAGGTATAGAAATGTGTATGTCTTAGAGATTTGGATTTTTCCCTCTCGCGGAATCGATTCGGAGGAAAACCGTGCGTTATCCCTACGCGCAGGGATTTTTAAACGGTGATAGGGAAAAG
>CM063498.1:98516469-98538969 GCA_032207245.1 Pardosa pseudoannulata | reverse complement strand
ATTATAATTTATTTAAAAACATTTTAAAATTTTTGGATTTACAGCGTCAAAACAGAACAATGTCTGTCGGGTCGTCTACTATATATATATATATATATATATATATATATATATATATATATATATATATATATATATATAAGTGAATGTACTTTTCACCATATAATACATATAATCGCATATATATATAAATATCGACTTTTTAATTATTGAAATTAGTATAATATATAGGAATGTACTTTTCACCAATATAAACCATCAATAAAATAGACTTTTTAATTATTGAAATTAGTATAATATATAGGAGAAAAAAAGTAATTTAGATTTAAAAAAGATTATTTTTGGAAATATAATGGTTGGATTTCAATGAACTTCTTTGAATGTAAAATATATGAATTTATTATGAAATTTATTGCTAAAATCCTTTCTTTTGGAAAACTATTTTCTGTTAAAATATGTACAATTTTTTGTTATATAACTTCTTAACACTTTGACTGCCAAGCCAAAATTGCAAATGTTCACAACGGGGCCAAACTTTTTTTTTTGTGTAATTTGTATTTTTTCAACATAAAACTATATATAAAAACAATATTTCAAAACAAACAATATTTTAAAACAAACTCTCTCTATTTATATATATTCCCTTTTTTGTTGCATGTTCCAAATATTTAATTTTTTATAAAACTTAGCTCATAAAATCGTCACATATACCAATTTGCGCAAACCACGTATACCTAACACATCGTAGGGAGCCCAACAATCAAACTCCAATACGATTTTCATGTAACTGATAACATCTTTGATAGCCATGGCCTGAAGTGTTAAAACACCATGGCTATCATATCGGATAGCCAGTGTCTCAACGGAAATATCACTGGATATCACATATGATAGCCATGGCAGTCAAAGTGTTAATGGGTAAAAGTACCCCACATGTTACACTACTTTAAAATTGCTTATGATTAAATTATGTAATGCAGCGTTTTCGACAGCCATTCAACGATAACAAACTTAAATTTAAAGAACGTAGTACAGCATGATTTGGTATCTACATAAAATGTAATACATGAAAACTCTATTTATTCAAACCTAGCACCCATAATATGATGGGATTAGTAAAACTTTTACTTTTCCAGTACTGTAAAGTACCGTATGAGGCAGGTTTGTTTTTTGGCTGAGAATTATCTGGTACATGCTCAATAATTTGCTTATCTTCATACTCCTCTAAAGTTTCCCTATACTGTGAATGCAGTTTAGAATCAAATTGAATTTATTTGGTCAAACCGTATGGTTATGTTTAGAAAACAAACACAAAAACGAACAAACTTTTTAATTTTCAAAGATGTATAACTTACATGCTAGATATTTATTAATCCATAAAATAAACTTCTAGGCTCTTATGAAAAGAAATGGTTGTTAATACCTGTGATAAAATTTTCATTGCAATAAAATATAATCAATTATTAAATTTTAAACTATTCCATATGTGACTAATCTATTATTTAAGCCAAATGTAAAAGAAAATTATTTACGTAATACCTAAAATCAGTAAATCAGTGATAAAGCGTATGACAATAATGTACACGATATTTAAATAATTTAAAATAAGAAATGATTAAATGAGATGGTTTGGTTTGGTTTGGAGTGCTACGGTCTACTTTTTCGCAACACGAGGGCCAATTCCGAACGGCTTCGAACACCCATGCCACAGTTTGATTCGAACCAACGAACTCCGGTACCGAAGGTCAGCACCCTAACCAATCGACCATCGTTCGGCTTTAAATGAGAGGGAATGATATCACAATGCTAGAAAGAAAATGTTGCTGTTTGGAATTTTGTTACCCTATCTCGTCAAAGAATCCAATATGGATGCTCCTATCCATTCCAGATTGAACCGCTTTATAAATTAGAGGACAGGAGGACAGATTAAATTAGGCTATTATTATATAGGGAATTTCACATACAGTTGGCCGTTTGACGAAAATAAAGTCAGAGGTTTTTGGGCGTATTTCTATGAAATTCCTATTTGTTGGACATTTATTAATTGCTAATCGTTTTAAGGCATCACATGTGTGAGTACCATTGTAGGTGATCAGTTAGATGATTTAAAGTAGAGCAAGGTGTAGCTACTGTTGTGGGTGATAGCAATAAGATCGCCAGACAGTGTCAAGTCGAGATCAAAATAAGCCGCTGAACGTAGATATGCAATGCAAAAGTATTCTGGTGTTTGGGAAAGTAAAAGCATATCAAGATTATCAATAGTATATTATAGGAGTGAATAGGGACGAAATTGTCACTTTTAATTCACAATAGTTATTGCTATTCTTGCAACAGCTACTGGTACACGAGTTGAGTATCTATCTCAAACTTTTCAAGGTGAGTACTCTTAGTGGTTTGTACGCACTAAAGTCTATTTAATGCTTCTCCTTTAAATCGGGACATCGTTAACAAAAATCGCGTTGTTCTAAGGAACTTGTTGAAGCCTGAAGCGCCATCTGCACGAAATAATGTAACTTCTCAGTGAGTGTATGTGGTTTCTGACGCTACACGGATCTCAGAATAAATAAATTAATAATGTGATTACAGTCCATTTCGAGTTTGCTTTTGTGTATTTTTAGTGAAACTACACTATCTTGAATAGAACATATTGTGTAGGTTCAACAGCAGTAGTCCAGAATAAATTGTAATGTTTTCTAGCTAATCATCTTTCACTACATTAATTGATCTTGGTCACTAAATTTTGTGGAGAGAAAGGGTGGGACACGATACGCACCGCAGAATGTTCAAGAAGGTCATCAGTATGGCTAAGGCGGGATAGTGTGTCCAATCATTATGTAGAGTACATTCAATGTCAGGACAGTGCTTCCCATCTTTGAGTGACGTACCGTTATATCTCTTAGGTACTGCAAGGAGATGATTATCTTCGAATATTTTAGAGGAACGATAGTACCATACTTTATGAACAGTTATATGTTCTCACAAAGAACCGCGGTAGTTTTGAACATTTTACATTGTGTAAATATAGACCATATGAAACATCTTGCTGTCTCTTCAAACATAAATACTATAAATAATGCCCTTAATAATCTCGGCAGCCGTAATTCTTAATAAACTCCTCTTTCCTAAACTATGTAAAAACTGCACAAACACAAAAGAAAGGAAAAATCAATATCATAAATGAATATCTCTTATCTTTCTCTGAAGAAAAATATTTTTCTCAATTCATAGTATTTAAAAGAAGAAATTTAAATTTTTGTTTTATCACTTTTCATATGACGTCATCTGTATTATTTTGTATATTATATTCAAAACTCTATTACATGCACTTACTTCATTTTTTCAATTATCACCTGTGAATTTTTCTTTAAAAATGCCTTAGAAATTGTCAAAAAAATTAATATAATTGTATATAAATGGCCAGTGACAAATAAAAATATCTTAATTTAGAGGGCGTAATAGAGCGAGGTCTGTATCAGCGTAAAATGCAATACACGATAACTTTTTATTCATTCGAAATCCATGTAGGTGGATGAAAATGAAATCGTAGGTGTGTGAATGTTTCCATGAAATTCCGTTTAGCATGGCATACGTAAATGTTATTTAAAAATATAAAATTTTTGCTTTTGTATATATTAAAATTGACTTTAAAGTGGAATCCTAAATTGTAGGAAAACTACTCCGATTTTTGTATTTTCAAGTTTAAACTAACTTGAAAATTGAAATTAAACTGTTTCAATTAATTAAAATATAAATTATTATTAAAATATAATATTACTAAAATATAATTATTAATATATAATTATTAAAATATAATTATTAATATATAATTATTAAAATATAATTATTAAATATAATATTATTAAAATATAATTATTAAATATAATATTATTAAAATATAATTATTAAATATAATATTATTAAAATATAATTATAAAATATAATATTAAAATATAATTATTAAAATATAAATAATAATTTATATTAATTTAAAATTGCTGCTCGTGCCATTAATGTTGATTTTGATAGAAGTCGTCACATGTACTAAGCGTTACATTTACGTAAATCAGGTTACTTCTCTTTTGGTAGCCAAATGTTAAAACTACTGTTGTAGTGATACTAAAGTATATTGAAATCATGTTTGCCAGATTTTTCTGTCTGAAACAGTCAAATAGTAAAGAATATTTATTTTTAATGCACCTTTCTATATTTTGTGAAAGAATTTTAATTATGTAAGAAGCCTACAGTGATAATCAAGAAATTATTTTATTTAATATACGCAAAATTTTAAAACCATCCTCAAGAAATTACATAGACATAGAAACATTACTACTTTGCTCCACACACTTTGTTATAGACTTACGATCTGTTGCAAGTATTTTGAAGTCTGTTAATTAAAGTGAAAATGTATCTAAACAAGCCCATGGAAGTATGTGGTATAGACGAATGGAATGTAGCAAGATAAGGATAACCACTTTCCATGCTATATTAATATCGATGATAAACTGTGTGGTAAGTTTCATCATGATGATAAATGACGAAGTAATTGAAGGTTTCAGAAAGAAAAATCCGGAGGAAGTTGTCTGATGAGAATGTTGATCGGTCATCGGACTATAAAAAAAAATCTCACTTATCACCTTAACCATGAATAAGAAAAAATTTCAGCGATATAGAAAACACCAGATTATGACTATTGCAGATGCGGAAATAACAGTTTCGTCATATTACTGTAAATGTGTCAGGTATATTTCACCACCGAATCAAAAATTCATATTTTGGTGGACACATATTCATTAACACAAACACACCTCGGATACCAGTTCCATCTAAACGGACTCGACAAAAAAGTTAAACACTAGGTTAGTGTTATAATCTTGTACAGCAATCACATACAGGAAGATGGGGTGCTTGTAGATTGGAGCAGGCTAGAACAGTAATAGAAGTCGAATATTACCATATGGAAGAATATTCCTGTGTTGCTGAAGAATAAATCTTTATGACCAATTTAACAAAGCAAGAATTATTACTGTAGTTTCGTTGACTACAAAAGCAAACTACCAAATTTACGTAAACTGAAAACTCACCTAGTATGAACACCTCAGAGGTTGAGCTTGGTTTAGAGCTCTAACCTCTAATTTTGCAACACGAGAGCTAATGAGACCGGGACCTACTGCTTAAATCCTATTCCAAACGACTACGAACATCCATGCCACAGAAGTATTCGAACCCACGAACTCCCGTACGAAGATTAACTCCCTAATCATTTGGTCATCGTTCGTCGCGAGCGAGAACAAGTGAGACCTCTGAACAAAAATTTAAGTAATAGAACACAAGCACATTTAAGCTCATAGTTTGTAAGAAACTCGGTGATAGATGACTACACAAAGATAGAACAAACTGCACGGTTAAAATTAAAAACATAATAACTGTTCTCAGCATAAAAAGTTGAAACACACACTAAAAAGATTACAAAACACTCTTAAACTGATATGATTTGTGAGTAACAAAGACTAAAAGATGTAAACAACATGTAAACGAAACAATATCAAAGTTTAATGAAAAATTGATGCTTGTAGAATTTCGATAAAAACTCTTGAAAAACAAAAAGAAAACAATCAACTAAACTCTTTTGAGAAATAATTTGAATACAGTAATGTAAAATCAAAAGAAAAAACACATAACGTTCATAATAATTTGATCAACAATATAACATATTCAAATCAACAATAATAAATATTTTTCTCAGGAATAAATAATAGATCGATTGACAAGTTGAATAACTGAAATATGTTAACTCTCACATATATTAAATATCATGCTCTATATTAAAAATTATTTTCAGATATATATTATATATATATATATATATATATACATATATATTATTATATTTTTTATATATTATAATATATACACACATTATATTATATACATTATTATTTAAATAAGTAATAACTAAATCGTGATATATATATATTTATAAAATATATTTATACATACATATAAATTAATATTATATAATATATATATATTTATATATATATATATATTAAATATATATATATATATATATATATATATATATATATATATATATATATATATATGAACATATATATATATATACATATATATATAATATATAATATATATAATATATATATATATATATATATATATATATATATATATATATATATATATATATATATATATATATATAATATATACATATATACATATATATATATTATATATTACACATAAGATATATATATATTATTTTATATTAAAAATAAGATATATACTTTTAATACAGAAAAAAACAATAACATATAATATATTATTATATATATATAACAAAATTTCTATCATTTCAATTGAGAGGAATTTCATAAAATATTTGACAGAAGTATAACGTTCAATTCATTTTTTAAAATAAACAATTTGTTATAGTTCTTTCTTACATAATGCAATTACGCTGAATGGTTTAAAAATTTACAATAATAAAGAAAATCTACCTAAATATTCACATTTGAGTGAAATATAACTAAAAAAGTCATTAACAATATTACAAATTTAATTTTTTAGATTAAACAGAAAACGTAATAAAACACTTTCACAAGTAATAAATACAGAATTTATAAATAAAATATGTTTTCAGGAAAAATTGGGGATATTTTACTGAATACTTTAGATATCTAAAGAGCTATATAAAAGGCTTGAAATCTTATCGAAATGAATAGTAGTACAGATTTTATTGGAAATCTAAGAATGACATTTCAATGTATACTTATTTGATAAAATATTTGATGTCAAATGTAACTTAAATTTAATATTTCTGCAATCTCAAAATATTTTTATTAATATCATTTATGAACAAAAACGAAAATAATCCATATACATGAAAAAAGCTGCAAAGTTTTCCAAACAATTGTGAAATGGGAGTAATTTGTCTATGAACAAATTTTCAATAAATGTAATTAGTTTTAAATAAAATTAACATAAAGTAGAATCTATGTATAGAAAAATACAAGCATATGATTCTATGTATAATTAATTTGTCCTTTTATTCCCCAGTATTTTCCAATAATGTGATGCAGGAAAAAACTGCTACCAGGAGTATGATCTCCTTCGGAAATAGGTAACGAGATACCTTCTGTTAATGGATTTATAACAACTATTTGTCAAATACAGATGAAAGGATATCTATTTCTTTTCACTTTAAGAATGTAACATAAATATATTAATTATGCAAACACATTATTTGATCTATACATGATATTTATTAATAATATAAATATAAAAAATCATTTGGACACCTTTTCTACGCTTTTATTGGTTTTCAAGGAAAATTTTTCCCTCCTTATTTTTTTCAAATGTAAAGGTCCCCCTTTACATTGAAAAAAAAATGAGTTAAAAAATTAATTTTTTCAAAGATTGAGGGTACAAGAAGAAGACCAGCAACAAGGTGGTTGAATTGTGGAGAGAAAGATTTGGAGATCTTGGGTATTAATAGATGGAGGAACCTTGCAAAAAGATGTGCCGTTTGGAGGAAGCAGACAGAGAAAGCCTTGGCCTGTATCAGGCTGTAGCGCTCCTGAAGAAGAAGAAAGGTCCCAAACCCTAAATCAGATGTGAAAATAGCAGCGAAAACGCCGAGAGTCAATTTAAGGAGACATTCAAACGCATCACTGATAGAAGCCAATTGGTCGAGAAACTAATGCTAGAGTAATTGTCATTTCGAACAAAAAACAATGATTTCATATCTTTTGGTGCTGCAAACATATTTCTGACAAAACGTGTGAACAAATTGGTGGAATGTTAAGGGGCAAGAGAATGGTGTTAATATTGCTAACTTTTACATAAGAAAATTTCCAAAAGAACCAAATTTCGGAATCAACAAGTTTCGGACGATTAATAGACAAAACCAGACTAACTGTTGTTCCAACAAACTGTTAGAAACTCGAAAGCATTAGAGAGAGCCACGGTAGCTCAGTCGGCAAAGGCAACGATTTAGTAACTGAAAGGTTGCAGGTTCGGAACCCGAGCCGGCCTAAGATAAAGGTGACTGGGGCACGAAAAATATGTCCGTGGTCACAATGTTCTCCAGGTTCTCAATCAATACCTCTGGAGGTGGCATGCCAAGTCTGTGCGTTTAATACTTGTTTCCTGCTTCAAAATTACGAGGACCAACGTGAGCGAAGTCGTTCTTTCACCTTAATGCTGCCCATTGAAAAGAAAGGCTCACCCCTTGCCCATAATAAGGCTCAGTCGTGCTTGGTTTTCTCAAGTGGCATGAGAAACAACAACAGCAAGCATTAGAGAGAGACAGACATTTTTCCAATTAAATTGTAAATTCAGTATTGGTGGTCAGTGTGGTCAGTTAATGACTCCAAATTTAAAAAAAACAACAACACTCAAGGTTCAGTTGAATCATACGGAACCAATGAGAACGGAAATGGCAAAAGATTAAAACAAGCAAGTAAGATTCCGTTAATGAGGAAACGGAAGTGATTGCACTTTAGTATTGGGATTCTTTTTTAATAATATGGTACTAATATCGGTAAAAATAATTTACATGTAATTAAATTAAGTTAATACATTATACACACTAACACTCACCCCATCCATCCATCCATACATACATACATATATATATATATATATATATATATATATATATATATATATATATATATATATATATATATATATATATATATATATATATATATATATATATATATATATACCGGATGGCCATAAGTAAACTGACAGTGCTCACAGTGTTCTGTAGCGCAATCTATTTGCGAGAATAACACCACTTTTTGTAGGAAGATTAAACAAGACGGGGGATGAAAGATTCCACAAAAAAAAACAAATTATTTCCAAAAGTCACAGCCAGAGGAATATTTGGCACTGTCTAATAGAAAATAGAGTGTTAACAAATCCAAATTAATATGTAATAAAATTACCTTTTATTATGTACATTTTCTGATTTAGTTCAAGTGCAATATGGCAGCACTTTTAAAAAAGCATAAAATCTACATAAACACCGATAAAGTCTCGTGATCTGCAATATCACGTACGCTGAGCAGAAGAAGAAGTTCTTTATTCAAATTTCATGTTACATTCATTGACACAATTAAGAAATTAATTTCCGTATTGATTTGCATTTTTCAACACTCTATTTTCTATTACACAGTGCCAAATATTCCCTTAGCGGTGACTTTTGGAACTAATTTGTTTTTTCACGAAATCCTTCGTCCCCCGTCTCCCCGTCCTCGTCTTCTTTAATCTTCCTACAAAATGTAGCGTCATTCTCACAAATAGATCGAGCTACAGAACACTGTGAGCACTGTCAGTTTAATTATGGCCACCCGGTATATATATATATATATATATATATATATATATATATATATATATATATATATATATATCTTACAAAAACTAAATTCTAATATTTCCCCTATAAAAAGTTTTCGTCTCGCAAAAGCTATAAAATCATCATATATCATCTATCTATTGAAATTTTATCTGCAAGTATTTTACTTTTCAAAATTTTTAAATCTTTTATTATGTCCGTAATAAATTATGTATGACATTTTCTAAAAGTTCCATATAATATATTTGAAAGATTTTCGTATACGTTATAGAAATTTTCTCTAAAAGTCATAGATATATTTACTGAAATTGTTAAGATTGTTTCTATGAGAATACTTCTAGAGAGAATTTCTTTAACATCTTATATTGGAAGAATGAATTTTTTTCTGGATTGGGCTTAAAAGTAGACATAATTTATCCTCAAATTTTGCATAAAATGCATCTAAAGTAAATATGCAGTTAAAACGTTTATTATAGGACATTTTTATGTATTCAAATCAATTTGAATTTAGTAATAAATGATAAAAAATGTAAAAACTTAGTCTTATGTGTATAAAGGCTACATGCTACATTGAGTAAGAAGCTGAAATTCAATTGAAATGCAAATACCAGTAGAAGCACATTTATCTAGATTGTGATACAAATCCATATGATTTCATCGCCGCTCACTGGAATGCTTGCAGTCCTCAGTAAACAGGTAGTTTATGTTAACGTAATTTTGAGTAATTATGTAATTTTTATTTTAAGATGTATTTTTTATTTGTTATAAAACACTTAGCGATAGCTCTTGCTTTCTGTTCCACATTGTATCCTGCATTCCAGGTAATTGATTAACAGTTTAAAAGTTCTATGCAACTGTAGGACACCACTTACATAAATCAACGTATAAATTTGAGTCAAATGCAGATAGTTGTTAGAATGTATCATTTTGGTATGTACATATTAACCGCTTGCATGATTATCCGGAGTTATCTAGGGTTCGTATATATTGCAGTTAATTATTATCCCGAGCAGACTCGAGCGAAGCAGAATTTGTCAGTACGATTTGTTTTGTTACAATTTTACTCAGCCTGGGGAAATGAATGGAAATATTTAGCTTTGATTGGCAGTTTGCTAAGTTTTGTTAGTTTAGCTGTTATTTTGGCGGGCCTGGCACGTGTTTCGGACTGATTGAAAAAACTAATTTCAGAAAATCATCGTAACTAGATTTTTGCCACATCGGGAAGATCTAGCATAACTCGTTTGCAACTCAGGTTAACCTCAAGGCCTTTTCTAGATGTTATTACTTCTATGAAAAAACCAAATCCAACAAGACAGTGTACTCTGTACTCTCGCAAAACAAATTCAAGAGGTAAACCAGTAAGAAAAGTGACTAGATACCAGTGTATAGAATGTCAGGTATCACTTTGTGTTGTCCCTTGTTTCAAAAATTATCATATAAAGACTAATATTTAACTTTTTTTCCATTTGTCCGAGATAACTTGGGATAGTAAACTAATATCAAAACTAAATGTTTTACACCTGTAAAACAATTAAAAAGTCAATTTAAAACCTACATAATTTGTTTTGTTTCATTTCCTGGTATTTAATAATAAAAATTTTTAAAAATGTGAGGATATTTTGCAATGTTTTAAGCGGTTAAGAAAACATAAAGTACTATAATTTCAAAAAAGGATATGCTGAATAATGATAGAAATACTGGTAGGGATATAGAGCCAGAGGAAACATTTCTAGAGGCTAGAAAAGAAGTAATTGCAGGATAATTATTCCGAAAGGCTACTTACAAATATGAAATAAATTTGATAGCACTCCAGAGATTCTACAATAAATGAAAACTGGGGCCATTTCATAAAGATACTGTAAAGCGTATTTCTTGCTATCGCTGGTGATTGATAGTGTGTAACACATGGATCCACCTAAGGGACATACCTTTCTGGAATACTCATACAACAGAGATATCCCTATCTCTCTATATCTGCAACAGTCTCCTCTGCTTTAAAAAGCAAGTTATATTATATCAGATATACATATTTCTACATCAGTCGCATTTGGAGAGCTTTAATATATAGCACGAAATTTCTTTTTGAAAACTATTATTACCCATAAGTTTGTTACAGGAAGAGTAATAATTACATCCATTATAAGGAAGGTGGATATTTTTATAATCTTATTTTATGAGTTAATAGAATAGAAATATTCAATTTTCAGCCAAATTTTACCCAGTTGAAAATCCCTTATCACCTGGTTATCTTTTATAGAATATTTATCTAACTTGAATATTAGCGTAAGTAAAGCCTTTATTAACGAACTAAACAAAGGAAGCAAAGCTAAATATATGAACATAACATTTATATATCTTGTGTCACGGTATCTCACTGATGACATCGAAAGGACAAAATGTTACAGTTGAGTTATCTAAGCTGTAACGCAGGAAGAGTTAATTGTTTTCTAGGCACATAAAACAAATAACACTCTACCTGATATCGTTTATTTTATCTACAAGTTTGTAGATTGCTGTTAGCTTTTTATTAGTTTGTTTTCGCTTTTTTTTGTCATAAAGTTATAATAAAATGGTTAAAAATCTGATGTGGGCATATGACTACTTCCTCATAGATATTTAAATTTAACACATTTTTGTGTATATAATGAGTCATTATAATTCTTATCTGCATATTTCCTAAAATGTTAATTCTTATTGGGTTTCTGAAAGTAATAGCATTGGTGTAATAGAACTCATATATGATATATGGCAGCAACCGTAAAATGGAGATTTTTTTATTATATATTATTTAATTATATAATGTTTTAATAACACGAAGTAGTTTTAATAATCTTAACTAGTGTAGCAATTCTTTTGTAAAAACTTTTAAAAAGATAACTTATTGAAATTGATTTCACTTATTGAAAACATATATAAAAAAACACATAAGATTCAACTTCAAATACAAACTGACATATGTCGACCAATATACAATGTCTTCTAACTTGACGGAAACAAGTCGACTTTTGGACATCACCATAACATTCGTTAAGGGACCACGAAACGTTAGCTATCTCAACGACGTTCTGTGGCTTTCTGTCTTTTGATGGGTGTCGTGAGAACGGTATGTGACTCAGTCTAAACGACATCAATTTCAGGACGTCAAAAAGACGTCGTATTACGGTCTATGTCAAAATATGGACATTTTGGACGTCGATGGGATGTCTTGTGAAACTTGTGTGTTATGTGGGTATAGATATATTCATTCTATGTATGTTTCATTACTTTTCGCAATCAAAAGTAATAAAATAGTTAAATTTCAAAAATTTTCACTGCAAATTTCAATTATTTTATTTTGAAAATAGACTTGTATTTTGAAGATACAGACATTCAAAATACATCTTTCAAATGCATATGTTCCGAATTTTTTCTGTAATATTGTTAAAGAGCTTAAAGGCATCCTAATACTTATTTTATTTTCGTTTTATGGTATCCATATTGCAATAAAAAAAAGATGCACAATTCGATGTTACAACAGTCCTAACACACTAAATTTCAAGATTCGACAGCTAATCCTTTTTTCAGTTATACAACATAGATACTTACAAACGTACTTACATACGTGTGTCAATTTGATGTTAGTCAAATGAATTTATGGATGACCAAAATAGATACTTAATTATCCAAAATCTCTTCTCACGTACGCATGAGTGTAATGCTAAAATCAGCCAAAAGGTAAACAGGCAGGGCTAAAGTAGTTTTTCCCTTGAAAACTAAAAATCATTTTACTTTCACGATTAACAATATTTTTTAATATGTACATGGAAGTAAAAAATTATTGTAAAGATTATTTATTTATTTATCAAATGTTAAATATAATCGAGAGAAAATACTTGTTACTCATCAAATAATGTTTCAATCCTGCTTTAATCTGTTTCAACTTGACTTTCACACTCCATTGCCATTATCGAATTATTTTATATTAGTAACTAGCCAGTTTGCCCGTGCTTCGCTACGGTGAACTTAATATATTACTTTTAAACAAAGATTTTTTTTTTCGTGAATAACTCTCTAAATTCGTCACAGTTCAGTTCGAGTCATTGGCATGTTTATATATTTCTATCATAAGCGTATTATAACATTATTCAGTTTTTATAATCGAATTTGTCTTATATTAAATTTGCTCAAACTTTTTTTATTGTAAAATATAAGCTTAACCCTAAATTGCATTACTGTATTACTACTGTACGTTGATTAGCAAAGTTAACAGATCTTGCCATATTACGTGATAGAATAGGAAGCACAGGTTTTGACAACAACAGTGCTAATTTTGTTGGTAGTAATAAATGTTTTCCAAAATTAAGGAAATTTATGACAAACCACATAGTTTTGTATGAAACAGAAACACACATTCATATCGACAACCATATGAATATGAAGATAACTATATAAAATGATAGGTTTTATTTGGCCATGAGAGTCACTGAAATTTGTACTTTTTGTACTTAGAATATTGTTGATATGCATTTCATTGTAACATAAAAATGAACCAAGAATTAAATTTAAAATTAGTTCTCATATAAAAATGCTATAATTTGCGTCACATAGAAATGAAAGTGAATCACTTTATATCTCAAATTTCAGTTCAAATCGAATAGATACTAAGCAGACGATTTTAAATAATATAAAATAAGAAATGAATAAATGAAATATTTAAATGAATGACGTCATAATGATAGAAAAATATCATTTTCGCCTATTTATTATGTGATGAATTGAACATTTTAATCTCCTGCTTTTAACCGTGGAAAACTGCGTTTAAAACAATTACTTGGGATGACGTCACATTGCTAGAAACATTGCTTCTTTCCCTTAGATATGATGCGATAAATTAAAAACTTAATCGTTTGCGTTTAACCGGGGAAAATAATGCTTGGAATAATGACATGAAATGCTCGAAAAAGGGGGAAGGAATGAATTTCGAACGTTGAAAATTTACAAAAACCTTCCCAGGGATATACCTAAACATTTCCCAAATTTTCACGGCGATTGGATGGATAGTTTTTGAGTCTATTGAGTACAGACAGACAGACACACACAAATTCATTTTTATATATATATAGATAAAGTAAAATAATTTCACTGTTACTCGAAAAGCTTGTGAAAATGCTAAACTCAGCTAGAAGTAATCTCAGGGAAATTACACAACTGCTTCATGAATAGATCATCAGTGTTTAAAAATATATGTTCCAAAATAACCATATATTAATCTATAAATATAGGTTTTGTCAAATGATGAATATGTTTTGTTAAAAGTGTTGAAAATATCAAATGCAGATTAAAATAGCTTCACATTCTCATTTCTGAATAAAATGTTTACATATTTGAGAAATACTCCAAATATTTAAAAAAATCATGCTTTATACGTAATTAATAAATGCGCATTGAAAGTTACAAGGTTTATTTAATAATCCTTAAAAAATCAGTTGTATAGAACGTCATAGTGAAACATCCCAAAATAATAAATAGATACGTAACTTGAGAAAAATCATCGGTTCGACATTCACTAGGTATTGATATAAAAATTTAACATTTTATATATAGATTTCTTTCTTATCAAGATTACTGTTTTATTTTAGTTTATTTTATTAAAATATTATAGGAATGTGAAGTTTACTATCAACAGTGAATCACGACGTTGCCTTTCCGTAATTTTAAAGCCTACAGATTTGAAATCAAATATTAATATACACTGAATATATAAATATTTGTTTTATATTTTCACTGGTATCTTATCAATGATTTAAAGGTTTATTCTTTGGTAATAAGATTAAAACTTTAAGCTTAAAATATTTGAGTAGCATTTTTATTCTTATGAAGATTACCGTTCTGTTTAGACTTACATATAAAATTACTTATCAGCATTTTAAACATGAATCTAAAAGAAAAAGGAATAGTTTGCATTAGATACTTAAAAATGCATGTTCTTGAAATTGCGACTTTATCTTATGCTGTAATAAAATATCTGTTCAAAATTTATGTACTTTGTTTTATTTAGAAGCATACGTTAGAGAGATTTTTAACACAGTAAATCTCTAACTATAATTACATATTATTTACTTTACAAGGTTATTTTTCTTATTCATACTTTTCTAATAAAATTATAATGTTAGGATTAAATTCTTTTAAGAAAAAATATTCCCCTCTTTCAATATTTTAGCTGCTACAAGATCTCAACGTTTGAAAAATTTTGACTTTCTCTTCGCTTTTATCCTATCTCATACGCAAGGAAACATGAATATTAACACTTTGATTTCGAATTTGAAATCCATTTTTACAGAGCTCAGTCGCTTAAAAGTAGTAGAGATATAAAAGTTATGAAAGAATTGGATTCCCGTTTTTGAAGAATCCTCTAACAGAAGAAAGTGCGATTTGCATTACATTTTAAGGTTTTATCAAAGAATTTCACAAATATAATTTTTACTACCTTTTATTCACATTCAATATGCAGTACTTTTATGTAAAGCATAATTATAACAAGATGTTTTTAGCTCTACGTTTTACTAAACAATCAGATTTTTCATACTTTTTTTCTAGTCTGACGTATTTAACTGATAATGGGATGTGACACATTTCGGCATTAAAGTATATAAGGCTTTGATACTGTCGAAAGTATTCTCTGTAGACTCGAGTTCTTCTGCTGATATCTAAGTTGAAACGGCCGAGCACAAACAGGTCGGGGAAGAGTCGGTCTTTTTCAGGACTTAAACATGTGTGGATATATTCCCCTTTAAATTGCTGGAGGGTTCAAACAAGAGGAACGGCTGCCACAAAAAATGTCTGTTCGATATCCAAAGTTACAGCTATGATTGAAATGACAGCTTCTTTTTGAGGTATTTCGTAAACGGCTCTCAAACAGGTCCCGTCCTCTAGCCATTTCTTTCACTTTTTGTGTGCCGAAAGAAGGCCGAATGGTAGAGTCCTGCTCCTCGCTAACGGAGTTCCTGGGTTCAAATCCCGCTGCTAGCATAATCGTTCGTAGCCGTTCGGAAACGGCTTTAAACTGTAGGTCCCAGTCTCATTAGCCCACAAGGGCGAAACAGTAGACTGTAGTGTTCTTAACCAAACCAAACTCACCCCTTGACTGAATGAGTGTTTTTTCCAGAGGTGGAGGAGAAAGTGTTGTCAGAGACTGGAGGGAGGAGAGCATGTCTCTCTCTCTCCCTCTCAATTCTCTCTCTTTCGCTCTCTCAATTTTCAATTCAAACTTTAAAACATAGAAATATATTAATGTAAGAAGTTTATGGATAGGGATGTACTTTTTGCCTAGAGGTCTAAATTTATGTTTTGTTCTGCTTACGTTCGGAGGTTAAAGTGAAGACCTTACACTTCTCTAGGTACTCCATTAAACACAATTACCTTGACCTTGACCTTGTACAGGGATGTACTTGTTTAAAATAGTGTAAAAATGTAATGTTACTGTAAATGTTGAACAGCCATATTAAATATTTCTATATGAAAATGTGTTTAGAAAGATAATGTAGGTAAAAAATTTACCTGCAGTGCACAGAATATTGTAAATTGTTAAAATGGTTTTCAATAAAAACATGGTCTCATCTGTTTTCCCGGGAACCATTCCTCTGGCTGGGTTATGCTATACAGTGGAAACGGATTCCTATTACATCGGAGTTTTAATCCCTAAACCTTTCTATTGGGGCTGGATGTGATATGGTAGTAAGTAAGTAAGTATGTCGCTCTCCCTCCTAAAGCAATTCACTTCTTTAAGGTAAATAATGTAAATAATGTATAATGCACCATATTATAAAGTCTAGCACTTTAACGTATGAGGCTAAGTTCCCCACGACACGGAGATGTGTATATTTTACGATGTCACTATGTCTATATCTGTTTCAAATTGAACTTAAGCCTTAATTTCCGGTCTTAAAATATTTGGGTAGTAAACTGTATTTTTCTTAACCAACTACTTTTTACATTCATTAACAAATAGAATGGGTGTTTTGCCATGGTGGTTTTCTACACACGCATTTACTCTGGCAAGTTTCTTAATGAAGTTCAATCTTTAAAAAAAATTTGAATTCTTTATGTGGTATATTATTTAAAACTATTCATCTGATGATAGTAAATAACACTCACATACAAACTATCTTTTGAAATATATATACTAAAAATTCAATTTTATTACCAAACTGAAGTAAAATATTTGTGTTCCTCTGTAAAGCAAATCTTCAAAGGTATTTAACTTTTAAAATGTTAAAAGTAATAAAATTTATTCAAAGTCTGAATGTTCTAAAGAAAATTAGATGTTATCAAGCTGTGAGAGGATATTGCTGTGTTAACACCATCGAGGTTACGGAGTAGAAAAAATGCTTCTATACAACATAGAATTTTAGTATTTAATTTACAAACTTAAAAGTTTTTTTGCATATGATCTACTTTACTTTTTTTTTACTTAATATGCATATTTTGTGCTTTTGATTCAAATATTGATGCATAGAGCATAACTAAATTCTTTTCACAAACTTAGACTTAAATTGTTGTACGACATATTGTATTCTAAACAGAATTGTTGTACGACATATTATATTCTAAACTGCTTTATACTTTATATTAAATAAGAAATCGACAATTATAGTAAACAATATTCAGCTCGAAAGGTACTATGTCCACTGAAAGCTCTAAAGTTAATTTTGGTAATCGTTAATTCCTTTAAGGGGGCAAGAGACTTTTGAAATGACACATTTTTCCCAAAAATATGAAAGGATTTTTGGTTTTGAAAAAAAAAATCAAGTTAGATATACTCTTTATTGTTAAAGACAGTTTTTTAATAACATTATTATTTTACTGCACTGGGAATTCTTTGTGACAAACATCCTCGATTTAAACTTTTAAAAATAATGTTTACCAGTTTGAAAATTTCTTGAATCAGTAGTTTT
The DNA here is from genome assembly GCA_032207245.1 of Pardosa pseudoannulata. Lineage (NCBI taxonomy): Eukaryota > Metazoa > Arthropoda > Arachnida > Araneae > Lycosidae > Pardosa > Pardosa pseudoannulata. Next base: position 98,520,648 of record CM063498.1, on the reverse strand, counting down.
TAAATCAAAAAATTTTATATTCGCTGTTAGTGTGTTTGTTAAATAAGATATACTTTTGAAAATTGTAAAGTATTTTCTAGAGTTATACAGGATTTCATACCGTAAGAAGCCGGAAAGGATTTCTGAAATATTGTACAATTTCAAATAGGTCACTTAAATAAATAATGTTTTAGTAAAAATCGATACCCAGTTTTGTTTCGATATAAACTCTAAAGATAAAACGAAATAATAAAAGCAATTTGTTAGAATGTTGTGCTCTGGGAGCATTTTAAGGAATATTGTTTGAACAACTCAATTTTTATAAAATAGTCTCGTATTTGAATCAGAAATTCTTTTCTAATATTTTTTCATATATTTCATGTAACAAAATTACATATCTCCATTTTAAAAATATTGTTAAAATTAAAAAATTTTAAAAATTGAAATGTAACGTCCCTTGTTACCCTTAATTTATTTACATGGAATGCTTCTATTATGTTCGTAGAAGTACTTCCACTATTTTATTCCCGATATCTTTCACCTGAACTCGTGTTGAACAGTCGTTTTGTTCGTCATTCATGTACAAATTAAGTTTCCAGAATTTATCCGAAATCGCTTTCACTGCAACATGCTGACATACTCGGTAAAATGTATCGATTGAAGCAGAGTTAGTTGTAATTATAACAAGTGTATTGTTAAACAGATTAGATGAGATATTTGGAAGTCTTGAACAGACCGTAATAGTTATTCTCTTGAGGTTTACATGGAGCGATGTATCTATTATTTCCAAAAGTAAAAATTTCCATTTTAGTTTTTTCTCTTTTATCTTCATTTGCATAATTCTGTATAAGGAATAAACATTGGTAAATAGTAAAAAGTTTACACGTATTTTTTAATTCTAAGTGTTTTTTTAATTTTAACGGAGCGAATGGTAAAAGGAATAAATAAGTGTTTGATAAGATTATGAAGTCCCAAATATGCATTTATATGTCTGCATATCTATCTATCGATTTAACTATATATATATATATATATATATATATATATATATATATATATATATATATAATATATAACCATAGAAATCCTCTCTCACCGATTACACTATTGATTAACCACTATTATTAGAATTGCCTGGGCTTGCTAGACTACTAATTGTAGTGTAGCAGTTATTCCATCAAAAAGCATAAACCTATAACTATGAAACTTTAAAAAAGACCAAGAAACATGGATGTAATCAACATCGACCGTCATCACAAGAGCTTTACGTCAAATGCTTCAAGAACAATACAAGAAAATTCGACAATTTCGGGTGTTAGAGAGATCACGTGATTTTGTTCAAGAGATTGTTCACCACTTTTTGGGTGACAAAAGTAATCCTTGATCTTTTAAGTTAGCTCGAAAACCTTACAGGCACAGTTTAGTTAGTATAGAAGTGAAACCTTTTTACTGGGACAACTAAAAAATGTGGTCAGTGGACAGAAATTTAGCATTTATCTCAGCCTTAGTTTTGAGAGACGAATGAAAAGTAGGACAACCCTTTTTATCTGACATTTCAAGCCTGTGAAATTATGTAATGAAAAATGAGAAGGGGAAATTTCGGATAGATATCTTAGGTGTAATAATTTTGATGCATTACATATTAAAAGATGTATATATATAATATATATGTATATGTAAACATTACTTCCTATAGTCACAATAATTATGTAGCTCCTATTCTTTTTACTTGCCCGGGCTACTCGGCAACAAGAAGCCTAATCAGCTTAGTAGTAATTTGGTACGATGCAGTCTGGTCACATTGAAGAGAATGGCACACAAATTCAAATCTAAACGAAATTTTATTTTAAAGTTGCTGCTAGAAAAGGGCATACTCACTACTCAGCGACAGGCAAGAGAAAGACACCAAAATCTCTCTGCTTGAACAGAGGTGCACCCAAGAATGAAGACAATAAAAAATCTTCCCAAAGAACAAGAAATTTAATCTTTGAATTTAACAGTTAAGATCATGAAAAAAGCGGAGAAATTTGCCGGCGACAGCTGGAAATCGTGTTAAATGGATAAAAAATTTACATCTATTGGACAGAAAGCTTAGGGAAATGTATCGGAAGAGTTGTAAGTCGAGAACACTCCTTTGATTAAGACATTTAGAAGCTGGGAAAAAGATTTTAAGGAATTAAAATAGGAGAGAGGAGGTTATAGGAAATATTAAAGGGATATAATTTTGATATATACACACACACTTATATATATATATGTATATATATATATATATATATATATATATATATATATATATATATATATATATATATATATATATATATATATATATATATTCTTGGGAGATTAAGGGCTCACTTACTGAATTGACTTCAAAATACCAAAGAAAGCAGAAATTAGATTATTGAATTTTTAATTTAAAATAATATAGATTAGTATTAATAAACAGGAAATAATTTTCGTTCACAATAGGAACGAAGTATGTGAGAACACAGTAAATTTTAATACAACATGTACTTTAAACTTCTTTAATTAGACAGTTATTTAGCACTAATATTCTGTGAAAAACTCTCATGAGACCGAGAAATTTTCAAGAACTTTAGGATGTCGGTCAACAGGATTATAAGTCTAGCCCATCAATTCTGAGATTTCTCTCAGTGAACCTGTAATAAAAGGAAGCGATTGGAAAAATCAAATAAACAGAAAAGAAACAATAGATAAAAAATTAATTTGTCAGTTCATAACAAAAAATAACTAGAGAGCAGAGTGTTTAGGGATGGAGACATATAAGATTTGTGTGGCCTGAGACATCCGTTCACATTAGAGACTCAATCAGGAGTGAGTAATTTTCATACATCCGATTTTTGGCTTTTAAAAAAGGGCAGAAAAAAGTTCTACTCACGAAATTTACTGTAATATGCCATTCTAGACCATACGTCTCCAAACAGTGGGTAACTTTGCGACCTTGACAAAAATTTGATCAAAAACTACTCGCCAAATGTAACGCCAACGAACCAGTACGTTGAACCTTAAGTAAATACTATGCAAGTAATAGGCTTATTGAAGTTCCCAATTGATGAGGCTGCTATGTGTTGTAATAGCAACGTAATCGACGTCTTCTGACGTTTAATATATTAACTCAGTAGTTGATCGTTGTCAAGATAAAACATTCGGTTCTATGGAGATCCCAGCTTGCCATCGTTTTCAGACATCGTTTTTGGAATTTACTATATACTTCTTATAGTTGAAGTAATTGCTGTAGTATGTCTAAGTATGTCTATTAATTAAATTGATCAAAATAGGATCCTTTCTTGTCAATTTGCTAAAATATTTTTACTACGTTCATTTCTGATATTAAGCTATCGGCTCTGACACCAATCGAGGTATTCTTGCTCGCAAAATTCGTAGAAGCATATATGTGTGTCTGTGCGCAATTTCATGTATTATTACAATTATTTTAGAAGCATTTTAAAAATTATATATATGATAGTTAGGAAAAATATCAAAAAGCAATTCAATTAAAGTAATAAAAGTTTAAGCGAAATAAACATACAAGAAATTTAAATACAACATGGTATAAGAATTAACGCTTAAAAATTTCAATAAATGAGACAAATTCACAGCATCCTTCGTTCACACGCCATTAATACCTATGCACACACATACAGAGAATTTTATGTATAGAGATAAAGAAAAAAAACTTATGGCTTGAATAAAAATACATCGAAATAAGGATAATACAAGAAAGTGCCGACAAATGCATATGTTTTAAATATGCATGATAACTGAAAAGAAAATAGTTTTAAAATGCATTACATAACTAAGGAAAACTAAGAAAAAATATCCATGATAAATCTTAAGATTCAAGCAAGATAAATCTTAAAGATTTATTAGTATCTCTGTTCAGAAGTTCTCTGTGCATTGAAATAACAAATAAGTACTTTTTATGAAAATGGTGTTTTAACTATGATTTGCTATTATTTATGAACGGAATTCATTAATTTTTGTTACAAAAAATCGGTGTTAGAGAGTTTTATTTTAAGAGAGTGTAAAAGAGAGCTTATTTAAATTTTATATTAATTTTAATTTTCGGCAAACAAATCTCACTTTCTGTCACTTATATTTCTCATTATAAAGGATATTCAAAAAGCTTTTGTAAAACATTGTTGAATTAAAATACAGAAGCTTATGATGGGG
>CM063498.1:98461469-98511469 GCA_032207245.1 Pardosa pseudoannulata | reverse complement strand
TATATATTTTTGTGTGAGAGTGAGTGAGTGAAAGCGTGAGTTTGTGTGCGTGTGCATATGTTTAAATGGCATACGATATTATAAAACGTAAATATATTTATTGCCACCAATTTTTATTTACAGCAAAAAGAAAATTGAATTTATATATAATGTTAGATAATAATTACTACTTTTAACCCTCTAAGCGGTTCGCACGTACAATTCCGCAAAAGCGATGATGTCTTCAAAGCGGTTGTCAAGTTCAATTTTCGACCTCCAAAACCGTTCCGAAAATGGATGTAATGTACATTTCTGCCAGTATTTTCCCCTATGGAGTTTTGAAGTAGGAGGGTCAGGTCGATTGTTTAAGAACTGCACACCTACTCCCTGAGGCACAAAGACGCTGATAGCATTTCATGGCTTTGTAAATCTCTATTTCGAAGTATTTCATTTGCGGTAACAGGTGTATCTCTAATTGCACCACTTAAATAGCTTGGATGACTTTCGAAATCATTCTCTTAAAGAATATTTTTATTTGTACTTTTAGAACCCATTATTTCTTATGGGATGATCTTCCAGACTTGACGAGCTTTATGTGTATTAAAAATTAACAATCTATAATATCTTTTTATATATCCATTTATAACCGGAAGTAAAGGGACAGTAACGAGGGTGGGTTTCCCGAATTCTAATCTAGTCGACAAAGGGTGAAGTAAAAATTCATAGAACACTTTCCTCATTGACACAATGAAACTTTAGCGTATTTTTGGAGACTTTTTTTCCTCGGTGTGTTCCACTCGAAGGGTTAATACCAAGCAAGTTTGGAACCTGCTGTCAGTGCCATTCGATGTGCCATTCGATTATCATCTGATTATCATATTTAGTTCACATTTGTAAGCAATATGAATTATGTTTATTAGAAAATTTGGAACAGTGTAACTATAAGTTACATTCGGTTCAATTCTGTATTCCTCTTCCCGTGAGTCATCGTCTAAGACATACCAGAACAGGATCGGTTTGAACTAGAAAGACACTTAAGATTTCTTCCAACCAATAGATTGGTCTGTTGGTTTTGGGGAATTCTGATCCCCCACCGTTCTGGAGTGGACCCCTGCTTTTATTCCACGAGGAAGTTTGATTTCTTTTAAAGGACAAGATTGTGACCAGAGGAGAGTAGAAGGTGAACGCTGTTGGTATCCGCGGCTTGCGGGATAGACCTGTTGAGAAAAATTATCGCCATATTGTTTTTTAGGGCCTGCACCGACTCGAGAGCAGTTTTCGATATCTACAAATGATAAGTTGATTACAGTTGTATTCCGTAGGCATTTATTTAATTGTATAAATTCATTTAATTAAGACATATTTGTCCATGTGTTTATTAATGAGTATTAATTTCTTCTTTCTCAAACACTAAGCCAACGTAACATTATTTTTACAAATAGTAATACGGAACTGAAATTTTTTAAATAAATTACCTAATTGCAACGTGTAATTATTCCTAATCGGTACTCGTATACCACAATGTAATACTTCTGTAATAGTTTGACAATTTGTTCTTTCTAGAACTTTCTTTGTGATACTTTGTGTTTCTAACTCTGTTTCCTTTTGTATATAATTACACACAAAAGACTCTTGCATATTAGGAATTGAAAAAATTGCTTGGAATCCACTGTGGTAGTTAATCCTTTTCAAAATGATTAATGCTTGATTCGACTTCACTTTGTCAACGTTGTTTTTACGGATTCATGTATAATTATTGAATTTAAATTAGTATTTGAATTCATTACTTTCATTACTTTGCAGAAGTAACACGGGCTTCCAACAAACAAATACTTAAGTCTTATTTCCTTTCTTGTTAACTCATCATAAATAAATAAAAAAATGGAATAACTTCTTCCTTAGTGTTACTCTACGTAAATAAATATTTTTTTTCAATGGTGCCCTTTTTTAAATAAAAAAAAGAAAAATGCCAAGAATTCAACAATAGGATGGACCTAAAAGAGTGTCTCTTAAATATTTCATTAAAAATATGCAAGGAAATTTCTTGTTTACATCTCTCGTAAGTGCATAGATTTCAAAACTTTGAGAAAATATACAATTTTCCGAATTTTTTATACATGGAAAAAAATCATATATGAATTCTATAACAAATACATTTAGAACACATTTTAATGTAAAATAAACAAGAGGTAAAGAAATTTGAAAAAATTATACATTTTACCTCTTATCTGTAACATTTTACACTTAAAAGCACATTTTTTGAAAAATTTTATGAACAATGTACAATTCGTAATATAACATTGACAAATATCACTTAGGAGAAACAGATTTTATCCCACTACAGTTGTAAATGAAAAATAGTTATAACCGTTTTTAGTTTCTTTTGGTACATTAATGTAAGATATTCTTGAAAAATTTGGCACTGAATTTCTCAGAAAGGAGGATAGTTCTTATAAAGCCATCTCTGAAATAGCAATGAATAATCCTGTATGACATTTTAATTACCAGCTTTCCGCACCGTTTCTGTTTTTGGATACATCATATAATTTTATTTAAAGTTACTCTCAACTGCTAATTATTAAGCGAACTGTGGTCAAATGGGTAAGGCACTACTTTTCGATATCAGAGTTCGTGAGTTCGAATTCTTCTATTGGTATGGATGTTCATAGCCATCAAGATAAGCTGTCCTAGTCACATTAGTCTTTCTAATTAAAACAGTAGCTTATAGTGTTTAGTAATCAAACCAGTTGTTTATATTTTAGGCCAAATCACTTAATAGGTAATTGTTCTCAAAAATGTAGTTGTGAAAGTGCAATAGTGTTTAAGTTTCTCATTTCAATATAACCTAAAGCTAAAAAATCCTTTTTGGTTGTTGGAAGCACTGAAGAACTTTCTTTTAGGAGGTAAATTTCCAGCATACGGAATTCTTCTGAAACCTAGCTATATTATCTGATCTCATAATCAAAAGTATGTTCACTGCATGAGAAAAGAAAAGAATTGCATTTAATTACTTGGTTAATTAATTTAAACAAATATTTTGGCAGAAATGATGATTTCTCTTTCATGATTTTATAACTTAAAATATATGGTGGCAGTAATAGACACAAAGCAACTCTTAAAAGTAGTGATGAGCTATGGTGCAGAAAATAAAGCATCTCGTGGGACTGCTTAAACGATGCTTATTAAATTCTTTAAGTTAGACAATTTTAAATTTTTTGATTTTTTGGTCTTCTATTAAAGTTTTGTCACTATAACAGTATTGTATTTTAACACATTGAAGACGGTATGCGCTAAAAAGTGTCTAGCCTCAGTGCCCGCACATTTTTTGTTAAAGTGATAACAAAAAAATCCAAAAAACGTGAATTTCCGTCATCCGTCTTCAATGTGTTAAGCAATTTTTCTATAGCAAAGAAAGATGAATAAAAGCTTTTTCAAATATTTTGTCAAATATTCAACTGCGTTGCACTACCGCGAGATGTGTTTTTATGTTTATAAATTTAATTTTGAATTATTAATATACTCCATAGCATTGATTTATATACTCCAAATTAAGTTTTTCATAGAATGATGTTTCAAAAATATTTTAAAAATTGTTTTGTTTCAATACAAATTTGTCAATACTTGTAAATAAAAAAATGGGTTTTTATGCATTAAACAATATTATTAAATATAAAAAAGCAACTTTTTTAAAATTTATTTACTTTTTACATACTTTTTTGAACTGAAATATAATTATAGTTATTTTATATAGAAATTATTTGATATTGTATATTTAAGAGAAAAGGGAGAAAAACCGTATACTTCGTTATCCTTATATTAAGTTTAAAGTTTACCATACCTAAAGAAGAAAATTATTATTGCATTTTACTAAACTTTCTTAAAGGCAAGCTTTCCTTGGTATAGCATCCAAAAATAAGAAAACAATTTCAACTTACCTACTGCGCACTGTAAATGACTTCTAATTTAGTATTGCATGGTAAAAGCTTTTCTAGGATTTACCGGATTTGTTAGTCTATTTATATTTTATTTTGATCTGTAAGATATTCAAAAGATATGCATATTAATAAATAAGAAAAACTTACTTGATTAAATGTATTTTTTCTTAAAAGCTATCCTACTTACTTTAGAACAGTTGTTTTTAATTGCTGCAAAAATGTTTTATGAACCATTATAGATATGTATCGAAAATGGGCTTGTTTTGGTAAATTAGTTTTTAAAAGCATTAAAATTATGTATTCCCCATATTACATTAGCATGCATTTTAAACATATAGAAGAAAATGCACAAATACATTAAAACTTGAAAATGTAAGTAATTTTAGCTCTTGTTTGTTAATGAGAATATTTCATTCATTTTAAATATTAAATATTAAAGTTGTAATGTTTATAAGAAATTAAAAATGATATTTTCAAACAAATTTTAATGTACTAATGTTGATGACAAATATATTTTTAAAAAGAAACTTTTCTTCACGAAATTATACTGTATTCTTACATTAGACTCTTATATTCCCTATGTAATAAGCATATTCTTATATAATTTAAATGCGCTTTCTTTTTTACCTTACTTTCGTAAAAGACTTCATATATTTTCAAGAAGAATGATTTTTGCTTTACTTTTTTAATCTATATCAAGAACATGAACAGGAAAAATATTATCTCAAAACTGTATCGCTTTTATTGAAGTAAGATATATTTCATTTTAGATGCAATTACATTTTTTATATTGCTCGACGAATCAATAGAATGTAACAGATTTTTCTGTGAATGTATAATATATATTTATATTGAATTTTCTAGAAAAATTAACATAATTTTATAATATAGAAATATAAAATTATGTTGATTTTTCCAGTTTTTTTTTTGACATAATTAAATGAAATATATCTTTTAGGCAAGTCTTCTGAAATTAATGTTTATCAAACTGAAGTCTTTTTATATAAAACAATTCTATGTTGTATCTAAAATTCATGCTTTAAAAAATTTCATTCTGGGGAAAAATTTACAAAACAACAATCTAAAACCAATCTAAAAGTGTAAAAGGATAAGATGTTGCCAAATAGTATTACATGAGCTTCATAAAATAATAATGTTTTATGATATATTAGCAACTATGCCCGGACTTCGCTAAGGTAAACTTAATATATTACTTTTAAACAAAGATTTTGTTTTCGTGAATAACTCTCTAAATTCGTCACAGTTCATTTCGATTCATTGGCATATTTATATATTTCTATCATAAGCATATTATAACATTATTCAGTTTTCATAATCGAATTTGTGTTTTATTAAATTTGCTCGAACTTTTTTTATGGTAAATTATAACTTTAATCCTAAATTACATTACTGTATTACTACTCTACATTGATTAGCAAAGTTAACAGATATTGCAATATTGCATGGTAGGATAGGAAGCAGAGGTTTTGACAACAACAGTGCAATTTTGGAGGTATAAATAAATGTTGTCCAAAATTAAGGAAATTTATGACAAACCACATGGTTATGTATGAAACAGAAACGCATTTATATTAACAACCATATGAATATAAAGATAGCTATATAAAGTTTTTAATTGTCCACGAGAATCACTGAAATTTGCACTTTTTCTTGTTAGATTATTGTTGATAAACATTTCATTGTAACGTAAAAAATAACTAAGAATTAAATTTAAAATAGGGTAATTCCATACCAAATCAACACAAGGTTTCTACCTGACCCCCTCCAATTTTGATTAAATTTGGTATAGTAAGTGACTTCATGGTAATAAAGAAAATCCCCAAATCTTATGTTCAAATAATAATTGGTTTGGGAGTTATAAAGCTTTAAAGTTGCCAGATTTGTCTAAAAAATACACTATCGGCATACCTTTAAATTACACTTGCTACTCACCTAATTAAGCTAGAGATATGTGCAAGGTGTTATTTTAAACCTTTTTTAATGGGCTTTTATATGATATACAACACATGATGACTTGAAATTTTTTTTTAAATTTAAATTTAAATTTAATTTTAAAATTTAAATTTCTCAAAAAGCCAAGTTTTTAAAATTTTGAAAAAAATCTCAGAAATTGCTCATATTATTGTTAATTAATCCTCAAAGTTTCATGTTGGGATCATAATGGGATCACAAGCTACAAAAATGTTTTGTTTGATATATTTACTATTGGAATAATGAAAATGAGAACATGCATTCATTACTTTTAATCTAACTCAGCTGTATAGGATAGCATTAATGTTTACACACTACCTTATCGACATATACTCTAGTAAATAGTACATTTAACATTTGTGAAGATTTTAGAATGAAGAAAAATCATTAAAGTGCATTACTTTCGATGGATTGTGCTACTTATTTAGTTGAAACTGGTAGAAAGCTTTATGTGTTTTGATAATTTCTACTTCAGAAAGAATATACATTGGTCCTGTTGGAGTTAAAGGATTCACCTTACACATAACATTTGAAATTGGAATCCATAGTACATCTGGCTTATATAGATATAAAAAAGATGGTGATGGTCCAGATGAGTGAAGGAATGTCAATTTTACCTCTTCAGAGTTTTTCTCTTCTTTCTCTTAACATAAATGTAAGCCACCAGTTGCAATTATAAACAGCAGTATTATAGCCTTTTACATCAGCAAATAGAAGCTTTTATTGTGATGATATCGCAGTTTGCATCAATAAATCTTGTGAAAAGGAAAATGTCTTTTCAAAGACTTTTGTTTTTGATTTTGTGGGTATAAAAGCATGATATTTCCGAGTCCCAGGAATTGCAAAAGCATTTTTAAATCGGTCATCTACAAATATAGCTGTAGAAACTTGTTCTTCTTGGGTTGAAAAACAAAATGTATTCCTGTGATGTTTTCCTGTGCCCAGTTAAAAAGTTGTTGTGGTGTAAGTATTTGATTTTTATATGGTCGTAGTAGGCTTGCTCAAGCCACTAACTCTTGAGTATACCTCCTACCCCATCACAAGGTCCTTTACCATAAGAAGTTGCTCAAAAATGCCATTCTGCCTCAATGCCAAAATCTTCCTTATGTAAGCATAAATTGGCAAAGTTTTTCTTATTTATATATTGTGCAGATGACCCATCTGAGAAATAAAATATTTTCCTTGCACTTTTTTAAAATTCTGTCTTAAAAAAAAGTAATAAACTTCTTTGCAAAACAGTAAACTGCTACTGTATTGTGCTCCAAACAGTCTTAAATTACAATGTATGGAAAGTGGTCAATTTCAAACTTTTCTTTGTAATATACAACAAAAGGGTGAGTTGTAGATTGAACATTAGTCCAGTGGCAGCTCTGGGCCTCATCCTGTATAACAAATAAGTAATTTTCAGCAAAATCAAGAAGACCTACAAACTCTGAATCTTTTAAATTTTCTTTTATATTGTTTATAAATGAATTTTGTTGTTTCACCACAAAGTCATGATAAACTAATACAGACATTTTCTCACAAAATAAGTCAATAAATTCTGATGCTGACTTTTGTATTGTTTCTAAAGAGCTCCTATCAACAGAAATCCACTGATTGAAAATGACCTTTTCCACCATATTTTCATCGAATGTTTCATCAAGTATAGTTTTTAATTCTGTAGTCCCATAACATGATGTACACTCTCCCATGTGGCAGCTGACTGATGCTGGATTACAAATCATCATAGCAAGGCAGTCCTTGTATGTGTTAATTTTTCCATGTGTTAATGGAAGCTAATTTGGTATTTTTTAGCTTGGGATCCCATTATAATCCCAATGTACTATGTCACAATGTATGAAGCCAGATGTACTATGGATTCCAATTTCAGATGTTATGTGTAAGGTGAATCCTTTAACTCCAACAGGACCAATGTATATTCTTTCTGAAGTAGAAATTATCAAAACACATAAAGCTTTCTACCAGTTTCAACTAAATAAGTAGCACAATCCATCAAAAGTAATGCACTTTAATGATTTTTCTTCATTCTAAAATCTTCACAAATGTTAAATGTACTATTTACTAGAGTATATGTTGATAAGGTAGTGTGTAAACATTAATGCCATCCTATACAGCTGAGTTAGATTAAAAGTAATGAATGCATGTTCTCATTTTCGTTATTCCAATAGTAAATATATCAAACAAAAAACTTTTGTAGCTTGGGATCCCATTATGATCCCAACATGAAACTTTGAGGATTAATTAACAATAATATGAGCAATTTCTGAGATTTTTTTCAAAATTTTAAAAACTTGGCTTTTTGAGAAATTTAAATTTTAAATTTAAATTTAAATTTAAATTTTTTAAAAAAATTTCAAGTCATCATGTGTTGTATATCATATGAAAGCCCATTAAAAAAGGTTTAAAATAACACCTTGCACATATCTCTAGCTTAATTAGGTGAGTAGCAAGTGTAATTTAAAGGTATGCCGATAGTGTATTTTTTAGACAAATCTGGCAGAAAACGCATTTATATTAACAACCATATGAATATAAAGATAACTATATAAAGTTTTTAATTGTCCACGAGAATCACTGAAATTTGCACTTTTTCTTGTTAGAATATTGTTGATAAACATTTCATTGTAACGTAAAAATTAACTAAGAATTAAATTTAAAATAAGTTCTCATATAAAAATGCTATAATGTGCGTCACATAGAAATGAAAGTGAATCACTTTATATCTCAATTTCCAGGTCAAATCGAATGGATACTACGCAGACGATGTTTAAACAATATAATATAAGAAATGAATAAATCAGATATTTAAAGTAATGACATCATGATAGAAAAATATCATTTTCACCTATGTATTATGTAATAAATTAAAAAAATTTAATCTCCTGCTTTTAACCGAGGAAAACTGCGTTTAAAAAATTACTTGGGATGACGTCACATTGCTAGAAATATTGCTTCTATCACTTAGTTATGATGCGATAAATTAAAAATTTAATCGTTTGCTTTTAACCGGGGGAAAATAATGCTTGGAATAATGACATGAAATGCTCGAAAAAGGGGGAAGGAATGGATTCCGAACGTTAAAAATTTACAAAAACCTTCCCAGGGATATACCTAAACATTTCCCAAATTTTCACAGCGATTATATGAATGGTTTTTGAGTCTATTGAGTACATACAGTCAGACCCAAATTCATTTATATATATATAGATTTGTTTAAATTCTGCAATGGTAAATTAAATTAATTTAACTTTGCTAAACAAATATAAGGAAAACTAACTGGAAATTTTATAAACATTGCAATGATAATCAACAAAATGTCTTTGCTTGTATACAAATAGAGATATGAGAAAAAAAATATTTTTGCCTATTGGGCAAATGTTTCATAAACATTACGATGAATAAATTTTATCTGTTTTTTATAAATTTCTTAACCGCCTTTATTTTATGTTTGCAATATTATAAAATATTTGATATCAATACATAGTCTAAAAATAAATACATCGTCTTTAAGTATATTCATTTGATTGTCAGTTCTTTATACAAATTATAAAAGATGTATGTAACTAGCCAGTAAAGCTATGATCAGATAATCGATTTCATGGATATTAATCTTCCTCTATTACTAAAGAAAAAATTTATGAAAGTAACTGAGACGTTTTTAACACAGACTATGAGAGTTTTAATTTAAAAATACCTCAGTATTTTTAAAATAAACAATGTTTTTAATGAAACTATTACATTCAGGTAAACTACGTATATGTTTACGTATCATATAATAATATAAATTTCTTTATTATTATCAATTTTTCACTAATATGGAATGTAGCAAGTGTTTACAATAAACTGTATTATTATTACATTGTATAGGAACTCTTAAAAGTTTATCTATTGCTTAAATTCCAACAAATATTTTTACTTTTCAAAACGCAAGTATTTTGAAGCTTATTTTATTCCTTTACTTTGAGTGTAAAAATTTCTAAATTTATTTCTTTTAGAAAAAAATTCTATAAACAAGCCTAATATTTCTTTGAAAGTTGAATAAAAAGAATTATATTTTATAAAAGAAAATAATTATATTCAATATATGAACTATTATCCCAGTAATATTCATTCAAATGTAGTCCTCTGTTTATAAATTCTTCGTTCACAAAAGTATCTTAAAACACATTTTGATAAACATTCAACAGACTTTAAATTTAATGCATATGTCTTTTTGTTTATAATTATTTTATCTTAATTAATCAATGTTTAATTCCTGAAACATAGTATAATTTGCACAGTTGGAATCGAAAAAACACTTTTTAAAAGATAAAAATTGAAAAAATTGATTTTGTTTTTTACTAATAGTCCAAATAGTCATAATGTTAGAAATATGTAACAAATGGAGATTGACAATACTAAAAAGACTTTTATTCATATGTCCGCTTAAAGTATCCATTCTTATCATATAAAAATATCCAATCTGTTTCTTACAACTAAGAAAGTTTGATAGAGAAAAAAATACAAGACAAAAATACTTTGTCAAACTCAACTTTTGATGACTCAGCGGTACTTTATCGATTAGTTTTTCTTTTTTTTTCTTTATAATACACAGCATGTTGATAATATTTTCCATTATTGTGTGTCCCGCCAAGCGACTCAAAAGATATTAGTCCTTAATTTGTGAAAAGTACATGGCAGTTAAAACTTATTGAGCTTATTTCAGGTTTTATAAAAGAACAAAATGAGATGAATACATGTTTACTGATTTTTTTAGTAACGCAATTTAAAAAAGTTTTACACAGCAAAATGTTAAACATAAAATTACTACTACGTAAACCCATAGATTATTCAACAACATTTCACAAGGAGAATTTATTAATTGAGTCAGTCTGTGAATAGCTACAGTACAAGAAAAAGCAATGTACGTTTTGTGACAATCCTTGAAAGCAAATGCATTGCAATGCATTGTAATTTTTAAAATACTCAAGTCTTTCTCCAAGTATGAACTGTAGTAAACATTTATGTCAACAATTTAATGAGATGGAACACATAAAACACAATAAAGACGCATTCTTAATTGTACTCCTAATTTTTTCTTTTGGGGGTTATGTTAATAACTGAGTGTGTGCTTTTTTAATTACGGATATATATTACATAAAATGGCGTACCGCATTTTCTTTAAATATGATATGTGATCAATAATTTTACACTACGTTGAAGATGATTAGAAAGTAAAACTTTTTTCATTTACACCAAGATGTATCGCTCAAGAAAGAAACACATTTATACATACTTCTTTTAGTTAATAAAACATGGGAACTGTGAAAAAAAAAGTCACATAGCATAGATTTGTGCAACCTGGAAATATGTGATGAGTATTACGGAAGATATGTATTTCAACATTTTTCTATTAACCCATCACAGAGCTTTCATGTTGAGTTACTCAAATTTCTGAAAATTACCTATTAACTTTAAAATAATCTCAAACAGCTTCAGGAGCATTATTATTTTATTTTATTTAACAATCGTATTTATATAAGATAATCAAAGTTAATTAAAATGAAAGACTGAGACTGATATTACTATTTGGTTATTTGGTTAAAATTTTGTATACGTGATACTAATTCTTGTCTTGTAACAAAACTTAGCTCCCGCTTCACTATTTTTCTCTGAAAGAGTTAATGTATTGGTTGCGAAACTAAATCAGGCCCAGTCCAACCATTGATGTGCTTTTGTATAATTAAAAATAATTTTTATTATTATAAATAATTTTTTGATCTGTTATTTTTATTTTGCTTTTCTTAATGTCCATATTTTCTTTTGAAATGTGTAATAAACTAACATGAGTGCATTGGGATTTCTTCTGATAGCAAAGATGAGCACGTTGCAGAGTTGTCATGCTCGGTGACGTACAGTTTCCGTACACAAAATACAATGGACATATGTCAAAGAAACATAGAAAAGGTTGTACAATGAGTATATTTGGAATGTTCTTCACGATGGAAAACTGTAAAAGGAGTTTGCATTTCAATCAAAGTTATTAAAGATGGAGGAGAAGTGTTAACAACCCTCATTGCAACTACGAAGGGGAAAAACTCTTGCTTATGTTGCATACACTAAAATCGATATTTGTGGCCCTTAAACTGAATAATTTTCTAGCTCTTTGTTGTTCGGAATTCGGACATTCTATTATTTTCCTGGATGATACTGAAATGAAAATTTAAATATGCTTTTACATCCAATACATGTGCAGTAAGCATTCAATATTCATCCAATAAATATAGCAAAAGAATGTGTAAAGTTTTTATATGGTTTCTAGGGAGGTAAAATTTACATTTAAAAATATATTAGCTATTTTAAAAATTTTACTTTAAGAAAACTTAAAACATTTGGTTTATAAGACATTTTGTTTACATTTGTAAATTTCATCTTCCTGTTAGCTGAGATTTTCCCAAATAACGTTCTAAATGTTATTTTAATAATTATATTATTACTATTATTATTTCTAATGCATTTAAATTCAGCATTACTGAAATATAAAAAAGACAAATGAAATAAAATGTTACATTATTCCATTAAAGCTAATACTTTCTCTCGAAAGAAACTCTTACACGTATTCTACAGGCTAAAGATTGTTTTTGAATGATACATAAATGAATATAACAATAGGGTACATGTCAGAAAACTTCTAAAAATTTGATTTGTTACATCACTATATGTATCATTTTTAAAAGATATTTCTCTAATTTTTATAAGATAAACCTAGATTTTATTCCTAATTTTTATTTAACATATTAATTGTTTTAAAATTTTTATTTTATCAAATCAAGAATTATTTAATGCCTTTAAAATAGTTTAAACAAGTCTTAATATTTTACTTTTTATGTAATTAAGTAATTTGTAATTTTTAGTTTATCGAAACAAGTTCACTTTTAAAAAAGACAAATGAAATAAAATGCTACATTATTCCATTAAAGCTAATACTTTATCTCGAAAGAAACTCTGACACATATTCTACAGGCTAAAGATTGTTTTTGAATGAAGCATAAATGAATATAACAATAGGGTACATGTCAGAAAACTTCTAAAAACTTGATTTGTTACATCACTATATGTATCATTTTTAAAAGATATTTCTCTAATTTTTATAAGATAAACCTAGATTTTATTCCTAAATTTTATTTAACATATTAATTGTTTTAAAACTTTCATTTTATCAAATCAAGAATTATTTAATGCTTTTAAAATAGTTGAAACAAGTCTTAATATTTTACTTTTTATGTAATTTTATTAAGTAATTTGTAATTTTTAGTTTATCGAAACAAGTTCACTTTTAAAAAAGACAAATGAAATAAAATGCTACATTATTCCATTAAAGCTAATACTTTCTCTCGAAAGAAATTCTTACACATATTCTACAGGCTAAAGATTGTTTTTGAATGAAGCATAAATGAATATAACAATAGGGTACATGTCAGAAAACTTCTAAAAATTTGATTTGTTACATCACTATATGTATCATTTTTAAAAGATATTTCTCTAATTTTTATAAGATAAACCTAGATTTTATTCCTAAATTTTATTTAACATATTAATTGTATTAAAATTTTTATTTCATCAAAGCAAGAATTATTTAATGCCTTTAAAATAGTTGAATAGTGGAATTTAATGCCTTTAAAATAGTTGGTCTTAATATTTTACTTTTTATGTAATTTTATTAAGTAATTTGTAATTTTTAGTTTATCGAAACCAGTTCACTTTTCCCTAAGACTTCTTTATAAACTGAGACCCCTTTCAGATCCTCATATGTTGAAACCCTAAACTAAGTTGCTTTCACTTTCTATCAGATTTATCTAAATATCTAATGCTGTATATTATTTCGAAATCACCGCTTTGAGGCAAACAATTAGGTACATTTTGTCCCTAGGTATATTTCGCTTCTAATCCCATTTTCTCCTCGGTTATAATATTCTCTCTGGAATTGATTATAATATATTTGATTCCATATTAAACCGCGTTTTCAAATGGAAAATAAGTGTGACCTCATTAAAATAGTAAACACTAACAACTTTAATGACTCTCAGAAATTAACTGTTGCGTCTATTTCAATCGCTGCACAGCACAAGTGTTAAACCGTTGTCAATTATTGATGCCTCTGTGACATCATTTGAATCACTTCTGACCGTTTCATACTCTGGCAGCTCGCGTAATTATAGCAAACAACACAAGAGTGCGTACACAGCTTGTCCCTTCTCTTACCCCCCATTTCAAAACTCATTACGATGCATTTGACGAGATTATGGTGTATGGAAACTGAAATATCAATTATCTGTTTTCCATAAAACATATAAACTAATATAGAATAGAAGGTATGTTTCAATACACATTGCATATTAAATATATTTTTATTGCTATAAATATTTATATGTTTTCATACGTTAAAGAAATGGAGTGCAGGATATATTGGATTCCTATAGTTCAAAGCTATCCCACAGAACACTGAATCACAATAAAAGTAAAGTTAAAAATAATTTTATTCCTTTTACTATTTATATGTATTTCATACTTTCTAGTAACGGAGTACCAAAACACATGCAATAATACTTAAAAGGAATTCCTGTAGTTGATTTCTAACACACAGAACACTATATGATGTACAATAAAGATAAATTATTTTATTGTTGTAGATATTTATAAGCATCTCATACATCATTCATCTCGTTTTGATAATGCTGTACATGTATGTACATACATGAATGTAATGCATATTACATCCCTGTAGTTGCCTGCTAACCCACAGACTATATTAAAATAAACATTTAAGTTAAAAACAATTTTATAGCTTGATATAAATGTATTCTATGCTTTTAAGCCATGTGGTACCAGCTATATTGGATTCCAATACGGACTGTTAACCTATACAAGACTGTATTGCAAAACACAATACAAATTAAATGTAATTTCATTTGCATTGAAATATGTATGCATTTTCAAATGTTAAGGTTATTCAGCACCGTCTATATTGTACTCCTGTAATTAACTGCTAATGCATACACCAATACAGTTGAATACACGGCAGCGTTAAAAATAATTTTTTTTGTAGATATTTTTATATATTTCATAATTTTAGATAATGGGAAACTGCCTTTATTTAATCTCTCTATTTGACTGTTAACAGAGAGAAGACATATTACAGCATACAGTAAAGTTAAATATGATTTTATTGCTATAGTTTGAATTTATATGTGTAACAAGAGGTCGTCTCATGGACTACCAGCTACTGAAATTGACTGCTAACGCACAGAAGGCTGTGTTACAACACAGTACAAATCAAATTTTTTATTTATATCGAGATTTATATGTATTTTTATTAGTTAAAGTAAGTTCAGTACCGGATATATTGTAATTCTTTAAATAACTGCTAATCCACACAAACTTATATTATTACAGTAAATATAATTTATTTCTATAGTTATTTATATGTATTTCATAAGTTGTTGTGTTTGGGTAACAACTATCTTGGGTTGTTATAGTTGCCTGATAAACCATTGAATATATTACAATACACTGTAATATTAAAAGTAACTTTATTGCATCAGATATTTATATTAATTTCATATTTTACAGAAATAGACTCTTGTAAAGTACTTAAAACACTCACCAGTGTTCGTTTTTCCAAGGGGAAAACATACTCCATAAAATTAACCCATATTGTACCACACCAATTAAATATTTCTGTAAGTTATTAAAACTTAATCCATATCATTAATATGGTGTAACTAAGTATATAAAACCAAAATTTTGAAAAAATATTTTTAACTTTTTATGTAATTGGCTGTCCTATAAATAGGACAACGGTCCATTACACTACTAAAAGTTAACAAATATCACTTACATTGCATTAGGCTGATTCATAGATGAAATTTGGGGAAACAGTCAAAACAAAGTATAACATTACATTTTAAGCGTACTGTTGTAGGTTTTCTCTTGCAGTTATTGAACTGGCAGTAAGAGAGTAAGTTTATCTTGCCAAAAATCTCCAGTTTTTTTAATAGAATAGACATCTTTTTACCTCTTGTTGTGTCCAGGTGTGTGAACCGGTGTTTGAACTGGTTTCATTTAGATAAGGAATGTGCGCTATCCATGCAATATCGAATTCATAGATAATCAGGATTACCGTCGTCTTAATTTTCACCTTTTTTTCTTACAAAACACATATAAAATACATTTTTCAACGTTTCAGCTACATTATTAGCTCTGTTTTTAAACTAAAAGTAACCTCCACAATGTTTACAAAAATAATAATAAATATAAAATTAAAGATTAAAAAATGACAATTTTTAAGAGGTTGCTGAAAATAAATTTTACAATGCAATATAATTTGATTTATCAGTTTTTTTGTTACTATGTTAAAGTGTGTCTATTTTAAAGGAGTTGAAATAAAATCCACTCAAAATATTTATAACTTTATTATTGAATTGAATTTTATTTGTTGTCCTGTTTATAGGACAGCGGTCCAATATGGGTTAAAAGTAAATGTCTTATATTTTAACTCAAATATTTATTATATAAATTATTTATTTACAGATATTTTTCTTGATTAATACATGGCATTCATTACTCGATATTCATCAATATAAAATAATCCATTACAATTTTCTTTTGTTGTTGTTGTTTAAATATTATTCTTTAAACAAAATATTGAATTAACCAGCTAAAGGCCAAGTAACAATCCCGGATATGTTAAATCAGTTTACCTCCAGGCATGCAAAGGGAAGCAGTGTGTCGGGGAAGGGATCTAGACAGGATGAACGTCGGTCTGGACTTATAGTTTGTCACTTGTTTCTTTCAGATGTGGACTGGGGATCAGGTAATATTTCCGTTTGTTGTCCCGGGCTCTCTGGCTTGCTCATGGGTTACCGATGTACCCAGCAACTCTTGACACCCCGACCTCAACTCCTCTTTCAACTTTCAACAACTTTACACATCGGTTTAATTTCCCTTTTTTCCTCTTTTTCAATCATTTATTAGTGAAATTTTCCTACATCGGCATCCCCTTCGGGTGTGCAGATGATACCCCCATTAAAATACCCCCTTTGGTGAAAATCGATATTATAGTCTAGCCACTGCCCCCATATCTCACGCCTTCATCTCTGCCTGGGCTTGACCGCTACAATTCTGCAACTCCATCAGCTATAACTCCTCCTCAGAAGTCCCCCATTTAAACTCCAAGTCCACAGCTGTGTGCTCAAGTGTTGTCCATTATGGGAAAGTACAACAGTAAGTGGGCTATATTAGATTCCAGTAGTTAGTTGCTAATCTAAAGAATATTATATTACAATTCACATTTAAGTTATGTAAATATTATCCGTTCATGTAATTGGCTGTTATCAGCTGTATTGGATTTCTGTGGTTGATTGCTGACAACAGTCCAAAATTTAAACTGTCTTTCGAAGAAAACAATAAACATATAATTACCTCTTTTTGTTCCTTTTTATTCAAACATCAAACACGCAGACAGTTTTTAAAGTGGGCGATATCGATATATTTAAGTTCAAAATGTACGTGAAAAAATTTGGTGTAATATTTTTCTAGCGCTAATATAAGCGTTTAACCGAAATAACTTACAGAAAAGAAAAAACTGAAACCCAAGAGAAATTTTCTTTTTGTCACGTAGTAGAGTTTGTGGAAGGAAATCTTTTAATGCAAGTCATCTCCTGGTAGAAACGTTTTCCCAATAGACTAACAATAAGCAAAAGGAATCCAACATGGCTGTTATCTAATCACTATCAGAAAAAAATGGAGATTCAAAACTCTTATACTGATTTTTTAATGTAAATTTGTTTCTCTATGCATGTTCTAATATCCATGTTCACAATTATGCGTTAATATTTGAAAAACATAGTTTGCAATTAAAAGTTAGATAAAATTATAAATTCTAACTATATTTTATATATTAGAGTCCAGTGTTCACTTTTTTTCATGCTTTGTATAAAAATTTAATTATATGTTAATGCTAATATTTGAGTTTAACCCATCAATACCTAGAGTCCATTTTTTTAGGACAGTTAAAAATAATGTGTTAATTTCAGCTTTCTCAGAACATAGAAAACTTAACATAGTCATAGTCAATCCTGTGAATTTTTTTCAAATTATCAAGTATCTGATAGTATTTATAATTTAAGCTTTTTATTTGTGGGACTGCCTATAGAAATCTTCGCTTTCGAAACCAAGTTCAAGTGCTCTGCGGTGCAAAGCATATGTTCCGATTTTGCGGAACTCCCACTGTTCATTTCACAAAGATGCTTGATGCTCAGTTTAGTCTGTCTCCCCAATGAAAGAATTAAAGCTTAAGTCAAACTTACCTTGACCAATTTTGTAATTTAGAAAGATGGTTTATGATTTTTCTAGCTTCATTCATAAATTAGTTTTATCAGCAGCGACATGGATTGTATGATCAATTGCTTTATCTATTACAATCATTCGCTTTCCATTTATCTGTTTATATGCATTAGCAAATAAAACTCTTACCAGGAAGTTTTTCTTTTTATAACTAATTTCTATAGTTATACAGCTATAATTCTGTAGTTATATATATATATATATATATATATATATATATATTGCCGCATAAAGAAGCTTTGCCAACTAGCTCAGTGGCCGAATGGTCAAAGCACGCGATCCAGACCCGAAGATTATGGGTTCGATGCTTGCCATGGAAGTTTATCCAAAGTACGGATTTTTAGTTTAAAAATGTTATTTATTGTTTCCTTATGCTCTTGAATATTCTAGATCTTTCTTTAATATGTAAATTAGTTATTTCTCGAATATTCTATTCGGGTATAAAAGCTGATACCCGCTAGTTGTAGGCAACTTCTCGATCCTGTAAAGTTGCGAGTTGCTACTTAGCTTCAATAAATTGTTCTGTTAAGTTAAACGGTGTGTTCATTCGAATCTTCGTGACAATATATATATATATATATATATATATATATATATATATATATATATATATAGTTATATGTATATAGTTATATAACTATAGTCCCATCCTGTGATATTTAAAATGACATAAGTATTAAAGACAGGCTATTAAATTTTAAGGTGTTTAAATTTCATATGTGTTCTAGTCTGTTCAATCCACAATAACTTAAGATATTGTGGATTGCTTGGACAATATCTTAAGATATTCAACAATGCATATTCGGTAGAAATAATTCAGGTATTTAAGGGTTAAAATTTGGCATGTATTTGAGAAAAATAGTAGGATCTTTCAAGAGAGAAAAGGAAATTTCGTAGAAACATTTTCCATTAAGTGGTGTCATAATAGCTTTAGAGCTATTGTTACAAGCTAAAAGTCTATCTGTTTCGATATATCATTAATTTTTAAACAGTAAAAAAATATCATTAAAATTGCCAAATTACGATGATATTTTAAAATTCGCTCTTCTTTTTATGCTGCCAATGACTGCATGTTCATTATATACTAATGCAAATATTTTAGTTTAAAATTTTCCCTGTATTTGAGAAAATGAATAGGGTATTTCAAGAGAGATAAAATTCTTAAAATAGAAACATTTTCCTTTAAATGGTTCCATAACTTCTTAACAAATCGCATGGGGACTTCTTGAACACTGAAAGTGTATTTTTTCTGTAAACCAAAAATCCTTAAATAATACGTTATAACCAAGATTGTGTAACTTTAATATTTAAAACCTTCAGTGAAAGTGTATTTGTTTCGATAGACCACAAATTCTTAAATAATCAATTATACCCAAAATTGTGCACTTTTATTTTTTAAAACATTTTCCTACCCTGAAATAATTCAGATGTAAATAACCTCTCTAATTGATTCTAATGAAAATTATTGACCAACTAATAAGCTAGAAGTTTGAAATATAGGTGTCAGTCTACAATTTAATGAAAGATTTTTCGACACTTTGTTCTATAATAGCTCTAAGGGCTCTCGAGCCACATTGAAAAATTTATACGTGATTACGGACAACACTTTTATAATTGGCTAGTTTTAGTAAAGTTCTACAAGTACGACAGGTGTGAAAATATAAAATAATATGAATATTTTAATTAAAAACAAATTATTAAGAATTTTAGCAATTCAATTTTAACTAAGAACTTTAGTCATTGTAATTACTTAAAGCAGTTGGTGACCCCTCTGTTATAAAAGAACGTTTCTGAAACTCATGAATATTTGTACAATTAGATCGTAAGAATAATAATAAGTGGGAAATTAAAATAACAGTATTTAACGGTTAGAGAAAATAATTAAAGCTCTTCTAATATTAATTAGTTTATAATTGCATGGAAGAGAGAAATTAAAGTACACAAAGAGCTATTATAACCCCAAACACTGAATTTTGAATATTGAGGACGATAACTAAACAATACCAGTTTATTTGAACTAGTATTGACAAATTGAAAGAAAACATTTATATAAATACAAACTATATCTAATAACGTAACTAAAATAAAATTTGAAAACTAATTTAAGGACAGTATTGGTATAGTCTCCTCCATTAAACAATTAACGGATTTAAACCTAAGTTCTAGTAAGGCAAATCTAGATATCTAGGTTATGTTTCATTAATAAATAAAACTTAAAGATCCGTTACGTGCGATAATACAGACTATTATAATGCATTAACACTCAATATCCGGCATTTTATCGTATTTAGCATTTTTAAATTAGTATGCTTAATAATTCAAAAATATATATTTCGTTTACATAAAAATATGATTTATTTATTTATAAAATTTCTTACTCTATATTATTAAAATTATTTTTAAAATGTTTGAAATACTGGCATTTTAACATAATTCTGCGTTTTCCTTGTCAGCCAATACAATAGTTTAATAGTAATAACCAATATATAGTTTTAAATGTGTTTCCATTTAATTGAGAACAATAATCTGAAAGAACTTAAAATTATTTAACTTAAACATTTATCTAAGACATTATTTTGAAATCTTTTATTTATTTTAGAGATAAAAAGAATGATTTATGTGTCCGTATTTTACAATATTTTATCTTAAAACGAGACTGAGGTTTGAGGGTAATAGAAGAGAAAAGTTGTTTCGAGACATACTGTAATAAACAACAGATGTGTCTTGTCTTTGAATTGATTTTAAATCAGAAATATATTGTACTCGGAACTATTGTAAAGCACATGTGTATAGAAAATAAAACGTTTAAAATGTATTACAATTTTCCCTTCTTTTGTCTCGTTTATATAAATACCTACAATAACTTTACTTAGAATTTATTGTGTTGCATTTCCGTTGAGGAAAAATGAGTTTGCCAAATAAACTTGTATTAATGCAATAAAAATTTATTAAATGTATACACGTTATATAGTCAAAAGTCAAGGGATCTTTTAGACTGCCAGTTTTTCTTAATACCTAAAAAATTACTTAATTAATCATTTCATAATATTAATTGAGTAAAGTTCATGCTGAACTGCATTTTTTAAACAAATTTTGATGAGAAATTTTCATGGTGTTAAAGAAACCAAACTTATATTCTAAGTAATAAATATTTAAGTATTCTGTATAACATACTGCAAATCCTGCATAACTCTTCCATGATGTTTAACACATTGTATGCGGGACACGTACTAATACGTTTCCTGATGATCGATACTTGAGCGGGTCACGTACTAGTACGGGGTTTGCCGTATACCTCTTCATAGAGGAAAATGCTTTGAACGTTACTACACTGTAAAACATTATTAATTTTCTAATTGCTCTTTTCATTTTTTTATAATGTAAAAATGTTTATATGTAACATAATTCGAAATAATTAAAACTATATACTACTATTTCTATTTGACTTTTCATATTTACGATACATACTATTATAAATTTATACCCTAAATTTTTTTTTCTGTTTACAAAAATCTTATGGTTACTATTTATAAATTTCTATTTATATATTTGTTTATATATTTCAATATAAAATATAAAAAGTGGGTTAAAAAATTAATTAATTTTCGATCTATTGAGATTTAATGGAATAACTAAATTTACGATCAAAACGCCAGCTTCCCATACAATTTCGCTTGAAAATGTACCCTCACACAATATGTTAATTAACTTTCCACAATATCGGCATCAAAATTTGACATCGTGTTCTATATATTAAAGAAAGTATACATCTTTTTCATGAAGATAAAAGAATCATGAAGAAATTTTTGTACACATAACATAAAAAGTTTATAAACAAATTTTTTGTAACTTCTAGAAAATATGTGTGTTTGCAATACAAATATTATGGTGTAGTTAAAATTTAAGTACTTATTCAACAACGAGACATAAGCATTTATAAAGAATGCTCATATAGCGTGCAGTCACGAAAAGTACCAATATATTTTTACTATAATTTTATAACCAGTAAAAGCAACGTAAAGGAAAAGTATAATATAAAGTCATAAAAAAATCAACTTATATTTAGTTGTATTTCAGTCACTCTCTTAAACTAGTTGCATAATGAGAGAGAGAGGTGTTTCAGTCTTATTTAAATCCATTTATGAAGTTTGAATTTAGGAATTTCATAGAGTCCTTGTTACATATTTGGTTATTTTTGAAATTTTTAAAGGATAAAAATTATTATTGTATTCTTTCACATCAATGCATTTTTGTAATAGAATTGTCCAGAGATTAATTTATCCAAGGCACCAATTTATGTATTAAAGGATATATAAAAAGTAGGATATTATAAGCTCAGTCTCGCCTTCAAAACGAAAAAGACAACCACGCACACTTTTCTTTAAATCGAACACTTTACATATAACAGTGAAAGAATAGTATATTAAATATTCCAGAACAACCATGAATTTATATCTAATAGATTCTACTGTTGTATGGAAAAGCATTATCAGAGTGAACATCTAACATTCACTATTTGAAGAATTTTTGAAATGTACTTACTGCTGTATCCGTTATTTGTAAGTGTATGTATTCTCTCAAGCTTGGGAGCTTTACACAATCTTATACTTTTAAAGAAAATGCCATGCATTACTTTTGTCAATTATCTTTTCTCCTCTTTCAGTACGTAATAATTTTCACAAATTCATGATTAACATTCTTAGCATGTTAGAACGTTAAAAAGCGTTATGTACTACTCATTCTTAATTATCAATTTAGAAATAGGGTGTTATCAACTATCAGATGATAATTTGGGGGTTTCAATGTTCCTTTGTCAATTATTCTTGTCTTTTTCCTCTCTCAGTACGTAATAATTTTCAAAGATTCATACTCAACATTCTTAGCGTGTTAGAACGTTAAAAAGCGTTATGTACTACTCATACTTAATTATCAATTTAGAAATAGGGCTTTATCAACTATCAGTTGATAATCAGTTGATAGTAAAAATCGTTTTGATCCCATAGTGTGAGTGGTTAGGCGGTGGTAACTCAATTTTATAGTAAAATGATGATCCCCTTTTAAAACGAACTGAACATTTATTAAAACTTAACAAAACCCTGAACACAATAAAAGGAATGAGAAAGCATTAAATTATAAGCATATAATTCTTCACGTTTCTTTTCTGTCCGTCATCACACACCAGCTATATTCTACAGTTCTCCTGTTCCGTAAAACTAAAAAAAATTGTCCATGGTGCTTCTAGAATTCGAAATCGGATTCAGGTGTCCTTTGCTTTTTGGATTGGAAAGAGCTCAACTTCAGATCCTTATAAAGGTCCTCATGCATAATGGTATGCAGCAATTAGTGCAATGTGAAGGGACTTCCGTATGTATGTGTAATGATTAACATTTTATGGGACTACAGTATGTAGATATATTCCTATATGTTTTTCATCTAGGGGAGAAATATAATCTCTAAAAACTCTATAAACCTGACCACAATGGCACGAGGGGTTATGTTTCCTTACACTAATTAACATTCAAGTTATTCCTCTTGATTTAGCTTATATTTAACACTAGATTGCCCAAGGTAGTCATTTTGACTGCTTTTTAATTTCAGTTACAAAAGCAGTTGTGTATGTAATGACACAATTTTTTAGGCTTTTTATAACATATTAATAAATGTATTTATATGTGGTATAAAAAGTCACAAAAGTCTAAGATATTGTGCTATTATATGCATAATCGTTTTTCTAATTGAAATTAAAAACAGTCAAAATCACTTCCTTGGGCAATCTAGTGTTAAAAACTTAAATAGAGCTATTATATTTCACGAAAAATTCCTTTTCCTTCCCTTCAAAATTTGTCCTGCAGCAGAAAAATTGCAATTATTTCAAAAGAGTTCAAACTTTGATATGTAACCAATACATTTTTAGCGACTCTAAGCAACTCTAGTTTAGTTTGGTTTGGTTTGGAAAGCTACGGTCTACAGTATTTGTACACAAGGGCTATTGAAACCAAAACTTCAATATTAGGCTCGCATAGCATTAGATACTCGTAGGAAGTTTTACAGTTGGGCAAAACTTTCTTCAGATTTAGAATAGAGTATTTTACAATTTTAGAAGTATTTTACAAATTAAAAACTGCACTTTATTACCCAATTACTTTTATTTAGAAACGAAAATAGGGCTACGTATATAGCCAAATACCCTAATATTTCTTATTTATGTAGTCCTTATTTATGTAGCTAAAAATATAAAATGTTTAAGAGAAAGGTTTATATCCTCTTTGATGATCTAAGTGTACAAAAATCCATGCATAATTCAGAAGTTAAATGCAAAAGTCATGTCTTGTTATATATTATTTCAGAGTAGTGACACATTTATATATTCTTTTCCAATTTCAAAATGATCTAATTATTGCCTAATCTCGCATCTAAAATGGGTATTCGTAGCAGGTCAGAATCTACTCTATGCAGTAGATCCTAGGGTTATTAAACCTCGCATACGAAGCTAATAGTCCGCTATGCTCCAAACTAAACCAATTCCCGACTGGTCGAAACTTTCATCTCTAAATGTGACCTTGGCAGTCTTCTTATAACTGGTAAATTTAGAGAAAATCAAGTATTTTTATATATTCCAAATATCAACTATATTTAACATATTAAAAGTGTCCATGGTTTTCGGCTATATTGTGAATCCAACTGCTCAGAAAGTAATTTTGATCAGAATTTTTCTCCTTCTTCTGAAAACGTACGATACGTATCGTTCAATCGCCCTCTTTTGCATTTAGCACTTTAACGTCATTAGCATTTAATTTATTTGGAAAATTACAGCGACCCGAAACTAGAAACAGATATATATCTTGTTAAGTAGACAGGTTTGCCACGCCATTGCATTATGTAAGCTTATTTGCTGGATGTCACTAATCTCATTTGAATCCATTAAATATTAAGATTTATTCATAGAACAGAACAAATTTAAAGAGTTTAAAACATGACTTTATGAAGTAAAGTTTCCATGTAATATATATGCTTATCCATACTACATAAACATGTAGCTAAATTTACTTCCATATTTCCCGTCTATAATAATGAATTTATTACTATATATATATCAGGTTATCTAACCATACACACGTATGCATGCATATATATATATATATATATATATATATATATATATACGTATGTATGTATATGTAGGTATGTATATATATATATACTTATACATGTGTACATATATATTTGTACATATATTTATACACACACACACACACACACATATATATATATATATATATATATATATATATATATATATATATATGACATAGTCCAGTGTTATTGCGAATGGAAAACAGCCTTTCTTGATAATAATAAGTTTATTAAATCATAGTTTCATGTAAAAGCAAAACTAGCTCCATTTTCATTTGTTCATGGCGGACAAACGCGTAGAGTGTGTTAACAACTCCATGTCTCCTCGCTAACTGACTCACATCCGTTCGCTTACTAATGATTGACTGGATGATCCCAAAAGCTTACGC
This sequence comes from Pardosa pseudoannulata, assembly GCA_032207245.1. Taxonomy (NCBI): domain Eukaryota; kingdom Metazoa; phylum Arthropoda; class Arachnida; order Araneae; family Lycosidae; genus Pardosa; species Pardosa pseudoannulata. Next base: position 98,485,653 of record CM063498.1, on the reverse strand, counting down.
GAGCGTGAATCTTTTTCATTTATTTTATTATTATAAAAGAGATCCCTTTTAAAAATCTTTATAACTCGCGTAGTTTTCTACTATCCCCTTTCTATATCTGACATATAAGAGAGAGAGAGAGAGAGAGAGAGAGAGAGATAGTGTGAGTGTGTGTGTGAGAGAGAGAGAGAGAGTGAGTGAGAACGAACATTAAATTAATAATTTAGTGGGTTTAAAGGCAGAAAACGCAGAAAACTCTTTGATGCAGGCTAACAAATCACTAATAACTCCATATAAAAGTGCTTGACGTGTAACAATTGATGGAGAACGTCTTCAGAATAATTTGCTGATGATTCTACCCTAAGTGTCTGTCCTTTGTCAGGTTATGGACGCTACCTACTTTCCGTCATGTTTAATGGTCTAATACTGTTATGATGAAGACATGAATAAAGATATTATGAAGGACCATTAGGCTCTCTGACTAAATAGACAGAATCTATTTAGTCAGAGTTTGTTAAAATCTCTAACTAAATATATGTGTATATGTATATATATATATATATATATAATATATATATATATATATATATATATATATATATATATGTATATATATATATACATATATATATATATATATATATATATATATATATATATATGATATTTATAAATATATATATATATATATATGTGTGTGTGTGTGTGTATGTGTGTGTGTATGTGTATATATGTATATGTATATAATATATATAATATATATATATATATAATATATATATATATATATATAATATATATATATATATATAAATGTATATATATATATATTATATATATAATATTATATCCCCCCCCCCCCCCCCCCCCCCCCCCGCCCCCCCCCCCCCCCCCCCCATATCATATCATTCCATGCTGAACACTTTCGCTTTTCAATTTCTTCTTTTGTGATGCACAGGGCAAGTTAGTAAACATGTTTGAACTAATATTATTCTTGTTGAATCTGCGAGTAAAAATACTTCAAAATAGGAAGGGAGCTGCTTTTCTGTTCCAGAGTCTACTGCAGGTTCCAATTTCACTAGCGTCTATATTCGTAGATGTTTGTAATCAACTTTAAGATGGAAGATGTTTTCTAACACTTGTTGCAAAAGTTAAACCACAGCACTCTAAAACAAATCATGCAAAAACATGAACTTATCTGATGCACAGACGTCCATACAGTAATTTTATCTATCTGCATCTATCACTCTATCTCTTTCTCAGTATATGTATGTATGTATGTGGGTATGTATATATGTACATATACAAAGGATAACTAAAAATAACCAAGTAATGCTGTAGCTTTGTTCCCTCTGGTGATGGATTTAAATATTTGTTCTCGTACGCTAGATTTTCTCAAATCAGTGTACTGAAGCATGCATGGGTATTATTGTAAATGTGGAATAATGAATAGATAATTTATGTTTCCTTTTCTTTCCTTTATAAAACAGTGATATGAGATCTCACAGAAAAAAGAGTGTTTTTAAAAGTTACCATCCTGCTAAAAAAATTTGCAATGGGGTGTCATACAGCGATTTATCAAGCGTATTATCAGGCTTCCTTAATTAAGACCATGTAGAGTGGTTTTACTTTCACAGGACTTAGAAATAATGCCCATTTTTTCACAGATTTTCTTTCACTTGAGCAGAATTTGGAAAGAAAATTGCATGTACGGTTAAACAACCAGTTCATGTTTCTCTTGATTTGAGAAGAATGATGAACAGCGAATTTGCTTCTTCTTGTCAGATTGGTAGTCAGTATTGTTGTCTGGAGAACTTGGTGAATCGTATGAATGTGAAATGGTAAATAAAAGAATTATACATTTTTCAGATTGGGTTTTTCCTGAGAACGCTGCTGTAGATTAATTTTGAAGTTGACGATTGCGCTTTGACAGCTTCTCAGAAAAAGTAACAATTCTATTTAAATCAAAAGTTTCTGTGTGTCAACAAAATGCTCTTGATAAAATAGGAATGTTTATGAGCATTATTTTTCAGTGTTTAATCATTTATATGCAATTCATATATATTTTCTGTACACGCAATAAAAATTGGAAAAGTACAATAAAAATTAATTTTCTTGATCCCTGATAATGAGAACACAATACAACAACACTACTTCTTTGTTTCATCTTCGATTTTTTTGATGAGGGAGGGGGATATTCAAGGATACGCTTAAGGGCTTGAATCTCCAGGCCTTGATTCCATTTGTCCCAAAGAAAAAAAACAACCTCAAAGAGATTTCAAGATGTGGAATACTTCAAAGAATTACTGAAAGTGGCAATAAAATAAAAGCTCAGTTGGAGAGTTCAAGAAATGTTTTGACAAATGAAACAAAAAACAGATAAATTGTTAAAGGTATTGATTTAAATGAATAATACTCTGAACTAGTATAACCTTTTATTAACGTAACTATAATAAATTTTGTTTAAATTCCCTTTTTGAAGAGGACACTTTGTACTTCCTATAATATATTTACATCAATATAAATATGCATATTATTATCTCTTCAATTCTTAAAATAGATGCATTATACTATGTTTATACTATGTCAGAAAAAACATTTCTCTTTAATTTAATTTTTAAAATATTTGTTTAAAAAACAAGTATGAACCATTAAGGTAAGCGTACATGAATAAACGGAAGAAAAAAGGCCTCCTAAAATATTCCTTTTCTAGAAACATTTGATTATCTCATTACGAACAAATACATTTTAACTAAAGCGGCGAGCGATTAACATCTGTTCATCCTATGCTCCACCGCGCCTTCTGCATGGAGATTACGAGCAATTAACAAGGAATAACCTCTGCTCCATACCTGGTTTACCAGGCAATTAAATCACAAAACATTGTGGTGATTTGCAACTGATTTGTAATCTTGGATTTGAATAAGACAAATGAAAATGGCAAATTTATTTTTTAAGCTCTAATAATGACTAACATTGCAATTAATTGCATTTTATTTATGTTAATTTGATTGGAGTTTTATGTAATAAAAGGATATAAATGAGAACGTTACCATATTTAAACGTACTTTCAATTTAAATGTAAAAGTGTAATCGAATTGTTGCTCCGTTTGTAGAAAAATATTTTCAATTCTCACTTCAGACTTTGAGCCTCGATCTGTTTGTTAGAAAATTGTGTTAGTACGTTTGTAATACTACAATGAATATTAAATACTAGTTAATTAAAGATAATAATTTTTATGTGAATGTTAAATCAGATTTTTCTAAATTAAATTGTTTATTAGCATGTTTAATCAACAAATAAATATTAAATTTTTATTAACCTGTCTATGAGACATTTCATACTCTTTAAATGTTTATATGTAAATGTACAGTAGGAAATATTTTAGTATCTATTCCTTAATAAGTATTATATGGGAGGGAGATTATTCTAATCTTTTGTTATCAAAGCTTGTTATTTGTTTATTATTTTACAAAGCATAAAAATTTATAATTTCCTCCTTTTCATTTAATTTCTCTTTGATAATTATAATATTGCGATAAATTGTTTTTAAAAGCAATCTATGTTTTGAATAATTTTATTAAGACAGTTAATTAAAATAAATTAAATTTATTTTATGAATCTCAAATCCACGTTTTCAGAAATTTACTTATTTTAAACTAAAATAGTTCACTATCTAGTATTATTTATTCTTTTCATCTTTCGGTGTAGGTAGATTCTGAAGTCTTTAAAATATCTCTACACTAGTTCAGTGTGCTTCCAATAAGCAGACAAATGTACTTTATTTAAGGTAACTGACCAAATATAAATAAAAAATTTTGTGCTCATTATACAAAATGCATTAGGTGTATAATAGTAGTATTACCTAGAGAGTGCACCAATTTTTATTTTCAAATATATTATAAGTTATACGAATGGTGTCAATTATATTCTTATAAAAGATGAATTATTTAAATTTATCGACAAGTAAAGCATTTCGTTAGAATATTTTTTAACGATATATGTAAATTAAGTAATGTGCATTACTAATAAGCAAAAATAATCATAAAAAACTTTTTTTGTGGTTTTATACTACATTCAGTTATCTAATGTAAAAAGAAAGTGGCAGAAATATGAGGAATTAATTTTATCCTAAAGTATTATTTCTTTTTTCATTGACAATAGAACACAAAAACTCATATAATTAGAAATATAAATGGAATTGATTTTAAAATTTTTGTAAAAATTGACAGATAGTAAATAATATATTAGGAATTAAAAATCCAAATTAAATTTATGTTAAGTCTGATACTTGTGGTAACCCTCCTTAAGACGATGGTAGATATTTAACCCGTTAGCAACCAACGTCTCGTATATGTGACACAGTAATTCCGCTTGTATCAGCCTAGCAATGCCTCCAAGCGATGATATCCGGTTGATATTGAGAGTTAAGAGTCACTATACGTAATCGGACATCGGAACGTTTTGTTTAAATTATTAAATTCTAGATTTAATACTAGATAGCGTTAAATGGCAACGGTTTTCACATCGGTCGACTTGTATTGCATTTACATGCTGATCCTCAAGGGGTTAAATGACCGAACTTAGACAATATTGCATTTTGCATTTTATTGCAGTAAATTGTGAAACGTTACGAAGGATACAAAAGCAGACTTAATACTTATGGCGATAGGGGAATTTCATCTGCCTGTAAATTGGTAAAATTTTATATTTTCAACTCCAAAAATGCTTAATGCATTGAACTTTAACATGAAAACTTAATTTCAAAACAATGAGACCTAGACTGTAGAGCAATTGAAGAGAGTAATTCTGTTGCATGAGCCTTGTTTCTCACTATTTCCCAGTTATAGAGGAATTTATATCTGGTGAATGCCGTCCCAACCCTTCGATGCAGTCTACTTGCTGCCAAGTGTAAAACAGCGTTGGTTAAGTCATATTATAGGATAAATCCATGAGTACACTACAAGCTCATATTAATAGCAAGGTTAAGTCATTATTTTGGGTAATCCATTTTGTGTGCTCCATAATTAAGAAACAGAAATTGTACCATGGGATGGACATACCATGTCTCAATGGTTGATTCCAAATTGGGATACTACGTTCCAAGATGACAGAGCTTTTGTTCACGGTAGTCGCATCATTCAGGACGAATTTTGTGGCTATAAGGGCGACATATCGCATTTTCCCTTTGTCTCTAGATCTCAGTATGATTAAATCTATGTGGTATATATTGGAATAAAAATTGTGTGAAGCATTAAAAATATTCTGTGTTTTAAAACGTAACCGAAAACGAATAATGGAACGAAGACTATAACTTTGCACTTTACCAAAAAGCTATACTCTTATTCGATTACCATCAAACGAATTCAACAGTTTACACCTGAAATAAGAGACATAATCAATAATATTGAAGAAGAGTCACTAAAAAAAACCAGACTTTTATCACTCTTCACAAAACTGTGGGTAAACTGCATCTCTAATTTTTGTGTAATTTACTAATTGTAAACATAACTAGTATCAAATATTTTAGTGTTTCTTTTGCATTAATTAAATTGTTAATTTCCCATTGTATAATATTTTTCTTTTTTTTTTACTTTCATCAAAATTTTCATAAATTCGTTTTTCTAAGACAATCGCTTATTCTGGTCGATCTATTTACCAGCAATCCAAGAATCTACTGTACCAAACAATTACCGAATGATTCACATTTTGAGACCTAATTCACATATTTTGCACCTCATTTGTTCTCACTCTACTACACATAAAACGATTGCTTACGCAAAATTTCAACTATGGTTTTTGTGGTATGATTTAAGTTATTTTGCACTAATAAAAACTATAATAAAACTTATTCATCCCTGATTGAATCATTATGCACCTCTGATTATGTATCTCTGATATTTTCTGGTAATAAGTAGCTATTGTAGCTGTAACGTTCTACGGTCTTAGTTATTAAACTGTATTTCGAATAATTATTTCGAGTCAGTAGGGCTTTGCATTTAATCCATGCTGTATTGTCATTAGTAAATTTTGCCCGCATAATCCTATATAAGTTGTAATCTCAAGATCGCATCTCACTTCAAAATGCCCCTTTTAGCTAATGTATCGCAAGGACAGCGATATATCATTTATGGAATAAACTAGTAAGGGGAATTTATAATTTAATCATTTTGATTTAATTCTTTAAACTTGTATTTATTATTCTATTATCTAAGTATTAGATGAATTCTTAAATATATTAAAATACAAACCATGGAATATAATGTCTTCAAATGTATTTAAAATAAGTTAAATAGTTCGTAAAGTGGATTAAATAAAAGATTACTTTTTGCTTAATTGCAGAAAATCCATATAGGGTGTCCCAAAACCTTCAGTACAAATTTGTGGTGTGGGGGGGGTAGATACAGAACATTAATAAATTTTAACTAAATAATAGAAAACAGAGGTAATAGAGAACATTAGAGAAATTTTAACAATATTTGTTCTAAATGGAAAATAAATGCTGTCGCTTGATTTCGAAACACTTTTGATCGCTGGTGTATTCAGGCCCGATAATCTCAGCTAATATACTTTGACTTTAAATACGGCATTTTGAAAATCTAATCTTATTCGCCAGCATTAAGTATTTTGTTACCATTTGCGGGTTGGCAAGCGGAATTTTCGGGCTATGATAATCAAATAGTAAATCATCGCAGACACGAATAGGTGATGTCTCAATGTCGGCACATGTGATGTAACGTAGTGTAAATCCAACAGAATAAATAATTGAAGAAATCTACCATAGTTATTTTAAATTTTATGAAAAGCTAAAAATTTACAGAGATTTACAATACTTACAAACAGGCTAGATATACATCAAAAAAGTGCTAAACATCATTCGGACTAGCGGCTAACGAACGGTTAAAGTCCATATGACTTAGAACTAACAATCGCTTGGACTTTATTTCCTCGTACTCCAGGGTTGTGCTCTCTCCCTTTTCCACACCACTTTATTAATATTCACTGGATTATTTTCTATGGGGTTCCATCACCAATTTTTAGGATACAGCAGTAATTTCTAAATTAGACTTAGTGCCAGAATATCACCGTTGCATCTACGATCCAAGAAGTATCAAATATTACCCAAAATGTCCGACAATTCATGCCGCTTAGATGTAATTATGCATTCAATGCGAGAATGTATTTTCGGATTCCTTCTGTGAGGATTGTAAGAAATATTGTATTGTTACGAACTTCAACGCTGTGTTCGGGGATTGAATGAACTTTCAGCAAGACTACAGCACGACAACAAATACTTTATTCGCAATCAGTTGGAAAAGATACAACACACCGACAAAATAACCGCTAAACAATTTGAGCACAAAGCCGTCGGCTCACGTACCACTTTCCGCATCAAGCACAGCACACCGTGCACATGTACATACGCTGTAGACCGAGAGGTCCTATTAACGACTCAATTCTGCATGGGACTCTGTCTGCCTTATATAGGTCTGAGTAAACTGCTGGAACACTCCAGAAACCGGAACCGGAAGTTGCCACGTGACGCCACACTTGGTAACATTTAGAGACTATTGGCGACGAACTTGGCGATGAACTTGGCAACAAAAATAGATTGCCAAAACTGTCGTCAACGAGCCGATATCTCGCCAATTTGGCGAGATACCCATAGAGTCCCATGATAAATTTACGGCTCCCTAACCAAATTCGTAACAGTAATTTTAATTGCCAAATACAATTTTTAACTTTTGGGTGTTATTTTCGCATCGGCTTTTATGTATGCTTACAATTTTTAATAACGTTCTCTAACTCCCTTCCAAGTTTGTACATAAAGGTTTAGGAATCGCTGTATAATTTTCATATATTTAACGTTTTCATTCCGTAATTAATCCACATAATTTGTATTTAGCTTTTATTCATGCTTATATTTGAGAGACAATATTTTACAAAAAGTAAATTTCTATAGATTTTGTGCCCAACGTTTAAGGTTGTGAAGGGCGAACTACATTTTGCGGACCAGATGTGAGCCACTTTGAAATTTCACCCGATCCTTCATAGGTTTTAAAACTATAGTTCAAAATTTTCAGGGTCAAAATTTAAAATACTACATTTATGACCAGGTTGAATTTTTGCATAGAAGAAAATTTACTTAATTTAATATCTTTCTTTTTTTATTATATATAAATTATATTTTTTCCTAAATATAGCTGTTTGTTTGGTTTTGTCAGAGCGCTATGATTTACTGTTTCACCACTCCAAGGCTACTGGAGACCGGGACTTCTGACTTCAAACCGATTTCAAAGATACAAATATCCATATCAGCAGAGAGAAACCCGTGAACTCCGGTACAGAAGATCAGCATCTTAACCATTCGGTCTACCATAAATATAGCTATGGGAATTGGAAAATGATTTAAGACTAAAGGGATATAGAAAATAGTAGTAATATGCATAAAATTATACAAAATATGCTTACTTTCTTTTATATTTAAATATTGTAGTCATAGATGTCCCTAAAAATTATAAGTTAATCCTTGTTCGTCATATGGAGTGATGGGAAGGTGTAAAGTTGTATCCCTTAATGTTGAAGGTAATAGCAGTAAATGGATAACAATGCAACTCAGTAAATATTGCGTCCGTTTCAAATTTTGATTAAAGGTCTGAAACATATCTTTCGGATATGTTTCAGACTTTCCGAATATGTTTTCGGATATGTTTCAGACGGACTCTTCAGACTTTTCAGACTTCAGACTTTTCGGATATGTTTCAGACAGAAGGCCAGCAAAGAGATTCGAACCTCTAAACTCCAGTATCGAAGAGCAGCTCTCTCCCATAAATATAGCTGTGATAAACTTATGGGAAAGATAAAAACAGTAATAAACACAGTAACTTATTTTAAAACCCACTTATAAAAGAAGTTAAAGCTAGTTTCTCTTATTAATACTTACATAATATATTCCGCTCGATAATATATGCATTTTAAATCAGATATTCACGATGTCCTTGGGTGAAGTACAAATAAATAGCAACTAACGTCAATGAAGTGCAAATGCGAAATGCTAAATAAAGATACAGCAGTTACGTGGCCATGGTATATGTATGTTGTCTTCAGCTTTATTTTACGTTTTATTTTTGTCACTTACGTTTGATTTTCTATAAATTTCCTAATTAAAACTTTTGAATACCTAGTAGAAGCATGTCAAACACGCTGCTATAGGTAACATGTGTCACGTCAAGTCTCTGGCATTCTAATTTAAATAATACAGAATTAATTCAAGATCACTTTTTTATTTCATGAAACGTCAAAATCAATTTCGTTTATTTGTTTCAGGCTTATTGATAATTGCTGAAATTATTCTTGAGAATTAACAAGTGTAATTAACCAACATTTAGTTCGATTTCAAACGTATATGTATATTCCGAATCTCTATATCTATCAGTGGTATGATTTTCCCGAGTGTTGTGTATTTAAGAGCATCTAAGCCATGTTTCGTAGATGGTACTTTTTAAACAAATATTTTCCGATTTAAAACAAGATAAAAAGATGAAAAATCAAAGGTAACAGTTGTAGTCACTTTAAAATCATCTTCGGCACAGTAAACTTAAACAAATTTTGAAGATATTATTAACTGAAAATGCAAGTTCCTTTGTTGATTATAGAAAAATCAATCTTTTAAATCTTAATAACAAAAATTTGACAAATTGATGTGATTTTCTTAACATTCACACACACACACACACACACACACACACACACACACACACACATATATATATATATATATATATATATATATATATATATATATATATATATATATACTTGATTACAATACAAACGACTACTTGATGGCAAGCCCCTACACACTCTCTTTCTATTCTAAAGAGGTTTTAAAGGATTGTGATATTAAGCAAAATGAACTAAAAAATACATAGACTATCGTACGCTCCTATGTTTATTTTTAACACTTTTTCTCTATATTATATTTATTTCAAGGACAGAATGCATAGTTTGGTAATTAAGTTTTGCAGTAGATAATTTTTTGACTTTGTGACCTATTCCCTTACGCGTGACATTAATTCCGTTAAATATTCTCGCTACACAATTTTCTTAATACAGATCAATTATTACAATTCTTAATACAATTGAGCCTAAAAATGATATATATATATATATATATATATATATATATATATATATATATATATATATATGTATAACCGGGAGATCGAAAAATCCATATAAACTTTAAAAATTCATAATAACCGGAAAAATAACCAAAATAAAAAACGGTTTGCAGATTTAGTATCACTAGGGAAAGGGAGGTTTTTAAATAGAAAAAACAGTAACTCAAAAACAGCTGACAGATGGCGCTGGTACGAGGACTTCGGTGGAAATATGCAAATGAGACTGTTATAAGTACTTCCGCTCCTATAAATACGCAACCATTTCACCGCTGTAAACCGTGTATGCGATCAAGAATGCTGAATGCGAAGGATAAATCTTTGTTGGTGAAGTTGTTTTACGTCAACCAGGAATCAGCGACCGCTGTTCTGCGCAAGTTCCGAATTCAGGAGAATGTAAGGAGTGGAAAAGAGCCTTTAACAGTGACAGGCTTCATAAAACGTGTTCAGCGGTTTGAGATACCTGGAACGTTGGAGGATCGTGTAAGAACCGGACGACCAGGTTTAAGTGAGGCACTTTCGCCGCGTGTTGTAGCCGAAATTGAAGCATTAGCTTCCTAATCAGCTGCATGAACGAGCAGTGCTCGTGACACTGCCAAACGGTTGGGCTTACCACCATCCTCAATACTCAATATTCTTCATGGAATCCTTGATCCGTATCCATACAGACTTCAGTCGTGCCATCAACTTTTACCAGCGGATACCGTACAGAGGGAAGCATTTGCGAGGTGGGATTACTCCAAAATCGAACAGAATGCCACCTGGGTCTTTAACATCTTGTGGAACGAGGAAGCTAATTAATACCCATAACTGTCACATCTGGGCAGCGTCAATCCACGTGAAACACGCAGAAACCATTGCATTCCACAAAAGTGACAGTGTGGTGTGGATTCACAGGTTTGTTCATCATAGGACCCTTCTTCTTTGAAACGGAGTGCCCAGTAAATGGGTGTAAAACGGATACGGTGAATGCGGAGCGTTATTTAACACTTCTGTGCCATAATGCCAGGCTAGCTTTGCATGAGATGAGGTATCTACCGTCACGTTTATGCAAGATGGAACAACTAGTCACACTGCTAATTCAGTCAAGGATTTCCTGATCCAGACATTCGAAGAAGACAAAATCATTAGCAGGCGTTTCAGGTTCCCATGGCCTCTTCGGTCATCCGATTTGACCCCGGCAGACTTTTGAAAGTGGTGATATTTGAAATCTCGGGTGTATCCATCCAATCTCTCTGAACTGAAAGATACGATCCGCCGAGATGTGTCTTGCATAATACCGGACCTGCTGCACTCTGCCGTTGCTTGATTTCTGACTCGACTGCAGTGTGTTATCCCCTGTGGTGGTGGTGATGTGGAACACATACTGTTGTAATAAACGATTTGGAGGCATTCTGTTTGTTATTTTTGTTTTTTCCTTTGACTTTTGTACATGAGCGCACTCTATCGACTATTTTTGAGTTTTTTTTGTTTGTTTGTTTAAAAAATCCCATGCCCTAGCGATACTAACCCTGCAAATCGTTTTATATTTTTATTATTTTTCCTGTTATTATAAATTTTTAAAGCTTATATGAACTTTTTGATCACACGGTATAATATAATATATCTGTGTGTGAGTGTGTGCGTATATGTATACATTTTCAACTCTTTTTTGTTTTACAATGATAAAAACATTTTTGCTGGTTAAAAGATTTATGTTGCTAGTATTGGTGGTAAACAGTTAAACATTCCTAATTTTGCATATAGATTTTCAGTTTTGTTGCACAAAGAAAATAAGCAAAATTTGATTAACGGTAAATTCAGTCGCTCCTTTTTTTGTATGCATAATATCTTATTAAGATTGGAACTATATGAATGTACTATAAGGCAGTGTTTTAAACAAAGTGGTTAAAACGTTTGGAGGGACGCTTTGTTCGCACGTTTTTATCTTCAAACAAACAATCTGAAAATTTTGTTAATCTAAAATGGATAACAAAATATCTCTTATTTTCCGTTGGGGAAAGGATCAAAGGAATTTTATACATTAAACTGAAGACAAACTTTAGTTTTTCTTTTGATCACTTACCTTTAGGAAAAAAAAATGAAAACTTTTCTAGTTTCATGAAGCATCTTAAATAAGTTGTATGCTAGCAGTGATGAAACGTTTTTAATTTTTATTGAATCTTATTTAACATAACAGAAGATGATAAGTTAAAAAAATATTCAGTGTAACTAGTATTATTAACAGTAATAATAATAGCAGTGGTGAGGCATGATGACATAGAAAATCTCTTAAAAAAATACACACGCAATCATTATGATTAAACTTGTGCATCTTTGAGGACTACCTATTTGTATTAAGTTGCAGGCCTTCAAATTGACGATTCTATTATAGTTATCTTTCTGTAGCACAGAGAAAAGGTGGAAACTCCCCCGAATTGCACTTCCACTGTTTCCATGGATGGAATTCATATTGCAATGAGTAGAACTTTACAACTAATAAAAATGAACCATGAATTTAAGTATATTTAATTTTTTTTTCTATAACACCAAACGCAGTATTTCAATAAACAGAATAAAAGAAAGGAATCGTCGTAAAATAGATACACGTTGTTATATTTTAGTTCACTGGAAAACTCAAACTTAGTACTTGCAATCACGCACATGTGGTAACAAACATGTGCGGACCCATGATAGCAACCTAATATGGCTGACACACTGTAACGCATCCTTATATCAGGATGAGGAGGGTGAGTTTAGATTGAGGGAGCAACAGTTTAGTTTGGTTTGGAGTGCTACGGTCTACCTTTTGGAACACGAGGGCTAATGAGACCAGGACCTACAGTTTAAAGCCGATTCCGAACGGCTGCAAACATCCATGCCTCAGTGTGATTCTAACCCATGAACTCCGGTACTGAAGGCCAGCACCCTAATCATTCAGTCACCTTTCGGCTAAAGAAGCGGCAGAGAGATAGAGAAATTTAACTTTTAAAAAATAAAATCACTAAATAAGATAAAAAGATAAATAAATAAAATATTTAAATATTTTAAAATGGAGCATTTCTAGCTTTAAATATCGCTTTGCTCATAGTATATATTTTCAGTAAAAATTCTCATGTATTGCAATTGTATATTTTATAAATAGTAATTAATCAAGCAGCAATACAATACATAATTTTTTACTTAATTCATTAATTAAAACAATTACTTTACTTTTTACTTATTAATTAGAAATAACTCGGACATATCCTTTTCCAATCCCTTTCAGCATTCCATACCTTTTTTGTTTGCTTTTTGCTATAATATATATCATAATTCCCTTTTACTTTGTTTTTGCTAGTTTTTAAAATTATTTTACTTAAAGCTCAGATAAGAATAATAACCAGTAAAATAATAAATTTCGAAAGCAAAGAATTTTCAAGAGGTTTCGTCTTTAGCTGGATTAAAGATCAAAAAATATTTATTAATGAATTTCTCACATAAGGCAAAAAATGAGAAAGAATAATTGAAGACAAAGATTAACTGTAACACTAGAGCATGGATAAATTAATTAAACCGAAAGATTTAATGAATAAATTTCAGAATTTAACGGAGAAAATATTCTCTCCTTTTTTTTATATTCACATTCTCATTTCATAGCTAGAGCGATGTCATTTATCGCAAGGTTTATTTTTCCCTTAAAACTTTAAAGTTACATGATTAAAATTTCTAAAAAAATCTATATGTCTGGAACTTTACTCAGACACAAAACTTAATTTGTATAAATACATTTCTGCATTACGTGAATTTTCAAATTACCATAACAGAGCGATGATGAAACCGATTCTAGTACACAGTACCTCATTGAAATATATTCTAGTACTACTTTAATGAGATATATATTTCGATGAATCATCCCAGATATGTAATTTAGACGGAAAGATGTGTATTCCTGGTCACGAATCGAAATGTAATTTAACAGAATGTGAGTCTTCTACAGGTATGCAGATTTGTAAAGGATAACTATGAGGATAATTGTTTGAAAAAATATCAATCTAGAAGGTTTATTATGAGAAATAGATAATCTTCGAATTACTTATATTAAGTTTAAGATTTATAAAATTGTTTTTATTTAAAAAAAAAATTAGAACCAGAGCATTTAACCTTTGGTTTCAAAATTTAATGTGCAGCATTCTTAAAAAATGTTTATTAAAAGATTTTTTAGCTATTCATTTTACAAACAATATTAAATCTACTAGTACTTTTAAAATATCTGTTACGACCAACATTGTTTAGGAGAGAGAGTACCTTTCGAGGTTTAAAATCTTCATTATAACGTCCTTTTCTTCTCCTTGTTAAAATGAAAAGTTCTTATCCTTTTAACATTATTTTTTTTAATTCTTTAATGACTCTCTAAATTAATAGAATCATTAATTTTCCTCATTTCAAGCAGTATTTGTTTCGAAAAAACATAAAGCATCCATACCAAAAAAAACTAAATGAACTTTACTGCAAAAAAAAGTTTTGAAATTTTATTTAAAATTGAAAATAAATATCTATTTATTTTATAAGTTCAAACCTTAGGCACTTAAAATGTTAAACTTTTAAAAACGAAAAATATCAAGAAAAAAATTTTAAAAGAAGTATCATTCTGAAAAAAAATATACAAAACATTATTTGTATTAGTATAATTTATGTTCAGGGAATAAAAAAAATATAATTAGCTTCTTCTTAATATAGAAATTTGTTTCTAACTTAAACTTTTTCAACTTTAATTTGTTGGTAAATATGTTTTCAGTTTTTTTCACTTATGTATATATTTTGTGTTTTTTAAAAATTGAATTGTTTAATAAAGAAATATTGTACAATTTTTATAATGTTGGTCCTCCACTAACGATGTAGGAATAATTTTATTCTTAACAGAGCATAATATTTTATTTTAAACTAAATTAAACATAAATTGTTATGATGAACACATTTAGAAGGCAATTTTTCTCTTTAAAAAGCTATTAAATCTAGAAGATGTATTAAAAAGTTAGAATTTTTGATGCGTTAATCTGATACAAAATTTAAACTAAACGTTGAATTTCTGTTTTACAAAATTAGATGGATGCAATGTAGCTACTGGTTTTAAAATTTATTATATATAATGTTTTTTAATTGTTTAATAAAATAATTATTTTTGCATATTTAGGTTTTAAATTTGATTTTAAGGTTATTAAATATGCTAATAAGTTTAACAATTTAAAAATAAGCAGAATTATTAAAAATATAACAAATCTATATAGTATACTAGGGTAAAATTTTTGCCTGTAAAATCAATGTAAAATTTTGTGTTTATTTGAGAACAAATTTATTTTGTGTGATAAAAAATACTTTTCGGTTTTACTAAATTAAAACTACGATATACTTTATGGTTCCTAAATTATTATACGTTATGCTCCTAAAATGTTTAAAAAATGCAGAAGTGCTTATTTTTTTTTACATATTTCCTTTTTAAATTCAGTTTTACGATGGTTATTAAATATATTACAGACTTTCTTCCCACATCAATTTTGTATATATTCATAAACAAATAAAAATATTAAATTCTTTTATATGTTCAAGCTGATTGTACTTTTGTTGTAGTGTTAATTTAATTCTTGAATTTGAAGATATTATTTATTTACATTAAATTTGATCTCTTTTAAATTAGATATTAAATGTACTCCCATTTTGAGTATTAAAATAGGCAACATTAAGAAATAAAATGACTCTATATGCCAAACCTTAATCTATAAGATTTTTTACTTACAAATTTATTCTATTACTAAGGCTTAATATTAAGATTAATGGTAAACAGAAAATGTAACAAAGACTGAAATTTGTGTTATAAAATGACTTTTTTAATCCTCTAGCTTGCTATGCAGAACTATAGAGATTTAACAAGGTGAAAAGCAGATTCGTTTAAAATAACAAATATAATCACTTTTTCCCGATTGAAGTAAATAAAAATGGATTTTATAATTTATTAATTCTTTAATATGCAAATAGTTGTAAGAAATTCATAATTTTATTATGTTTAAGTATTGAAATTCCTGAAAATGTTACGTTAAACATACCTTAGAATTAAATGAAAATATTTACTTATACCAGTAATTTCTTGTGTTGAGGACATAGTAAAATTCAAAATTTCACAATTATCATATTAAATATAATTGTTTCAATGTACGTATCATTTAATACGTACTCATAACATTGAGCTCCCTATAGCTCTAACCCATGTTGTGTGCTTGGTCAAAATAATGCTTAATACCTAATAATCCAAACTTAACATTTTATTATTCTTAAACATTATCTAAAGTTATGGGCATACATTTAGGACAGTATAATGGAACAAAATTAAACGATTTATTTAATCTAATAATCTCTACTAAATGATCTATGTGGTGGTGACTATGGTCTTAAAGGCAGTGACTTACTCGATACGCAAGAGAATGGGCGAACTTCAAATACCTGCCACGGACATCTGTATTACGACGGCTCGAGGTGAGTTCTGGTACGGCTCGACTTAACACTGGGGCGTTCTTGACAGGAACGGAGCTGGATCTTCTCTCCCTAGCCGCAGGAGAACGAGAACGAATTAGCAGAGGCCGGCAACGGTTGCGGCACGGTTTCGGGAATCAGCAGATACCTCACTCTCGGACCCTCGTCTCTATTAATTCTCACTCAAGTCGTCAACTCCCTCTCCTTTTTTTTCACCCCCAATCGTTCTTACAATCCAATAAGATTTGCCCATAGCAATAAATATTCTGCGTAACCCTTTTTCTGTTTGCTATAAGCATTTTGGATCCTCCTCCAGGTGTATCCCAGGGTCTAAAATCCCTTTCACATAGGAACCTCTTCACGTTGCAGGTGGCCACAGGTTCTGACCTCTTGGCCTTAGGTGACCCCTGTCCACTACTTCATCTTAATTGGCATTAACTTGTTTGTTCGCGTCCATTGCTATTAGCCTTCCGTGGAGTCCCTGAATCAAATTATTCCTTCACAAATCACCTTAATTCCCACCACCTAATATACACAGAACTTTGTCATTTCAGGGTTAATTTGTCAAGATTAAATTACTGATATAATAATTACAAAAGAGCCGTAGTAGTTCAATCGGCAAAGGCAACGTTCTCATGCCTGAGAAGTTGCGGGTTCGGGACCGGAGCCGGCCTTAGTTCCGCCGCGTTCTTTAAAGGTGACTGAGGCAAGTAAAATATGTTCGTGGTCACAATGTCTTCCAAGTACTCAATTAATACCTCTGGGGTGGCAGGCCAAGTCTGTGGGTCTTCTTCTTGGTCCCTGCTTCAAAATTACGAGGACCTACTTGAGCGAAGTCTTTCTTTCACCTTAATGGTACTCAGTAAAACGAAAGGCGCACCCCTTGGCCTTAATACGAGAGCCTGCAGCCTCAATCGTGCTTGGTTTATCCAAGTGGCATGAGAAACAACAACAACAGCATAATTTCAAATGAATTATTAAAGCTTCAGTAGAATTCCACCTGACCGAAATTGTTCTTAAAATTTACATTTCAATATTAATGAATGGTGAAATATAATAAAGAATGTTAAACAAAAATGATTTTTTTATATCCACAGTTCAATATTGAATATAATTACTACTATAACATCTACAAATAAAAATGCGAGTGTCTTTTTTGTATGCATTTTAAACAAATCCTCACTGATTATCGTAAATAGCAAATCAATCAACAAATTTTGGACAGACATTCTTTGACAGCTATAGACTAATATTGCTGGTATCAAAACATGCTTCTCCAATTTTGTGATGTAATATGACATTATAACAGTTATTCACGTTGTTGGTCAATAACACATGGCTCTACAGGAGTTATATTGTTGCATTTTACCTTGAGAAAAAAATTATTGTCAAAATTTAGCTCTTTCTTGACTAAACAACCAGTAAAATATTTGTTTTTAAAAGTGTTCGGAGCTTGATTTCAAATATTTTTGAATTAAAATATAAATTAATTAATCAAAAAGATCTTATTTAAAAGCTTTTCAAAAGGAAACATGAAGTATGTTTACTTATGTCATTACTCTTTGAGGTCTAGACACTGTTAACCCTTACTAACTTCTGTACTAACCGCAATTGTCTAAAAACTTTCTTTTTCCTGCAACGGGCGTGACGTGGCAGCACCAGCTAGACCAGCCTGTTTGCGAAGGATAAACTACGTGGCAATATCTCCGAAGGGCATTATCGCTGAAGCTTTATAAACTGGAGCAACATTTTTCTGGAGGCTGGTTTTGGGTTTATGGGTCGATGCAGAAGCATCATGGTTGCTAAAACAAATTTCGTATGTAGTTTATCAAAGTTAATTATTTTTATTAAATCATTAAAAGGAAAGACATTGCGGATATGAACATTCCTGAAGAAGTTTTAAAGGTACCCACATCTCAATTATGTGCCCCACAACCGTATTTCTAAGTGTCGTGGTGAGTAAGTAGACTTTGTCTAATTTCTCTCTTCTTGTCTTCTTTGGGATATTTTTTAACATTTTACGGTACCATGTTATCTTTTTCTATTTCATCACTAAAACTTTTGTCAGTGTCATTTCGACTCCAAGCAACATATGCATTATATTAGAGATATACATACACATACATTCATACTTACAGAAATACACACACACACACACACACACACACACACACATATATATATATATATATATATATATTATATATATATATATATATATATATATATATATATATATATATATATATATATATATATATATATATATATATATATATATATATATATATATATATATATATATATATATATATATATATATATATATATACATATACATATATATATACATATATATATATATACATATACATATATATATATATATACATATATATATTATATATATATATATATATATATATATATATATACATATATATATATATATATATATATATATATATATATACATATATATATATATATATATATATATATATATATATATATATTATATATATAATATATATATATATATATATATATATATATATATATACATATATATAATATATATATTATATATATATATATATATATATATATATATATATATATATATATATATATATATATATATATATATATATATATATATATATTTATATATATATATATATATATATATATATATATATATATATATATATATATATATATATAAACAAAAGAAAAGTTGAATTTTTGCAACCATTTCTTTGAAAAAATTAACTGATTTCTTCGTAAAAATACACCCAAATAGCGAAAGGGCTTATGTATTTAATGAAATTTTCTTAACATTTTTTTTTCTCACTATTTCTCAAAATTTTTCTGGGCACTTTTAGATTCATTCTTTGACAAAAATTTTTATGACTAATGCCATTGAACTTATTTTTCATTAAAATGAATTACTTTTAGAAAAAAAAAAAAATTAACCGAAAGTACAGTAAGTTCCCGGACAATATTTTGCTTTATTTTTGTTTACATCGCAGATTTATTTTTGTTGCGTAAAGTAAATAAAAGAAACATATATCAATTTATACAAAAGTGTGATTATCGCTTTTTTCAATATTTACTTTATTGTATTTTATTGTATCATGTTTAATTATATTTTTTAATCATTCATATTTTTTGTTTCTCGAAAGGTGAACTGTTTTTTATAACAAAATTTAAGTGTTTTTATGTATGACTTATTAAAAATCTTGGTAACAATTTTCTAAACAGTGCAAAATTTTTATTTTATACTTAATTTAAATTGGGCTATTATGATGAAGAGTTTTTTTTAGCTCTAGAGGGTCTATGTCTTATCAATTAGCTCTTAATCAATTAATCAATTAGCAGTTTTATATTGTGAATCAATTAATCAATTAGCAGTTTTATATTGATTTTTTTCATTGAATCAATCAACAGTTTTATATTTTATTTTATATTCTGACACAATACAGTAGGAAAAAATATTAAGTGACCAAATTTATTTTACAACTGTACAATGTGGCTGTACCATTCGTAAACTCCAGGGAAACAAAATTTTAAATCAAGAGTACAGTGAAATTAGCAATAAATAAAAAAAATATTTAAAATTAATTTATAACTGAAGTTTTCTTCTCAAAGATTTCTTGTTTTGATTCCAGATGTAAAATTATTACCGTGACGATGAGGAAAATTTTTGACAGATATTTATGTCCACTTGATAACGATTGCAAAATAATATTTCCAACAAGTAGTTGTGCAAATTAAAAACATTCTCTGGTGTTGTGTTTGATGATTTTGAGGCAACTGACTAAAAACTTCAGTTTGAAAAATATGGAATTATGAATAACAAGAAAACTTTTTCTGAATTGCATGTAGGACTGCTGTCTGCTTTTTGATATCCGACGTAAAATAAGAGAATAAGAATATCCAATGTACAAAACGATAAGAAAACTTTTATGTATAAAATATTATTATGAAATATAAAAAGTTTAATTTTTAAATTTTCTTAAAGGTTTTTGGTACGTAATCTTGATTATGTCTCAACTGGTAAGGTGTTAATAGGGTGTTGTACAACTGCTGGCGGGGATGTTTAAAAACGTTTGTCATAGAATTTAAGCAGAAGGCTCCTGTAACATATTACACGCCTTTGACGTCACTGTGAATTTTATTATTAATGTTTGTGTTTTGTAATTTTAAATTTGGCAACAAGTGAGTTGTTCTGTGTATTAGTTTTGGTTTAGAGAGTAGCATTTTTCCATGTTCGTATCATAAATAATAAAACGTTATTAATGTATAAATGCAAATATTAAATATTAAGTATCAATAAATAATGTGGTTTTGATAACATTCTGCACGTCATTAGAGTTTTGAGCATTAGGAATACCAATCTATAATTGAGTTGAGTTTCGAAACTGGTATTCCATATGCGTCCGTGACAGGACATAACTGCGAGTGAGTTATTTTTGTTGAACTTATTTTATTTTCAAAATGGAAAAATTAATATCATCTCGAAAGCAGCATAGGAGACTATTTATGATTGCTTATAATGACTTTTGTAATAATGAAACTAAGTTATCCATCGAGAATAAAATTTTGAAGTTGAAAGTCATCTAAGATAAAGCACAATTAATGGTGGCTTGTGAACGTGTATTCAGAAAACTCTTGTTAACTTGTTAATGGTGAGTTTTGGACTGTAAATTAAATGATCTTATTCGAGATAAAAATTGTAATTTTGACGCAGCTTCTATTGTGTCTGGAGCTGCAGGTAGTTCTCCTAATAATTTATTGAATTATCCGAAAATTAATCTACCTACTTTTGATGTTAATATTAAGAACTGGTTGTGTTTTCGGGGACAATTTCAAAAAAATTCATAAAGATTTTAACATTGATAACCATCATAAATATGCTTATTTGGCACAAGCCATGACAAAAGGTTCATCAGCTGACGAATTGATTAAAAGCTTCCCCCTGGAGGTGAAAATTAGGAAAAGGCTGTGAAGAAGTTACAATTACACTATGGAAAGGAGGAATTATTGATCGAAGTTTACGTTGGAGATCTATTATCAATTGTACTGTTAAAATAAACGTCCCAAAAAACTTCTTCGCGAAAACTATATGATCAGCTAGAAACCAGTATTCCATACCTCCAGTGTCATTTATATCTTGTAGCAAAAATGTTAACAGTAGCTCTATTCAAAACTCACCAACCTTTATATCTTCCAAATACATATATATTGTTTCTTGTTTTATATTTGAGATTTATCATAAGTTGATCTCTTTCTTGCATTTCATTTGTATGAAAATTATATTATTCATTAGTATTTTGTGATTGTGCAATGATTTACAGTGGAGAAAGTTTTAAAATTACCACATTAATAATTTTTTTCAAATTATTCTATAAACTTGGATTGAAAGCTTTTTAAAACAATTTTTAAATAATTTTTAATTAACATTGTATATAATTATTGCTGTTAAGTTTAAACTCATATTTTTATAAACTTATAAATGTTCTTTTAACTGACCTTTATTTAGCAAACAAAATCTGTTACTTTATTTATAAAATTCTAATTTTTATTTATCACCTTTAAATTTTATAAATGTATTTTGTCTGACAACTGCTGTGGTGCAGCCTACCCGATTAATGCTTAAAATTAACAATTAACTAGCTCCGTTGTTCAATATAATGAACTTTTATATAATTTTCATTCCTTCTAGTCTTAAAACTAATTTTTAAAACTAAATCCATTTATAACATTTATTATTTTTTTGCTTTATGAAACACGTGATTTTTATTACTAAATAAATAAAGGCAAAGAAATTGAAAATTTGAAAATTGCTAGAAAGCGCTGTAAAAAGGTAAGAAAAAAGACTTGCAATGCTTAAAATTTGAAAACAGTGATTACTACGTAAATAGGAAGAAATCAAAGTACATCTTTGCAGTAATCAATACAAATTTTTCTCATGTGCATTCAAGGCCCACTGCATTTGATAATTTCACATTTATAAGCTGTTTACTGTTTAAAGAGTAGGAAATTTACATACGTGTTTCGCGGGCGTAGTTTTTCTACAGCTGTGTAAAATTGCAGAAGCTGGATGGAAACATGTGGTCAAATAACTCTTCCAGGATCAATTTTTCGATAGAAAAGACTATATGATAGCCTGTTTATAACTAAGAGCATTTTAATTTCTTTGCTATTAATAGCAAAAGTCTACTTTTTTACTTGTTATTATTGTTATTGGAAATCTCTGAAAAACACAGGTATATTTACACAGCAAAAGTGCTAGAATTAGGCATTCTCTTAACTCTAACATCAACTGCAGTAATTGCTCCAATCAGTCTGCTCGACCTTAAGTTTTGTTTAAAAGTTACCTTTAGATTTGCGACTCTGTAACTGAATGTGGCAACACACTGCAGGAAGCTGCTGCAAAGTACGGGTCACTTACGATTTTAAGAGAATGAATAAACGTAAGAATGAAGGTCTTGGAGACTGCGAATCCACGCTGCAACAGTCAAAGTTAACAAAAACATTGTTTGTTTTTTTAAAATAATGTTTTATTTAAATAATATATTTAAAGATAACATGAATTTTTCCAAAGGTATCTTCTGCCAAAGCCAGCATTAAGTTCACTTGTCTGAAATGCAATTTGTAAGCCTTTGAATAGTGCTCATGTTCACAGTTGCGACATTATATAAAATATTGCAGACATGTTTCAAGGACAGAGGCATTCTTATTTCCACCAGACGTTTTGTGCTCGTGTGACAAGCAGTATCTTTGATAATCACAAGGTTCATTTTTGAAAGGTATTTAACCAAACCGGTTTCGCTGTAACGTTTCATGAACCTTGTTGATATTTTTAAACTCGGCCATTGACCACCAGAAGTGAATTTGAAGGAAACACATTGTATTTATTTCTTCTATGTGACTCGTAAAGGAGTGATTATTTTATATTTTGCCTTGTCGAACTTAGAGTTCAGCTGCATTTTACAACTGCGTAGTAAGAAAATTTCGTATGTGTTAATTTTCACTATATAGGATTTTCCACAGTCTACGTATCAAAGCTTTTTCTCAAATACAAAGAACTATGCCTTTGATTCAAGAATGATTGAAGAATTTTGTGGATTTATTTTAATTCGTTATTTTGAGTACCTGATTTATATGTTCTTTTGTCATTTTGTTAGAATTAAGGATTTAATAAATGTTTAAATTGTTTGTAAGCTATTTTGCTTTTATTGCCACACAATTTTGGTTGTACTAAAGAACAAAAAAGGCATTCTATTCGGATTTCTATTTTAAGTTTTAACTTATATAATGGGACTGCAACATCACAGTACTTCGTAAAATAACAATGATTATAATAATAATAAATTAATTTTTAAGTGAGGATATTCAGACTAAGGCATTATATTAATACTTTTTGTGAACATTGAAAATAAACTAAGTTTGACACGACAGATTTAGAGTGTCTATTAACCCCTTCCGGTAAAATGACGAGTCTAGCTCGTCATTAGTTTTTCATTCCACA
>CM063498.1:98344066-98446566 GCA_032207245.1 Pardosa pseudoannulata | reverse complement strand
GCACAAAAAAACTATGTATCGTAAACGAAAACATATGTATAAAAAAAAAATATATATTAGTAAATAGGATTTATAATGTCAGTATATGTATAAAAATATATAAAGCGACTGACAAACTAACACATATTAGTCAATGTATTGAAATAAAGATAGAAAGTACATAGTGAGAAATTCGAAATGAAATTTGGGAAATAAAATTTAAACTCGAATTCATATCACTGTATAAATAAACGTGAGCTTGAACTCAATAGTTCCTTCAAATATTGCTGTAAAATTTAATTCGATAATTATATAAATACTATACTATAATTGTATCACGTGACGGAACCCATTTCCTTATTTTCAATTCAACATTAAATAATTAATAATCGAGGTACAGACTAAAAAATCTAGCTAGCATTCTTTTGAGAACAAATCACTGTGTTATACACAAGATCTCCCTACACGGGACTTTTCGAGCTTTTTTATTTATAAATATTTTTTAATATTTCTCCCTGTATAGAAGAAAATAATTTGATCGTAATTTTAAAAATAATCAAAAAGTAATTTTTAATTTAAAATTATATTTTTTAAAATTTCTGCTACGTCTAAAATTTTCTCGTTGCAATTCGATTTCATGCTAATATTGAAAAATTAAATAATAACAATCTTTCATATATTAAATTTTTAACTGCTATCGTAAAAAATATATTTTACAAGCAATGAGTTTTCTTACGGTAGATGATATTTATTACCACTATAATCAAGGTTTTCCAAACTTCCAATGATATCATGCACTGCTGTCTTTTTTTTCGTTTGTTATTAATTGCTCTCTCAAATAGTTTCAACATGTCTGAGAGACACATAAATTTGTTGAACTCGTTAGCTCGCTTTAGAACTTTTACTTTTTTCCTTTCCAAATTATTTATGTTAAAATTATCGCTGTTTATGTACCAAGAAAATCAAACGCAACAGAAATTCTGATTTTTTAAAAGAACACCACCATTTAAAAATAGCTTAAAATAACCAATATATTAAATGATTACATGAATTATGTATGTCTAAGTAATGGCAACTATATTTCTAATTTCAGATCTATCCATTTAAACGCTTGTATATTAGATAAAAGAAAGTTTTTTTTAAACTAAATATGTGTTTACTAGTTACAATGATTTGTTTACTAGTTTATTTGAAATTTCCAATTTATATTTTGGAAACATTAGACTTGACATAGCTATTACATTACTGATTCATATATAAAAATTCTCCATTTAAATTTATCTTCCCAGATTTCATGCATAAAATAAATAACTATCATCTTTTATATTTTAAAGTATCGACTACTATCGTAATATATATATTAGATTTGCAAGCCTCAAGTTGTTCGTATGGAAGATATTTATGAACATAACAAACAAATTATTCTTGAATATTCTTCAAATTATATTGAGGTTTCTTTCCAATACATTGTTCACTTTTTTGTTATTTATTACTCTCTTAACGAGTTTCAACATTTTTCAAAGAGGCATACAAATTGATTCGTTAATTCGCTTTAAAATTTTTACTTCTTCTTTTCCCAAAATATTTATGGCATAATTATCCGTGCTTACGTACCGTAAATATCAAGTAAAAGCAACAGAAATTCTAATACACGGATCCTCTTTTTTATATCCGTCCTCACTTAAAATAGCTTAAAAGAACCGATATTACGACCGATAAATAACGTCTATCTCATTTATGGCGACTACATTTTAAATTGATCTATTTGATCGCTGCTGCTGCTTTGATTAAAAAGAATCCCTGTAACTTAGAAATTGCATTTATTAATTAAAAGAATGTATTTACTACTTAATTTAAAATTAAAAAGTATTTTAGAACCATTGAATCTGGAGTTTTTCTTTAATTCCTGTGAAGTCTAAAATTCTCCTATTCCATATTATTTTATTGGGTTTCAATATCTATCAAATAAAGTATATGACGTAAAATCTTTGAAATTTTTAAATATTGCCTACTAATATAATACATTTATTTTTTACTGTATACCTAAAATTTTTATCTTCTATAGATAATATATATCAGCATAGTAGTCAAAACTTTCTTGGACATACTGGGTGAATGCATTTTATGTTTGAAAAAAAAGAACAAAAGAAGATACTAATATCTTTATTGCTTTCTTGGAAAGAAAATTTAAAACAAATTAAAGAAATAAAGTTTTAAGTTTTTATGGGTTTTTTTCGTTTACTTAGAAATCGACATTTTATCCAATGAAGCAATGGTGTTTCTGGCTAGGGCAGTGGCGTACGGTAGGTTTTCATGCAGGGTGTGCAGAGAACATGGATTTTTGCAATAAATCTTTAATTATTGAGACATCTAAGTTCTCCACTCTGAAACGGGTTATTTATTATAAATATAAATTTAAAGAAAACAATAAATAAAATATTTACCTACGAGTAGTCGAGTTATAACTATAAAAACAGCTAGACTTATGAGAATTCTACTAGCACTGAAACAAAAATCATGTCTTTTGGTGTATGGTGTCATATCAGCGTCGAAAAAGCAACGCTTCGGGCTTCCACGAAAAACTTCAACTATGTTCAGCACACGTAGCACCACATGGTGCCCGCCGGATGCTCATTGGTGCCGACAAACCGAAAGTCTATTCCACGTGCAGAGGATTTCGCTGCACGCTGGCACTATAGAACGAACTGTTTCTTGTTCGGTCAGTGGATTAAATTATATTTAATAATTGTTTTTAACATTTGGAAACCATATATACTGCGAAAAACATCTTGACAATTATTAAAACAAAACCAGGGATATGGTGTTACAGATATAACTTATATACTGTCTGTAAGACACAATGAATGGTAAAATTTGGACTGTTCTGTTAAAATTTGTTTCTTTAAAACAAAACAACATTGTTTTTCAACTAATTATTTCAATAAATAGAATACATCACCGAAATTAATTTACTACACTAAAACATTTCACTTTATATTGATGAAATACTTTTTTATATTTCAGTGAAAACAAAATCTTACAATATATAAATTTAAACATTAACCGTCTGCAAAGTTGTATGGCCAGTTAATCAGTTAAAAAACCAAAAGCGCTTCAGCCCTGCTCTAATACAACGCTTAATAAACCGTACCTTCTGATGATTCTAAATGCCAAGTGCAAGAAAACTAGCTGCACTTACCTCAGTGCCATAGTATGCTGTTCTTCTCCAGTAGCTCATACATATAAAGCGTGATTTTCTATTAGTGCGCAGTGCGTACACATAAAAATTTCTTATGTTTGTTTGCTTTTGAACGCGCTATGTGGTGCAGCGCCTAGTACCACACGCACTGCGAGAATGCAAGCAAGGAAATCAACATAATATTTGAATATATTATGAATAATATTTATTATATACCATATAAAGATAGGTAGACATAGGTGCAGAAAATTATTGTCTGTCATAGTTTTGCTAGGGTGTGCAGTGAACACCCTGCACATATGGACCGCACGCCACTGGGCTAGGGTAACAGTCATATTTTAAGCTAATCGTTTTTTAAGCTAATCATATTTTAAGATAATCGTTTCATGCGAAAAGAAAACAAGCACATAATAGCATGAAAATCAATTTGGTGCTTTTTGGCAGCATATGAATTTAACGAACCATTTTTCTTGATCGAACAGACAGTGGCATGCGTTACATATCTCAGTGTACTAGAGTGTTATACTTTTTATCAATCCTTTCTCTCCAGTTATCTTTCAACGAGATGAGGATCAACCATACCGTGGTTTCATGGTGGAGATAAATTGATCAATCAAAATTGTTGGATTCTTCTTGGATTAACGCTGTCATATCTTCAATATCCCCTAGCATTACACTGATTCACTTTTTCCTCTCAAATTATGTTAAAAGAATACATTACCCAAAATATGTTCAAAATATCGAATTGTTTTTATTTTCTCGAATTATTTACCTAACCATTTAACACATCTAAGCAAAATTTGAATTCCAAATGTCAATATTTTTGAAGAGGATTTTACACTTTTTGTAATGAAGTCAAAAATATAAAGACACAGTTGGTCCTGTTAATTATTTTTCTACTAGCATCAAAACTGAAGATACTGATGAATTATTTAACTTTATTTGCACAATGAAAATAATATATGTAGCCAAGTGGTTATATGTAACTCTCTTCAATTGTGTCTATGCAGAAAAGGTAGTTTTTTCCATGCTTCAGTTATTTATTTAAATGGCTTTTTCACTTTTTTGTGAATTCAGAGGATTTAGAAGACTAAGACATTTTTATTTACAATAAAGTTTTAAAGTTTTACACAGCCTATGTATAATGTATAGAATGAATCTGCGCAAGAAATCAACAATTATTGACAAAGTTAAATAAAATCTTAGAACAAGAGGATAGCATGTCAAATTAATTTCCTCACTGCCATGCTTTAAAAATTACATAGTTAATTTTTAAATTTACTTTGAATGTTTGAAATGCCTGAAATATGCTTTGGTTTTGTATGTTCATTATAAATATATAGAAAATTTATTATTAATATTATTTCATTTGTAGAGACTTTCTTTAACAAATAAAAACTTTAAATGGCCTTTTTCTCCCTCTTCGTTATTTCTTCACTTTCTTGTTTTCAAAATAAGGTGTACAGTGGTGAATAAAAGTTTAATATTTTTTGTACTTACTCTTAATTATGCCCGTGATAAATCTGCTCACGGATTTAGACCTCTGCTTAGTTTTTTTTTTTTTTTTTTTTTTTTTTTTTATAAACACATTGTGCACTTAAATTTAGTAATTTAGTTAAATCAATAAATCGAAAATTATTTAATTTTTTTAACCAACTTTTCGTATTTTATAGTGAACTATATAACCAAATATATAAATAGACAAATTAAGAAATGTATATATAAATACAAATGTATATATAATATAAAAAGATACATATATATAATATCATTTTCTCCAGGATTAATAAAATGCTAATTTTAAATATAAATTGATTTTTTTAATCAACCTTCCCGTTCTGTGGTTCCACATCGACTGATGTAAAAATTAGTTTTTATTTGTCTAAATTTTTCCAGAATCTATGTAATAGACAAGAACATTCTGCTTCGTTTTACTGTATATACCGTTATTTTTGTACCAACAAACAGACCGTGTTTTTAGACTAATCAGTACTAGTACTTGACCCGAACTCAAGTATCAATCGTCAAAAAATGTACTAGTACGTGTCCCTCGCTCAAGTATCATTTGTCAGAAAATTCGTCCCGCATACAATGCGTTAATAAAAAATATTATGTAATCAAATCCTTGATTTAACCATTTTACTCTACATATATCAGCAAAAATATTATATTCATTGTAATATTAGACTTTAGTATCTAAAACTTCATGCGCAATCTTTTGGAATATACTTTCATAAATCTTAAAAGAAAAATGTAAATATTTTAAAAAGCTGTAGGGATTTTTAAAATTTCAAATATTTAATTTTTTTTTTCAATTAAGTGTGAAGTTAATTTTTTTAGTATACTAATATTTGAATCTTGAAATATATTATATTCAGAAATTTTATCAAAATTCTTAGACTTAAAAAATTGTTTAAAATTTATTGTATTCTCTTCAGGACCGAGTGTTTGCAACTCCAAATGTGAATATATGAAAGTGATAAATCGTTGAGTTCGTCTTAGAAATACCTGTTGCAATTCTGCAAAACACTTCAGACGTGTGAAATTGATTGTCTGCTCCATATTTTATGAACCACAAATGTAGCTCATGTGGAAGTAATTTAAAGTTAAAATGTTTGTTATGTAAAACTGTTTAAAATCTTTTTCCATGAAATCAATAATATATGTGTTAGGGTTGGTCACTTTGCCGGCAAAATAGTATTTTTGCCAGGACAGTGATAAAAACTGGAAAAAACCTGGTAAAAACAGGCAAAAATGGCAAAATCTAGAAAGATTGGCTGGAATTTAAAAATGTACAAAATAATTAATAAATAATAAATAACAAAATAATAAATGATTTTGTACATAATTCAATTGAGACTTAAATCAGAATATTAATTAGGTATTTCATTAGGATTAATTTGACAATTTAAACAATTTTAAATAACTTTCATTGATGTTAGTAATGAAAATACAATATTCTTTTTTTGTAAATAAATTTATATCATGGAGGCATGGGATAAAAAATGTTTTCTTTATTAATCAATTTAATATAGTAATGTCTTTAATTGTTATATAAGATATACATATTACATAAGTACTAAAAACATTTAAACCTACAGTTTGTAGGGGAAATAAGCTAATAATTACATTAAAAACAACATTGTACATAAAAACTTGCAAAATCAATCTTCATTTTATCTCTCTTTTTTGTATCTCTAGGTAGTATAACTTTAGATTTAGATTACTGTGTCAATAACACATTGAATATTCTATGTTTAAAAAAAACATTATATTATGTATCTTTAGATTAGAGTTAAAATTAATAAAAGTTAAATTAGTTACATCTCCGCAAATAAAACATATCTATTTTTGCCACTTGGCAAAAAGTGGGAAAATTTTATTTTTGACAGGACTGTTTTTATAGATTTTTTCCATGGTTTTTTCCACATTTGGCAAAAACAAGCCAACCCTAATATGTTATCTCATTTTCTTCCTTTTTTTCCAAACATGAAATGGACTTAATAGTTTTGGATTTCTGTATTTCATATTATGTTGTCTTTTATTATTTATTACACTCTTAAACAGTTTTGACATCTCTGTAAGAAAAACATAAAATTACTGGTTAATTAGTTCTCTTTATATTTCTTTCTATTCTTTGATATTTATGATACAATTATCCAAGCTTATATACTGAATATGAATGGCACTTTGTCTTTTTAGATTTACCATCCTTTAATATAAGTTATAAGTTTGCGTACCATAAATTAGACAGGCGTAATTGTCTATTTAATTTATAGCAACTATATTTCAGAATGAAGTTTTTTAAACGTTTCCATTCGTTATCATTTTGAAGAGGGCATGTATTTATTAGTTAGTTTCAAATTTAAAGGACTGGTTTTTAACAAATATTACACCTAAATTTATAGATACCTCCTGTCCACAATTTTTCAATTGTAGCTTATTTCATCAGATTTTATGCTAATAGTCAGAAAAATAAATAACTATCATATTTCAAATAGAAAAATATTGACGAACCCATAATAAATTTAATAGTTTTTTACGCCGCAAATTTTAGCTGCGGTAGATAATAGTTATTACCATAATAAGCAAAATTTTCTTGGACGTACTTCAAATTATATTATGGATCTTTTCCAGTACATTGTTGTATTTTTTTTTTATTATTTATTGCTCTCTTAAATAGTTTTAACATTTCTTTAGGGAGCACATAAATTTATTGATTAGTTAATTCGTTTTAAAATTTTTATTTCTTTCCGTTCCAAATCATTTATGATATAATTATTTGTGCTTACGAACCGTAAATATCAAACAAACGCAACAGAAGTTCTAATACATGTATTTTTCTTTAAAGACTTCATTATTTTTAAAGTAGTTTAAAAAAGAGATATATTAAATGTTTACATCAATTACATTTATATTTATTTATGAAAACTATATTGCTGAGATTCAGATCGATATTTTTCAACTTTTTATTTTTAGGATAGTTTAGAGGGAATTTATTTACTAATTAAACTAAAATTTAAATAGATAAAATTATAGGATTTTTTTTTGTTGTTGTTGTTGCAATTTAATAGTGTTTTAAACAGGAAATATTTTTATGCATAAAATGAAATATTTGTATATTTTTGGTTTCGGATAATTTGTATTAGCGAAATATTTCATGCATATACTATAAAATAAGTTATTGTATATTAATGTTGTTGTAAAGATCTTTTATAGATATCTTCTATAGATACAATCTTTAAAAATGTGTTCTTTAATAATGATGAATTACATTTCAATTTATAAATATTAACAGCTTATTGAATAACTTACAAATTTCATAGAAAATTCTACAGTTATCTACATCTATATCCATATTTCTCTTTCTCTGTATATATATATATATATATATATATATATATATATATATATATATATATATATATGTGTGTGTGTGTGTGTGTGTTACCGGCAAAGTATAAAACTCCGGCATTCTATAGAATGCCTAAGCATTTTATAGAATGCCGGGTGATTTTAGGCAAAGTATGAAATATGAGAATTATTACATACTTTCCCTAGGCATTGCATATAATACCTAGGCATTCTATAGAATGACAAATGCTATTTAGGCAAAGTATGAAAAAGAAAGGTCCTGAGAAGGCTATTATATAAATGACGTGCATTCCTCAAAAATACAAATGTTATTCTGGAAAAAATGAGAGTGCCATTAAAAAAATTATTCAAAATGCGTAAAGAAAAAATGAAAGTTGTACAAAACAAAATTTATGCCTTTCTTATTAAGGGATACAAAATTTTCATATAAAAAATAAGAAATTAAAATTAAGCTACTTGTTACAACATGGCAGGCTTGAATGGCATTTTGAATTACATTTCATTACATTTTTCACACAAAGACATTTCTTATTTTGGCACTTTGTTTTACACATACATTTGACGAATCCTTGGCCGCTTCCACTGGACTGAGCAATTGCAACTGACCGGAGAGGAATTTCTTGGTTAGGAATATCTTCAATTCTAAGCAAGTTCTTAGGGCATAAAGTAAATTGTGACCTCGCATATACTTGTTTTAAAATTCCTTCGGAAGTTCCAAGTCGGTAGAAACCATCCTCTGTCACACTCATTACAACTGCCAATATATTGCGCGAATCACCTCGCCCCTTGTCGACGTCGGGAATAGGAACTCGTACAGTAGTTCCCAAAGAAGCAGTTGGAATTTTTTTTCCGAATTCATTTTCATTTTTTTAGCTTGTATTTCCAGATTGATTTTAGAATTTATTTTACCTTCAATAGCATTTTCAGTTTTGAAACAAAGGGTGCACAAAATATCCATTTCATCATCTTTACTAGCATGGCCACAGAAGGTATGAATTTTTTGACGACACTTTTTGCATGCAAGTGCATCACTTGTTTCCTTTAAACACATACAACAGGTATCAGAAACGGAAATCTCTTCGGTAAGCATTTCTTCATCATGTTGGTTTAATCCACTATCGACTATAATCTCATTCGTGTTTTTTGAAACAGGCTCTTTTTCTTGCATAATATGATTAGTTTCACCTTTTTCCATTATTTGGAAGCTTTCTATTACTTTTTCTAGCTGCTCTTCTGTATTTATGCCTTCTAAAACATCTTCGGGTAGAAAAGATGATGTAAGTCCTACCTTAGGTTTGCAGCCAAAAAGAGCTTCATATGGTGTTCTTTTGATCCCAGAATGATAAGCTCTATTTTTCATAAATTGAACGAAACGCAGTCCTTCACTCCAACGGTCAGATTTGTTGTCTTGCATCCAAGTACAGAGCATATTTTCGATATCTTGATTAGCTCTTTCGACACTACCCTGGCTTTGTGAATGGCGAGGCTTCCCATGGACGATCTTCAGTGCTGGCCAAAACTCCTTCAAGCTGGTCACTACATTATTGGCAAATTCCCTACCATTGTCAGACTGTAATATAGATGGCGCTCCAAGCAAGGAGAATATGTCCACTAGGTTGTAAGCTACTTCTTCAGCTCTTTTTGACGTTAGAGACTTGAGAATCACAAATTTTGTGAGATGATCTTGGTACACCATAATAAATTTGTATTCTCTATCTGGCTGAGACTGAAAGTCAATAAGATCTACCTGACAACGGGAATTAAATTCGGAAAAAATCATAGGTTTCACAACAATGCCCTTTTTAATACCTTTCTGTTTTTTCTGGCAGGGTTCACAAAGGTGGATGTACAGTTCAATATCATGACGTGTAACGTTTTTGTATTTGGTTGAAAGTTCTTTCAACATTCTATCACGTCCTCCATGTCCAATAGCCAAATGAGCTTCACGAAGTACGTGAAATAATTCAGAGTCCGTGACGTAATACTGTATAGTACTTACGCCTTCTTTAACAGGGTAAATGAGTTTACTTTTGTTTTCCACAATCATCACATCATAGCGATTCAGCAACCAATAGTCCCTGGGTTTCTTCTTAGTAGTCATTTTAGCTTCTTGTCATTTATTAATTTCTGGTAAGTAGTTTCGGTTAAGAAAAAAATGTTTTTTGCGGCATTAACTCGAATTTTGGACAGTTCATCATCGAGATAACAAAGGTATTTCGCCAAAGGTTCGCGG
The DNA here is from genome assembly GCA_032207245.1 of Pardosa pseudoannulata. Taxonomy (NCBI): domain Eukaryota; kingdom Metazoa; phylum Arthropoda; class Arachnida; order Araneae; family Lycosidae; genus Pardosa; species Pardosa pseudoannulata. The sequence continues at coordinate 98,436,280 of CM063498.1, read as the reverse complement.
AAGGTATTTCGCGGTTCTCTTCAATGGCCCGACTGGTTCGTTATTACAACTAGCGGTTTAAGTTTCTCTTTGCCCAGTAGCCCGGGTAAGTATATGTGTAAAGAGAAAAAAGACATTGAAATTGGAGATGTGTGTGCTTAATAAAAAGGATTAGTATAATAGCAATGATTTTTAATTTACTTCAAATAAAATAGTGAAAAATGTCAATTAGTTTCAGGGTACTATAGATTAATATCGAAAAAACAATAATGTACTTTAGATATTAAATCCAATACAAATACATGTGTATGCATAATAATTAATTGGGGTTGACGTCTAACATATTTAAAACCTTTTACCCGATAAAATGACTTCATTTAGCAAAAATTGGCTACATACCAAATACTAATTGCCCCGTTATTTTCTCTTTGAAATTTGAAATAGAAAATAATCTCCTTAATTGTCCTGCTTTCTAGAAGCTATTACGTTTTATTACGCTTTCACACCTTATCGGAATTTTTCTTTTCTCAACAGCTTTTCATACTAAAACGTGACTCGTAAAATTCGTTACCTGTAAATTACTTTGAGCGTCAATTATGTGCAGCATTATATGTTTAAGACTTATTTTCCTACAAAGGAAACTAATCGACATTATTGAGTAACCAAATTCCATTTTACGATCGATTTTCAACTTCAGTGGTGATGCAATTGGGGAAGTAATAGCTAGGATGACATTTAGTAATATCTATTGAGAGATATTAGGAAAGACATAGCTGAGTAGATACTAATGGAAAACAATATGAACAAGAGTTTGATTTAGAGGGCTTCAACTGAACTTTTTCTATATGGATTACTTTGAGAGGAACGGCTATTCAAATTCATATGGCTACGAACAACCATGTCATAAGCAGTATTCGAATGCATGGACACAATTTCTTAAAGACAGCTCTGTACCCAGTCGACCTATGGTTATACTATGGTTTTAATATTGTATATGACAGCTAGATCAAAACCGATTAAAACTGTCATAACGTCTTTTAGTGGATTTTCATTTTGGGTGCAACTAGTACTCAAAAAGAAAAAATATAACATAATATATAACAAAAAAATTTCTATGTGAATGCCATATACACTGTCGATATACAAAAATACAACATAAAAATGCTTACGTGTTCATATGTATTTAAAAAGTGGTTTTTAAATAGCCGAAACAATCTTTTTGATGTTTATACGGTGGTAACTAATACGGTGGCTTAGCACATTGTATGCGGGACACGTACTTGTACGTTTTCTAACTATTGATACTTGAGCGCGGAAGAAGAAGCGCTGGTTAGTATAACAAAATGGTTTGTTTGTAGGCACAAAAATAACGGTATATACAGGGAAACGAAGCCGAATGTTTCTGTCTACTACATAGATTCTGGAAAAATTTAGACAAATAAAAACTAGTTTTTACATCAGTCGATGCGGAACCACAGAACGGGAAGATTGATTAAAAAATCAATTTAGATTTAAAATTAACTTTTTATTTATCCTTATGAAAATGATTATATATATATATATATATATATATATATATATATATATATTTGTTTATTTGCCTATATATTTGTTTATATATTTCGATATAAAATACGAAAAGTTGGATAAAAATTTAAATAATTTTCGATCTATTGAAATTTGACTGAATACCTAAATTATACGCACAAACCTCCGGCTCCCAGTACAATTCCGCTGTGAAATGTACCAGCACACAATGTGTTAATATTCAACCATCATCCGGCTAACTGATACCATTTTTTTAGTATTGCATATAATTACTTGATCAAAACGTATAATAACGATTATAACCAATAAAAAACCGATTAAAACTGTCATAACGTCTTTTAGTGGATTTTCTTTTTAATTGCAACTAGTACTCAAAAAGAATAAATATAACATAATAAATAACAAAAAAATTTCTATGTGAATGCCATTTACACAGTTTATATAAAAAATACAACACAAAGATGCTTATGTGTTCATATGCATTTAAAAAGTGGTTTTTAAATAGCTGAAACAATCTTTTTAATGTTTATACGGGGGTAACTAATACAGTGGCTTAACACATTGTATGCGGGACACGTACTAGTAAGTTTTCTGACGATTGATACTTGAGCGCGAAGAAGAAGCGCGGGTTAGTAAAACAAAATAGTTTAATTGTAGGCATAAAAATAACGGTATATACAGGAAAACGAAGCCGAATGTTCTTGTTTGCTATATAGATTCTGGAAAAAATTTAGACAAATAAAAACTAGTTTTTGCATCAGTCGATGCGGAACCACAGAACGGGAAGATTGTTTTTAAAAAAGCAATTTAGATTTAAAATTAACTTCTTATTTATCCTTGGGTTTGGATTTGGATTTGGATTTGGTTTGGAGCGCTACGGTCTACTGTTTTGCACACGAGGGCTAATGAGACCGGGACCTACTGCTTAAAGCCGATTCCGAACGGCTACGAACATCCATGCCATTGTGGGATTCGAACCCACGAACTCCAGTACCGACGATCAGCGCCCTAACTAATCGGCCAGCGTTCTGCTATTTATCCTTGGGAAAATGATATAAGTATATATATATATATATATATATATATATATATATATATATATATATATATATATATATATATATATATATATATATATATATATATATATATATGTGTGTGTGTGTGTGTGTGTGTGTGTGTGTGTATGTGTGTGTGTGTGTGTGTGTGTGTGTGTGTGTGTGTGTGTGTGTGTGTCTGTGTGTGTTTGTATGTGTGTTTATTTCTCTATTTATATATTTGTTTATATATTTTAATATAAAATACTAAAAGTTGGTTAAAAAATTAAATAATTTTCGATCTATTGAGATTTGACTGATTAACTAAATTTACGCGCAAAACTCCCGCTTCCGGTACAATTCCGCTGCGAAATGTACCCGAACACAATGTGTTAATATTCGACCATTATCCTGCTAACTGATACCATTTCTTAGTATTGCATATAATTGCTTGATCAAAACGAATAATAAGGATTGTAACCAATAAAAACCGAATAAAACTGACATAACGTCTATTAGTGGATTTTCATTTCGAGTGCTACTTGCACTCTATATAATAAAAAATGTCAATGGGAATGCCATTTCCTCTATCTATATGCAACAATGCAACACAAAGGTACTTATGTGTTCATGTGTATTTAAAAAATAAATTTTAAATAGTTGAAACAATATTTTTAATGTTCATACTGTGGTAACTAATACGGTGGCTTAGTATTATATATACTTGCTTAATCAAAACCAATTATAATTATTATAACCGAGTAAAACTGTTATAACTCTTATTAGTCGATCTTTTTATTGCAATTTTCACTCTATACAATAAAAATTTTCAAGGGCCATTTACGCTATCGATACGCAACAATGCAACACAAAAATGCTTACGTGTTTATGTGTATTTAAAAAGTGTTTTGTAAACAGTTGCAATAATACTGTTATAATTTCATTTATAGAAATCAAAAATGAAAATCCATATGTTGTGAAGAATGGTTATGAATTTTAACTTTTTATATCATTGTGCACGGAGAAAAGGAATTAATGTAATATCGAAAATTGCATGCTGTCATATTTTGTAATATAGATATTAGATCGAAATAGTTATGTAACGATGTGTCTTAATATAATGGATATTAACGCTGTGGGTCTCCACCATAAGGAAGTATACCTTGAGAAACGAAACCCACTTTGAATGTTGAAAGTAGTGTGCAAATGATAATTCTGATACTGCTTCATACAAGATTTTAAAAATATATAGAAAATATATAAGGCGGACAAGGAAGTTATGATTAAAATGAATGTCTTTTCATGAATTTTTATAATTAACATAGTTTTAGTCTTGAACAATAAATATTTAGTTTCGTTTTGACAGTAGAATCCCAGTTCCGGAAGCTGGGAGCCATGTTTTTGGCTCTATTTTGGTACAAGTGATCGCCAAATTGTCGCCATGTGATGTTTACAATTTGTGCTTCGTTTTGTATTAAAACATCTGTACACCTTTCAAACGTGAATTTTGACCAAAATATCAATTTTTAAATTTTATTATATTATTAAAATCTAATATGTTATCTGTACATAACCACTTGAAGTTTGCTTTTATCTCGTTTAGAATCAGAGTTATAGCATTTTTAATGCAAGTCCGAAGTCAATTTTAATACCGGAAGTGCTCTTTTGTAAACGGGAAGTCGCCTGAAAACTTTTATTCTCTTGTCAATTTCAACAAAATCTTCCGATATAATTAAAATGTTATTAAACTTAGACCAAATAATTCATTCTTAAAGGTATTGTTTTTTAAAGAATTCAGAAAGAAAACAACCGGTATCTTACAAAGAAAAAAAGGCGGGCTTTAAAAAATAAGTGTATGATAAGGCATTATAAGTGTTTACATACAGTTTTTCTAATATATTAAGTTGTTTTCTCATTTTTCTCAAAATAGACTTTTTCGGGATTTTGCTTACCGTAAAACATGATAACTCAAAAATATTTAATCCGAATGCTTAGATATTTTAAGTGTGTGTTATATAATTATATATTCAGGGAATAGACTACAACTGTCGTTCCAGATTAATTACTTCGGGATTTACAGCCATTTAATTCTTGACTTGCATGAAAATTTTGAGAAATTTTCAATGTTATTGTACCCAAGTTCCCATAAAGTCACAAATATATTTGTGATCACCATGATTGTAGTCTATTCCCTGAAATATATAATTAGAAACATTATCAAATTTACAAAGTAGTAATAACAGGATTTCGTTTGGAGTTATCGTGTTTTACGTGATGCCTAATTTTAGGACAAATTTCACCCTATTTTTCTCTCTATAATATGAAAATATTATTCAAAAACTATATAACCTGCATTTTTCATAGTTTTAAGTTATGTTTCATCATAAAATTAACATTAAAAATAAAAATTTTAACTATTTCAAAAAATCACCAACGAAGGTGTACAGACGCCTTAAGCTTGTACCCAATTTCAAATCATATTTTAAACAAAAAAAGGTTTTAAATTTTGTTAAGATGAATACAAATTTTAAAAAAATAGAAAATAAAAAATAGAGCAAGGTTTGCCAGAAAACTGGGTTCTAGAATTTGGCGACATCGCCCACGCTTGGCGTGCCCACTGAACTTGGTTCGGCGGGCTCCCCAAACTGGGATACTCCGTTTTGATTTTAAATAGTGGTGGGTTGATTTTCACGATTCTTGAACTCTTAATTAACGTTTCTCATTTCTTAACTATATTTTATTTCTTTTTATAGTTTTTATTAAGCATTGTATTCATATGTCTGTTACTTCTGTCGGCTTCTTTATTTCTTTGTGTTTCCAATGTTTTTATGGTCAAATGGTGGCCAATTGGTTAAGGTGCTAGCCTTCGGTACCAGAGTTCGTGGGTTCGAATCCCACAGTGGCATGGATGTTCGTAGCCGTTCGAAATCGGCTTTAAGCTGTAGGTCCCGGTCTCATTAGCCCTCGTGTTGCAAAAAGTAGACCGTAGCACTCCAAACCAAACTAAACTAAACTATGTTTTTATGTTTCTTTTATTATTCAAATCGGTATGTTTACGGTTTACATGATATGTTATAACTTCTAAATGTAAATTATTTTACCTATAATAATGATTTTACTTTAGAAAAATTAGTTTTGTTTCACAACTCGTATCAGAATTTATACATAATGCACTCAATTTTTTTTAACTATCTGCTGTACTAAAATCACCTGAAATACGATTTCATTTTTCCTCTTAGTAAAATATTTTGGTTTCGGCTGTGTGTCACAATAAATATATATTTTACATCTACTGCAATTGGTTGTACTCAAAGCACCCGCAGTTAAAGGGTTAACATCTGATAAACTTTTTTCCTGGAACATATTACTAAGAGGAAAGAAGAAATTTCCTTTATGACTCTTTTCAGATTGCTTTGACTACAGAGATTCAGAAGGATCGAGATTTATTATAGGTAATGCAGCTTCTAAGTAAAAAAAAAATCGAAAATTGCTACACGCAGATGTTGTTTATAGAAACTTTTTCTCGACGCGGGTATAAAGAAATAAATTTAATCACGATATACTCGTATTTATCGATAAAAATAAATATCGGACAGCCAAATGCACTTTTCAAGAACAAAAAGAAACGGAACGGATGAAAAATGAATTCCAGTTTAATCCAGTCATATGTTGCTTAACCAGATGCCGTGATTTATAGTAACGGGTGGAGGAGGAACTAAATGACAGATAAAAACTATGCTTTTTCTCCCGAATGAATACCATAAATTCACCTAAGTGGAAAGTCCATTTTTCAACAGAAATTTCACTTTATAGGAAATGTATCTGGAAATTAAGGCATCCTCTATTTAATAAGAATGTAAATAAATATAGAAAAGCGTACTGTAAGTTGGCTTTGTATCATTTGTCATTGATAGCATTAATAGTATTGAACTGAGTCACAATGAAACCTCACATTTATGAGGGCTGCATATCACGAGGGAAAAGCTGTATAGTAAATCTTCGCTGTTTACGTATTGGAAATGGAATTTGTATTTAGTTTATTCATATTTACTTTAGTTCAATTCCTTTTGAACACACGATGGTTGTTTTTCTCACAGGAATTGCTTAATAGGAAATAAAGTTATTAAAGTACATATTCTGGTTGTTGAATAAAAGGTAAAGCTTTTCTTCATATAAACACATGAAAGGAAATACCCTTATGCATAATATGTATATAAATATATATAAACATAAACGAATTATTTATAAACCACATCTTTCAGAAAGAATTCTTTTTTTAGTGATGTCTTAGGGTACTTCTGATGACACACAGCATCATCAAACATTTATTTTTTAGTTCACTGCTCTGTTTTGTTTGTATTTCTTATAATCCATTTCTAATATATATACATATATGTTATGATATTTTAAGCTAAAAAACTAACCAACGTAATAATAAGTCTATCTTAAAATAATTTTCGGGCAACTCTATTTGTACAAAACCTCTTTTCGATTATCTTTAGTTCTTTCTATCAAATTGGTGAGTTCGAAAGCACCAAAATTAATACCTGCTTCAATCTGTACTTCTTATGTAATAAGTTCACGTCATTAAGATTCATTAAGCTACACTTCATTAAGCTTCCCCCATGTGATTAACCCTTAGTAACCCTGATTGGATGGCTTATATACCTGTAAATTTTCATGTACTTTCTTTTTACCTAAGAAGCCTCCAAGAGATGATTCTACAATTTCTCTTCATCCAAATTTCTTTGTTTTTTAATTCGGATATGTTTTTATGTACGACAGCTCCCAAGACAATGTGAATTCTCTTTCCTTTTTGATGGGCTGATTTGCACATTATATATATATATATATATATATATATATATATATATATATATATATATATATGTGTGTGTGTGTGTGTATGTCAGGTCTAAAAAAGGGGTGGAAATTATATAAGTTAAAAATGATTCTAAAAAGAGAACTCTTTTATAATAATAAAATAAATAAATAAGACCCACGCTCGCGTAATCTTTCAGGATAATCCGGTCAGGCGAAAGCATTTCTCAGCGATTTGATGGGCTTACAAACAGATAAGTTGGGATTTTGGCGAGTGGACATGGAGCGATCAACACCTTCGCGCATAACTTCGCCATGAATATTGAAAATGGCGCTTGTTGCTTTCCGCAAGAACGATGAGTTAATAAAACTTATTATTATCAAGAAGACTGTGTTCTATTCGCCTTAACTCTGAATCACGACACAACACACACACACACACACACACACACATATATATATATATATATATATATATATATATATATATATGCTTACACATGTTTATAGGTAGGTATTTGTCTCTCTATCTACCTGTGTGTATATGGAGACATGCGTACATCTTTCTGTACTTTAATTCAAAAGTTATATGGATTTTAAAGGTACACGAAATTATAAATACACATATGATGTATATAACTATAAATAGTTTTATATGTGCATTGCGTAGTAGAAACTGATTGTTTTTTAATGTATTTAAATATCTGGAATATTAATGGAAATGTTTAAAGACATTTACAAATACTACTTTTGAAGAAGACTTCATAACAAGCGCATGTGGCTTCCAACAAATAGCATTCTTGGCTCAATCGTTATCGCAAATAACCTAAAGCTAGGGAATCTTAGGAATGTCTGCCTACAATATGAGCCTACTTCATCTCTTTCTCTTTTTTTCTAACTTTGAATCTAGACCGCCTATGACTCCGGTATCTTGGTTGGTTTGAAATGCTACGGTCTACTTTTTTGTTACACAAGGTCTTAGTAGACCAGCACCTACTTCTTAAAGCTGGTTCTAAAAGGCCAGTCACAAGTTACCTGTAAAGAAGTTCCTAATGTAGATTCCTTTAAATGTTGAGGTCTCATTAGCCCTCATGTGGCAAAACCAAACCAAATCAAAAACTTTAAATGATGATCTTCTAGTGGAGGGGGGATTTTTGCTGCTGATTCTTTTTTCTCTGCCACATGCCGACCTCGTAGAGAGATGATTAGTGGACACACAGATATGTACCGTAATTATTTTAGTATAAATTAAGACGCTTCGTGAGTCTGCCAGTAATATAATCCGAGTCTTTTGGATTCTAGGCATGCAAGATAATCCATTTCGTGCCTAGTGGTTAGCGGTAGCCACTTGACTCAGTACTGAGTGAATAATGTTATTTCATATATCCTTGTGCTACCTTCCACTCACTATAATATCTCGTTTATTGCCCTTCATTGTTTGTAGTCCCAATCTTATTAACCCTTGTGTAGCAAAACAATAGACCATTTCGCTCAAAACCAACCAGCCAACATCTGTAAGTGTCAAATTCTTCTAGATTATTCTAGATCCATTCTAGATTAGAGACACTTAACAGAAAAGATATGTGTCATTTTATTTCAGATGATAATAACCAATTCTCACACATTGATCTACATTGATCCTGCCATTAAAAACCCCATAGAAAGAGCAGTTATTTTACAAAATATATTTTTTCTGGATACGTCTGTAGAAATCTTATTTGGACTATGACCCTGCTGGGATATCTATGTCTTTCGATACAGGAGTTCGGGTGGAATTCTTGTGATATGGAAGTTTGTGACCGTTTGTACCCTTGATCTAATAAGTTTTCATGTTGAAATGAATTTGACTTTTCACTTCAAATCAAATGGCTGTAGAAATGTATAAGTAGATTAAAAAGTGAGTATGTTACACAAGCATAATATCAATACCTCTTCAGATATTTTAATTTTTAATAGTAATTTGATGGTTATTAAAAAAAATGATTTCCCAGTAGCAGTAAGACATAGCAACAATATTCAGAACAACTTACCTCTATTAATTTTTATTTTACTTTTAAATAACCCTATGTGTGGTATTCTTTGTTGTTGTCTCAAATTGTAGCGAAAAGTCTCAAAGCAAAAAGACAAATATAATCTCCATTAATTTTCCAAAGTTCCTGCTGCTCACTCGGCATTTCTGTACACAATACATGGGATTAAGCTAATTTTTATAATGGAAGTTCTAAGTCTTCCACGAGTAAAATTGTCTACATTGTAACGTCTCACATTTATAAAGCCACAGAAAAATTATTCCCGTGTCAAATAACACAACAAATGCATAAAAGATACTTTAAGAGCTTTTAAATAATGAAAATTAATTCACTTTCTCAAAACGCTATCCCTCTTTTATCGGGAACCTTCCGACGAATTTATGTAGGCTCTATCAATTTACATTACTTATGAGTGAAATAAACATCGGGGCTCTAAAAGGGGGTTTATGTCAAAGCAAGGAGACAAAGAGGAAAATGCTTATTGTTGACACTGAAAACTATGTGCTTGCAGGGGTTATATAAATATCTAAGTTCCAACATGAAATGTTCTTTGTCTGGAGTTGTCATTGTCCATGTTTAGGATTTCTCTGATATATTCTTATATTTATACTACATTACAGTTGAACAATGAGACTTTGAATATTTTTGTAAATAGCGAAATGTTGCAAATAATTCTGAATTACAAATAGATAATATTTAAATTCTCTCCATTTTCTGAAGCCCATATGTATGTTTAGAATTCATCCTTAAATAGTAGACGTAGATCCAAAAAGAAAAATGAAAAATGTAATTAAAAATTTTTTTAAAACTTGTGTGATTCTTATACGCATGTAACATTAGGCTTTAAGTAATATTTATATAACATTAAGCATTTTTGTGGCTAATTCTGACCACTCAAGTACAGAACTTGTCTTTTTGAAATAGGATTACTTGAGAACGAATCCTACTATCGGCTTTAAACTTTGGTAGGTCCCATTCTCATAAGCCCTCGTGATTAAAACAATAGATCGTAGTGCTCCCAACCAAACCAAAACTACTATTCGCTTGGATTCTTGTAGCGATTTGGAATTGGTTGAACTAATAGATACCAGTTTCTTCAGATCCTGCGTTTAAACAGATTCGTAGTATTGATCCAAATAAAACACTATTCGTGGTTCCCTTTTCATAAGATTTTGTTCCCTCCTTTGTAATGAACGTATAATCTTACATGCTACGAATCCAAAGACACGTTACAATGCAAAATATGAATGTTTGCATAGTGTCTGTAATATGCCGTCGCCTCTTTTTCAAATCAGTTAGGATCATAACCAGCGTATAAAATTTCAAATTTTCTTAACGCTTGTTTGTAATCTATACGATATCTTACATTGTATCAATTCCGATGTATGAGTGTCGACACAGTAAAGTGTATTACAGAGTCCGTTCCAGAAATAATGCAACCAATTTTTTTTAACCAGACAAATTCCCTGTAACAAACTCTAACCTTCTAAATGGAAGTTGGTGTGAGCTTCAAATCGTATCTGGTTATAGTTGTATTCGAACTGTGTGAGTGTTCGGACTGGCGTTTCCATGAACAGCTACTGAATCTCCCCCTCCTGTTATTTATCACTAAAGTTAATAATTAACGTATACATTTCTGTGATTTTTATTTGTGAACAACAGAATGGTAATAGAAGAGATAGGACGCTGTTTTTTGGCACCTGAGTTCATAGGTTCGAGTCCTACTGATAGCATATGCATTTATTAGCCCTTGTGTAACAAAACAGTAGATCACCAGTAGATTGAACAGTATCCAGTAGACCGAACAGTAGATTTGTGAACAGCAGAATGGTAATAGAGATGATAGAACTATGTTCTTTGGCACCTGAGTTCATAGGTTCGAGTCCTACTGATAGCATATGCATTTATTAGCTCTTGTGTAGCAAAACAGTAGATCACCAGTAGATCGAACAGTAGATCTGTGAATAGCAGAATGGTAATAGAATGGATAGAAAGCTGTTCTTTGGCACCTCCATAGGTCCATAAGTAGATTTCATAGGTTCGAGTCCTACTGATATCATATGCATTTATAGATGTTCGTAAATGGCTTTAAGTAGTAGGTCTCATTAGCCCTTGTGTAGCAAAACAATAAATCGTCGCATTCTAACCAATCTAAGTTAATGAACGATCGGTTAAAATGGTAAAATGCCTTAAGATTAGTAGTTAAGAATTAAAATACAACAAGATTGGACTCTAATTATTCATAGAACCAATTTTAATAAAATAAAAGCAACTGGGTTCAGGGATATTTTAAAGCAGTGTCAGTGTTACCAAACGTGTTGTTTGATACGTTTCCTATACGAATGTTATCTAAATTTTCTTGTGTTACTTTAATCTTCCATAAAATTTTTAAATAAATTTCTACCACGTAGTTTAAATATCACAACGATTTGGCATGTTAAACATTCCTGCTTTGAATTGGGAAAAGGACTTTTCCGTCTAATCCAGCAACCTAACTACTTTAAATCAAAGATTAATCTTACATTTCATGATGTTGCGTATAAAGGTTAAAGTTGGCACAGATGTTGTTTGCAGTGTTTCATTTGAATGCTGTAGTCAAGAACAGCTGTCATGAGCATACAATAAAACTGCTTTACTGAGGAGAAATGTGTTACTATTCTAACTACTGACATACATAACTTTTATTTTTTCTGAATAATATTTCTATACTTTTGCAAATACATTATAAATAGCTACACGTGTTGTTCAAAATCTGGATGAAAAATAAAAACAAAATACAACAAAAATCTAAAACTGCTAATTTTATTTATCATTTTAAGAGTTTCAATTCCAATTGTTGCTTTCCGATGAAATAATATATTATATACCTACCCAAATTATTATTTCAACTTAATATTAAGTTGAAAAATAATTTGCTTAGAACATTGTACGAGCAAGCTCCGATGAACTAAAATGAAGGTGATTTTTGTCTTAAATTGAGCAAAGTGGTAAATCACTGTCATCTTTATGTTACTCTCTCATGCCATTGCAATTAAAGTCATTATTTTTTTATAATTTTCTCCCAATAGCGTATATTGTACATATTTATCCTAAATTTTGAATTCTAAATTTCAGAAACAAAAATTATTTAAATTTAGCACAGTTTTATAAAGTTATAGTTCCTAATTTATTTTATAAGATTTGTTCTATATTTTATTTAACTGGTCGGTTTGGTAATATAATAAAATTCTGAATTTGTATAGTACTTTCTGAATGTTTATTTCTAATGTTATTGAATAGGATAAGAAAATATATATTTCTTATAATCTCGAATTTAAAATTTAGGTTAAATGTAGTACAGTAATAGAAAAATATAAATAGTACTTGTTATTGCAACGATACAATTGTATATTATAGACCTTAGAGACATAAAGTTAAAAGTGAACTACGCTAGCCCAGATACAGATAAAAACTATTTATAAAATATCATACAGTTTTTAAATACTAAAACAGGATAACTTTTTGAAAAACTTAAGTGTCAAATGTTAACTAATTTGTCTGGAGATGTCAATTTCAAAAGACTATTTCCCAAAACAACTGCATATTTTATTAGGAGTAAACACATATTGCGGAATGTTCTCTAAATAAAATGTAACTTTTATATTGAAATTTTATAGTATTTTGTCCTCTAGAGAGAAAACAATGAAAATTTTGGCAAAATGGAGGTGTTTCATTAGTTTTCGTAAATCTAAAAAAGATTATACAGTAGCGCTCCAAAAAATATCAAACTTTGCGTATCTATGCTTAAACTGATGTTTGTTTGCCTGAACAACCCCGCAGAACTTGTTTGGAGTCAATTGTTCCATTTTCATAGATGAAGAATGCATAATTTCAACCTTGAGCACCCTAACTAAAACAGTCGTTAACTGCACGCGCCTGCATGATCACCAAAGGTTTCTCCAAATTCTTCTAGACACAATTCTGTTGCGATCAAACGCTCGTGGTGCCGTGGTACGATGGACGAATTCCGCATATTTGATGGGAGACAACAGCGTGTGTTCTTATTGTTGAGATTTGCCAACTACCGCCTTGTAAGCATTGGGTAAGACTTTGGTACTAAAAAAAAAGCCAGATTTCGCACTTGACTAATTGTTACTGAAACAGCACTCACTACCTTTGGATCACGGGCCTATTGAACATTTCTACTGGCATGAATAATAATACGAGTGAACAACAAGACTTATAAAGTAAATGAGAAATTAAAATAGGACAACTTTCTAAGAGAGTAGAATTAAAAACTATCTTAAACTTCCTTCAGGTTCCTTAAACCTAAAGATATTTTTATTGAGATTTCAAAAACAAAAATGGTATTTAAATTTATCTTATTTAATAACATAATTTTAAAAAAATCTTTGCATAAAGGGAATAAAATGAGATTACATATCAATTAAGTTGTTTGTCTTTTAAGACAAATAATTTAAATGAATATTTTCTAAAACCACATACAAATTAGGGTTACAAATTGGTAACTTAAGTTTGTATGTGATACATTAAGGCTTACCTCCATTAGTATAATTTTATTTATTTAATTGGAAATTAACTACAAAGCTTGTATTTAAGTATTTATTTAAATAAACCTTCGCGTAACATCGGAATCATTTCCCCAAGCTCGTAATTTATTGCCGTATTTTTCTTCCCCAAGGTAATTGTAACGTCTAATAGAGAGACATTCCATTAGGAGGACAAAACTTAGAAACAACTCGTTAAACAGTCTGTCCTAAATTTTATCATGCTTTAATATTTAAAATTTTACTATGTTTTTTATATTTTCATGCTTTTCCAAATGCATTCATCTTGTAACTACTATTTGATTACACATCTTTCCCTATACGTTCCTAATACTTTTCTCATTTCGTTCTGAGTAGTTATCCATTTGCTCTTAAATTGTAAAAAATCATAAACTTCTGTAATTTCCAGAAAAATGCCGTAAATATGAGTTTTAAAATGTTGAGTAAAAAGAAATATTGAATATTCTTCTAAATGTATATACATATATATGCATATAAATGTACATATGGAAATATGTATATATATATATATATATATGTGTGTGTGTGTGTGTGTGTGTATGTATGTATGTATGTATGTATTTGTATACAAACTGAATTGCCACTGAATTAGGGATAGCAAAGTCGATGCAAATTGTGTAGCGCTGCTCACCATTTATGCAAATGGGAGGACACTGTGGTAACTGCATATAAAGCGCGTACTGTGCTTGTTCTGAATTAAATATTGGAATTGGCATTATAGGTAAACTGCCTGATTTAGACGCTTTCGATCTAGTACAAATCGTAGGTGTGTGACGCATGGGCCATGCAGTTTCCGAAATATTCAGACAATTAGGATTTTCAAGATTGACAGTGTCAAGAATGTACCATGAATACATGGATGGTGGAAAAAGACTAGTTATCGGGAAAACTACAAAGGACAGTTAGCCTTGACAGTGAGTGGTGAGAGACGGCTCATGTATATTGTAAGTAGCCAGAAAATCCAAACATTAGCTAAAATTACCACCAAGTTGAATGACGGTGCCAGTCGTACAGTCAGTAAACGAACTATACAATCGTATGGGTTTCAGAAGCCCTTCGACCTACGTGAGTACCATTGCTCTATCCAGGCCATCGGGTTGTATATCTTGCCTGAACAAGAGAGCACAGAGACTGGAGTGTAGAGGACTAAAAACGAATAAAGTGCTGAATCTTGATTGCGACTACTTAAAGCCGACGGAAGATGAGGACATGGCGTCAGGTTCATGAAGCTAGGGATCCTGCATGCCAGATAGGAACTGCACAAGGGCATAGTGGCTCAATCATGATCTAGGGTATTTTTTCATGGCTCTGTTTGGTATCTTTAGTGCGTGTATCAATTCCCCTCAACATTTCGGCACGTAGAGATGCTAGTTGATCACCTCAATCCATTTATGCTGTTCTGTTATCTGCACCTTAGCCCTCGTGTTGCAAAAAGTAGACCGTAGTGCTCCAAACTAAACCAAACCAAACCTGTTATCTGCACGGGAGTTTTCCAGCAAAACAACTGTACCTCTCACAAGTATCGGTTGGTTAAACGAGCATTTCTATCATACATTGTAGGCCATCACACAGCACCAACGAACCTTATTGAATTGTGGGACAGCTTTATCCAATATTTGGCAAGCCATTCCCGTGAAACGTTACCAGAAACTTGTTCAATCTATGCCTCGTCGTGAGGCAGCATTATCAAGGCCAGAAGATGCCCAAATCGTTACTAGGTACGTATCCTTAATTCAGTGGCACTACAGTGTGTTTGGGGGTATATATATATATATATATATATATATATATATATATATATATATATATATATGTATATATATATATATATATATATATATATATATATATATATATATATATTTATATTATTTATATTTACATCACATCAAAAAGTGTTTAATACTTACAAACGGCATATATCATAAGAAGCACGTTTAGAATGAGGGATACTACGGATGCGAATAACACTGCTCCCGAAAAGTTTGTTTTCAAAATTTAGAAACGGGTTCAAACAGAAGATCCCCAGGCGTGGTCTGTTTAGAGGTATTGGAATGGGGAAGACATTGCAACTATAAACCTATTTTATGTTCCCTAGACTTCATTAATGTACATGGTTAGTATATGTGGCGAGCGCAAGTATATTAACCCTGTACACAGAACCTACAACTCTCTGATATGATTTGACGCTTTTGTCAAATGTGCTAACATAGCTCAATTTTTCTATCTAAATCTAATAAATAGAATAAGCCAAACTTTTAATAAGAACCATTGAAAGGTAAATGATCTGTACAAAATAAAATATGTGAAAAATTTGTTTCTCAAAAGTCATTGTAAGTAATCTTTTACAGATATCAAAGCTAACAGAAATCTGATAATAAAATTAGAGATTTTATTTCTTATCTATGTTAACAGTATGTTTCTTTGTAGACTAAGCATTTTGGGTACATTTCGTTAAGTTTTAAATACTATTAAATTATATATTCTTACAAATATTTTAATGAAAATTTCAAACCTATGTTATTCGTTATTTAAAAACTTAATGTATGCTAATTGATATGTAATGAAAGGTTATTGAAAGAACAAGCTTTAAAGTTTTTTAAAAATGTTTAGCATATGTGCGCATAATTTTTAGCATTAAATCATGTTAAAATTTGAATAAAAAATTACAGATATGATTTAAAAAAATAGCTTTTATTTGTGAATAATATTTTATTAATTAAATCTGCTATTGTAAGGAACATTTTAAAGCACAACTTTGCTCAGAATGCAACACTGCATGATTCACCAAATTTTTCACAATTTATACCTTTTATTTGCAGCTGCAAACCATGTAATAATTTTTCAATTTTCTTATAGGGTTGTTTTTTACATATAAATGACTTAAGTAACAATAAAATACATCATGATTATATGTAAACCAGAATTAATTTTATAGCTCAGAGAGTTAAAAGTTAACTCCAACAGCCACTTCAGTTGGCTACTCTTCGAAGAAAACGGCAAACCGAGAGACATTTGGACCTATATCGTTAAATATCTTAAAAGTGTCAAAAACTGTCGATTCCGTAAGACAGATCATGTAACTTATTTTACCAGGATATATGCATTTATATTTCTGTTATTAATAAAGACTGAAAAGCAGTTTGCAACAAACAATAGGATTAATTTAAAAATTGATCGCATAATTTTTTTTCTGTTTGATTGACCCTGTTTAATGTGCTATGCAAAAGGTGTGTATAGTAAATTTCGTCGGATGAAAAACAAGTTCTATAGTTAAACTTAAGGCAGCTTGCAAACTCAAAACAAAATTTCAGTTCCATTTCAAGACTTTCAAGCTTTCTAAGTACTCACCACCAAAAGTCGCATGGGTTAAGGTCTGAGGATTGGGATGGACACACTTTCGGAAAGTGGCGGCTGATGGCAATTGTAATACTAGACTCAAGACTCGAGTTGGTGTTACATGGACACCTGTTTTTTTAGGCTGCCGGAGACGGACACCCCGAGAGAGGGTGGACAAGCCCTGTTCCAGGGAGGTTAAAGTTCAACAGGGGGAGGAGTTGCCGCCCGCGCCAGCTGCGGAGAAGGACTTTTTCCCAGGGAGGCGAAAGATTGACCAAGAGGGAGGGATTTCACCCCGGCCCTCGCGAAGAGGAGGGGGGAGATGCCAGCTCAGAAAGACGGAGAACAGACATTATACTTTTGGAAAGAGCTGAGACCGAGAGGTGCTTTCTGCTCGGCACAATTTGTTTTTTTCCTCGGTTATTTCAGCCATGCTTATGAGTAAGATGTTGAGAGTAAATATGTTTTAATAGAATTTATAATAATAAATGTGTAGTCAATGATTTAATCGTTTTAGTACTTAATTGTCGGCCAGTTAAGCATATCAGCGAATCCAAGATACCTGCTCCAGTAACAATAGGCGAGCAGGTATAGAAACGAGGCGTGCAGACATCAGAAAGTGCAGCCGGGGACGAGCGAGGCTAGACAACAATGTCCTGCTGTATAGTGATTTTTTAGAATGTTCCTGTCAGGAAAACCAATATGTATAAGAATTCCAGCTTGGATTTTTCTTTTAAGGTATTTGAAACATTTATTTAGGTTTGATAAACTAAGAACTATAGATGATCTTAAAGGCAACATTTCACTGTATGTTGTTCTCAGCATTTCCCTGGACACACTGCGGTGAATAGTAGAACATGCTAACTTACGATTTCCAATGGTAGATGAAAATGATGGCAGACATGTTGATTGGTTTGGTTTGGGAGAGCTACGGTCTACTCTTTGAAACACGAGGGCTAATGGGACCAGGACCTACTGCTAAATTCCGAACGGCTACGAACATCTATGCCATAATGGGATTCGAATTTACGAACTACGGTTCCGAAGACCAGCACCCTGACCATTCGGTCATCGTTCGGCGGCAGTCATGTTGAACATTTCTTCTTGTAATAATTTTTAATTAGAATAAATATTGACTAAATGTATAATTTCTCAAAAAATGCCATCTTGAGATGAAAATTTCAAATATTTTTTTTTAGTTCACTCAAACAAATTCGCATATTTTTTATTATATCCTATAAAACAGCTCATAACTTTCTAAACAATAATTTCGACTATAGACAACATTAAGCTAGGGAAATTTAAATTGGCTGAACTAACGAGGACCATCTACCTTAAAACAAAGTTTTAAGATGTTTTGGGTGTCCCCGGGTGTACAATCTACAGCAGTTTATAATATACAATGCAGTATAAATACAGTAATAATATTACAAAGCTACACATACAAATACAAAGCAGACAATAACACTGGGAGTACAAAAAAAGTAATAATAATAAAATAAAAAAAATTAAATTAAAAAAATTTTAAAAAAACAAAAATTTAACCCCTTCCCGGTTTTTCCCGAGCTGAACTCGGGCAGGCGAAATGTACCATCCTGGATTATCGCGATTGTAGCTCGGGTACTATGAAAGTTTACACTGTGCAATTAATCTTTTCCGAATTATTTCACGTGTACTTTTTATAGTTTCGAATGCTTTTGTTTACTTTTCTGGTTATTAGATTATCTTCTGCTCAAAGAGATACAGTAGAGGGAAGAAAGTAAGGAGAGAAACAAGGATCTACTATCCAGATTTCGATGTTGGACAGTGTACAGTACCTTGTTTTCGATTGTATCATATACCACCAAATTTTGATTAATAATTTCATAATTATTTATGTAAATGCATAGGATATAAATAAAATTTAATTAAAGATAAAAGCTAGGTATTCTAAACTTTATATTTATAGTTAGTGTGAATTGACTCCAAAGTCTAATGATTTCTGCCGTACAGAAAGCCAACTATACAGGTAAATTACTCATTTATTTAAATTGATTTTTTACATTAATTTTTAGGAAATTTTGTATGCGAATGATGCTATTATGTTTAAAAAGCTATGTATGTATGAAAATAAGCATAAAAAATGACATTTTTGGACCCATAATCTCGAAATAAAATAAACCTGGAAGGGGTTAAAATTATAATGATAATAATTTTTTTTACTTTATCCAGCTTATATATAATACGGCCCACTAAAATAAAAAAAATATTTTTAAATATTTGGGATTGGTCTGGGTGTGTGTGAGAGAGAAAACCGTCTCAGATAGGCTAAGAAGTTTAAACAGTAAATTATAAAAAAAACTATACTAATGTGTTTTTTTACTTTTCATAGACTTTTTTTTTACTTTATCCAGCTTATATATAATATGGCCCAACAAAATAAAAAATATTTTTAAATATTTGGGATTGGCCTGGGTGTGTGAGAGAGAGAAAACCCTAAGATAGGCTAAGATAGAAGTTTAAATAGTAAATTATAAAAAAACTATACTAATGTGTTTTTTTACTTTTCCTCGACATTTTTTACTTTATCCAGCTTATATATAATACGTCCCACTAAAATAAAAAATATTTTTAAATATTTGGGGTTGGCCTGGGTGTGTGTGGGAGAGAGAACCGTCTAAGATAGGCTAAGATAGAAGTTAAAAATTGTAAATTATTGAAAAAACTATACTAATGTGTTTTTTTTTTACTTTTCATAGACTTTTTTTTACTTTATCCAGCTTATATATAATATGGCCCAACAAAATAAAAAATATTTTTAAATATTTGGGATTGGCCTGGATGTGTGTGTGAGAGAGAACCGTCTAAGATAGGCTAAGATAGAAGTTTAAATTGTAAATTATTAAAAAAACTATACTAACGTGTTTTTTTACTTTTCATCGACTTCTTTTACTTTATCCAGCTTATATATAATACGGCCCAACAAAATAAAAAATATTTTTAAATATTTGGGATTGGCCTGGGTGTGTGAGAGAGAGAGAACCGTCTAAGATAGGCTAAGATAGAAATTTAAATAGTAAATTATAAAAAAAACTATACTAATGTGTTTTTTTACTTTTCCTCGACATTTTTTACTTTATCCAGCTTATATATAATACGGCCCACTAAAATAAAAAAAATATTTTTAAATATTTGGGATTGGTCTGGGTGTGTGTGAGAGAGAAAACCGTCTCAGATAGGCTAAGATACAAGTTTAAATAGTAAATTACAAAAAACAAACTATACTAACGTGTTTTTTTACTTTTCATCGACTTTTTTTACTTTATCAATCTTATGAATAATACGTCCCACTAAAATAAAAAATATTTTTAAATATTTGGGGTTGGAGTGGGTGTGTGTGAGAGAGAGAACCGTCTAAGATAGGCTAAGATAGAAGTTAAAAATTGTAAATTATAAAAAAAACTATACTAATGTGTTCTTTTTTTTTACTTTTCATGGACTTTTTTTTACTTTATCCAGCTTATATATAATACAGCCCATAAAATAAAAAATATTTTTAAACATTTGGGATTTTTCTGGATGTGTGTGTGAGAGAGAACCGTCTAAGATAGGCTAAGATAGAAGTTTAAATTGTAAACTATAAAAAAAACTATACTAATGTGTTTTTTAATTGTTATCGACTTTTTTTACTTTATCCAGCTTATATATAATACAGCCTACCAAAATAAAAAATATTTTTAAATATTTGGGATTGGCCTGGGTGTGTGTGTGAGAGAGAACCGTCTAAGATAGGCTAAGAAGTTTAAATAGTAAATTATAAAAAAAACTATACTAATGTGTTTTTTTACTTTTCCTCGACATTTTTTACTTTATCCAGCTTATATATAATACGGCCCACTAAAATAAAAAAAATATTTTTAAATATTTGGGATTGGTCTGGGTGTGTGTGAGAGAGAAAACCGTCTCAGATAGGCTAAGATACAAGTTTAAATAGTAAATTACAAAAAACAAACTATACTAACGTGTTTTTTTTTTTACTTTTCATCGACTTTTTTTACTTTATCAATCTTATGAATAATACGTCCCACTAAAATAAAAAATATTTTTAAATATTTGGGGTTTGGCCTGGGTGTGTGTGAGAGAGAGAACCGTCTAAGATAGGCTAAGATAGAAGTTTAGTAAATTATAAAAAAAAATTATACTAATGTGTTCTTTTTTTACTTTTCCTCGACATTTTTTACTTTATCCAGCTTATATATAATACGGCCCACTAAAATAAAAAATATTTTTAAACATTTGGGATTGGTCTGGATGTGTATGTGAGAGAGAACCGTCTAAGATAGGCTAAGATAGAAGTTTAAAATTGTAAACTATAAAAAAAACTATACTAAAGTGTTTCCGTTTAATTGTTATCGACTTTTTTTACTTTATCCAGCTTATATATAATACGTCCCACTAAAATAAAAAATATTTTTAAATATTTGGGATTGGTCTGGGTGTGTGTGAGAGAGAACCGTCTAAGATAGGCTAAGAAGTTTAATTTGTAAATTATAAAAAAAAACTATACTAACGTGTTTTTTTACTTTATCCAGCTTATGAATAATACGGCCCACCAAAATAAAAAATATATTTTAATATTTGGGATTGGCCTGGATGTGTGTGTGAGAGAGAACCGTCTAAGATAGGCTAAGATAGAAGTTTAAATTGTAAATTATTAAAAAAACTATACTAACGTGTTTTTTTTTACTTTTCCTCGACATTTTTTACTTTATCCAGCTTATATATAATACGTCCCACTAAAATAAAAAATATTTTTAAATATTTGGGGATTGGCCTGGGTGTGTGTGAGAGAGAACCGTCTAAGATAGGCTAAGAAGTTTAAATAGTAAATTATAAAAAAAAAACTATACTAATGTGTTTTTTTACTTTTCCTCGACTTCTTTTACTTTATCCAGCTTATGAATAATACGGCCCACCAAAATAAAAAATATATTTTAATATTTGGGATTGGCCTGGATGTGTGTGTGAGAGAGAACCGTCTAAGATAGGCTAAGATAGAAGTTTAAATTGTAAATTATTAAAAAAACTATACTAACGTGTTTTTTTACTTTTCATCGACTTCTTTTACTTTATCAAGCTTATGAATAATACGTCCCACTAAAATAAAAAAATATTTTTTAAATATTTGGGATTGGCCTGGGTGTGTGTGAGAGAGAAAACCCTAAGATAGGCTAAGATAGAAGTTAAAAATTGTTAATTATAAAAAAACTATACTAATGTGTTTTTTTTTTACTTTTCCTCGACATTTTTTACTTTATCCAGCTTATATATAATACGTCCCACTAAAATAAAAAATATTTTTAAATATTTGGGTTCTGGGTGTGTGTGTGAGAGAGAACCGTCTAAGATAGGCTAAGATAGAAGTTTAAATTGTAAATTATAAAAAAAACTATACTAAAGTGTTTCCGTTTAATTGTTATGGACTTTTTTTTACTTTATCCAGCTTATATATAATACAGCCCACCAAAATAAAAAATATTTTTAAATATTTGGGATTGGCCTGGGTGTGTGTGTGAGAGAGAACCGTCTAAGATAGGCTAAGATAGAAGTTTAAATAGTAAATTATAAAAAAACTATACTAATGTGTTTTTTTACTTTTCCTCGACATTTTTTACTTTATCCAGCTTATATATAATACGGCCCACTAAAATAAAAAAAATATTTTTAAATATTTGGGATTGGTCTGGGTGTGTGTGAGAGAGAAAACCGTCTCAGATAGGCTAAGATACAAGTTTAAATAGTAAATTACAAAAAACAAACTATACTAACGTGTTTTTTTTTTTACTTTTCATCGACTTCTTTTACTTTATCAAGCTTATGAATAATACGTCCCACGAAAATAAAAAAAATATTTTTTAAATATTTGGGATTGGCCTGGGTGTGTGTGAGAGAGAAAACCCTAAGATAGGCTAAGATAGAAGTTAAAAATTGTTAATTATAAAAAAACTATACTGTGTTTTTTTTTTTTTTACTTTTCATGGACTTTTTTTTACTTTATCCAGCTTATATATAATACAGCCTACCAAAATAAAAAATATTTTTAAATATTTGGGATTGGCCTGGGTGTGTGTGTGAGAGAGAACCGTCTAAGATAGGCTAAGATAGAAGTTTAAATAGTAAATTATAAAAAAAACTATACTAAAAGTGTTTTTTTAACTTTTATCGACTTTTTTTACTTTATCCAGCTTATATATAATACAGCCTACCAAAATAAAAAATATTTTTAAATATTTGGGATTGGCCTGGGTGTGTGTGTGAGAGAGAACCGTCTAAGATAGGCTAAGAAGTTTAAATAGTAAATTATAAAAAAAACTATACTAATGTGTTTTTTTACTTTTCCTCGACATTTTTTACTTTATCCAGCTTATATATAATACGGCCCACTAAAATAAAAAAAATATTTTTAAATATTTGGGTTGGCCTGGGTGTGTGTGAGAGAGAACCGTCTAAGATAGGCTAAGATAGAAGTTTAATTTGTAAATTATAAAAAAAACTATACTAACGTGTTTTTTTACTTTTCATCGACTTTTTTTACTTTATCAATCTTATGAATAATACGTCCCACTAAAATAAAAAATATTTTTAAATATTTGGGGTTGGAGTGGGTGTGTGTGAGAGAGAGAACCGTCTAAGATAGGCTAAGATAGAAGTTAAAAATTGTAAATTATAAAAAAAACTATACTAATGTGTTCTTTTTTTTTACTTTTCATAGACGTTTTTTTTACTTTATCCAGCTTATATATAATACAGCCCATCAAAATAAAAAATATTTTTAAACATTTGGGATTGGTCTGGATGTGTGTGTGAGAGAGAACCGTCTAAGATAGGCTAAGATAGAAGTTTAAATTGTAAACTATAAAAAAAACTATACTAAAGTGTTTCCGTTTTACTTTTCCTCGACTTTTTTTACTTTATCCAGCTTATATATAATACGTCCCACTAAAATAAAAAATATTTTTAAATATTTGGGATTGGCCTGGGTGTGTGTGTGAGAGAGAACCGTCTAAGATAGGCTAAGAAGTTTAAATAGTAAATTATAAAAAAAACTATACTAATGTGTTTTTTTACTTTTCCTCGACATTTTTTACTTTATCCAGCTTATATATAATACGGCCCACTAAAATAAAAAAAATATTTTTAAATATTTGGGATTGGTCTGGGTGTGTGTGAGAGAGAAAACCGTCTCAGATAGGCTAAGATACAAGTTTAAATAGTAAATTACAAAAAACAAACTATACTAACGTGTTTTTTTTTTTACTTTTCATCGACTTTTTTTACTTTATCAATCTTATGAATAATACGTCCCACTAAAATAAAAAATATTTTTAAATATTTGGGGTTGGAGTGGGTGTGTGTGAGAGAGAGAACCGTCTAAGATAGGCTAAGATAGAAGTTAAAAATTGTAAATTATAAAAAAAACTATACTAATGTGTTCTTTTTTTTTACTTTTCATAGACGTTTTTTTTACTTTATCCAGCTTATATATAATACAGCCCATCAAAATAAAAAATATTTTTAAATATTTGGAATTGGCCTGGGTGTGTGTGTGAGAGAGAACCGTCTAAGATAGGCTAAGATAGAAGTTTAATTTGTAAATTATAAAAAAAAACTATACTAACGTGTTTTTTTACTTTATCCAGCTTATGAATAATACGGCCCACCAAAATAAAAAATATATTTTAATATTTGGGATTGGCCTGGGTGTGTGTGAGAGAGAAAACCCTAAGATAGGCTAAGATAGAAGTTTAATTTGTAAATTATAAAAAAAAACTATACTAACGTGTTTTTTTACTTTATCCAGCTTATGAATAATACGGCCCACCAAAATAAAAAATATTTTTAAATATTTGGGATTGGCCTGGGTGTGTGTGTGAGAGAGAACCGTCTAAGATAGGCTAAGATAGAAATTTAAATAGTAAATTATAAAAAAAACTATTGTGTGTGTTTTTTTTTTACTTTTCATCGACATTTTCTTTTACTTTATCCAGCTTATGAATAATACGGCCCACCAAAATAAAAAATATATTTTAATATTTGGGATTGGCCTGGATGTGTGTGTGAGAGAGAACCGTCTAAGATAGGCTAAGATAGAAGTTTAAATTGTAAATTATTAAAAAAACTATACTAACGTGTTTCCGTTTAATTGTTATCGACTTTTTTTTACTTTATCCAGCTTATATATAATACGTCCCACTAAAATAAAAAATATTTTTAAATATTTGGGGTTGGCCTGGGTGTGTGTGAGAGAGAACCGTCTAAGATAGGCTAAGAAGAAGTTTAAATAGTAAATTTATAAAAAAACTATACTAATGTGTTTTTTTTTTTACTTTTCATAGACTTTTTTTTTACTTTATCCAGCTTATATATAATATGGCCCACCAAAATAAAAAATATTTTTAAATATTTGGGATTGGCCTGGGTGTGTGTGTGAGAGAGAACCGTCTAAGATAGGCTAAGATAGAAGTTAAAAATTGTTAATTATAAAAAAACTATACTGTGTTTTTTTTTTTTTTACTTTTCATGGACTTTTTTTTACTTTATCCAGCTTATATATAATACAGCCCACCAAAATAAAAAATATTTTTAAATATTTGGAATTGGCCTGGGTGTGTGTGTGAGAGAGAACCGTCTAAGATAGGCTAAGATAGAAGTTTAAATAGTAAATTATAAAAAAACTATACTAATGTGTTTTTTTACTTTTCCTCGACATTTTTTACTTTATCCAGCTTATATATAATACGTCCCACTAAAATAAAAAATATTTTTAAATATTTGGGGTTGGCCTGGGTGTGTGTGGGAGAGAGAACCGTCTAAGATAGGCTAAGATAGAAGTTTAAATTGTAAATTATTAAAAAAACTATACTAACGTGTTTTTTTACTTTTCATCGACTTCTTTTACTTTATCCAGCTTATATATAATACGTCCCACTAAAATAAAAAATATTTTTAAATATTTGGGGTTGGCCTGGGTGTGTGTGGGAGAGAGAACCGTCTAAGATAGGCTAAGATAGAAGTTAAAAATTGTAAATTATTGAAAAAACTATACTAATGTGTTTTTTTTTTTACTTTTCATAGACTTTTTTTTTACTTTATCCAGCTTATATATAATATGGCCCAACAAAATAAAAAATATTTTTAAATATTTGGGATTGGCCTGGGTGTGTGTGTGAGAGAGAACCGTCTAAGATAGGCTAAGATAGAAGTTTAAATTGTAAACTATAAAAAAAAACTATACTAAAGTGTTTTTTTAATTTCATAGACTTTTTTTTACTTTATCCAGCTTATATATAATATGGCCCAACAAAATAAAAAATATTTTTAAATATTTGGGATTGGCCTGGGTGTGTGAGAGAGAGAGAACCGTCTAAGATAGGCTAAGATAGAAATTTAAATAGTAAATTATAAAAAAAACTATTGTGTGTGTTTTTTTTTTACTTTTCATCGACATTTTCTTTTACTTTTTCCAGCTTATGAATAATACGGCCCATCAAAATAAAAAATATTTTTAAATATTTGGGATTGGCCTGGGTGTGTGAGAGAGAGAGAACCGTCTAAGATAGGCTAAGATAGAAGTTAAAAATTGTAAATTATTGAAAAAACTATACTAATGTGTTTTTTTTTTACTTTTCATAGACTTTTTTTTACTTTATCCAGCTTATATATAATATGGCCCAACAAAATAAAAAATATTTTTAAATATTTGGGATTGGCCTGGGTGTGTGAGAGAGAGAGAACCGTCTAAGATAGGCTAAGATAGAAGTTTAAATAGTAAATTATAAAAAAAAACTATACTAAAGTGTTTCCGTTTTTTTTTTATAGACTTTTTTTCTTTTACTTTTTCCAGCTTATGAATAATACGGCCCATCAAAATAAAAAATATTTTTAAACATTTGGGATTGGTCTGGATGTGTGTGTGAGAGAGAACCGTCTAAGATAAGCTAAGATAGAAGTTTAAATTGTAAACTATAAAAAAAACTATACTAAAGTGTTTCCGTTTAATTTTTATAGACTTTTTTTTTTTACTTTATCCACCTTATATATAATACGGCCCACCGTAATAAAAAATATTTTTAAATATTTGGGATTGGCCTGGGTCTGTGTGAGAGAGAGAGATTCTAACTAATTAAATTTTTACCTAGCTAATCAACTAACCACCCTAACCACGATCACCCCACGTCACTGATCTCTGCATCTATTCCTATAATTTATTAACCTAAAAGCTCCTAATTATGTTCCAAAAGAAATAATGCTCTTCTCGCTCGCTAACTAAAAGTTTTCTTTTCTGACTACGTGATTGCCTCGAAGGAACAGAACGAATCTTTATTTTTATTCATTTTGTATTTGATTTACCCTTTTGTACGAAACTAAGTAACAAATGCAAAACTAAAGTATTGAAAATGTGATTAAAACGTTGTTCCCACGCGATTTGTAATTATTCTGCCACAACAAGGGAAATATCTAACATTTTGGGGCCATTATGACTTAATGTCAAACTAATTTGCTAATACACGTGTTAATTAGCATAATAATCCATAATTAAGTCGTAAAAATGGTGTTTATCCTATAAATAAAACTCAATGAAAATTATAAATATTTTGTAAATCACATTGTGCTGTCTCGCTCATAAAATTACGATGAAGTAGAAAGAACATTTGCATAAATTTACTGTACTGCTAATTATATAAATTCTAAATACAAGCATTTATTAATTTGAAGAAGTTATAACATTTGCATAAGTTTGTGCATCGTAAACAAACAGTAAATTAAGAAATCACTAAATCCTTGATGTAGAACCTGAAATTGAAGAACTGAGGAACTGCATTTTGTTGTAGAGCATTCATTAAGCTGATGATTTCTTTCATAGACAATACAAGAGTTAAGACACTTTTAAAGTTTTATTTATTTAAATAACTTTGTCTGAACTTTTATATAGAACAATGAAAAGAATCTTCTTCATTCTGTTGCAGAGGACAAAAGTAAATTAAGCAGACGAATTACACAGTGCTAAATGTATTTTTTGAAAAAACGTCTTCAAACCTTTCATGCAGAATAAAAAATTAGACAGCTGAATTTTACTGAAGAACATATATTCATTAAGGTGTCTTCTTTAGTTCTTAGTACTAGACACACACATTAGGCAGCTAGATTATGGTGAATGAAACTTTTTTTTTTAAACAGGCTTCTTTACAGACGAACTTTTAAAATATTCACCGCTTTCTTTCATAAGGGTTTACGGTGCTTACGAGTGTATTATAAGTAGTCTGCCTTTCGTAAGCGTATTTTGGCAGGTTTGGTTTCCCCTTTTAGCATGTTTATTTGAGTCGAATTGAATTTTGCTTTAAAAAATAGGTCTTAGCCTCATTAGTCTGTTTGTAGCAAAATAGTATATTGTAGTGCTCCGAAATACTCTAATGTGGCTTATTCAGGCCTTTTATGCAGAACATAAGCTAAATTCCATTAATGAGTGCATAGCTTTAATTACTTTAAAAGCTTTAATTTCGGGGGAATTAAATATTAAAAGAATACCGACTTGTTCTGTCATCTGGAACGGGCTTACAACACGATGACACATTATTTTTCCACCTCTACAAAACAGTATCGTCGTAATATCTCAGTTCAGTGATAAGATGTATGAAAATAGTGCAGACGATACTTAAATAATTTAAAATAAGAAATGATTAAATGTGATGGTTAAATGAATGACGTCATAATGCTAGAAAAGGTTATTTTATCTATTTATTACGTGATAAATTGATAAATTTAATCGCCTGCTCTTAAAATGGGGCTTGATATAATAGGATTAAGAGCTCGAAAAGGGGAACGGGATGGATTTCGAACGTTTTAAAGTGACAGTATTTTTCGCTGTGACACGAAGTTTATTCATACCAGTTTATTTTAGAATCGGATCTATAGTTTAGTAAAAGATAAACATTATTCGCTTTGAATTTTGCTAACCCTAACTCATCAAAAATCCAATATGTATGCTCTATCCATTCCAGGTCCGGGAAAAATAGGGCTCGAAATAATGGTGTTAAACGCTCGAAAAGAGGGAAAGAGGTGGATTTCGAACGTTGCTAACCATAACATGTCAAGAATCCAATATGGATGTCTCTATCCATTCCAGGTACAACCACTTCATAAATTCGAGGACAGACAGACACATAAGTTAGGCTATAATTATATAGGGGATATTTTTCGAAAGTATTTATTTTAAAAAAGATAAGTTTTGAAACTGTTTTCAAAAGCTAAAAACACGTTCTAAAAATAGTAGTAATATTAATTTACTGAGGGTCCGAATTGAACACATTATACTGTATTACAACAGATTAAAAAATCTAAGATCCTTTAAGGGAAATTTCAAAACTTAAACCTCTAAAAGATTAAAAAAATCTCGTATTAGAATTTTTTTAATTTAAACTTTTCTAAATCATGGTTTTTAAAACAAGAAAAATTCCTATTAGAACGTGTATTACTGCAAATAAAAACATGATGATGTTGAATTCAACATGTACTGTGAAATTTTAATTGTGATACTACAACGTGTGCGAAAGATTCTAAAATAACTTATAACGACATTACATTCAAACTTTTTAATATTTGGTTCTCTAACATACATCTGTTTGTATACGATTCTTAAATTTTATTAGTTAAAAAATTGTATGAAATATGAAGTAGCAAATGTTAACTCTGTAAATATGCGTTCAGTAGGTCAATAACATATACTCATTATTGGAGGGAAAAATACTTTTTACATAAAAATTAATTTCCTACTTTTTGTTCATCTTGGTAAAATACACCAATTTTTATAAATAATAATTAACTAATTGCATACAAAAATCGTATGCAGATAAAGTAACAAATAAGCATATGGGAAAGCTTTATAAATAGTTCCCAAACAGGTCTATTTTCAATTATTTATGGGTTGAAACTCCCCTTAAATTACCCCCAGGATTATGAGTCATTTATAGAAGAACTTATCATACAGGAATTGTGATCAGTCGCATTTCTAAAACATTTGAAGAAACACAGATCATCCATCAGATTCCCTATCGGCAGTATAACATGCGATGACAAGTGACAAGGCTCATGCCCTCCCTATCTGTGTTTTTCAGAAATTTAATAGGAAAAAATTCGGTTACGTTTTTTACAGGCTAAACTTTTTTATATTCCATGTGTTTGGTGTTTTTCTTACGCTTTATACCATGGATATATCTGCTATTATTTTGATTGTTAGAGAAGGTTAGTATCCCAGAAATGTAGCACAAAGTGATCAAATAGATTTCAGTTATTAAGCTTCAGTATTGCTCATTGTATATTTATTCTTCGATTAACGTTTGATGGGAATAATCCTTTCATTAAGATAATCCAAAAACTAAGATGGAAAAAGGGTCCTAAATGAATGAATTTTTTTTTCAATTTCCGATTTTTAAAAAACATTTTTTACTCTTCAGTATTAATATATGTTTTATTTGAATTCGGAAAAGGAAAAGAAAAATAGCTTAGACGGAAAACAGTCTGCTTAATCTACTGGTAGTCAAATAGGCAATATACCGATCTCTGATTGTTAACCTAATACACCTAAATTTTAATAACAGTATACCTTTAATAACAATATACCTAAATTTTAAATTTTAACAAATACTCTGGTACAACATTTTAACTATATTTTACTCAAGTGATCATATAATTCTTGTGCAACCTCTTAGCAACATTTAGAATGTAAAAATAACCGTAAAATATATCAAACATACGTGTAAAGGGCAACGAATTTAAATTCAAAGATGCGAGTTTCTTTTCCTCGAATACAATGCAGACATTAATGTCACAGAAACACCAAACGAACAACCAAAACGGTATTACAACGAGAATACCTGTGATTTGGAAATAATAAATAGTTAAACTATCAAAATACAATGTATCGAACTATGGCCGTAAAGTAAGGTACTGCTTATTGGTACCAGAGTCCTCGTCTGCAAATCCAGCAACTTGAATGAACATTCGTAGTCGTCCTTTTACATAATGCAAATATTACCTCAAATATCGCAATCATATAGTGAAGACGTTTGACAGAAGACGTTGAAGCACTTGTATCCTGAAGTTTCATTGCCGCACATTGGACAAACATAGTAGATTCTTTTGGAGCGCTAAAGTGATATTTTTGTTACACGAGGCTAATTAGAATCTTCTGCTTGAAGAATCCTAATAGCTATGAAATATACTTACTAACAACTCATTTCTAAGCCACGAACTCCAGTGTCAAGTCCGCAGACTACTGATCCTTGCATTTATCTCGCCTGAAGGAGTGGAATATGGCTTTTTCATTTAGTTATTTTATTTGAGGAAAGTCTACAGTCGTTTGGACTAGGTTTTAAATTGGTAAGAATATAATGTAGTTTAAAATTAAATTAATAACTGAATTAAAAACAGTCTAAAGCATTTAAAAGCTGTACACCATCTTGCCAGATGATGGCTGTAAAGGAAGGGTTTTAATTTTCGTCTGTGTAATTCGAAGATCAAATTTCATTGTTGCTAAGGATGTCCGCAGTAGTTTGGAATCGGCTTTAACCAGAGGCTCGTGATCAATGGTTTTCATTGAAAATGTGTAAATGATAATAGCAAAAACATTAGAAAATCTTTGTGAAGCCCAAGATGCCTGTAACTCTTAATAACATAAGATGAATTTTGCTAAAGGAGAATCATTTAATTAGCAACTATACTGATCACAGCAGTCATAAATCAGCTTTAATGAAATGTTTCCTTTTTCAATGAAATACTGCAACCTTACTCAATCAAGCGTGATTACTTTCTTCAATTTTGTTTACTTCATTATTCTGATTAATTTTATGCAAATTTAATATCTTTAGAAGTTAATTTACCAAGTACAATGCGTTTTATGTGTCGAAATAATATTATAAGCAAATGAATAATACTTTATTTGTTTTCCACTCTAATTTTCGAAAATACATTCTAAACTTTCTTATGTACAATGTAATCTTATGTATTATGTAAAAGGAAACACATTTTACGAGATCTTATACAATTGCGGAGTTTAAAATTTTAAAGAACGTGCTATTAATCATGAGTGGTTTTAAAATATAAGGAGATACTTTTGCATTAAACGGAGTCTAAATAACATAATGAGCAAAATAGGACTACGTTTACGATACCCGGACAAGCTTAATGCACGATCACAAATGTTTTGAAAATTAACACAAGAAGTTACGCAGCACTAACTAAACAACTTGCTCCATTAAAGGATTTAATTACCCACCATAAGAGTTAAGTTTCGGCTGAAAAGCCATACACCTTTAATACCATGACCAAGGGATTCACTAATTTCGCCAGCCAGGACTTAGTTAACATTCTCTCCGGTTACAGATCAGTGAATTTAATTAGCACTCTGCCTGGAGAACGGAACATTTGAATGAGGTGGAGATAATAATGGAATCGATAAGCAGACGACTTTAAGAAATTTTATGCAGTATAATGTGGAACGGAGATTACGTCATAATCTTAGAAACCATAGCAGGCTCTTTGTTAACTGAAACCGCATGCGAGAATATTTTAGAATAGTATAAGCTAAAGCAGAGATTGGATGGGAGCTAACTGAACTGTGGTTGAATTAATACGGTAAATCACTTTGAATAACCATGTAAAATGCTTTATGTAATTTAAATGTTGCATTTAAGTTAATTGCATGTAAGGATAAGGGATTCATTTCAAATAAATTATTTTATTTAAAAACAAGAACAATTGAGAAATAAGCGTTTTGAATAAAATTTAAAAGTATCAAATCATGCAAACTTTTCTATCAGATAAAATAAAATTACTATATGTTTTGTATTGTGTTTTTGTAAGCGTATAAAAGCAACACATTAGGTAATGAAACACGAATTTTTTTTTCACTTTTTGTAACTTTGAAGATTTTGAGTTTTCTGTTTAGTTCGTTACATCTTAATTGCTTTACTTGAATATTATAAGTAATATTAGGTAATTTAATTTAAAATAAATACTTCAATAAGTACTGGAACATCGCATATTTCAAATGCTAATCTTAAAAGAGATTATAAGATACTAATATAAATAAATGCTTATAAATTGGTTCATATCCATTAATGCTTAGTCTTTTTGTAGAAACAGTTAAAAAGTAGTTTGTACAATTTTTGTTTTGTAGAAACGAGATTTTCTCTTCAGCATAGGTATATAACAGTCATATAAACATTACTGTCATATACCTACATGTCACTTAGATCAATGTTTTTTGATATTTTGATCCTCGGCCACAAATTTTCTATTTCAGTCACCGACTAAAAATATGACAAACACATTTCATTTATTTGATATTACATGTATTCACAGTACTGTAAAGTAAATATACATAGTATCTATCATAGAGCTTCACTTTACAATACTGTGCTTACATGGAATACTAGATAAATATCTCATGACCTTTTTCTTTTTTTCAACCTTTGGTGTTTAAAATAAAAGCTAATCGCTAATAAAAACAGGATGTAATGTTCAAAAATGTTTAAAATTCGTATTTGTTTTACACTGTGCAGTTCATAATAACTCAAATTTCATATATCGATTAATATATACTCAGCAGAATTGACTCGGACATTAATTTAGTACTGTTTAAATAATTAAAACCTATATCTGTGAATTATCAATTGAATAATTTAGACAGTTTTAGTTAATTATGACAGCTTAGAAGGCATAACCAATGAATTTAAATTAAGAATTAATGCCAATGAACTGCATCAGTTCAATTCGGATGAGTTTTATAATTAAATTACACTAAATAAAAAGTCAGATTTAACTAGCTTTATTTATTCTATAAGGCCATAAATTTTTGTTTTAATCATAAGAAAACAATTTTCTTTTAACTTCGTGTACTGAATAAAAATATTGTCATTGTTTCTCACATATTAATGAAATAATTCAATATTTTATTTAATCCTATTTTTTAGATGTCCTTACATATTTTTATACACTAAATACTGCCAGGGTGGGGTATAAGGTCATTTAGTAATTGTTATATCAGAAACATGCATGATATTTTATCGTTATATATTACATTCATGTTTAATGCTAACATGCAACTCAGAAGAAATTAATAATTGATAAAATCTTTTCAGGGTATCTTGATACAAGAGTTCATGGAACAAAAACGTCAAGTACCAATGTAGCATCGACCACTTCTTTCCTCTTATAACCGGAAAAGACCTAGAAATAGATTCTTGTTGAGCACGGTTACAAGACGAATCATAAACCGGACTGAAGGTAAGAGCCTTTATTAATAGAATTACTACTCGTAACGTCGAAAAAAGTCGTTAATTTTAGGTCTTAAGTGAACACCATTTCCTTTATTGTATTTCCTTAAGTTTCTTTGGGATCAATCGTTCTATACATTACCTTCTAACGGGAAATTTGGAAAGATTTTCTCCGTAATGATATGAACAACGTACCATCAATGCAGTCTATTTCATTAAGCTAAAGAAAAGATTTATTTCGTTTTCCGGACTATTTCTGTATTATTTTTTGTTTTTGTTATAGGGATTATACCTTAGGCTTTCCTTATTCAACTCCATTCTTATTAAGTAAAACTGGATTTTGAATTTTTTATTGCTAATTGATTTTTTTCATGCACAATGTTAAACATTTCTTTCCATTTTAACCCCTTCTTTGTAAGTGTTCGGTAATTTCGTCTAATTCGATAGTTGTATCGTAGAAAGTGCATCCGACGTTACTGACATGTTTCATTTCATTTCACGGCTGCTTTCTGATTTTAAAAGAATGCGTAGATGCAAGTGTGAGAAGTATGAAGTGAAACTTTGCTCTAAATCAGGTTTTAAATTTTTTCATAAGTAAGGAGACATTTCATAGGACTTAAGCCATCAATACAGGAAGACAGTTTATGGAATTCAATATAAGAGAGGCAGAAAGACTTTACCGTCCTCTCCGATTACATAGTTTCTTGCCAAGTGTTCCACGCTATTTTCTTACAAGCTCGTGGTCCTAAAAAATTCCACTTAATAAAGTTAAATATTGTTCTTGTGTTTAATGATCACTCGGACAACCCTTCTTTTGACAATCAAGCACCGAACCAGGCTCATATGACCTTGAGGCCCTACTGGCTTCTCCTGTTTATGGTGAGCAGATCGCAAGTATTGAGCCACCCAGCCACACAAGCCACCCGACAAGCGCCCGGAGAGCCGCAGTCGCAATCCACACACGCAGAAGACTGGCACTGAGGAGGAGAATTTGGAAGACTACTGGATGTTAGCGGACCTCTTGACGCCGAAATTAGTAACGTTTGGTGTGAGCCGAGTGGAGTGATGAACAATAAAGAATGAATTTAGCTCGTTGTACCTAAAGAAGGGAAACCGAAAAGCCAATCTAGAAGAATAGGAAATTTAGAGAGGTTACAATCGCAGCCCTGGGCTGCGGAATCAACACTCAAAAAGTCATTGTGAACCCTTCTTTTGACAAACATCGCGAGGGTAAAAGAATGAAATTTTGCTCTCGTGGATTCTTGAAATTTAGAAGTGATAAAGTAAAACAACATCAGACTCGCCTGCCACCTTCAGTGGTATCGTTTGAGTTTGGAGAAAATGGAGACCATGAAACTATTTTACGTACCCCAATCACCATTAATGAACATGGCGATCTTTAGCCGACTGGAACCGCACCACAACTCTCCGGTTCTGAGCGATCGTGGCTCACCAATTATAAATTCTCCACATTGTAATGAAATAATGAATTAGAATTATTAGAACATTTAGCACATAAAAGAGGTATATAGAAATCTCTATTTACAATTGTAAAGGGGCAATTAAAGAAAAGTTCGTATACTTATGCATACAACCATGCCATGTTCAAGGCATGGCTGTCATTTTTCTCCACTCGCACTGTCCGTTGTGATTACAGGTAATAGCTGTTTTCTGATAAACACTGCTCAATATATTTCCGATATGCAAAATCAATATTTTTTTTCTTGGTAATGATTGCAACGAAATAAGTTATAAATGATTTCAAAGTGGGTTTCAAGTTTTCGTCACAAGAAACGGTTTAAAGCTGTTTACGATAAGGTGGCAAAACAATTTTCCAAAACATTTTTATGCATTTCTAACTATTTTTTTCAGTATATACATTTAACTTAAATGCCTCAAAACAACAGTTCGTAGGCTTGAATTTCTCTCATGCCATGGTTGTTCGAAGCCGTTTGAAATCCTCTTTAATCAGTAGGTCCTGGTCTCTTTAGCCCTTGTGTTTCAAAACAGTTTATCGTATCTCTCCAAACTAAATGAAATTAAAGTAAGAGATTTGATAGATACGTCAGGATTTTTTCTTTATTTATTGCTTGAAAACTGGATATCTGTGAACGAGCTATCTCATGTAGAACACCTAGAATGTGCCTAAAAATTGCTTACCGAGAAGAGTATTTAGCATTTTCCAATTCAGAATATATCACATATTAATTTTCATCAGACTAAAAGAAAATTCTTCTGGATAGGGGAAAAAGAGTTAGACAGAAAAGTGGTTGAGACTTAAAAAATTCTGGAAAATAGCCAACATCATCACTTTAGTAACTTACTTTTCAACTTTTATATGTATGTACTATCTTTTCCATTAATAAACGCGCTCTAATAATCTTCCGTTAAAAGGTTATACTTTTATTCTTTAGCACCTTCCATGTTGCTTTCATATATAACTGTCAGGTTAACAAGATGCTTAGTCTTAAGAGCGTCTATAACAAAACTGTGATAAACGTTAAAGAAAAGAATGCACTCAACTAATAAATGCAACGTAAATGACTTTATATAAATAGATACGGATGTGTCTACATGGTTTTTATTTGCAAATATTTCTTTAAATCTAACTATTTGGCCGCCTACATGTCTGGAAATCTTTTTACTAAAAGTCTCACTATTTTTAATGTTTTTCAACCATTAAAGTGACAAAAGTTATATTTAAATTTCAATCATTAGAATAATCAACTTTTAGCTGCATTCTTAGTATAATCATTAATAATGTTACTAAATAAAGTACAAAAAACACTCACTAAATTATACAGTAAAGAATTTTTAAATCAAATAGGAATTGTTGAATCCTCCAACAATATTTTTAAAGAATTATTCAATTGTATTTAATATTTTTAATGTATAGTAAGAGTTCCTATAAAAGTACAATTAGCTATAGTATTTCACGTATGCAAGTTACAATTTACATAAAACATTTTTTAGCATGTGTAAAGTTCTAGTAATATTTAAGAAAACATTTTAGGGCACACTGTGCAACAGAAAATATATTTAACGTTTAAAAAATATTTAAATTTCACAATTAACATTTTATTAACCAATGTTGAAAAATGTGAAAGAACTTTATAAATATATCTCAATTCAAAAAATTTACCAAGATTTTCAAAAAATACTTCGAACATTCAGCATGGATTTTTATAGTAGGCTGTAAGCAATGGATTATGATGTAATGAAGCATTAAGGGGTAAAACACTGAGCTTGGCATTTCAAACCGAAGCATTATTGTTGAACTTTAATTTATCCGACATACTGAAATGCTAAATCGTATTTCCTGGTGTATTCTACATCAAGACAAATAACAATCCACCACAATATGTAAAAATTAGACTATTTTCTTATAAATGAACTAGCATATAGCCCGTCATATGACGGGATCAGTAAAATTTTTAATTTTCCAGAATTGTAAAGAACACTATGAGTCACGTAAAAAAAATGGTTTGCTTTTTTTTTTTTTTTTAGCTGAGAATTACCTTTCAACAAAAATAATCTATTAAAATTATCACATATGTACTTAATCTATTATTTAAGTCAAATAAAAAAGAAAATTATTTATGTAATATCTAAGTTTAGTGATAAAACGTATGAAAATAATGCAGAAAATATTTAAATAATTTAAAATAAGAAATGATTAAATGAGATGGTTAAAGATATAAAGTCATAATGCTAGAAAAAATTTGTTATTTTTATCTACTTATTATGTGATAAATTGATAAATTTAATCGCTTGTTCTTAAAATGGGGCTTGATATAATGGCATTAAACGCTCGAAAAGGGGACGGGGTGGATTTCGAACGTTTTAAAGAGGACAGTATTTTTCGCTGTGATACGAAGCTTATTCATACCAATTTACTTCAGAATCGGATCTATAGTTTAGGAAAAGATAAACTTTACTCGCTTTGAATTTTGCAAACCCTAACTCATCAAGAATCTAATATGGATGGCCTCTGTCCATTCCAGGTCCAACAGCTTCATAACTTTGAGGACAGACGGGCAGATAACTTAGGCTATTATTACATTACGAGAAGAAAGTTTATACACAACATGAAATGTTTATGTGGCCAAGGACATCCGTAAAGCAATACGTGAATTTAATAAAATAAAAGTAATAAAAATTATAAAAAGTTGAAAAAATAGTAAAAATTTATTTTAAAAATAATAAAACAACTTTCGGAATAAGAATTTAAAAGAAAAAGCAGAAAATATTAAAATTATTAGACATTTAAAAAAATTGGCTGCGTCGGGGGTAGAACCGTCAACCCGAGAACTACGACGATCAAATGGGCGGACATTCTACCAAACGTACAACGCCTGCACGTTGTGAGCGAACTAATTAAAGTATATGAAGTCAGGTAGTCAAGTAGAAACAGTCCAGAAATTTAAGTATTACTCTCCGCTTTTGCCATCCTATCAAAAATGAATTTCGTATAGAATAAGAGGAAGGATAAGACTCGAAATAATAGCATTAAACGCTCGAAAAGGGGGGATGGGGTGGATTTCGAACTCGCTTTCAATTTCGCTAACCCTAACTCATGAAAAATCGAATGTGGATGCCTGTGTCCATTCCAAGTACAACCGCTTCAGAAATTCGCGGACAGACAATTTAGGCTATTATTATATAGGGGATATATTTACCAAGCATGATTTTGTTTTGCATTTGCATTTGTAAAAAATAGAGTAAAAATGATATTAATTCATTGTATAGATAATAGAACTATATACTCATAAAAAAACTAGACTAATTTCAGTAGACTTTTCCAGTCCTTACTAATCATAGTATATGCAATGTTACTATGTAATATTAAACTTTTTCACTCAATTTGTTATATATTTTATTTCAATCACTAAAGTGAGATTATTTCATAATTTTATTAAAGTCGAAACAAATGTTAAATATCTTACATTTTTTTTTGTATAATTTTAATTAACTATTTTAAACTGCAACTTTTTTACCTCTCCTTTTAAGTGGGAATCGAAACTGAGAATAGATTCAGCACCAATTCTTATGTCAAATAGCCATATTCAACGAGATATTTCACTATAAAATAATTGTGGTTTTTGTCTATATTTTTAAGAGCTTTACTTGTAACTATCAGAATAAAAAGACCAAAAAAAACTTAATCACCACCTTTAGTATACATGGGATAATTTATATATAGTGTGTTTTACAAATGTGGTTTATCATAGTCACCTGACATTTTACGGATATCGATACCATCAGATGATGCTAAAATTTTTACCGCTCTTCTTATGACTTAATATAGCCGTATATCTAATGTCGATCGACTGCAGATGTCATT
This sequence comes from Pardosa pseudoannulata, assembly GCA_032207245.1. Lineage (NCBI taxonomy): Eukaryota > Metazoa > Arthropoda > Arachnida > Araneae > Lycosidae > Pardosa > Pardosa pseudoannulata. The sequence continues at coordinate 98,396,302 of CM063498.1, read as the reverse complement.
ACAAGAATGGCATTGTTAATAGGCTAATTTGTAACTGAGCAACCAATAACTTATGTGAAGATAAAATTGTTTACAACGTGTTTATTTTTTATTGTAAAGTATGTTAAAGAAAATAAAATCCCTTTTAACAGCAAAGTATGATGAAAATTGTGACTAATTGAGTAAATGGAAGTTTAGTTCACACGCTCAGTATAAAAAAAAGCGTTTCAAGAATTCTGCCAGAGTCAAAGAAAGAAACAAAATATTTTATTTCGTGCGAACGATTACAGTCAAGCTAACTGCCTATCTGTTGAGTAGCAGCGTCGTTTATATTTTACATTTGGGCAGCATCACTTTACTTCAGTTGAAATCTTTTCATTCTCAACACTCAGTTCTTCGCAACGTAACTATCGCCAAATTTTCGTACCTTTATCATAGAAAAGCTTCAAAATCTAGTTTGCTATGAATTATTAGTTTTGTTTCATGAAAAGTATAATGGAATTTAGGATTGTAATGTCAAACATGTAAAATTCTCTGTTAAACATGTACAAGGTTAAATCTCCAAATACATAGACAATACACCTAATACCTAATGCGTTTCTATACGTCATAATTTATATATATATATAAATGAATTTTTGTCTGTCTGTATGTACTCGATAGACTCAAAAACCATGCATCCAATCGCCGTGAAAATTTGGGAAATTCTTAGGTATATCCCTGGGAAGATTTTTGTAAATTTTTAACGTTCGAAATCCATTCTTTCCCCCTTTTTCGAGCATTTCATGTCATTATTCCAAGTATTATTTTCCCCGTTTAAACGCAAACGATTTATTTTTTAATTTATCGGATCATAACTAAGGGAAAGAAGCAATATTTCTAGCAATGTGACGTCATCCCAAATAATTGTTTTAAGCTTGGTTTGTCCTCGGTTAAAAGCAGGAGATTAAAATTTTCAATTTATCTTATAATAAATAGGTGAAAATGATATATTTTTATCATTATGACGTCATTCGTTGAAATATCTCATTTATTCATTTCTTATTTTATATTATTCAAACATCTTGTGCGTAGTATCCATTCGATTTGACCTGGAAATTTAGATATAAAGTGATTTACTTTCAATTCTATGTGACTCAAACTATAGCATTTTTATATGAGAACTAATTTTAAATTTAATTCTTGGTTAATTTTTACAATGAAATGTTTATCAATAATATTCCAATAACAAAAAGTACAAATTTCAGTGACTCTCATAGGGTAAATAAAAACCTATCATTTTATATATGTATCTTCATATTCATATTGTTTTCGATATGAATGTGTGTTTCTGTTTCATAAAAAACCATGTGGTTTGTGATATATTTCCTTAATTTTGGACAACATGTATTAATACCAACAAAATTAGCACTGTTGCTGTCAAAACCTTTGCTTCCTATTCTACCACCTAATATGTCAAGATCTATTAACCTTGCTAATCAACTTACAGTAGTAATACAGTAGTATAAAAACTGAATATTGTTATAATACGCTTATAACAGAAATTTATAAATATGTCAACGTTTCGAACTGTACTGTGACGAATTTAGAGAGTTATGCAGGAAAAAAGATCTTTGTTTAAAAAAGTAATACATTAAGTTCATCGTAGCGAAGCACGGGAATGCTTGATAGTTTAATATAAATAATGATGTATAAATATCCCGCAAAATGTTTCTAAAACACGACATGACATCTTTAATTATATATATACAAAGACCGAAGGATGGACGTGAAGCAGCTAGTTCATTTTATGAATAACTATACAAATCATTTTCCTAACTGGATATAATTATAAATATAAGCGAAAAAACAAATTTGTATTATTTCGCGTAAATGTTGCTATAAATGCAATATTAATTATAACCAAAATTGGGTTAATTCAGAGGAAATTCATTTGAGTTTTAAGATATTTTTAGTTTGATTTAAGTTTAGAGCGCTACGGTCAACGTTTTACAACACGAGCTTATCTACACCGGAGCGCTTCTGAACGGCTAAGGTTCGAATTCCATGGCAGCATTAGAATTCGAACTGTTGAACTCCTGTACTGAGAGACAACATAATATTTGCGCTCCGGTGTAGATAAGCTCGTGTTGTAAAACGTTGACCGTAGCCCTCTAAACTGAAACCAAACTAAAAATATTTTAAAACTCAAATAAATTTCCTCTAAATTAACCCAATTCTGGTTATAATTAATAATGCATTTATAACGAAATTAAAGCGAAATAATACAAATTTGTTTTTTTGTTTATATTTATAATTATATCCAGTTACTTAAAATGATTATATATTAAGTATACTATATTAAGTAATAAATTTATTTCAAATTATGCTGTTGAGTGATACTTAGTTTTTATTTAAGAAAGATTACGAAGTACTAAAAAAAATTAGACTCTGATTTCTTTATAGCTAAACAGCAAATATATATATTAATAATGCACATTTTATCTAAACTGATTATGAATTGCAATCAATAAATAGTTCATTTAAAAAGAGTAAAAACTTTTATAGATATCTTGAATCTAAATTTAAATTCCGTATTTGGAATAAAGAATTACTGTTCTTAGAAGAAGCACGATTGGAAAGTTACAACTTACTGAATCTGTAACCGAAACATTTCCAAAATGAAAAATGGTGATAGTTTTTATTTAAAAAAAGGGAGTCGCTTTAAATCACTGAAAATAAATTATTGTGTCATAAACTTTATTCATTGCCTCACAAAATTAATTTCGCACTCTTACTTTGCCGTATCTTACGACAGCCGTGCGCTGCTAATATTTTTCAAGAAATTCCCATCGAATGCTATAAATTTTTGTGGTGTTGCTTGAAAGATATTGATTATTTCACAAAGCAATCTCAAATATTTCTGTTATTTTTCATTTTTTAAATCGGGATTTTGAATACACAATTAAGCGACGGTTCTGGGTTTGTGCCAGATAAAGTCAGAAGCTTTTAATTTTGTATTTATTTCGCATTGCATTCTTTGATAAAAATATGCCCGATAAGTGTTAACTGTTGCCGGGTTTTCTAAATTAGCAGGGATTGTCCGAAGCAAAGTGTTTTGTGCTCTGCATTATTCTTTTATATTCCACTTCATGGAGCATTTATAATAAATGAATACACTCATTAAATTTTACGAATGTTTTCTCTTACGGTGTTTGTTTTCGTATGCTGTTTTGTCTTGCTATATGCCTGCTTGACAAAATATAATCTACACAAAGAAATTTTTGACATCTATTTATTATAAATTGTTTGTCATTTAAGGTGAACGGTCTAGTGAATGAACGTTTTGCCATATTTATTAAAAGTGAGGTTTGTAAACCTGTAACAATAAAAGATTGATTAAAAGAGTTTATATAACTGAAAATTTATTAGCAGAAAATCCATGAGTTACCACCGAGCACTAATGAATGAAAACAAAATTGTTCAGCGAATGAACGTTTTTATTTTTATCAGACATTCTATTTAAGCTAAGCATTTGATTTATCTTCAGATGACATAAGCCTAGAAGACAATATCAAAAGCTATTTTATTGGATTACATATCAAAAACCATTTTATTGGACAATGCTAGCGTATTGGATTAGGCATATTTTTCACACATTTCGGGCAAACATGGATGATACTGATTGAACTTTCATTGATAGTCCTTAATTTTTAAGTATATAACTTCAAACATAAATGGAATCTTATAACTCAAATATTTACAGATGTATTTAGTAACAAAAATGACTAAATCTTTGTTTTTAATTAAACTTTGATCGTCCTGGCCTAGCTCGTTTCGTTTACCAGCAATCTCATTCACATACTATGAAAACTTTACAAATACTCATACGCATTAGAAGATATTAATTTAAATAAGCATCTTTTTCCTGGTTTATATATGTTAGAAAACGTCTATATTTGTCTAAATATAGAATTCTATTATCAAAAATTGCAACACTTTCTCCAGGACCATACACTTTCTCCTTCTTTTAATTCCACTATTTTTATTTTTCAAGGAAGTAAAAACTGAAGTTGCCAATTATAAGGAAATTTAGTTCTGTTCTATCCATTACATTATAACTAAATTGTATTTGCTCACATCTATATTAAGAGTTACGATTTATCAATAACACTTCTGAAATGTCCTCAACTGAAAAAAAGATGTTGATTTCTTTCACTTGACATGGCTCCAGAAAGCACAGAAGCAAAACTGTCGATTAGTAGCGTGACCTGCACTTGTTTTTCCTCGTCCAAGATGTCATGTTTTGATTATGTGTTCTTTGTAAATACTCGATCAGTCCTCTTCCACCCAATTCTGTTTCCCGAAATAACAGCGGGCACAATAAATAGTCGAGGGACACGCTACATTTCGTCTGCTCACTCGGAAAGAGATATAAAAGTCTTAACGCTACCTATTGCCAGAAAAAGAAATACAATTGATTCGATGAAAAGCATGAGTAAGAGAAAAAAGGGTATTCTGTCTGCCCTTTCACTAGAGCAACAGCTGCTTAACTCACTGTTCGAGTTTTCTGATCTGAGGTCTGTTGCCATCCCCTCCCCCTTCTCATCGAGTATTTTTCTCCTTTTTTTCATTTCTGTCTGGAAAATAATGTAAAAGCTAGTTCAGTAAGCATTTTATTGTGATTTCTTTAGTAAGCCATAGGCATTTTTTAAGTCGCTTGACTAAGCGACTGAAAAATCTAAGTACTAGTGATAAATAGAAAATTTAACAGAAATTGATTATTTCTACATTTTTTAAAAGTTTGTAATTTAATAAATTATGTTTAATCAAAAATGTAGTATCTTAAAACCCAAATGAAACGTTAGATGTATAAAAATCGATGCTGATTCTTTCATACGAAAAATTCTCTGTCGCTTACTCATCTGTTAGAATCCCGGCCCAAATTAATTGGTTGAACCCTATACCTTTTTGGGATTTTCCCACATTAGTACTCATTCTTACCCATAGATATATTCAACCGGGTAAACATCCCTCTGGATGTGAAAAGGAATCCAATGTAAATAAGTCTATATACATACACACACATACACACACACACACACACACACACACACACACACACACATATATATATATATATATATATATATATATATATATATATATATATATATGTGTTGTAGCGTACTGGGGCTCTAAGTGAGCCCGAAAAAGGATAGCGGAGGCCTACTTCCAGAATAAAGAAATTTATTTAGAAACACAATGTTGACGTTATGATAAATACGATGAAAATTATGAATATCTACACATGGAAATGATGATCGTTGCAGGAATTAGCTTCCAAATTGTTTGAAGAGAAAAAAAGGGGGGGAGAACACTCTCTGTCGCTCACCTGGACGTTTTCGGCCGATGAGTTCACAGGAGACCCGATCGATCAGAAATTCTCTCTGGGCCTCGAACTCTGGCCTTTTTATATCGTCGTCTCCGCAAACTGTCCATCTCAGCTAATCGGACATCTGGTTGATGACGTGGTGGGGAAACAGCACGTAGACTCTCTCGCAGGGTGAACAGGTACACGCCCGATTCCAAAGTAAGTTTGCAGTAGTCGAGAGCAATATTGCAGATCATTAATCGATGTCCCTGGACAAACCTTTAGAGAAAAGGTAGGAAGGTATTGCTGCTTCCCTTATAATGTAGAGAATTTCTGTCGTGTGAGACTCTTTCTTCGGAATGCCATTGAAAAGAACACTGGAAACACTTCGCCCGTATCCCAATTAATTTCTCAGACAGAATGATTGAGATGGTCCTCGGTGTTATCAATCCTCTATTTAGCATCCTATTCTGCGCCAAACAATGCCCTTTCTCTAGGTTAAAAAAGAGCTCAGTTCAAATGATCACAAAAGGCTCTTTCACTATTTCCACTTTATGCAGTTTTTTCTCACGGCCGTAGATAAGTCTGTATCTGGAAATTTAATGTAACGAGAATTCGTTACAATGTATGTGTGCCTAATAAAGAAGATTATCGTGATAAGTTTTTAAACTCTTAACATTTATTTTTCTTCTTAATTCGGTGTATAAATTAATTCAGAGCCATAAACAAATAACATTAATCCTAAAATTCACCTATTATCTCAAACACCTACATATTGTAGAGGTATATAACACCGAATCAGCACTTTTGGGATTCTGTATAAAGAACAGAGGCTGTAAGAAAACTCCCTTCTTTACTTGAACATAATTGCAGTTTAGCCACGACACGCTCATAACAAATGAAAAGAAATATGGCTAAATTTTATGTTATCTAAAATAAAGATGTTTCGGCTATGACTGTCTAAGTTTAATTACTACTGAACCTTGTTGATTCAAATCTATTTTTAAATTTTTTTCTGAATTTTCGCATATTTACATACACCCACACACACAAATGCATATATATATATATATATATATATATATATATATATATATATATATATATATATATATATATATATATGAGGTATGATTATTTTGTGCCTATGTACATTGAGATAAAAAATTGGTTCTTATTCTTTAAAGAAAATTTCTCCTAAAATGCTCTTCCATTGTTAGTTTCTCCCTATATAATAATTTTATGTGTTTTAATACTAGAAATATTATCCGAATAGAACATTTGGAGTTAATTTCAAACCTAAAATGCATTGAATTTATTCATTGTGTTAAAGGTCTTAAATCCCACGCTTTGAAAATTCTAACACAATGTCTCAAGATGATAGATGTGTCTGTTTGGAACGTCAGCGCTTGGATCTAACGTTTGTATCAGTAATATTTGTACAGTCTCTAGAGGCTTTCCCTGAAGCATATTAGCTTAGGGCTGCTGCTAAAGTATTTATACTGATGTTGAATGCGATAATCAGAATAATGTATTTAGACTTGTCAGAGTTTATTAGGATGTCAAATATAATGATATAGGTTTAATTATTCAAATTTATTACAATGGTCCCCCTTTCTTTAACCCGCTTTAATTTTATGCAATTTTTCAATAATATGTACCTTCATGGACTTCAGAGTTTGTACAAATTAAAGAAATTAGACGAATGCGCTGCAGAAAATAGAAAGCACTTTATACGAAACTAACTTTAAGAAATATATCAGTAACTTTAAAGAAATAAAAAGCTATATGATACTTTGGTGCAAATTATTTAGGTACTGTTTAAGTAACTGCGTAAATATTTGAGCTTATTTCCATGCAAAATAACATGAAGTTTTCAGTGTTTCCCTGAAAAGCACTACTTCAAAAAGAAAAAAGGCAGACAAAAGTGGCATACCATATTTTCTTTTTGGCGAAAAAACTCTAGATTTACGTTTACTGTTACATTTTTATTTGCTTGCGTATAATATAAAGGAACAGAATCTCAACCATGTAAATGCAACTCACCCAAAATATCACAACCTCTCCAAAACAAGAGAAGTACACACAAATGCTCACAAGTTGTAGTTGGGTAAAACAGGAAATTATGTCTTAACAAAACTATCACGAGAGAAAAAATCACTGGACATGATTTTTTTTCTTATTGTAGAGGTTTTTTAATTTTGGAAGTAGATATTTACCATAAACTTTAAGGTTAATAATTTGTTACAAAACATTTTTAGGAATTTTTATGTTAAATTAAAACCGAAAATCATCAATACCTGCCTATTTATACCATATGGTCAAAAATAATACAAAATATTTCGTATAAATGTTCTTTTGTGTAAAGCCCTACTTATTACGTTGCAGGCAAGAGGGGTAATGCTTACATTCCTTTTGCAAATGGACACCATAATTAAAATAGCATTTCAAAACAATTTTTTAATCCATCGTGATTCTTTATATTATCCGAAGAAAGTTTAGTTTTTAAATACGTATGCATGTAAGAGATCGGCTGTGTAACTGTAAACTGATCTAAAATATCATACCCTTTCTTAAAAACTGAGATATGCTAACAAATGTACACATGCTGTGGGAGTTGAGTACAATAAATTATGTCTAAATAGTCTTATCGTTGTGAAAACCTATCACTGGTAAGGATATTTCATTGTATTAGAGGATTTTCAATGATAGCAATAGAACACTATATATTGTTACTTTAACATTTAAGTCTAATTAGATAGCATAATGTATAGAAGTAAATGGTAAAATTGGCAATACTTATATATTTATACCATTTCGTACAAAATAATGAAAGAAATTTTAAAGACCTTCCATATAAAGCATTCATATTTCCCCTTTCCATAAAGAAAGCCAGCAATAAATTTACATTTGAAAATCACTCTTTTATCCATCGAGATTCTTTACGTACTTTGACGAAATTTTAGTTTTTTAAATGCATACTAATATATGTAAAAAAAATCTAGCTTGGACGTATAATTGCTAACTCATCTAAAATATCTTAACCTCTCGAAAACATGAGACGTGAATACAAACGCACACATGCTGTAGTATTCGAAAACAAGAAATTGCTTAATTATAGAACACACCTAAAAGAGAAGGATCCTTTGTGAAAAAAAAATTCTCGAAAATTATCTTTCAAAGGGAAAAGGCGCTCACCTAAATTTTAATATGCAAATTAAACTCAATGCATTCAAAAAGTCGACCCTTTTATCTCCTTCCTTCTTATTCTATCCTTTCGCTTACCTCATCAGAATTCATAAGATAATAAACTTGTTTCGATAAAGAAGCGAAAAAGGGTTTTAATTTCTTTGGAGAATAAATTATGTGATCATTTTAAAAATCTCCTTTTTATAAAGTCGTTACATTTAAGTCTAATTAGATATCATAATGTATAGAAGTAAATGGTAAAATTGACAATACTTATATATTTATACCATTTCGTACAAAATAATGAAAGAAATTTTAAAGAACTTCCATATAAAGCATTCATATTTCCCCTTTCCATAAAGAAAGCCAGCAATAAATTTACATTGGAAATTCACTCTTTTATCCATCGAGATTCTTTACGTACTTTGACGAAATTTTAGTTTTTTAAATGCATACTAATATATGTAAAAAAAATCTAGCTTGGCCGTATAATTGCTAACTCATCTAAAATATCTTAACCTCTCGAAAACATGAACGTGCATACAAACGCACACATGCTGTAGTATTCGAAAACAAGAAATTGCTTAATTATAGAACACACCTAAAAGAGAAGGATCCTTTGTGAAAAAAAAATTCTCGAAAATTATCTTTCAAAGGGAAAAGGCGCTCACCTAAATTTTAATATGCAAATTAAACTCAATGCATTCAAAAAGTCGACCCTTTTATCTCCTTCCTTCTTATTCTATCCTTTCGCTTACCTCATCAGAATTCATAAGATAATAAACTTGTTTCGATAAAGAAGCGAAAAAGGGTTTTAATTTCTTTGGAGAATAAATTATGTGATCATTTTAAAAATCTCCTTTTTATAAAGTCGATGAGTAGCATGAAAAAAAAAATTCTTCCCATGAATACAGAATCACTTGAAGTCTTAGTAATACTCATTCAATCATAATTTCAATAACGTCAACCCCCCACTTTTGATGCCAGAAAACAAACGCACGTTCCGAACTCTAGAAAAATTCCCTTTTTAACGAATAATGAAGATAAAGTTAATAGAACCCCTTTTAAAATGGATAAAAAACTTTGAAATTATTTTTTTGGAAATCATACTTTATGTATGCACGTAAATAACTTCTTTAGAAATTATGTTATTCATTTTCAACGAATCTGATTTTTTTTAAAATATAAATATTTCATCATGTTGATTAATTAAAAGGATTTGAGGAACTTCGTATAAATCCTTTCTATTTATTTTTTAATGGACGTAATAAATAAATTTGAAAGAACTTGTTAATGATCCTAATTAATAACAACAGGTTCATTTGAAATATATTTTGCAAATTATTTAATTATAATTAAATTTCTATTCATTAGTAATATATATAAACAATGTAATTTTAAAATAAGCTATAAAAATATATGCAAAAATTAATAAATCAATAGCATCATATATAAATAAAAATGTGTACTTTTATGTTTTCAAATCCTTATTAATAATAAAAGGTCCATTTGAATCATAATTTGCAATTGCTTTATTACCAGAAAATGATCCGTTATGATATAACGAGTGCTAATTTCAATTTGAGAATTTTTTCAAATGAAAATTAAATTAACACTCGTCAAATTTGTACATAATGCTTCAAACCGATGCAACAGCAATTTTTTAATAATTATAATTTTTTTTTAATTTGATAATGATACCTAGTTATAATCCCTATTTTTTTTTAATTCCTAATTATAATCCCTAATTACATTTTTTAAATGTATTAGGAATTTCACGTTATTTGTTTTAATTCAAATATATTATTCTTACCTATTTATTAAGTCTTACCATACCGCAATAATTTAGAAAAAAAAGATAAACAGTCTGTAGTACGTAAATACGTTAGTAATGTATCCAAAGAGTGTATCATTTTTGAACTAACGTTTAGAGATCATAGCATTTATCAAACATAAATGTTACATAGGATCATAACATTATTCATATTTGTATATATATAGGGATCATAACATTCATTATCCCTAAATAATTTTTTCAATTCAACTAGGTATTTCAAATTTTTTGTTTTTATTCAAAGATATTATGCCTACCTACCTATTTAGTTTAACCATACGTTGGTATGTTAGTATACATCCAAGGAATGAATCATTTTAAGCTAATAACCCAAGAACTAAACACTTCTATTGTTTGACCTATAAACTCGTTGATTTCATCTGAGACATTGCCGAACGCTGGCCGATTGGTTAAGGCGCTGATCGTCGGTACCGGTGTTCGTGGGTTCAAATCCCACTATGGAATGGATGTTCGTAGTCTTTCGGAATCGGCTTTAAGCAGTAGGTCCTGGTCTCATTAGTCCTCGTGTGCAAAACAGTAGACCGTAGCGCTCAAAACCAAACCAAACCAATCATCTGGGACATTACTTTTCCAGTGTTTACAATATGCTTAATGCTTTTGGGACTTCTGTGATATTTTCTCATTTCAAACACGCGACTGAGTTCGAAACACATTTTCCTTAACAAGCAAAATATAAATTGGTATTGTTTGTGCATTTTGCAAGGATAAATTATAATTTATTACAATTTTGTTTTAAGTATGTCCCATATTAAAAATGACAACGGGATTTCTAATGAGCACAAGCTGTAGTTTTTAAAGTTTAAATTTCATATTTGTTTTGTAATACATAATAAATTAGACTTACAATATTCAGCCACAACTATTTAGGAACAAAGATGAATTGTCTGTAGTACGTTGGTTTGTTAGTATGCATCCAAGGAATGAATCATTTTAAACTAATAACCCAGGAACGAAACACTTCTATTATTTGACCAAGAAACTCGTTGATTTCATCTGGGACATTGCCGAACGCCGCTGACCGTCGGTACCGGTGTTCGTGAGTTCGAATCCTACTATGGAATGATTGTTCGTAGCTATTCGGAATCGGCTTTAAGCAGTAGGTCCTGGTCTCATTAGCCCTCGTGTGCAAAACAGTTGACCGTAGCGCTCCAAACCAAACCAATCATCTGGGACATTACTTTTCCAGTGTTTACAATATGCGTAATGCTTTTTTTTATTTCTATTATAGTAACAAATATAATTCACAAAATAAATTTGATACTTATTAGAAGCTCTAAATTATTCGCCAAACAGCTAAACTTTCACATATATGAAAACATGAAATCAATTTTCATTATTGGACCAAATGAAGTTTAAAATATTTCTTGCATTTATCGATTCATTATTAAACTCAGATTTACCACTCGTGTTAACAAAAGTCGAGATTTTTAAACTAAATTATTTTAGAAGCAGTTAATCAGTCATATAATGGAAAACATAAAATTAATTTTTATTATTGGATATTATTCGATTAATAGATGTATAGAGTGAGACCACATGGTACCACTCTATATCGTTCTAAGAATCCGAGATATGAGACACGTTAACGAATCTCAGATCTCGGTTATTATATTAATAATAAATAAATTAAATTTCAATTTATTGGTATTATATATATATATATATATATATATATATATATATATATATATATATATATATAATAATAAATTTTTAAAGCTTTTAACGTTTAATAATATTGTTTTCACTAGCATCGTTAATAAGCCATTTGATAAATAAAATGACATTAAAATCTCCTAAAAAGAGAAATTTTAATTAACCCTCCGAGTGGAACACGTCTAGGAAAAAATTCTCCAAAATACGCTAATGTCAGTTGTCAAAGAGTTCTATGATTTTTACCTTCACCCTTTGTCGGCTAGAATAGAATATGGAAAACCCACCCTCGTTATTGTCCCTTTACTTCCGGTTATATATAGATATATAAATAGATATTATAGATTGTTAATTTTTAATACACATAAAGCTCGTCAAGTCTGGAATATTATCCCATAAGAAATAATGGATTCTAAAAGTACAAATAAAAATATTCTTTGAGAGACTAATTTATATTTTTTACGATAGACATCCAAGATATTGAAAGGGTGCAATTAGAGATACATCTGTTACCGCAAACGAAATACTTCGAAACAGAGATTTACAAAGCCATGAAAAGCTATCAGCTTCTTTGTGCCTTAGGCGGTAGGGTTGCATCCCTCAATAAATGTCAGTGAAAGAGGGGTGCAGTTCCTAAACAATAGACCTGACCCTCCTACCTCAAAACTCTATGCGGAAAAGCACTGGAAAAAATGTACATTACACCCATTTTCGGAACATTTTTGGAGGTCAAAAATTGTATGTTTTGAAGTCATCATCGGTTTGGCGGAATTGTACGAGCGAACCGCTTAGAGGGTTAAAATACTTTGCTTTTCGTAAAAAATGAATACTAGAGAAAACATTTATGAAAAATCTTAATGTACTGCATACTGTCCAATTGCTTTTGTATTTTGTTTACACAGGCAGGAATTACCTATGTAAATAAATACGAAAACTTTCGGTTTTTTAAAATCTTAAATGTTCAAAAGCTCTCCATCGATTACTTATTAATTTCAAAACAAAGATGCGCGGGTCTTTATATAGCTGTTTTATAAATGTCCCACTTGTGATAAGTAAAAACATTCTTTTTAGAAACACAGTATCCTTTGCTGAGCGTAAAAAACACATACGCTATTATAAATAATTTATGGCAATCGCAGCGTCATATGTTGACCCTCACAGTAACTAGTGCAGTGTTAAACACTGCTTTGGCAGATAGCGTGTTTTTTCTTTTTTTGACAACTGCTGTCACTTAGCATTTTCAGTATCTCAGACTTTTTGTTAAATTGAATTTTCAAAGGTTTTAATTTATTTTATGTTGATTTAATTATTTCAAAAGACATTGCATTGGAAATGGGCTGTAATGTTCTATAAAGAGTTTATTTCTTGAGAATTGTTTCTTTTTGTTTTCCCTTTTATTGATATTTTATAACTGCTTTTCTTATTTTTACGCTTGCAACATGTTCTATCAAAAGAAAATTCGCATACTGTTTGCAATCACATTGCAAATTTGGGTTCTGGTTGTAATTATGGTTGCATTCACATTAACCATCTACTCTCTTTCACCTTTGTTAAAGTTATGGAAAAATGTCAATCTCACACAGATGAAGGTACTTTTCTGAAAAATTCTAATATTAGCATAGATATCACAGAAATCTACAACAAAGTATTGATAATCTTTGAAGATTTGAGCATACAAATCACGAACCAATTTCTCGGTCAGTTGAGAATGTCATATCTGAATGGGTGTGCTATTGTTGCGTTTGATGTACAATTGCGACGTAAACTAAAATACAACACGGATGATCTTTTGTCGTAAATGCAAACATATATTCCCAAGCCAACGCTTCAGCAAAAAGACCTTTGCAATCAAATAATGCAAACTGTAGGTAACGGTTTAGGAGATACTTTCTTAGACGCTGTCATAAAATTTCCTAATTAAATTTATTTTGTCAGTTATTCGATACTAAAATGACGATACTGTTGTGAAAACAGATGAAGCAGTTAATTATCCAACACAATTATTGAATTTACTCTATCTGCAGTGGTTACTCCGCATGTATTGTAATTCAAAATTGGTTATATAGCAAATTATCAATCACTCAAAGATTGCTTGCAGTAAATAATTTAATGAGCATTGTCATAGGAGCAGCAATCTTGAAAGGACCTTTCAAAGGCGAAGATGTCCTTATTCCTTACATTCCTATGATTGAAACGTATATGACATCGATTTAAGTGATTGATATTACTAAATAGACTGGAGTTTGCAATTACCATAAACGATCTTTAGATCTGTAATGTTTAGGTATAGACACGTGTTGCTTCTCACAGGAACAATTAAGTGTTGCGTGTTGTATAGTTGGCTAGCAAAACAAAAAATATCGCATAGCATAAACTCAAGCATTATGGAACTAAACATATTAAAAACGTGTGCTTTCTCTTTTATTTCTCTTCCATTTACTTACACTGATTCACAGCAATGTGTGGCCTGGAAGGATTAAAAAATAGTATTTATGCTTTACTGCTTAAATATTCCATTTACTTTTTCTAACGCACACTCTCTTATAACATCATTAAAATATAATCTTTGTATATAAAGTTCTAGTAATGATTATTTTGATCAAGTAATGAAGGCTTTTAAGGTTTTAGTATTAAGTTGTTTCTTCTTAATCCCGTACATTTACATAAATGTTAAAAATAATTTAATAGTGTTTCAAAATTTGTGATTGTAGATTTTGCGTGTTGTTTAACTCTTAAAAATATGATTTAACATATGGACAAAAATGTTCTCAGGAGTGAGCACATATTTCGCCGTAAATAGGGCACGGTTCATGAATCCTGAGAGCAAACAAACGGTTCCTCTGTAGTCTGAAGACCTTTAAAATACAGCATTGTGAAAGGTAAAGTCATTAAATTCAAAGAACTTATATCTAGTATCAAAACATTCATTTTAAAGCCCTTGAGATAAAACTGCACAGTAATTTATCAGTGTGGTAAGAGAGTATGTACTTCGGTACAACTTTTTCAGACTTTACAAGGGAGAGTAATAATCTCTTTTCCTGCAGAGAAAATAGTTAAATGAAAGGAACACAATTTTTAAAAATTTTATTTAAAAAAATTCTTAAACTAACCCGAGGGTGCTATATATTTCTTTAACTATTCCTATTCATGTGGCATCATACTGAATTCAGCTAAATGATCAGAAGTAAAATGTACGACACCGAGGATTAATGAAAAATAACTCTAATGAATAAAATTACTCTTTTTGTGTATCCAGACGAAATATGCTTTACTCCTTTCAGAACCTTCTCTTTTTTCCCCATTCTTCAGTAGCCGTTTTCATCGTACCTCATTCATCATTTCTTTTGAAAAGCGCCCCCAAGGAATAACCCGAAGGAAACACTGAAATACGCTTCTTACCTAGAGAGATATGGAGTAAAAAAAAACTGTGTCTCGCATAATGGTATATCTTTGAAATGAAAATATATTTCTATTCATTTATGCTTGTGATATATTATTAAATTCGCTGAAAAAGTTGTGCCACATTAAACTTATGAAATAGAATCCTTTTCGCAGGGACCTCTTTTTTATTTTAATGCCCAATAATGACTGCCTTTCCTACAGAAAATGGTTCCACGTAGCCAGCAGAGATTCAAGACTGTTTTTTTTCTGTGGATAATGTCTCGTTTCCTGTAATATTTAGTTTATACTGTGAAAAGTATTTGTGGAATAGGAAGTAAACTAAAGTCAAGAGGGCGTTTTGAAACTAATGATGTAAAGAATTATTCTAACTATTCAGTTCATCAAATGTATATGTAATAAAATTATCTAAATTCTTACGCCTGTGTAGTTCTTGTACTAATATCTTAAACCAGGCCTGTTGACGTAACACAAAGAACAAGACACCAGATACAAACTAGCGAAGATTTACCCTTTTGCTGAATCTTTATTTACAGAACCATTTTTCATGAAGAACAATTCTCATGTGGCGTAATGTGGCATCTTAATCTGATAAGGAAATTGGTGAAGCAAATAAAACAATTCTCAAGTGGTCAATATAGCATCTCACTATGATGAGGAAAATAGTGAACCAACTTCCAGCCTCCGATAATGCTATGCTGTTAACTCCGTCTTGGCTTGCTCTCTCTCTGAAGGGGCCTCCAAATCTACCGAACAAGTCCAATGATCACTGTTGCCAAAGCCAAAGACGACCGACCCGCATTAACAACTCCTCTTGTTCAATGGGGTCGAAGGAGGGTCACTGACATCACTTTCGTCCTTCGGTCAGTCTCCCGCGCTGTCTTTGTCCAATAGTGTAACTCACTGTTACAATAGTCTTAACTTTTTATTAACTTAAATTAAGGAATTAGTTTTTCTTAATTAAGCAATTAAGCAGTGATTCTCAAATTTTTGGACTTCTGTAAGATTTTTTATTTCAAGCCCTCGACTGAGTTCGAAACACATTTTCCTTAAACAAACAAAATATAATTTCATATTGTTTGTGCATTTTGTGTTAATAAATGATAATTTATCATTGGACTTCTGTGAGATTCTCTTATTTCAAGCCCTCGAACGAGTTCGAAACACATTTTCCTTAAACAAACAAAATATAATTTCATATTGTTTGTGTATTTTGTGTTGATAAATGATAATTTATTACAATTTTGTTTTAAATATGCCCCATATTAAAAGTGACAACGTGATTTCTAAACAAAATATAATTTCATATTGTTTGTGTATTTTGTGTTGATAAATGATAATTTATCAGCAATATATGCTTGACAAAAATTCATCTGGTACTGATGAATTAGGATTTTCCTGAAGTGTCTAGAGGTAAAAGTATTATTATTAAAAAAATATGTACATAAAATTACCCTGTTTGCATTATTGAGCTAACTATTCGTTTAGTCTTTTAATTCGCTTCATTAACATTAAATAGATAATTAATAAGGTGAGTGAACTTGTAAACCATAGCATATTTGTTTGTCAAATAAATTAACAAAACATAACAAAAATTCATTTCCGTATAGTTTTTCATTTTAATTTTTTTTTTATACTTGGTTTGCATTATTAGCTAACTATTGGTTAGGGTGCTTTTAATTCGTTTCATTAACATTAAATGCCATAATTAATAAGGTGAGTGAATCGGCTTGTAAACCATAGCATCATTTTCTCATTGCAAAACATCAAACATAAAAACGCTCCATTTTCAAACCAAATTCTTTTTTCTATACTTGGTCTATAACCTACTGAGCGCCGAAAACCCCACTATGCACAACTAGTTTCGAAACTGGAATTTAAATTTACTGAGGATTATAACTTAAAAAGGAATGTCTATCTTTTCTTGTCATATAAAATTCTGTCATTTCTATACTGTCAAATTTCACTTTAAAATCCTTGTTGAAAGACATCTCGGAAATATTCTTTTTCTTTGTAGGAAAAAGACTGAGTACTGGGGTCGAATCTTGAATCTATACAATTTTATTGGAACTTTCTTGGAGACAATTCTTAGAGTATTTATCAATCCAGATAATTAGTCATGATAAGTGCAATGAGAAAATGCTTTTTTCGTTTTATGAGATAAATTTGATTTGGCGTCAACATTGATGTAATTTTTTATAATTTTTTATCCGTATTGTGAATCCGTATATAGTTTAATTTCTTGCAAATCAGTGACCATACTTACATATGCTTAAATTCAATTTTGATCTCAAAAACAATCCGTTCTAGTCGTTATATTTAAACCTGTAGATTTTGCAAACAAAACAAAGCACACAACTGCCTGTATCATCTTTTAGAATAATATTATTTGAACAGTTTTATAAATAAAAGTATAACTAAAGTGAAATGAATATGAAGCAACGCTTCTACTGAGCAAGAGTTTTTCCTTTATGTTTTATTACTTCTTACCTGTTTCAAATCATACGGGATTCAATGAAATAGTAATAATTATTCCATGTATCAGGCACATTATGAATTTTTGCCCATACTTTTTATAGCTTTATACACGCTTCGGCAGTACAACTGAGTGGTGTATCTCTTATATACATTACACCTTAGTTACAGTAAGTTAAAGAGACAATATTTTTCCAGACTTAAAATCTTCATTATGCTTTAAGATTTATCTTTTTCTAGTGCTATTCATTTATAGAATGAATTTTTATATTATTTTTATAGAATGAAGTTTTATAATTACTTTCTATCTTTTAAAGAGTTTAAATTTTGTCATTTTAAGTTATATATTTTTAAAATAATTTAAAATTATACACTAAATAAAAAATTATTTACCCTCAAAATAATTTTTAAAGCATATATATTACAATCTAAATATTTGTATAAAAATGAAGATAAATAAAAATTTTTATTATGTAAATGTAAAACTTAAAATGTAATATAAAAATATAACTTATAAAACTTGTAAGACTTATAAAACGTAAAACTTATAAAATATATGAAATTTTATAAAAGAATTAAATACCATTAAGAAACTGAAAATTATAAAAAAAATTACTGTATCATAATATAAAATAAAATTTATTGCTCGTATAAATATAATTGAGGTTCGCAGAATAAAAAATATAATTCTTTTCTGTCTGATATTTAAAAAAATCTGTAGTCTGTAATTTATAAATTTCAAAAATATATTTTATGCGTTAATCGATATATTTTTTTTCAATTCATGTATTTGTTTTGAAATTTTTTAAATAACTGTTTCTTACTATAAGAGTAAATAGTTATTTTAAAATTAGATGCTTATTAAAGTTGTACTAAAAAAAGTTATTTTAAACAAAAAACATTTTATTTTATATTGAATAAAAAATATGATGTTGAAAGGAAGATTTTTCAGCTCAAATGGGACCATGTCTACTTAAGTAAATTGATAAAAAATAAAAAAAAATAATTAGTTTGTATTAAAAATGCTAATAATACATGATAATACATGATTAAAGGATTAATATTGTTCGATGCCTAAATACAATCAATAGAAGAAATATAATAGATAAAATTTCATTAAATCCTCAAAATTATTATACTTAAGACCAGTTAGTACAGCAATGTAGCAAAAAATGAGTTTCTTTATTTATCGAATTTAAAGTTTTTAATATCTCTTATTGAGTTTAGTAGCACTTTACTTTTTCTTATGCCGTGAATCCTCTGTGAATCTGAGCAGAACGATGACCGATTGGTTAGGGGACCGATTGGCCTTCGGTACCAGAGTTCGTGGGTTCGAATCCCACTGTGGCATGGATGTTCGTAGCCGTCCGAAATCCGCTTTAAGCTGTAGGTCCTTGTCTGATTAGCCCTCGTGTTGCAAAAAGTAGAATGTTTCACTCCAAACCAACCAAACCTCTGTTAATCTGTTAAATCGGTATCAACGTTATTCGGTTCACTAAAGGCAAATAAATAGTTTACATGTTCGACACGAAATTACCCTACACAGTTGGAAAATGTCACATTATATCACTTATTCAATCAGTTTCCTTTTTAATCTTACTGTTAAACTTAAATTGGTAGAATATAACTCATAGAATTCATTTCTGTCTGAAAGGAAATCCTTTTTAAAAAGATGAAGCAGTTTTATTTTAGAGAACATAGTACCTTTATAACCAAAATATCTCTATTATAATTTTCCAATTTTATAATTAAAAATATCTTTGTTTAAAATAAATTATTACGAAATCTTTGATAACAGTTTAACTTTATAAAAATTAGCTTTTCCATTTTAAGAGAACATTTTTAAAATAACACAAATGATATACACTAAAGGGAAAAAAGCCGAACGATGACCGATTGGTTAGGGTGCTGCCCTTCGGTACCGGAGTTCGTGGGTTTGAATCCCACAGTGGCATGGATGTTCGTAGCCGTTCGGAATCGGCTCTAAGCTGTAGCTCCCGGTCTCATTATCCCTCGTGTTGCCAAAAAGTAGACCGTAGTACTCCAAACCAAACTAAAGGAAAAAATCAAGTTGATATTTCCCACAGAATATTGTTCTAGCTAATCATATTAGCTTTAAATCATATTTTTTGTAATTTCTAAAAATATTTCAAAATTCTAAAAGTGATTATTTGAATTTTTTAATTATATTTATCATGCTATAGAGTAGAAGATATTCATTGCATTAATATAATTTATGTGACTGTTTGAAATAAGGCAGAGCATTTTGTTTTATAAATAACCAATAAAAAATATATGGTAATAAACCTTTCTTTGAAAGAAAAACTCTAATCCTCCTTGTAAATTAAATTCCGTCAGAGAATAAACTCCACTAAGTATGAAGAAGTGTAAAATAATTTAAATAAATTAGATAAAGTAATTTATACAGTACTTTTATTTTCTATTTATGAGAGTTAGTATTCAATAGATAAAGTATGAAATATTCCGCGATTCCAATAAAATGTAAAATTCCTACAAACTATTAGACATACACAAAAATTGAAATACATTTCAGAGAAACTGGAAAAACACATATGAATAAAAATTAATATTGGAAATAAGAGATGTTCAAAGCCAAAAATTTATTTCTTCATCTATCGCTCACTAAAAAAAAAGAATTTTTTTTAATCACAATCAAATACAGAAAAACTTTTTTGAGAAGTATCAAGGGGATGGGGATAAAAAAATATCGTGACAATTTAATGAGACATGACACTAAACGCAATGAATAAAAAGGTGGATTTTCCTACAGATTATCACACAAAAAATATTATTTATAAATTGATTATTTATTGTAAGGGGATTTTTTCGGAGAAGATATAGGGTTGTGAAATGGTATGGTTTAGTTTGGAGCGCTACGGTCTACTGTCTTGCTCAAGAGAGCTAATAATACAGGTACGTACAGCTTAAAGACGATTACGAAAGGCTGCGAACATCCATGTCATCAGCAGGATTCGAAACCTCGAATTCCGGTACCGAAGAGCAGCTCTTTGCCATTCGGTTATCGTTCGTAGGTTATAGAAGGGTGTTATAAAGTTGAATAAAAAAATATAAAAATGTAACAATCTTAATCTAAATAGCTTATGATAAGAGATCGAATATTTTAGAAACTTCATGGGGGAAATTCAGTTAGAAAAAAAATATAGATAATAACATACACTTATAAAACATCGGGTCAATTGAAACCATGCGCTTACAAGCGAATGAAAAAAAATATGTATTTATAAAAATTCCTTCGAAACCCCCACATTTTCCCTTTTTTTCCGTTGTACAAGTACTGGAAATCACTATTCTCGTATACTGAAAAGAACTTTGGAAAACTACTCACACGGATTTAGATGAAAAATCGGCATGGCTTTAAAACAGGTATTTTCTCTTGAGTAGATTCGTGACAGGGTAAAGCATCAAAGCTATCCATAGGGGTAAAGTTATCTCAGGGAAAAGAATTTATGCACAAAAAGAAGTAGCAAAAACACTTCTAGAATGCACAAATAAACTTTTGTGCTCATAATGAAGTAGATGTAAAATTACTTCGGCCGTTTCATTTTAGAATATTTCTTAACTAACTTAACTAAGGAAAAATTAACAAAAATCTAATAAAAACAGAATTTAAGTTCAAGGAAGAAGTTTGGTAACTGGAGGGCATGTGTGTAGACATTTAGTAATCCACTATAAAAAGCAATCCTAGGTCCCTAAAACAAAGTCATAACTTCATCACTTTAAACCAGTCCATTAAATTACTCTGGTATCCGAGAAGATAAATTTTAAAGACAGAATTAAACAACAAATGCAAAGCAAGACACACATAGAAAAGGAATATACATAGACAGATAATTCCGACTCTGAGTGAGCTGCTTTTCCAAGCCAAAGAGCTGTGTGCTTACATGGTCAGTCTGCTTAGGCAAGCAACTGACTTCACTGACTTTCGTAGCAATCGATTCTTCGAAATTACTATCTGTTTATTACCTCTTTCTATTTGTACCTTACGTTGTACCTTATGTTGATTTTCCTTTTACTCTTATCATTCGATTTCGAATAATTTTTAGATTTCCCGGTGTTTTCATAGGATATTCTAATTGAAAGTAACTCTCGGATTTCTTCTCAATTTTCTTCACGGAGTAAGGCTTGTTGCCAGCCCATCAACATCTAACACTTTTTTATGATAGTTAAACGATTTTAGAAACTCAATGATTTTACTACCTTCTAAAAAATAAGAAAAGTATAAAAATCATGATAAATTTCAGAGCTTAAATTTTAACTAAAATAATTATTTTTATCTGGACTGACTAAAGTTGGAACATTTTAAGTGTTTCCTCCGTCTGAAACCTTTAACATTCCTTTTGGCCCTTTCTAATATGGTTCTCACTAGTTTATTCTTGACATCTGTAAATACATACATACATATATGTATATTTGCATATAAGCATGTATGTCGCATAACCCAAAAGACATCTGTATAACAGAAAGTCTCACCATAGCGAAAATTAAAAATGTGTCTCAGCAAGATAGCTGTACTCTACTCAGACACTTAAATACTTTGAAAGACAAAAACTTCTTTGATTCAATATAATGTGCAAAAGATAATTCGATAGTCGTATCATACAAAATAAAAAACGAGATATTATACAATAGATGTACAAAGAAATCATGTGGGGTCCAAATTAAGTTTTTTTTTTTTGGGGGGGGGGTCCTGTTTTGTAAAGGAAAATGGTTCTTCTATAAACAAAACCCCAAAATTTCATTTTTTTTTGCTATTATAAATAAAATTCATATATGAATATTTGTTTGTTTTTGATCACAGTTTAAAATAGTATTGTCAATTATATTTTTTCCTTGAATACAGAAAATATATGTAAGGATTGCGGGGGGACTTACACCTTCCAAAGCACATAGCCCTTAGTATATATTTCGGTTGTCTTTCTATATATATGTATACAATAGAGTAAATAAAAAAGGTTCTTTAGGAAACGGCTGAGCCATGCTGTGACAAACAAGAAACTGCAATACGCATTACAATAAACAACGAAATTGCAACATTTAGGGATTGGTATTTTTAAAATTTGCATTTTTTGAAAAAACATAACTACATGGAACTGCTTTAAGTTATAAGATAAAATATAAATAGCATTGTATTCTTTTTAAAGAAACGCTTATATCAGTATTCTCTAAAAACTATTTCCTGTTAAGCTTTTCAAAAGAAGTGATGAATACGATGCGGTGGAAGGAACTTAACCCATCCACCAGCTACCCTCCCCACCTTTTTCCCTTTCAAAACAGTCACCCTTTTCATAAATTCCAGACGGAACTTACCGTACCATACTAGAGTTGCCCGTTTAAAAGTTTTCAGGCTACTTTTAAATTATTTTCCCTGCAAGGTAAAGGAGTTCCGTTACTCAAAATTAGTTTCTTTAATTTATTATCGCTTTGCAATATTTTTTTTCCTCAGAAGTGTGCGATACGAGTTATACGAGTGCGAACGAAAAGGGGTCGACAGGTCCGTTTTCGAACAGGAATTCGCTGTCGAACCCTCGTCGACGCGTCCGTTCAGAGGGTTAACCAGAAGCAAAAGGGGAAATAAAGTTAAAAGCATACTAAATTTTGCTAGATAAAAAGCGATTTTGTATAGTATGATAGTGTGTTATCAGTTTTTAATCTTTTCGTTCCATACTCATTTACGCTTAAAAATGCCCAAAGATATAATCTCAAGATATAAAATATAATCATGCTCAAAGATATAAAATATAATCTCAGGAAAGAAAAAAAAATAGAACAAATTTATTAGTGAAAGTTAAAGCATCCTCATTATATCGCCATATATTTGGATGGCCAGAATGGATGCTTTTGAGTACGTCTGATACACACACACACACACACACACACACACACACATATATATATATATATATATATATATATATATATATATATATATATATATATATATATATATATATATATATGTTCTCTATACTTTTCAAATAACTGAATTAATGCTAATGAATTTTGCCTAGTTAATTATGTGGCCGCTAGGGAAATTTAACACAATGAATCTGGGTCTTATATTAAGATTTATTTTAAGTATTTAAATTTATATGTTTTAAAAAATTTTATTTTTAATTTCTTTATGAATAATATTTACATCCTTTCACATGAATCTCTTGTTATATGTATGACCATGATCAATTGCAGAATTCAAAAACTTTAACATTTAATTGCGTTTTTAATATTTATTTCATAGCTATAGCTTATCACTTCAAATAATCACATAAAATCCTTTTCGTATTTTTCCATTAGCTAATTTCAAGGATGAAGTTCTAAATATAGCCAAATAGAACTTTACACTCTAATTTATCTCAAAATGCAAACAAAAATTTGTAAAAACAAATGTATTCTCACTTCTTTTTTTTTTAATAAAAATTACACATGACATCGCTGGCTATGTATATCTAAACAGAAATCTGAACACGAAGTGGTTAGTATGCAAGAGGTTATTGTAAAATTTCAATTATTACTGAAATATAATGATGGTTGATGATTAACCTGGGTCAAGGCTGTACACAAATAAATTTCTCCATAAATATTGAATAATTAGAGTAGTATACAAATACACAAACGGATTTACTAAAAGATATATATTCTAAAAAGAACTTAAGTATATAATTATGTATGCTACGAGTGAGTAAAATAGTGGGTAGGTGAATACAAGAAAATTTACTTTTAACATTCTTTTTCCGACAACAAAATTCATACGTGAAACCTTATATATTGAATTACAAGTTATAAAAATAGAAAACGTCATATAACTTTCACATCATTTAACTTTCATATTCAAGCAACTAACAAAAACGCACTTACAGTAAATAATTTGTTTTGTGTGTGTGTATAAAAATTAAATATGCTCATTCGGTACAGTCTTTTAATTATTTGTCAAAAATGGTTTTTATATCAATTAATACTAATTACAAAATGAAAATATTTTTTCTAAATTAGTGTTTCTCCCCTTTTAGTTTTACAGATGGAAAACTAAATGGCAATTTGGAATTATATTAACGTCATCTGCATAAAACTAGAGTTATATTTTTATTTAAAGATTTAAATATTTATTGTTATTATTTTTTAAACTTTTCTATTCTTTATAATATTGTTATAATTTGACTTTTTCGTATAACGCATTTTATTCAAATTATTAGGATTTATTTAATATAATTCTTCTATTGTATAATTCTCACTCCAGATACTGTGTATTCTTCTTACTAATTGTCTTAGATAGCTTTTAAATATTATTTGGGACACTGCCAGAAAAGATGAAACTATATAAAGCAGTTAAATAGAATAAATTAAAGTTTTTATACATGATGTATAATTTATAACATGTGAAAGTCATCAGTATTTTTCACTTGCAGATTAAATGGAAAGGAACATAAAATAAATTATTCTTACTGTAAGCATTTTTTTTTATTTATCCAGTTTATGAAAATGTAAGCGTTAAAGCAAATATAAATACCAACTAAAGCTTTTATAGCAGACTCGAATTTTTATCATCTCACATATTTTTACAGTTTTCATCATTATTGTAGTAAGCATTTTATACATTTACTTATTTTATATTGCATGGTGTATATATATATATATATATATATATATATATATATATATATATATATATATATATATATATATATATATATATATATATATATATATATATATATATACCTCGGGGTGTGGGGAGAAATGTGATAATCCGCATTATTGCATTATTTTAGTTTACAGATAAGCATATTTTCATAAAATATTTCTTGTTGCATTGTTCAAATAGTGAATATTATTGTTAAATCTCGTTTTAGATAAGATTCTCCTTAAAATTTTAGAATAGTAAAAAAGGTAATAAAATCTTCATTTATTGCAATAAATGTGTGTATGTATGTGTGTATGTGTGTGAGTGTGTGTGAGAGAGAGAGAGAGAGATCCGTATTCTTTTTACTCTCAAGAGTCTGTAATAGATTGTATTTATGATATTCATTAATTTATCGTAATCTGATATAATATATTACCTGTAAAGTTAATTATGGTATTTATGGGGATAAATATGTAATTAACATATTTATCCCCATAAATACTTAAAATAGATAAGGCCACATGTTTTCCTTTTCCAAAATATATAATTTCCAAACGCTTCACACATAAAATGTTTTGTAAGAAATCATTACATATTTGACTCAAATTTTACTCTTTTGAACGAAAGTATGCTGTAAATTAATCAATCATTGGTTAATCCTGTCCATCCGAAAACATTTAATGAGTCGTATGGACATTAATTTTATTACAGCAGATCACATTATACACTGAAAAAAAAATGGTGTAGGCATACCTATGCAAATAAAAGAGATAAGAAACCAATCAGAATACTGCTCTGCTGTCAGCAAATACTATACGAGACAACAAGTGGCACAGTTATTACTGCTGCTACAATGACAGGTTAACAAGATTTTAGTGAGTTTAAACGTGGTGTTATAGTTAGCACACGATAGGTGAGACATAGAATATCGGAGGTACCTATGAAATTGTATTTTTCCTTACGACCATTTTGAGAGTGTACTGTGAATATTGGGAATCCACTAAAGCATCAAATTTCTGACATCGTTGAGGCCGGAAAAAGATTGGTCAAGAACGGAACCAACGACGACTGGGGAGAATCTTTAAAAGTGACAGAAGTACAACCTTTGAACAAATTGCTGCAGATATCACTGCTGAGCCGTTAATAAGTGTCAGCTTGGGAACTATTCAACGAAACATCATTTATATGGACTTTCGGAGTCGAAGGTCCACTCGTATACCTTTGATGACTGCACGACACAAAGCTTTACGAATCATCTGAGCCCGTTAACACCGACATGGATCTGTTGATGACTGGAAACACGTTGCCTGGTCTGAGAAGTTTCCTATCGAGTCGTATCGAACGGATTCACGTGTACGGGTATGGAGACAACCTAATGAATCGAAGGACCCTGCATGTCAACAGAAGACTGTTGAAGATTATGGAGGCTCTGTGATGGTATGGAGTGCGACCAGTTGAAATGATGTGGGACCCCTGATACGTCTAGAAACGAGTCTGAGAGATGACACGTACGTAACCATCCTGTCTGATCACCTGCACCTATTCATGTCCATTGTGCATTCTGATATACTTGTGAAATTCCAGCAGGACAACACTCCACATGTCCGGAATTGCTAACACGTGGTTTCAGAAACACTCTTTTGACTTTAAACACTTCTGCTTGCCACCAAAATCGACATATTTTAAAAACGGGTTACTCCTGCAGTAAAGAATGAAGTGTACCTTTAAATATCTTCTGCTATATGACAGTTATCAGGATTATAAAGGCTTTAGTCTTTAAAACTCCCGAAATTTTAACGAAACTATAAAATGAATTTTATCCTGAAAAACTTTGTATATGTTTAACAACTAAATAATATTTCTCTAACAGAATGATTATTTTACCTTTGTTTTATGCCTTTTTATTTTAAAACTTAATAATCATATTTTCTAACAAGATTTTAGGCATTATATTAACAACTTCCGTGAGCCATATTCCATGTGCATAGCTTTTATCTGAATCTGTAATAATTTTGTGAGATATTTACTACTACTATACTTCTGAGAAATATAGATAAACCTTTTTTTAAATGTAAAATATTTTGGCTTGTTACAGAGTCTTTGATCAGAGACAAAATATCGCGAAGCAACGAAGCAAACTATTAAAACATTGTTGAATTTGAAATATTTCCTTTATAACAGTTGTACATAATGTAAGTGAAAAATATGTTTTCTTTGTATATATAGATGTTGAACATATTGAAAAAATTTAAAAAATAATTATCTAGTATTCTGTATGTTAGAAACAAACTTAAAGAATATTCTTTAACGGGTAAATTTTTATGAGAAGTTTAATATTGCCTTTCCTAATCAAAATTTCTTTCATGTAATTTAAGTTTCTTTTATGTATTATATGAGAGCTTCAGTTTATACTAGTTTTAAGAATATAGTTAAAAGTTTAATATATTAAAACCTGAAGTTCGACGTTCCTTCTCCCCACAACCCATTAAAATTGGAGTCATTTCTGTGAAATAAATATTGATGAATATTTTAAAATCTAAGTTGTTATGGACTCCTGGGAATAAAGTAAGTATGAAGTTTGGACAAGTTTGAACTTTAAAGATACTCCTCATTAATGTGCAGCTGTCGTTTTCGACATCATACTATGTCATTTATAAAAAAAGAAAACTTCGTGAGAAGATATTTATTTGCTGTCATATTTTAGAGGGAGTTTTAAATTATATTCAGCTACACATCATGACTTTAGTTGATGTACCTGCTAAAAAAGTAAATTATGACTCAAGGAAAAAAAATTATAAAATGTGCATCCAAATGTTGCTTCTATTAATCAAGATTTTTTCATGATTAATAGTAGATACTTTGTAGTTTGCTGGATTATTTCTATGATTACCATCTACCATTTCCTAGTCATTTCAGAAACACAAATATACTACATACTACGTTTAACTGATTATATAATGGGACTCTAGACATTAAGGGTTAATTAGGAATAGATCCAATACATTAAACAGATATGTGATATATCCATTATATGGATAATTCCCAAAAACAATGTGTATTTCTAATCAAAATACAATTGACTTAAAACTTAAATAATATTTTAAAATTTAGCTGATTTGACATTTTAGTTGAATTTCTCCTATTCATGGTGACTGGAATTTTATTTTATCACTACAAAATTCATATTTAATACTTTTCATAATTACAATAGTATTCCTTGTTATCCATTACATTATTTTTGCATACGAATATGTTGAAAAATGATACTTGACTGTTTTTACTATTAAGTAGTAGCAAAATTAGATTTATGCAGAAAGTAATTTTTTTTACATTTCAGTTCGTAATACAGACCCACACGCATTAATTAATATAGAAAATTTTTTAATTAAAATTCCAGAATTGCCCGCTTATTAAGGTGGTTATAATGCCGCCTGAAACCCTTTACTGCCAACGTATCTGTGGAGCAGTGGTCAACACAACGGGCTTCAGTACGATATGTCCCAGGATAGAATCTCCGTACAGGCGATGGGGGAATTTTAATTTAATATAATTACGTTTGTGATAAGTGTACGCCTGGTGGCATCAAGTATTTTTAAAATAATTTCTTTCCTTAGTTTTCCATGAAAACGGTTCAATTTATAATTTATTTAAAAACAGTTTTCAATTTTTGGATTTACAGCTTTAAAACAGAACAATGTCTATCGGGTCGTCTAGTATATATATATATATATATATATATATATATATATATATATATATATATATATATATATATATATATATATATATATTATATATATAATAACGTTGAAATTTACATGCTATCTGTAACTACTTTTGCCCCCCACCCTGTATGGTGTGTGGTCGATTACCGGTTTTGCAGTACGAGGAATCACCCTTTTTGAGTGTAAATTACACCAATTTAGGGAACAAAGAAAGCAACAGTCAGCCCATTTCATGCCCTGAGATTAAGAAATACCGTTTAACAGCAAGAAGACGCAATTTCGTGACGACTGAAAATTTGTTTCCGTCGAATTCAGATTCCGTATTGTTATACATCAAAGAGAGAAGAAACTGATCTGTAAGAAGCGCAAGAGTTTCCGCTCGCGTTGGTAGATCTACTAAGGGTTTGACCAGAAGGACCACACAAACGTTCATTTTCTGAGAATTATGCTTAATTGTTTTTTTCCTTTTTTTAAAAAAAAAATATTGGTGTGGTTAAGTGACGCAAGAGTGGAGATAACCAATTACGGATATATACGTACACGGCTAATGACCAACATAAAAGACATTTTTTTAGATGGGCAGGACTAACTTTTACAGGTATATCAAGATTGGTAGAAGAATTTTTAATTGAAAAGAGATTGAATTCAGGGAGAGGAGTATATATACGAGTATTAGAATGAGGAGCGTTAACCCGCCTGAGAAAAGTGGGGTTTTTCCCGGTGAGTTGTTGTTGGTTTTTGAGCTAATATTCTCTGTACCATTTCCAGTATTATGACTGATGCTTATTGTCTGTAAAATATTCTTAAATATCTACTATAATATTAATAAATTTATTAGGTACTAACTTACTTTCCTTCTTTTTGGAGCTCATATCAATATGTCAGTTTTTACATTAATAAACTATTTGTTATTTAATAACAGTAATTATAAAAAAAGCACCCTTAATCATGCGGTGCCTCTACCTTTTTATAAGAATGTGTGTGGGGGGCGCGTGTGGGGCCTCCACCTTTTTAAGAATGTGTGTGGGGGGGCGCGTGTGGGGGCGTTAAACACACTGTATTAAAAATATTTAGGTAGTTTAAAAGTAAAAGACTGCTGTCGAAAAGATAATGGAGAAGATAAAACAATTTTAAAAGGAGAAGGTCCAACCAGAATAATCCACTGAAGAAGATATGTATGTATGCATGCATGTATGTATGTATGTGTATATATATATATATATATATATATATATATATATATATATATATATATATATATATATATATGTGTGTGTGTCTGCGTATCATATTGACACTATGCGTGTAATATACGATAATAGCTGTTCGAAGTATTTTATTGGTTGTACCTAAATATTTAAAATTGCAAATAAAGGAAGGTTATATAGTGTAACATTTAAACTAAAGTAATCCGAGTAATGTGCTAATTGGCCAATCATACTATTATTATTCAACAGAAATATTACCAATGCTACTTACAAAGTAGAAAACTAAAATTTTGCTTAAGTAATTTAATATAACATGACTTTTAAAAGAATTCGATAAAATATAACGAGTTGAATAGGAACAATCCTTCAAGTTGAAAGATGCTATTATATTTTTTACACGATGATGCAGGATAAGGAAACCCTTTATTCCACTATTTTCTTTAAACTATTTCCTCAGCAGAAGCTTTTCAAAAGAAGTGATGAATTAGGTGCGATGGAAAGAAAGCTGCTAGAGGGGAGGGGAAAGACATAAAGAAGTTCAACGTGCTTTTAACTAGATAAAAAAAGATTTTATTTATAATGATAACGTTTTTATACATTTTAATACTCTCTTTTCATACTCATTCGCGGAAAATTATGCCCGAAGACATAATATTTAAAGATATAGTAAAGGGATTTGCGCCTCTAAAATGTTTGGATGGTTTAAATTGATGTTTTAAGCGTGGTTATCATATAGAGAAAGTATAATACTATATTATATAAATATTTGTTACAAGACATATATTCATATATATATATATATATATATATATTCCTTGATATTTTAAATATTTAAATATTTCTCTAATATCATATAGACCCTCCCGGAATATTATGGAAATAGGCACAATATGTGATTTTATTCTGAAGTCAAGGTACACCATGAATCTTGTAGGATATTCTGTAAATTCTAAAGAAAGTGAGGTGATGAAGATAAATGTTTTGCAGTAAAACAAATCAGATTTTCTTAAAGTTCTTGTAAAGGAATTTTGGTGTCTTATTGCAGCAACATTTCAAACTGTTTGGTGTCGACTTGTTTCGCTGAGAAATTTTCTAAATCAGTCTGAAGATACAAATGACATTAATGGATTTATGTGAGTGGATAGATATTCACGCACTTCTAAAAGTAATCTCTAGACGTATTAGAAATAAAGCATTCTAGTAATTAAACTTGCCTTTATACACTATGTGAGGTCTATGTTTTCATGGGTGAGTTTTCTATATATATCCTCAGTTATCTACGCAATGCAACTGAAAACGAGACTTGTTCATAAGGAAACGTTTTATTGATCATCAACGATCTAGTGACAGGTCTGAAATATTAGCGTAGTATGCACTCTGACAATTACTAATGCAACAGCATTGAAATCTGCAACATTTTTAGGCATCTCAGTACATCTATCACATGAAATATTTCTGATGAGCTCTTAATAATCTTATTTCTTCTGTCTTTATAAAACTCTCCCTATGAGAGATTTTTTTGATTTTTCGAACTCTTTATATCCCCAATAGACCCTTACGGAATAATTTTATATGACTAAATTAGAAATACTGAGCTGAGGCATGCGAAAGAAAAACTATGCTACGTTTAGTCCCCAAATTATAATATCTAGTGTTGTTTGTTTCCTTATTTCAACGCTTCTAAATACAAAAAAAATATTTTTATTGGCAGCATGTATGCATAATTGCTTGGTTCTATTGTTTACGGGTGCAACATTCCTCTTGAGACAAAAAGTGCAGAGATGAGATGAACAATTTATTTTACTGCAAAATGCATTGTTTTATTTACTTTGTATAACGCCTCCTTTTATAATCAGGGAACCTTACCACTTTTTGCTGTAAAGGCGACACTGCAAACCTGATTACAACATTGAATTACTGAAAACCTACTAATTGGTTCTCAGTGATGAAGAAATGTCTTTAAAACTTTAAATGAAGTATTTCAGTTAATTTTAAATCCAGAAAAATGAAACTTGTACATTATGTTTGTTCGACTTAAGTGTTTACCAAATATAAGAGAGGGAAACGGAAGAAAATATAAAAACTTACAATTTAAAAACGCCCCAATATTCACTATGACTAATAGTTGTTGTGAAGAAAAACAACCGATGGCTTTACTATTACTCTCGTATAAGAGAATAAAGCAAAACAAATTCGTCAAAATATTTTTCTAAATAATGCAATGGAAAACCGATTCCAAAGTCCCTTCATTTTCACCTAGCTGAGTTGCTTACAGTGGAAATGTAATATCCTTGATAGTCTTCAAACCAGGATCTAGCATCTGAGGTTTAATCTGAATAAAAGGTTAGGTTTAAAATATTGATCTTTATTAAGAGTTAAAAACATATTTTTTGAGTTTTAACATTGATAGTGTTCTGAAATTTTCCTGGTATATATCGAATACTTTAGAATATTATCAAATTTATCTAAATAATTATAATTTCTTTCCCTACGAATTTCAGTAAAAGAGAGTTAATATTCCAAACCACAGTCACATTTCTGCTGAATGTTTGAGCAAAATTTAAACTTTAATACATTTTGTGCAATCAATGTTCGCGTGGAATGTAATTTCATTAGAGCAGTTTCCTTATATATTGTTAAATTATAAAGATTTATTTGCTCTTAAATACTTTTGTTTCTTTTTTAATTCTTATCTGTGATTTTGGGGAGGTAATCTTCTGAACTTTACAAAGGGATTATATTTTTATTGTTTTTACCTCATAGAAATACCTACGAAATCATAATTAGAAGCTAAACTTAACATAACTTTGATATTTTGGTGATAATTTCAAGAAGGTTGCCAAGAAAGAACCAATTCTCTAAACTGCTATTTTGCTTCACCTAAGAGCAAATCTTTTGTCGAATGAAGTTCTTTATTGTATTGGGTGGAAAATACGTACCTAAAGCTATAAATGCAAGTTTTGGTTACTATATAAAAGAACATTTCTAGTACATTCTGATAATATATTTTGAATTTACAGTATACAGGGCTATTCGTAATTTCATCGGGGATATCTCATCGCTATGACAAAATAGAAACCTAGACAGGTTTAGAAAAAATGGACCTTGTATCAACAAAACAGAAACAGTTTAATTTCCTTACAATAGTAGTTTTCATAAGATTGGGCAATTGTTAATTTTAATTGACATTACTTGGTTTTTGATTCTAGCTTTCATGGAATTAATTGGGTGAGTTCCTGGAGATAACATACCTCTTTTGCCATGAACCAGCACTCACTGGATTTAATACACTATAACTTTTTATTGTGGGGTTATTATATAGACCTTTATGAGACTTGCGTGAAAGGATCACTCCTGAATATCATTGGTACTACCATGTTTAATTGAGTCATACTCAATTCAACATGGTACTTGACTATGGTATTTAACTATGACATTGATATGTCATTTGACCATTTCACTCATAGAACATGTAAGGACTTAAATAAAACATGAATTTTATGTATTTAGGGTAATGTTTCTTTTCTTGTATTCCTCTTCGATTTTTTCCATATGACCTTCTGCAACCGCTTAAGGTATTAAAAATACCACTGTATACTGATGGCAGATTTTTTTTTTTTTTTTTCAGATGGAAAGTTGTATTGAATAGAAAGAATTTTACTTTGAATAACCATAAATCTTGAATTTTGGTTTTCTTTTAAGTCAATTAATTAGTAAAATGGTAATTAGCAATAATGGTAATTAGCAATTAATTAGAAGTAATGGTAAGCAATTATTGAATAAGGTAATTAATTGCCTTTATTGTATCCTTTTGAATTTAATTTGAAGAATCCTTAGAAATCGAAATGATGAGCCAAAAACAGAAGTCTATTGTTGTCTAAAACTGTCTTTAATGAGGAAACACATCACGAAGAATTGAAATATATATAATTAATTTAGAATTTAGAATTAGGTTTCAAAACACATGTTGAACACTGAATGTGAATGGATTAAACGAAAAAAAATGAAAAGAATTACTCAAACATCGAATACCAAGCCAACAGCCATCTTTTCTGGCCTTGAATACTAAAAACAAACAAACAAACAAAACAATAAAAGCCGTTACAAGGTGATCTCATTTATTGAAATACAAACACTTAGAATAGAAACCACAGACAATAAAAAATAAAAATGAAACAACTATTATGAATTATTTAAAATTTAAAATTAAAATAGTAAGTCTTTTATAAAGACTGAACAAAAGTTTTAAAATGCAATTATGTAATGCCTTTTGGTATTTACTCTCTCTAAACACCAATGCATAATATGCTGTACAAACAACAGGGATAGTACTCTATTCGATAAATACTGTAATCAATTAAGCAAATTAAAAATATATAGGAAAAAACAGTGAAGTAGAACAAAAGGGATTTAAAAGCAAGCGATGAGTAACTGAAAATATGATTTGTCAATGTAAAAAAGAATTCCATTAAATTATCATATGATTTGTTACCACATACGGATAAATGTATGAAAAATAAGTTTCATTGACACAGACAAGAAAACTATTCTTTTACACTTTTAAATGCTAATTTAGGTTTTTTTCGAGTCCCTTTTGACTTAATATGATTAGATAAAATTTCTATTCTAATTATTGTGTAAATAAAAGTAAAGTACATTTTGAATCTTAAAAGTTTGCTTTACAGAGGGAAACGATAAAATATTTTTCTTAAATTTTACACAAAAAATTCTTTTTACATGGAGCCTTTAAGAATATATTAAATATCAGGTGTAAAAATGTTTGCATTACGAAATAACTTCATGTGGGTATATATTAGAAATTCTAGAATTTTCATGATTATTTTTCTGTTTCCTACAAATATGCAAAATAAAAAAATAAGAAATTCGAAATAATTTCTGTTGTAGGAATATTCGCTTAGTAACACATATCCAAAATTCAGTTTTTGATTAAAAAACATTTCTTTTAAATAAATTTAATTATCTCACATTATATATGAAATAAAATTGTAAAATTAGTGATTAAAATCCACGGTAGAACTGTATCAAAACTTACGTTATTTTTAAGACATTTAGTATTTATTCCTCGATATTACAAAAAATAATTTAATATTATTTTTTAAATTCCATGGATAAATAGTTAAGAAATTACGGTTATTTTAGATCGTTGGAATAATTTATTGATTATGTTATATTAAATATATGTTATATATAGAAATCGTACATTTCTAGTGTTTACATATGTTCTGAAAAGATATCTAAGAAATTTATTTGCCCCATCGAAGTCCACTCAAGAAATTTAAAATCAGAAATATAAAATAACTTTATAGCTATATAATTCTTGATACCAACTCAAATCATTTTAATTAGTATAAATTATGTTACAGTTTTTATAATAATTATTTTAATTTTAGTTAATAATTAAGATAATCAAGAAAATTAATTATAAACGAATGTATGTAATTAATAATCATTTATAAAATTATAATTTTATTGTTACTGCATTAATATTTAAATTACTACATAGACAAGAATATTTTTATAATACGTAGGTAACCATCACAGTATTAATTCTGTTATCTTACTTTTTTCTTAAATATGTTATATACTAATATTACATAAATAAAATTGAATATATATTTACATATCGTCATCAATTCACTAAATAATAAATTAATATTTAAACTGTTATTTCAATTTTTTAGTCTTAAAATATTGAGTTTATTCCTTGGATGGTAGAAGCCAATTTTGGAGGGAAAAAATTTTATATGAATAAAACACATAGGATTTCTCTTGTATATATGTATATAAATATACAGCTTTACTGCCAAATAGGAAGAACAAATATTAGATTTAATCTAACAATATTTAACTAGCATAAAATTTATTTATTAAACTAGTATAAAACATAAACTAAATTTGCGATGTAGTCTGCAAAATAAATATTGCTTCTACATCTTTTTAAAGGGTTCAGTGAGGATTTCATGGGTCTTTATTTTGTAGTACTTGGGCTAATGTCCTAAAATTTAATCTAAGGGGGAAATAACTAATTGCTTAATTTTATTGCACTCAGATTATATATATATATATATATATATATATATATATATATATATATATATATATATATATATATATATATATATATATATATATATATATATATATACATATATATATATATATATATATATATATATTGTATACATATATATATATATATATATATATATATATATATATATATATATATATGTCGTATCCAGTGGTCGAATGGAATAATCAGTATTTCTTGTTTAAACACTTCTTTATTTAATATAGAGCTTTTTAGGCGAGACTTGCGCCATTTCCATTTATTCGTGGCGAAGCCAAGCGTGGAGTGTGTTGACAGCTCTACGCCTAAGGACCAACTGTCAGTTATCGCTTCGCTTAATCATCAAATTCTTCAAATATCTTTCCGCTTGACCGGATGATCCTAAAAGCTTACACGAGCGTGGGTTTTTTCATTTATTTTGTTATTACGAAAGAGTTCTCTTTTAAATTGTTCACAACTCACTTAATTTTCTGAACCCCCCCCCTTTTTTAGACCTTATATATATATATATATATATATATATATATATATATATATATATATATATATATATATATATATATATATATATATATACTTTTAGAACCAATCTTAACAAAATTAATGTAAAAAAGGTAACTTCCTGGAGCAGTGACGACATTCTGTATAAAATATTAATGTTTTAACAAAAAAACATATCTGAGACTCCTCAAAGTGTCGTTACAAAATATCTTCACCCTTTTACATATTCGTTGGTTATTTTGGGCTATAATACGAGATATTCATGTTGTTGTTTCTGATACCACTTTGACAAACCAAGAACTATAGAGCCATATGCTAATCGTATTAATGCAAAGGGGTGGACCTTTCGTTTTAATGAACACCGTTAAGGTGAAAGAACGACTTTGCTGAAGTGGGTTCTCGTAATTTTGAAGCAGGCACCAAGCAGAAGACCCATATGGTTGGCCTGCCACCCCATAGAGGTATTGATTGAGAAATTGGAGGATATTATGACCATAAACATATTTTGCATGCCCTAGTCACCCTTAGCGAACACGGTGGATTTCAGGCCAGCTAGGGGTCTGAAACCTCAACCACTCAGCTACGAGACCGTTGTCTTTGCCGACTGAGCTACCTTCGGCTCTTATAGACGCTAATACTTGCGACCCGGGTTCAATACCCAACCGGGTAATATTTTCATTTATTTACAATGTCTTTTTGCTTCTAGTTTTTTACTAAAAATATAATAGAATTTGGGCTAATAATATAATAGAATTTATTTGTTACCTACATCTTATAAGAAAATTGTGTTTTTGTATTTGGTCTTTTAATTATATTAAACATTTATCAGTTTATAAATAAATATTTTATATTTGTTAAAGATTCAAAACTTTAGAAATCCTCGAATCATTGTTATTTTTTGTGACGCTTTCAATATTCTCGAGTGACATGTAACGTGAAGAATGGATTACAGTCAAAGATAAAATTGAAAATTGACTTTTATTCTTGATTAACTACGGCTATTTACAAAGGAATGTTAATTCCCAATCATGTAGAACTGCAAAATGGTTGCAGGTAAAACTTTCCTCACGACGATCACAGTCGAAAGAATAACAAGAGATTTAATAATCTCTTGCAAGTATAGAGGTTTTCGTGCAATCAAACCAATTTATTTTGGTATCTGAGACTCTGCGCTTCCTATATGAGCGGACTTTACGAATCTCTCGAACTAGAAAGCTGGCTCCGGTAAAAAAAAAAAAAAAAAAAAAAACCTCCTCGAGGTCAACACACCTACGTAAAAAATGACGAAAATAGTATACCTGTCAGTTACGTTAACTGTTTTTTTTTTTTTTTGGTTGGTAAGATCCAGTTACTTGAGAACTCCAGCTAAAGTTACAGTTGACTTTTTAGCTGATTTCTCATTGGCTTTGTCTTTGAATTGAGCATCCATTAACGATATCCATCAGGATATTTGTCTATTCAATCCGATTGTCAAGATCCCAGACTTGACACCACGCTATTGTTGTAAACAGATGGGCTCCTATCATGTTTTGGCGCTTTTGTCGGACAAAGGTAAGTCTTCACATCCTTTTTAAACCTTTAAATGTATATTAGCTATACATTGGAAGAACCAATATGCATTTAAAGTAAGACAGTAGCTTAGTTGGCAAAGCTCGTAGCAGGAAGATTGTAAGTTCGAGGACCAACCTGCCATCATGGTAACATCAGATGGGGTTGAAACACGTAAAATAAGTTTATAGTTGCGGTCCTCAAAGTTCAAATGATACCTCTGGTGGTCGCAGACCAAGCATCGCGATCTTCTGTTTGGTCCCTGTTTTCAAAATAGTAGAAAACACTTTAAGCTAAAAGTTGTTTTTATTAATTATCGTAGCACAGTAATATTATAAAATTACTAAGAAATTCTCACGTAAATCCTCCAATAAAACAATCACGAAAATACATGACTTCCACATTTTACTTTAAGTTTCTTTAGTTTTTAGTGCGAATGCCAAAATACTTTACTTCTCAATACAATGAGAAACAAAACAATATGCCAATTATGACACTTGAAGAATAATCGCTATATGATTAGATATGGAATACATATATATATGGTAGATGGGTGTAAGCTAACGATTCTTGATGAAACGGAGAGATTAAAATTGAATTTTGTGTAATGGGAGATGATAGTTTATAGAATATTCTATGAATTATAACTTTTATGACATATAAACAAAATGTGGGATGCGCATTATTTGTATAAATGAAATAGAAGACAAACATGAAATACACATATGGTTGTTTAGGGACCAATAAAAAACGTTTAAATTTAATTTACCTGTAGTTTAGAGTTAAAGTAACTTTCAATGAGTTTTCTATGCTTATGAATTTAAGGTTTTATCAGGCCAAGTTGTAAACACCCATAAATTTTGACTATTTTCAGGAAATAATTTCCACCTGATTCTTTACCTCTGTCCCACATATTGACATCCCATCGAGAGGTCATCTAGAGTCAGATTTATCCTGTAACTTTCCTGGATATACAAGGAGAAATTCGGTGGTGCCTTTCAGATTTCGTACTTTTCATTCCCACCTCTATGCATGTTCACAACATAAGAAATTTGTCTTTAACTCTAAGCGGTTTGCACGTACAATTCCGCCGGCTGTCACAGACAATTTTCGACCTCCAAAACAATTCCGAAAATAGACGTAGGCTACATTTCTGACAGTGCTTTCCTCAATGGAGTTTTGAGGTAGGAGGGTCAGGTCGATTGTTTAGGAACAGCACCCCTCTTTGACTGGCATTTATTGAGGGATGCACCCCTATTCTCTGGGGAACAAAGACGCTTCTCATGGCTTTGTCAATCTCTATTTCGAAGTATTTCGTTTGCGGAAACAGATATATCTCTAATTGCACCACTGAAATATCTTGGATGACTTTAATAAAAAAATATATATAATTCACTTAAAAGTATTTTTATTCGTACTTTTAGAATACATTATTTCTTATGGGATGATCTTCGAGACTTGACGAGATTTAAGTGTATTAAAAATTAACAATCAATAATGTTTATTTATATATCTATTTATAACCGGAAGTAGAGCGACAATAACGAGGGTGGGGCAAAGGGTGAAGTAAAAAATCGCAGAACACTTTGGTTACTGACACAATAAAACTTTATCGTATTTTTGAAGACTTTTTTTCCCTTGTGTGTTCCACTCGGAGGGTTAAAGACTAGATGTTGGTCTCATTAGCCCTCAAGCAAAAACATATGTAAGCTGTAGCTCTTCAAACAAAACTTTCTTTAAATTAATTTTCTAAATATTGGCACAAGGGAAATCTCTCTCGAGAGTTATTGAGACTTAATAGAAAATAGATTTATATTTTGCAATAAAATAGTAAAATATCCGAATAATATTCATTTTATTAACATATGTTTGTTCTTATAAACTGAAAAATAAAAAGTTATAAATTATTTTAGCTTCTAGGTAACTGTGTGATACAGTTTTGATAGAAATTTTTTTAAAAGATAATAAAGTGATAACAAAATCCTTTTTCATATAGTCGATGAAATGAGATGCTTGAGAGTGTATCACATTGCTCGATTGATCGACAGTCTATTTTTAGCATTTATTCAGAAAATACTAGATCATACACAACATTAAATATAGATTGGTGAAGTAAATATGGCACTAGGGATTTACTTAAACAAATAAACAAAACGATGATGGTTGGGGAATTGATACAAATTTGCCTCTGGTGATCTTTCTTCTCTCGTAGTTGATGAACCGTATAATATAATCCCGTCTTCTATAACATCTGATTATTAAACTTTATTTCTCAAGCAGTCTGAAGTATTTTCTAGAAATATTTATCAAATATATATGACTGAAGATATATTTACCGTAGTACATTTTCTTTGCCATGTTACCTTATCTTTATTATATGTTGTTTTGTACTTGGTCGCTATTTTCTTATAACCCTTTCAACTCGTCTCCGAATAACTATTAGAGTATTTTTAATTATTATTTCCGTACTTCAACCTGCCAGCATAGTACATAGTTCTCTGATTTGTGTAATTTAATAAATTAGTAAGAATTTAAGAACTACATAACACGCAAGCTCTTGGTAACCTAGTACATTTTTACTTATAAGTTATTATTAAATATGAAATATAAAAAACTTCTATATTCAGGACTGTTGAAATCATTTAATATTGACAACAAGAAAACCCATATGTTTTAATAAAAGTTACCGAAATTAGAAAACTTTCATTGGGAGTGTATGATTTAACACTAACTTTATTAACCTTCCTTGTGTATAAGGGTCTTTCTTTAACTGTATTAATTTAAAGGGATATAGAATCATTCATGAATTATAATCTTTATTTTCATCTACATCTTTTTATTTTCGATTCATTACAAATTAATACTCCTTTTAGAATGAATTTTATACAAGTTTTTTAATAACACCCTGGCTGTACAAAAAATTAGTTTTGCCATTTGAAGTAGTATATCTTTAAAAAATGTTATTCAACGCATGCTTATAAAGGAAGAATGAAATTCACTTATTCACATGATTACTTTTGAAACATTTTTTTTTAAATTAAAGATGAATAACTTTTGCATTATCTAATCTTGAAACTTAAAGGTGTTTTTAAAAGATGTACTTTAAATATGTACACCTTTTATGTCACAAATTTATATTTATTTTACAAATGCTGAACAATTAGCGCCTAAACCATTTGTTCACGGG
Source organism: Pardosa pseudoannulata (assembly GCA_032207245.1). NCBI lineage: Eukaryota > Metazoa > Arthropoda > Arachnida > Araneae > Lycosidae > Pardosa > Pardosa pseudoannulata. Next base: position 98,354,482 of record CM063498.1, on the reverse strand, counting down.
CTCTCCAATACTTTTTCTACAATGTCCTCATACTGAGAAAGTAGAAAACAATTATTTAAATGTTCAAAAGTCATTGGATGACAAAAGTCGCATAAAACACAGTCCGATGGATCTACCACCTCAACTCTGTAGAGATAGTCTTGTAAACAGTCATGTCCAGTCAGATCTCTAAAAAGAGCCACTGCAGTGTTTCTCGGAGAACTGGGAACAGCTCTCTCTTATAAATCCTATATCTATTATTCATCGCATGTTGAATCATATCTTGTTTAAGAGTTTTCTTAGTCGGATTAACAAACAATTTAGTTGTATGAAATGAAAGAGGGTGGTTCATGTGTTGATATATCAAGGCTTCCATTTTAGCCAGTGTATCAGACTTTTCATTGCCCAAATAATCTGGCATAATATATCTCTATATAACATACAGTATAAACGTGTGTAAACTTGCCGAAAGTTAATATTTTGCGTTGTTAGTTTTTGACGAGGAATAAATTCCTACACTGAACTAAAATGACAAATGACGGACACCGGTGGATATAGGATCTACGCAGCAAACGTCACACTTGTGTGCCTTTGATGGCCAAGCGTCATCGCCAACTGCTCCTACGCTGTGCCCGAGAACATCGCTACTGGTCCATGGATCAGTAGGAGAGAGTTAGTCAGATGAATCACTGTTTGTCATTCATCACGCCAATGGCCGTGTCAGGATACGGCGTCTTCCAGGCGAACAGTTTCTCCCTCAATGTACAGTAGGTCATACACAGGCTGGTAGTGGCGGTATTATGCTTTGGGGGACGTTCTTTTGGTCCTCTCTAGGACCCGTGGTCGTGGTAGAGCAGACTATAAATGCTACAAGGTGTGTGAGCATCATTGAGGACCAGTTGCACCCTTATATGGCCTCTGTTTTTCCAGCTGATAATGCAATGTTCCAACAGGACAACGCCCAGTGTCACAAGGCTAAAATTGGTTCCAGGAACATGATACTGAATTCCAGTTAATGTGTTGGCCACCTAACTCATCGGATCTTAATCCGATAGAACACATTTGGGATGTCATGGGACGGCAGCTTTGAATTCAAAGTCTTTTTCGGAAAACTGGGAGTAGCTCTCCCCTCCCCCCCCCCAAAAAAAAATCATTTTTTATTTGTTGCGCGTTGAACCATACCTTGTTTAAGAGTTTCCTTAAGCGTCAGATTAACAAACAATAATCAGATTTATATAAGACAATGTGATTTATATCTATATTTAATTACTCCTACGATAAACACAAATAATTAAAATCATTCCCTTTTTTTCTAAACTGTACTTTTAAGAACGCATAGAACAAAACTGTATGCTGATAATATTTATTATATGTGCAGATCAGTTGTATTAGGCATAAATCTTAAGCAAAGCACCGAAGGATTCCTAGGGACAATAAGTAGTAATAATTTATAAGCTATTAATTTCACCTCCCATTTACTAGTCATTAATAATTCAGAATTTATGCATACATCATTTTTATTCGAAGCGTATAAACCACCTTAGTATAATTCTGTCGCTTTTACAAATCAATTCATACTTTTCCGATACTTTTATGAAGATACCACTTTCTTTAATGAAAAACAGCAAGCAAAGAAATGGTGCGAGTTTTCCATTACGTGCAGTTTACCGCATTCATATATTGAGTTCTTAAGCAGCCATTAGTGTTTTATGACATTAGCAATCTAACTGCAAAACTTTTAGAAAAGTTAGAGTAATTACCCATTCTTGTTCTTTTATTTTTAAAACAAAAGGCAGTAGCTATTTTTCGCATCTAAAAGTTAATGGCTACCAGAATTCCTCTCAAGAATGCTAAATAATTTGTATCATTTTTAAAGAACAGTGAAGAATAACAGGGAATGCTATGCTGTGAATTACTAAGATTAAAAATATTTATCTTCCGTTTATATACAGTATATTCTAAATCTGGTAGTTTCAAGAAGTATGTACACAGATGGATTCTCTTGAGACTCAGCTCGCGTAAATTTTATCTCCACCAAAGAAATATTACCAAAGATATGCTTATCGTATGTTTATGGGAGAAACAAATGGACTTTCGTGCTAATATCGCAGTAGGAAATAAAAATAAATTTATATAGCAAGAATGCGTTTTGCACATTATCCTATATATCGTAGTTTATAAAGAGTGTGATAAAAATAGTTCTTGAGCTATAATCATAAAACAATGATTTTTTATGTTTCTCAATCTAATGTTTTCGCACTATTTTTAAAAAACTATACAAAATAACATTCTTCCCTCATTCATACGTATTATTATAAAAGCTCTAGCTCTACCTATAGTTTCTAAGTTCTAAAATTCTTGTGTAGAGAAAATAATAGAAAATATTTTGAATGTTTAAACTTTAAAATTTTCCACTAAAGCATTTTTAAGGGAGAGTTTAAATCTTAATTTTTAAATGTAGTTACCCAGTAACTACATTTCTGCCACCACGCCGAATTTGTAAATCATTTTTTTAACATATAACTAACATACCTACATTATTAATCATTTTGAAAATAATTAAAATGTTAAAGTCTTGTGTAAGTATGTATGACTGTTCGATATAAACTTTGAAATGGGTCAATCATGATAACATTTTGCACAATACAGGTAAACTATGCAAAGTTTTATGTAAATCACCGTGATATTCGATTAATAGAGGTGAAAAGTTAACATTTTTATCTCCCTCTCTTTTACTTATATTGTATCTAATGACAATTTAGTACGATGCCATTTGATAAAACTGTTTTAAGCTACAGTTTATCAAGGATCGTGGATACCAGTCATAGTAACACATTAGTCATAATACGAAAAATATAATTTTCCCCAAAACATGAGTGACATAAGTGGTACCTACAAGTCATAACATTACATGACATTAAGTAGCCTTTCATTTCTGAAAGGCTCGTCCGTGATATATATATATATATATATATATATATATATATATATATATATATATATATATATATATATATATATATATATATATATATATATATATATATATATATATATATATATATACATACATATACATACATACATACATACATACATACACACACACACACTATACCTTTTCCGCTATTGAATGACTTGAATTATAAAAGTTCCGCGGAACCCTATATAGGTTTCCACAATTCTCTAGGAGTACCTCAAGAAATTTTTAACACCATCGAGATTTTAAAGAGAATTTGTTAATCCATTCACTGATTTTTCCCCAATATCTTACATGGGATTAATAATTCAAGCTAATAATTCAGAAAGGCAACAATGGGAAATAGAAAGGCGAGTTGACAATTAGTCATTCAAAACAATTGCGGCAGTAGAACTCAACAAGTGGTGAAACATCCATCAATATATCATTTTGCTTGAATCATTACATAAAAAAAACTTTTGCTTTCATGTCACCTTTTATAAGTATTTTCTAAATTTTTATACTGCTTTACAGTGTTTAGTATTTGTGTTTATGTATCTTTAGCGATAAATAATAGACCTTTAGTTCCTTCTTAAGTAATATTTATTCAGGGGCTTCGTTGTTATGTATATGCTAAGAAAAGGGTTCCGTCCGTTAAAAAGTTTGAGAACCAGTGCTTTAGACATTGTAAATACTAGAAAAAGCATTTTTGGAATTCGAGACGTAAGGCCATGAGAGATAGGGAAAAAATAATTACGATAAAGAGACATTTTAGTGAGGCACAAAACTTAAAAACATTTTAAATAAGTGTATAGGTTACTAATTGTGACATGAAGTTTAAAGTGGTACTTAGAAAGGGAAATTATGTGGGTCCATAACTCATCTTCTTTTTGAAATTATTTATGCAGAAATATTCATCTATTAATTAAATATGTTTGCATAGTTTGTATAAACTGTGGTGTTATAAGCAATTATTATGCATAATGATATTCTGCAGAATATTAAAATATTCAAATAATAATTTAATCGTTATAAAGTAAGATATTTTTAACCCTCCGAGTGGAACACACATAGGAAAAAAGTCTCCAAATAATACGCTAAAGATTTATTGTGTCAATGACCAAAGCCTTCTATGATTTTTTACTTCACCCTTTGTCGACTAGATTGGAATTCGGGAAACCCACCCTCGTTATTGTCCCTTTACTTCCGGTTATAAATAGATATATAAATAGACATTATAGATTGTTAATTTTTAATACACATAAAGCTCGTCGAATCTCGAAGATCATCCCATAAAAAATAATGGATTCTAAAAGTACAAATAAAAATATTCTTTGAAAGACTTATTTATATTTTTACGAAAGTTCTCCAAGATAATTAAGTGGTGCAATTAGAGATACATCTGTTACCGCAAACGAAATACTTCGAAATAGAGATTTACAAAGCCATGAAAAGCTATCAGCGTCTTTGTGCCTCAGGGAGTAAGGGTGCAATTCCTAAACAATCGACCTGACCCTCCTACCTCAAAACTCCATGATGGAAAACACTGGCAGAAATGTACAATACATCCCTTTTCGGAACGTTTTTGGAGGTCGAAAATTGTACGTGACAACCGCTTTGAAGACATCATCGGTTTGGCGGAATTGTACGTGCAAACCGCTTAGAGGGTTAAATTTCATCTTGAATAACTTAAATCCACTCCTGTTTTATTTTCTGAGTATGGCCTTTCATGGAGTTACATCATTGATAGTTTGCGCTGGCAACATTCAGTCTAGTTTCTAGCTTTCTGGATATGGTCTAAATCTCTACAACGCACTAATACACCTAAAGGAGTCAGTATTGTTTGTACCTTAGTATCAGAATCTTTGCAGATATAGTCGGTCATAAGAAAGAGTACGCAAAAATGAAATGAGCATTTTATTTTTACATAAGTTCTTGAAGCTATGATAATACTCTCCCAGACCGTATGATGGTTTCACCTTGGGATTGGAGTGACACTAAACAGTTAAAAAGATAGTAAAGTTGAGTAGATATGGGGCCAAATAATATAAACAGTAGATATTGTAATGGTAATGAAAAGTAATTCTTCAAAAGTTTGAGTGTTGAACTCATTCATATCTAGTATTCATTTAATTTAAATATTTAGTTTATTTTTTAAAGAAATTTATGCTTACTGTGCTGCGTTTGGCTGTACTGTGTGTTGTTAGTAACCTATTTTAACTGAACTAAATTACTTACTCGAAACAGTCAGTAATACTATACAGGAATTGTATTCTTTAAAGTATTTAAAACCCCGACAAATGAGGGTAATAAAATACAATGATAAACTCTTTATAATAGTTTTATTTTTAATTAGACTAATATCTCCTTAATACATAATTAATTTTAAAAAGAATTACTATATAGTTAATTCACAAGAATATTATTACTTAAAATAAAACATTAAATTTTTAATGATCAATAATTCATATAGAAGAATCGTGTGGGGGAGCATTAGTTAATAATCGTGTATTATGCTTACTGTGCTGCGTTTGGCTGTACTGTGTGTTGTTAGTAACCTATTTTAACTGAACTAAATTACTTACTCGAAATAGTCAGTAATACTATACAGGAATTGTGTTCTTTAAAGTATTTAAAACCCCGACATATGAGGGTAATAAAATACAATGATAAACTCTTTATAATAGTTTTATTTTTAATTAGACTAATATCTCCTTAATACATAATTAATTTTAAAAAGAATTACTATATAGTTAATTCACAAGAATATTATTACTTAAAATAAAACATTAAATTTTTAATGATCAATAATTCATATAGAAGAATCGTGTGGGGGAGCATTAGTTAATAATCGTGTATTATTATAAGATATATATTGGCACTTGATATTTTGGAATTAACGTGGTAGATCAGAACACCTCTTTGGATAGTGAGTGGGAAGAGGTAACTACTCCTGGAAAGTCCTCATCTCCAGCACTCATTACTCTCTCAACTACACTCTACTCATATATCCCACACCCTCTTTTGTATGTATAACATATCGGTGAAGAATGAGGAAGGGTCAGTCTTCCTTTTTCATTGGATGATATTTAACTTTTTACAATTTTTGAGCTAGCATTAAATTTATACACGTAAATCTGGAGCACTAACAAGATGGGCCCATTATTAAAATTATGGATATATGGGAGCTGTACTCGTTGCCACTATAATCTTAATCCTTGATAATTCTAAATCTGAGCACTAACTTATCGCACCAAAATACTCAAACAATCGCTTACCTACGACACCAGAGAGAATAAAGAAATCGATAAAAAAAAAGAGATGAAAATATGTGTTTTTCTTCGAAAATAAGAATTTCATAACACCGTGCTGTTCGCTATTTCCTGACAATTACGAAAAAGAAACTGCATTTTATATCCAACATGCATTAAAAAATAAATGAAAATTTGTAGACAGTGGACTTTCAAACCTAATTTATTTCAATTAATATTGTATGAATTTTAGTATTAATAATATAAGTATATAAATACAGATTAAGTTTCAAGATATTAATAAAAACAATTGTTTATATAGAAAATTTACTAAAATATTCTATACATATCTTTTTTAAGCATAAACATGCCCATTTATACTATACTCTATCTTTTAGATTATCCTATAAAGCTTGCTTAGTTCCTATGGTGCCTTTATTAAAACTTCTTGCCTGTAAAAGTCACATAAAAATCATGACTTTTCACAAATCTGTTATCTAGCCATGAAGGCAAATGTCTTATTGTTGACGTTTCGTCATGAACATGTGATTGTTGTTAAATATTTAATCTATTAAATTAATTTATTAGATTTAAACTAACATTTTCCACAACATAGCATAATACTCGTATTTTGAGCATTCATTACTTTGCAACAAATGGAAATGTATCTTCATTATATTCCTTACCCCTTGGCATTTCTCAGACAAAAATGAGAAAAAAGTGGCGAAGTAAAATTATCATAAGAAAGGAAGAAAATATTCCTTTTCAGTCAATACATTTCATTTTCGCGGGGGATGACGGAGAAAACTGGAGCGAAATCAAATCCTCCTTCGTTCCCTGAATATTTCCTTTTCACGCATTCTTCCCTCCGTGCGTCAAAATCACATCCATCACTTACTTTTTTTTATTAAATTGGCCGTGATAGGGCTTTCAGAATTCCTATGAATACCATCCTCGGATATGAGAAAAACATGGACCTGCATTCTTGGGAGAAGGGAAATGACAATATCCGTCCATCAATCAGAATCGGAGAATGCACCTGCAAATTGCCGGGCGACGAGGGAACAGTGATGAATACGAAATTGAAAAATTGAAATGTTTATCGCACCAAAATACTCAAACAATCACTTACCTACGACACCAGAGAGAATAGAGAAATCAATAAAAAAAGTGGTGAAAATATTCGTTTGTCTTCGAAAATAAGAATTTCGTAACACCGTGCTGTTCGCTATTTCCTGAAAATTACGAAAAAGAAACTGTATTTTATGTCCAACATACATTAAGAAATAAATGAAAATTTAGAGACAGTGAACTTTCAAACCTAATTTGTTTCGATCAATTTTGTATGAAATTTAGTATGTTATTAATTATAATTAAGTATGTAAATACATATTAAGTATCAAGATATTAATAAAAAACAATTGTTTATATAGAAAAATTGCTAAAAATTCTCTATACATATCTCTTTTAAGCATAAACATGCCCATTTATACTATACTCTATCTTTTAGATTTTCCTATAAAGCTTAGTTCCTATGGTGCCTTTATTAATACTTCAAATGGTATTGCCTTTATTAAAACGTGTTGCCTGTAAAAGTGTCATAAGAATGACTTTTCCCAAATCTATCAATCTAGCCATGAAGGCAAATGTCTTATTGTTGGCGTTTCGTCATGATTGTTGTTAAATATTTAATCTATTAAATTAATTTATTATATTTAAACTAACATTTTCCACAACATAGTATAATACTGGTGTTTTGAGCATTCATTACTTTGCAACAAATGGAAAGGTGTCTTCATTATATTCCTTACCCCTTGGCATTTCTCAGACAAAAATGGGAAAAAAAAGTGGCGAAATAAAATTATCATAAGAAAGAAAGAAAATATTCCTTTTCAGTAAATACATTTCATTTTCGCGGGGGATGACAGAGAAAACTGGAGCGAAATCAAATCCTCCTTCGTTCCCTGAATATTTCCTTTTCACGCATTCTTCCCTCCGTGCGTCAAAATCACATCCATCACTTACTTTTTTTTATTAAATTGGCCGTGATAGGGCTTTCAGAATTCCTATGAATACCATCCTCGGATATGAGAAAAACATGGACCTGCATTCTTGGGAGAAGGGAAATGACAATATCCGTCCATCAATCAGAATCGGAGAATGCACCTGCAAATTGCCGGGCGACGAGGGAACAGTGATGAATACGAAATTGAAAAATTGAAATGTTTATCGCACCAAAATACTCAAACAATCACTTACCTACGACACCAGAGAGAATAAAGAAATCGATAAAAAAAAAGTGGTGAAAATATGCGTTTGTCTTCGAAAATAAGGATTTCGTAACACCGTGCTTTTCGCTATTTCCTGACAATTACGTAAAAGAAACTGCATTTTCTGTCCAGTATACATTAAGAAATAAATGAAAATTTTTAGACAGTAAATTTTCAAACCTAATTTATTTCGATCAATTTTGTATGAAATTTAGTATGCTATAATTAATATAAGTATGTAAATGCAGATTAAATTATCAAAAAATAGTTGTTTAAAAAGCAAATTTACTAAAAATGTTTCATGCATATCTTTTTATGCATAAATATGCCCATTTATACTACAGGCTATCTTTTAGATTTTCCTATAAAACATAGTTTCTATGGTAAGAATTCCAGGAAAAATATTAAGGGATACAATACCCTTTCAATTTTTTTAGGTTTGTTAACAACTTACTTCCTATGGTAAGAATTCCAGGAAAAATATTAAGGGATACAGTACCCTTTCAATTTTTTTAGGTTTGTTAACAACTTACTTCCTATGGTAAGATTTGGAGATTTGGTATGGAGAGCTATGGTCTACTTTTTTGCGACAGGTAGGCTAATAAGACCGAGACCTACAGCTTAAAGCCGATTCCGAACGGCTACGTACATCCATGCAAACGTGGGATTCAAACCCACGAACTCCGGTTCCGAAGGCCAGCACCCTAACCAGTCTGCCATCGTTCGACCGGTTCCTATGGTAAGAATTCCAGGAAAAATATTAAGGGACACAATACCCTTTCAATGTTTTTAATTTTGTAAACAAAGAGAAGTATTACAATAAACATTATAATTTTTGTCCATATTAGACTCTAATCTCAAGTATAATCAAGAATATAATATGTCTATTTAAACATTGCATTCAATTAAGATTTAAAGATTTTTAAGACCTGAAAGCTTTTTTAAATATTATGGTTTATGCTATACATTTTTTTAAGATTTCTTAAACCTTTACTTGTTTCGTACATAACATATGATATAAACATCTAATGCTTTATACCTTGTATATCACTTGTGATATATGATATAAAATAAAAAATATATAAAAGCTCTATTTAAAGTATAGAGTTCATAGCATATCACATGTGATATACAAGTATATAAATCATTAGATGTGTATATCATAAGTGATGTTAAGGAATTCAATGAGTAAAACATTTTATGCAAAACTGAACACAGATTTTGAAATGTCTCTAAAAATTATATTTCATAGAAATGTTTCATATAAACTTACAGTGAAAAATAATGAAATTTAACTATTACTTTAATATATTTTCATACAAAAAAGAATTAAGCAATTTATCGCTAATCAAATATGCAACTTTGTGTAATACATGTAGAAAATATGTGTAAAATTTTTAACACTTTAATATTAAACGCAAAATTTCCTTAGTATTTTGAATTCAGGTATGTCAAAAAAACAAACATAAAGAAAAAGACATTTAAGAAATTTTCATTCGTTCGCAAAAAGCTCCTATAAACGACATAATATATAAAGTATATGTAGAGTGATAATAACTATATAAAATTAAAACATATACGAAACATAAATTAAAACATAAAACACTAAGAATCCAACTTCGATAAAATGTAATCATTTGGAATCGGTTTTAAGTAGTAGGTCTCGTTTTTATTATTCCTCGTATAGCAAAAGATTTGGCAATAACGCTCCAAGAAGTTAACCAGATAAAAGTCAGCTGTTGTCTTGTATCTAGAAATTTTAATTTTTCAGAAAATTTTAATTTTCCAGAAATTACGTAATAAATGTCATTTGTCTAACTGATTGTATAAACGAATATCCTCAAATTGAATAGATTTCTTAAAAGAATATGCTCAAATGAAATAGATTGTTTAAAAGAATAACCTCAAATTGAATAGAAAATACAATGCAAAACAAACTACTGCATAAATTTAAGTC